>CM060605.1:13805707-14405707 GCA_030578255.1 Tiaroga cobitis
TATGACACAGTAACAGTTTTGACCAACGTGTGGTTTAGTAAGTGAGTTAAAAGATTTCAAGAACTGAAACCAACTCGTTGGTATGTGTTTTGATTCTTTAAAAAGAACCGGCACAAAAGAGTCATCCGATACTCGAACGAATGCTGTATGCTTTGCTTGAATGTATGCTTTTGATTCAGTAAAAAAGGCTCAACGGAGTCATTCGTGCGCTGGTCGTGCAATTAGTTGGATTTCCTAAAAAAGGCAGTAACATAATTAGTTGGCTACTTGGTCCATTTCATAGTCGAACATGACTATAATGGAATACATTGCGGTTCAGCGAGTGAGCCTTTCTCTCGTAATTGTGAGTTTATATCTCACAATTCTGACATCTTCTCACAATCCGAGTTTATAACTATACCAATTCTGACTTTTTTTTTCTGAGTTTATATCTCATTATTTAGACTTTTGGCCTCAGAATTCCGAGTTTATATCTCATAATTCAGACTTTCTCACAATCTCAAGTTTATATCTACAATTCAGATTTTTTTTCGTGCAACTGCGAGTTTAGCCTATATCTCCTAATTCAGACTTTTTAACTCAGAATTCCTAGTTTAGCCTATATTTCACAATTCTGGCTTTATTTCACACAACCCTGAGTTTATAACTTGCAATTTTGACTTTTCCGTATATGCATTTCAAGGAACAAGTCAAGATTGTAAAATAAAAAGTCCCAATTACCTTTTTTATTTTTTTTATTCCATGTTGGAAAAAGCTTTATAGAAATTGGAATATACTGATCGCGATATTAGTTCGATTCACTAAAAGAACTGGAGCCAGTTGCACCAGCTACAACTTACCATAGTTTTGACTTAAAATGGTGCTAAGTTTCAACTTATGCACTATAATAAATATTTTTGCATTGCAAAAACTTAGTTGAAGTGTAACTCTTCGTATTAACTAAATATTTATGGAAGTCTCCGAGCAGAATTAACGGTTGGAATAAATAGCAGACTGATGCACATGTTTTATTCTTGATAAAATAGGCTATATGCTGTACAATACAATACACTTAATATCCTGCACCATTAACATGATTTTTTCTCATCCGTGGCATTAAGTGCAAGGTAATAGAATAAAGGCAGTTCTGGAGCTCCTGACTGACATTTATTTGAAATTTAAATTCCAAATAAATGCTCTATTAATTGACATTGATGTCACATGACCTATTGACTGCTACATCTTTTGTAAATTGTGTAGCTTCTGTCCATGACGTAATGCAGCCCGGCTGGAGAATTAAAGGAAGTGCTTTTTTTCAGTCCCAAGAGAGCCGATCTGTGTGTCTAGCACAGAAGATGTCAAAGCAATTTTGTAATTTAATGCAATTTTGTAATTTAATGCTGTTACTTACATGTATTACATTACATGCAATATGTGAAAGATGTATGGCTCTAGTTATTTTATATGGAACTGGAAACAAAAAATCTATTAGAAAAGCTTGTACTCACATCAAGACCATATTAGAGAGGAGGGGGGAAAAAACGTAGGATTCAACCTAGGATTAGGGATTAGCTTCCAATAAAATTTGCTTAAACAGTTTTTTTTTTTTTTTTTTTTTTTTTTTTTTTTTGAGTCTGACTCCCCTGACCTAGTTTGCAGCAGATCTTGGCCTGAGAAAAAGCTTAGCGATTAAGTGACCCCATTCAGACAGTGCCTGTAGTAGATTACATAAGGAGTTGCCAGTGTGTGCTATAATAGGACAGGCCCCGTGGCTCTCATGGAAGACTTGTGTGTGTTCTTCTGCCAGGCCTCTTCTGGACATGCCCATGGAAATGTGCACATGGCTTCAGGGACCAACTGCTAGGTTTTCCATGTCCCACACACATTGTTTTTGACTTGGCCTATGAAAAGTGTAGTAAGGGACAGTTGTAGTGTGACAGTAGCTGGTTTGCCCTGCCGTGGGACATCATTCATGTTCCCTGATGTTTTTATGTGGGACACCTGTTCTATTGTGTTTCCTTTGTGACAGGCAGGACATGATCGTTCAGGTATGGCGTCCTCTGCAGCAGCCAGGGTTATCATTGTTAACTAAAACTGTCAAATATAAATATTAGATAAAAAGTTTTAAACGAAAATTAGAAATGTTAGAAAAATTTGAAACCACTTACTGCAATTAAATAAAAACTAATACAAAATAAATAAATTAAACCTAAGTAATTTTAAAGAGGACCTATTATGCTCTTTTACATTTCTTTTGTGTAATGTTGCTGTTTGGGCATGAAAAAGGTTTGCAGAGTTAGAAAGCACACAGTCACTCAAAAAGGAGGCAATCTCTATATCAGTGCGTACTGTTTCTGAATTCCCTGAAACGCTTCTATTGTAGTCTTGAGTTTTCTTTCAGTAACGAACACGTCACTCACAATGTTCTTCATTTAAATAAATCCCGCCCAAGGCATACACACAAAAAAGGGGGAGGAGGCCTGGTTGAGTTATTGTGTTTTGAAACTCATAGTTGTGGTAAGTGGTATGACATTTCTGAAACGTCTTCGAAGTAGTTGGCCAATCACAACACACTGGTCTAGTCAACCAATCAGAGCACATTGGAAGGAAGTAGGGGCTTCATAGAGACCGGAAATAATCAGTGTTACTGACAGACTGGGAAGAGAGGTGCTGCAACAATGTCAAATGTATGTATACAAAATAATGTGAACACTTGGGGAAAAAAGGCCATATTTCTTTATTAAGGTGTTTTGCCAAAAATTACCTTCAATACAGCTTCCAACCTTATTAAGATAGAATAGAGTGATAGTACAACATTTGAATAGTCTCCATTTGAATGTCGTCGATTAGAACATATAGTTGCTCCAGAGATGTTGAAGGAGGGAATCTGCAACACTCTTCTCTCCTAAATGAATACACTACAGAAATTAAGCTGACCAGGGAAGATGATGTTCATCTTGGTGCTCCAACTGTCCAGCTTTTATGATCATAACACCATCTTTCTCACTGCCTCACATTTTAGCAGTGGTGTCTGAAAGTGGGTCTCTTTCATTGATGTGGGCTTTGTTGGTTTCTGTGGTCCGTTTTGTGGAAACGTGGTCTTCAGGATGAATGCTGAGGTTTGCTGTCACTTTGTTGCAGTTGTACGGTGTTGTTTGGACACACTCCTTTTTAGGGTTCGACAATCATCAATGTAAATGTTCTCAATACGATACTGTTTATTGCCCAACCCTAACAGTCTTACTTTTATGATTCACTTTTGGATTTTGTCCTCTATTCTTCTTTGTTTTTTTCACTGTAGCCAACATAAAATGATAATTACCCCTATAATAATGGCAGCTCACATTTTATCCATGTAGCAGGAAAACAAACAAAACAATTGTAGTTTCAGAGTTTTTTTTTCTTCCAATGTCATGCAGCTCTTCCAATGTTCATGGCTGCAGTGCTGTATTAACCAATCGGCATCCAGTACTAGAACTACCCATTTTATAATGAGCCTACCGGTAATACTTCGATAAATATTTGTCAAGCAATATGGTTGTCACAATCACATACAGTCAGCACAATATTTGTGATGTGATTCTTTACAGCAGGTATATCTTCACCTCTGTCAACTCCCTTAATGTCAATATAATATTGCATTGTCAATAGAACCTTTTTTTTGCATTTAACAGAAGGCCAAAGGTTCGCCCACAGAAGTGGTAAAAAAAAACACTTAATAAGAGTTCAAATGGGTGCATATACTCATAAAAAGACTCGTCCCAGAAAAAGTCTGCTGCTCTATTTGTTGGAGTGAGTCTCAAAGGGATACTAATGTGGAGAGAGAGTGTGTATGTGCCCTTGACCTGTTCCCACCCACAGGACGTCACATAAATGTGTCTGTGTGGTAGTACCGGCCCCTTCCTAAACCTTCAGTGACCAAAAACATTGTGTGGGTTTTTTTTGCACCACAACACCACAGAACTGAGTAGGGGTGCTCCGATCAGGATTTTTGGGGCCGATCACCGATTACTGGAAGCTGTATCACCCGATACCGATCACCGATAACAGGGTCTATTTGAAGCCTTCTATTTATCATGTAGCATTATTATTAAACTTTATTTAACAACAATGTACATTAAGTATTACATTTAAGAGAAGACAATGTATCATGAATTTACACCTGTGTATTTATCAGACATGAAAACGGGTCAGGGGTGAAAAGGGTGAGAAGGATATTACCCCTCTAGGGGGGTCCGGGGCCCAATTATTTTATAGTCTACTATAAATTTAAGAAAATAAGTATAGCACAAATGTATAGCACAGCTGTTTAATGAGCCAGCAACATATGATAGATAGGACAGAACAGAACAAAAAATGCTATTAATAATCTTTCATTGCGCAAAAGTATTATGATATGATTATGAAAGACTCCAATAGAGTGCTGCACACAGCGCTTATGCGCATCCCGAGCGCTGAATGATGCGCTTGAGGCAACACGAGTCACAGCGCGCAGCTCTTCGAGTACGCAGTGAAAAGTTCAAAGCACAAAGGAAATACATATCGATGCATAGTGTATTATACAGTATCTATCTATGCAATAGTTTATTCAGCCTTTTCTTTAAACAGTTTTAAATTTCAGTTACTGTACGCGTAAACAACAATGACAGTGCTCCCCAGTGTTGTGATCTAGACACGGTAGAAAGGAACATGAATCATGATTAAGGTACTACAGCAAGATAGTCAATTTATGCGAAACTATAGAGCTTTATCTACAGATCAAGTATAATAATATTAACATTTAATCATCTTGGAGAGAGTTGCATCGTTGCCGAACGCGACGCGCTATGCTGTTGGAATGGAGAATGACTGACGACGCGCTGTTTGAACGCTGAATGGAGAATGACTGACAGCGGAGGGAAAAGTTTACGTGAACTTGAATTTAATGACTTAAATATTAATTTCTATCTTACATTATACTATAGTATGGCTTCATATATATTATGAGTTTTTGAACTCAACCTGAGCGCTCGTTGCCGCTGCGATCAGTGGATACAGTGTTCTCTGTAGCTCGCGCAGTCTTTACTCGGACGCGCGCTTCAATCTATCGCCGTTGCGGACGGACTCTATTCTTTCCGGTAATTTTACGGATTGATCAGAGAGGCTGCACTGTTTGACAAGCAGACAGCGGCGTGGTACACACATTGCAGATGGATTGCAAAGGGAATTGCTTTTTCACACACCTTGTAGAATTGCCAGACTGCTGAAGCCATTTTTACCAGGGCATAAAAAATTGTCTCGCGAGTTTTGCGTCATCTGATCGGCTTTTCTGGATCGGCCTTTATAGAGACCGCCGATCGATCACACATCCCAAAGCAAGATCAATCGAAGCACCCTTAGAACTGAGCTTGGTAGCTGGAAGTGTCTCTGACTTTTCCAAGCGATCATCATATGTATGCCATTTCCTTTTCTGCTAGTGATGAGACTAATTATGTCTTGATAGGTAGATTGCGATGTGTAATTCCCAAAGCAGTCTATTTCCTTGATTGACAATTATGTCAGATGCACAGCCATTGTGTGACAAGTATCCCAGTTTCAAAGGCCGAAAACATTGGCCAATTACTTGCCTTTGTGAAAATGTCAAAGTGCTCCAAAGACCTGCCATAACAGGTTTCCTCACGCTCACCCACACCATGGCAACTGCAGCGAGTCGGTCTCCATGAAGACCTGTGCCAACTTGTCATGCTTCACTTTTCCTGCAAGTCAGCCTTGGAGACAGGGAGTGATTTTGAACAAATGTTATATATGGCTTGACACGGCCTACATAAAGATATTAAAAAAAGCTCTTGATAGAGATCCGGCTGGAATTGTCTGGTTTCTCCCAAGGTTTTTTTCTCCATTCTGTCCCTGATGGAGTTTTG
Organism: Tiaroga cobitis; assembly: GCA_030578255.1. Classification (NCBI taxonomy): domain Eukaryota; kingdom Metazoa; phylum Chordata; class Actinopteri; order Cypriniformes; family Leuciscidae; genus Tiaroga; species Tiaroga cobitis. The sequence continues at coordinate 13,811,587 of CM060605.1, forward strand.
GTTCCTTGCCACTGTTGCCTTGGCTTTTGGCTTGCTTAGTTGGGGACATTTAATATTCAACAATATTATTGATCTTCCTTATTTAAGGTGGATGATGATGCAATTTTCTTTTAGAAACAAACTTTGTTGTATTATTTTCCGGTTATCTCTGTAAAGCTGCTTTGAAACAATCTGTATTGTAAAAAGCGCTATATAAATAAAGATGACTTGACTTGACTTATAATATATACTGTATATTGTAATGTGTAATATTTTTAATCATCAGATACTCCAAAGTATAATATGTTGTACATTATCAGTATGATTTTAAAAATGATGAATATAGTTATTTATATTTTATTTATAATTATTATTGTTCCGAAGATGAACGAAAGACTTACAGGTTTGGATTAACTTGAGAGTGAGTAATTAATGACAGACTTTTTATTTTTGGGTGAACTATCCCTTTAAGGGTGTTATTATTAAATAATTTAGTATGTGGTAGAGTCCAACGACTATACAGTTCTGTTGTGTGAGGTGCACTGATGGTGTGGGGCTGTGTGACTGATTTCTGTGAACACAAGAATATGACTGTGCAAACTTGTGTGCTGCTGACCAACACATCACTATTAGACATGTATTTATTTACCTGAAAGCATAGATTCACTGAGCTGTAACTAGCACGTTTTGTCATTTGTAATAGAGATGCATGCAAAACTGGTTAAAGGATGCTCCATTTAAAAAAACCTAAATATCTGGCCTGAACAGACACTGCTGACTTTGTTGGTAACTTGGCATCTCTAATTGATGTGGGTTTTACGGTGGACTCTAGGGGGCGATTGAGGCCTCGTTCTCTCTCTTCTAAACCACAGCTGACTGGGAAATGAATGGTTTTTGGTTTCTCCCCCTTTATAGTCTCTTTTCCGTCAACATATTTGTCTTTCATGGTCGGTGCTCGGTCAGCAGCCATCTAAAATAAAGCTTGTGGAATTGCAGGCCTTTAGTTAACCGTTGCCCTCAGAATGTCATTGGTGGTGGTACAAACACGGTGCTTCAGCATATAACCTTTCATTTTCTCTCTGATGTATCTGGTTTGAATCTGCACCATATTTATATCTTAGTCTTTCTCTCTGTCTGTCTGTCTGTCTTCCTATGCTGTCTCAGGCTCAGGTGGCGTTTCTGCAGGGTGAGAGGAAAGGTCAGGAGAACATGAAGCAGGATCTGGTGAGGCGAATCAAGATGCTGGAATACGCTCTGAAACAGGAGAGGTGAACACACACACACACACACACACACACACACACACACACACACACACACACACACACACACACACACACACACACACACACACACACACACACACACAGAGACGAGCTTCTTCAGCTCCCGGTATAATGTGAAACCACTCTTCTTTTGTGTTATGTTTTATTGTGTTGTTTTTTTACTCTGCTTTTGTTCTTGTTTTGGATTTTGTTTTGTTTATGTATTCTTTTTTGTTCTGTTCAGTTTGTTTAATTTTTTTGTCTTTTTGTTATGTTTTTATTGTTTTGTTTTCTGTTTTTGTTTTGTATTTTTTTCATTCTGTTTTTGTTTAGTTCAGTTTTTGTTTTGTTTTATTGTGTTTTTGTTTAGTTCTTATGTTTTTGGTTCTGTTTTGTTCAAATTTTTATTTTGTTTTATTCTTTTTTGTTTATTTTTTTGTTCTCTTTGTTTTATGTTCTATTGTTTTTGTTTTGTATTTTCAATCTGTTTTTGTTTTGTTCCGTTTTTTTCTTTCATTTTTGTTTAATTATTTTTGTTTTCTGTTTTTTTTTTTTTACATTTCTATTGTTTTGTTTTTTTTGTTGTTGTTTTTTGTTATGTTTAATTGTTTGAGAGAAGACACTACACCGATCTTATTGCGAGATCTGAACATGTTTCCATGAGTTTGTATGATGTTGATCATTTATATTCTCATTATTTTGATCCCAGGTCCAAACATCAGAAGCTGAAAAGTGGCACTGATCAGAGCCCTGGAGAGAAGAAGCCAGAGACCGAAGCTGAACCAAGTAACAACTTAGAAACAAACCTATCGAACACATAAACATGCTATGAAACATGTTCTAATTCATATTTTCCAAAACATATTAATCATACCCAGATTCATTAGAATAAATACTGTATGCTGTTGGTTATGTTTTCATTGTGTTTAGTGACGACATTGTTTCTCACAGTACCCAATGGGCCTGCAGATTCCGACTCTGAGCCAACCAATCAGATGCCTTGGAAGGAGGGCCGGCAGTTATTGCGCAAGTCAGTTTGTTTTGTTTGCATTAATTCTCAAATGTATTTGTCAAAATGTTGTGCTGACGCTGACTGCTTGTGGTGTTTTTGTGTGTTAATGAGCAGGTACCTGGAGGAGGTGGGATACTCCGACACCATCTTGGACATGCGCTCCAAACGGGTTCGTTCCTTGTTGGGTCGCAATAGTCCAGAGGCGAACGGGCCTCCTCCCAATGAACCGCCTGCAGAACCAGAACCTCATGGAGGAGGAGAATCACTACTAGTGCGCCAGATAGAAGAGCAGATCAAACGGTTAGAACGGCATGCATTTTCACATCTCATATTTAAGTCAGTGTAAAAATAAGGTCCAGTAAGTGTTTGTGTACAGGTGAAGTAGTCCTTAAGAATTGAGGAATCTCTTGGAAAACTTTTAGGAGACTCTTAGGATAATTTTTTTCTGATGTTAAAATACTTTGTCTTGTTACATGGTGCTCTCTGAAATCACACATTCTGCGATCTAACGTCATTGCATAGGAAACAGTATTAACGCCCACTAGCGTTATCCATTTAAAACCATCATTTACAAAGCATTATGAAATCATTTACTTACAGTTTGTGATGCAGCTGCTGTAAGATCAGATGGCTGCTTCATCTTTCAACAAACGTTTCTTTGCGAACTGTCCATTACACTGTTCCTCGTTTTCAAAACCAAATGCTCCGAACAAACTTTTAATCCTTCAACGCGACCCGGAATGCCATTAAAATAAACCATTCACTTGTTTCCAACGCTAGTATCCTTCTGAAGGTGGACAGAGACATAAACGAGCTGTTTAAACTGGACAAGCGATCGCTGTTTCACTCTTCCATTTGTCCTGTTGTCGACAGACTCAAGTGCGTGAAGCATGTGAAGCAGAAACTGAACGCGTGTCTGTGTACTGTATCAGTGTAGACTGCGTCATTTTGCTTTTGAAGCAACGCTCACATCCAGTGTAAGCAAGTGTCAGACGTTAAGTGACTGAAAGCCAGTGGGCGGGGCCTGTGTGCTATGATGTATAACTATTCGTCGATGTCTTGCTCTGGAGGCAGGCATATGCAAATCTATTTGCCCGTGTGAAGTTACAGATCCCGCAATATCCAAACAAGCCATTTTTGGAGCTTCATTAAATAAATGCTTTGTTTATATTTAGGAGGACGTTTTGAAACTTGCAGAACCTCTTATGTCTAAAGATCAATGCAAATTTGATGTCTTATGTCATGACCCCTTTAAACTCAAATACATTTGATAGGTAGAAGAAAATCTATTTATTTATGCAATAAGTGTGATTTTGTTTTCTGTTTTTATTTTTTTAATATTTTTTTACATATTTTTTTGTCATGTTTATTTGTTTTATTTGATCAGATTTCATACAGTTTCTCAATGTTGCTATAAACACACCTTTAACTGCACTTTCGCTTGTGTTGCTTGGCAGCAGCAGACAGGATATTGTTAGGATAATGATGTACGTGTCTTGTTACTTGTCCATAATAAATATAACTCCTAACTGAGCATTGTATGTTGCTGTTTGCTGGCTTTTTATACAATTGATAAGCCACAAGACACTTGAGAGGGGTGTTATAATACGGTATGGTGTTTGGGAAGCCAGTTTTGAAACTAGTTTCTGCAATCGTGTTTGTTGTGGTATTAGTACAGAAATCTCTCTCTTACAGGCGTGCTGGGAAAGAGAGTTCTAAAGAACGGATGGACAGCTCTGTCCTGGATAAAATTCCTTTCCTTCGTGGCTGTGAGGACGACGATGAGGATGACAGTGATGAAGAAGAAGACTTCCAGGGCATGACTACAGACTGCATTGATGGACGCAAAAACAAGAAGTCCAGGAGCAAGGTCAGAGTGTTGACATGAAGACCCACACGCACAGATCCTGTTTTGTTGCTAATAGCGTTTGGTCTGTACGCATGCAGATGGGCGGAGAACCCATGACCACAGATCTTGACCCTGAGGACGAGGATGATGAAGATGACTCTGAGGACGCCCTGGGCGAGTTTGATTTCTTGGCCTCAGGAGAGGAAGGGGAAGGTGCGGGAGAAGCTCGCATATCTGGAGACGGTCGTGAATTAGGTATAGAGTTCTCATATGTTCATTTTTTTGGGAAATTGGGACATGTGCTACTAGACAACTCCTCATTCCTGCATTGTATTTTTGATAGTGGATGTGAGGGTTACCCTTTATCGTCATGCTGTGACCGCTCATTGTTTTCTTTTAATTTGCTTTTGTTTGTAACTTCCTGTTGATAAAATCTGTAGACGGGGCCACCATTTTGTCTTCACGTTTCACTTCACTGCACGTTTGTTTGTTTCCCTTGATATTCCCTTCACTTCTTCCAAACGTATCATCATACCACAGGATGAGTGGTTGATTTTGTTTTTCTGCTGTCGTCTGGTTTGTTTACTCCTCTTACTTCCTCTGCCCAGGTTCAGAGAACCGCCGGAACAAATTGCAAGGCATTATGTCAGATTTTCCTCCCAAACCCACTCCACCTCCTTCTATCCCGGGCCAGGCACGCTCCAGTGAGGGTAAGAACAGCCACCCGGCTCTCTGAATCCCAAACTGATCACCTTTGGAAATACAAAAAAGCTGAATTTTTTTTTGAAAAATGCTGAGTAATTAATGAAAATTAAAATGAATGAAAAAATTAATTGATGGATTGAGTAATTCATTACTCAACCAACCATTCATTGTTTCCAATATTAAAAATATTTAATGAATTTAAATAAATATATCATATATTATATTATATCTCAGTGACATTATTGAATCACTTTTTACTTTATCTGTATAGCAGTTCTTATAAGTAAATATTCTTTAAAATGTCAAATGCATAGTGGAATGCATATCGCAGTTGATTTTTGAGTTATTTTATTTTTCATTAAATATTATTCATTTTTATTTTTGTATTTATTTAATCTGCGTAATCATTCTTCAAACAGACAATCATTGTTGCCTTAAAAAGAAAAATATTAAATGCATGCAGTAAAAAAAAGGTTAAAAATGGAGGCATTTTTCCGCATTATATTATATTATTTGATTTACTCATTTTAATTGTATAACAGTAATTATTAATATTTATTTACATGAACAAAAAAAAGGAAAAATGTATAGTGAGACCTCAATTATGCATATCGCACAAACGTTTTTCAATCTAGTCATTGAAATGGACAGTTTAAAAGAATTAAAACAGAAATGCTTGTGTTAATGATTTGGACTTTCTGTCACCATTTTTTCAAATAAAAATATGTTTTAGTGTCTAGAGACAACATTATAATACTGGCATAGTTCTAATTGGCTGATTAAAAATACATTTTCATCACAGCCATATTCAGTGTTGCTTAAATTTCAACTGCTGCTATAAACAACTATATTTTTTATATTCCAATTTCAGCATGTTAATTGTTGTGTATGTGCCTGTGCTCAAGGGGGCGCTCTTGGCTTCTCATCTGATGTCTTCATTCTGGATGCGGTTGGAGGAGGAGATATGAACCTCGGAGAGCTGGCGGACCTTACTGTTGCCAACGACAATGACCTCACCATTGATGTTAGTGTTATAAGTAATGTCTCCTCCCCACACAAGTGTGTTTTTAAGCATTAAAGTTTGTGCTGCATGTTAAAGATGTACTTAAGTGGGTCAAAAAAGCACTCTCAAGTTCAGCTAATTGCATTTAATATCATTTTAAACTACAATACATTTTCTTTTGATTTAGAATTAAGTGTCAGAAAACCTCAGATTCAGTTCTCTTACGTGTATTCTTTTAAAGTATTATTTCCTTAAGTACTATTACTTTTGCTGTAGTAGTAGTAGTAGTGCCCTTTGAAATGATTAGTGTTGTTTTTTTTAAATAAGGTATTTACTGTAAAATTGGCAGTATGTTAGTTTTCTGTTGTGTGTATGAATTACTCTTCATTTATTTTCACGTCTCATTTTAGTTGCAGGAAAGTCGAGAAGAGTTCAAAAAAACATGGAACCCTCGCTTCACACTACGAAGCCACTTCGATGCCATCCGAGCGTTGACCTTTCACCCCAGCCAGGCCGTGCTACTGTCCGCCTCTGAGGATGGGACACTCAAGCTGTGGAACCTCAACAAGGCAATGCACTCCAAAAAGTAAGAACCACATCCTAACCCTGCATCAAAACAAGACACACCACACAAAAGATCCTTATTTCACTCCCCTCTTATGTTAAGTATGTCACTATAATTGTGTTAGTGTCTCTAGAAGTATATTTAGAAATGTTGATCCATAAATGCTGCTTTTAGCGCTGTCGCTGTGTGCTAATATGGAAGCCTTTCATTTTTTGCTTTCACAGAAATGCAGCGCTGGACGTTGAGCCCATTTATACATTCAGAGCACACAGGTGAGTGAGACAGGTTTATAATTAGACTATTCTGGAGAAAGTCCACCTAAAATTTAAATAGCTTGACCTGTGACTAACATACTCAGCCAAGTGCTTAAAGGGTTAGTTCACCCAAAAATGATAATTCTGTCATTAATTACTCGCCCTCACGTCTTTCCAAACCTGTAAGACTTTCATTCATCTTCAGAACACAAATGAAGATATTTTAAATGAAATCTGAGAGATTTCTGTCCCTCCATTGACAGCTACCTAACTACCACTTAGATACTTCAAAAAGCATAAAGAGATCGTAAAAATAATCCATATGTACGTAAAACTAATAATTTTCTGAAGAGTCTCAATCGCTTTATATGGTAAACGGATTGAATTTAGGCTTTTGTTCACATTTAAACATTGATCAGCGGACATAAACAAGCTCAACCGTACTTGCTTAACGCGCAAGATCAATCCTCATTGGTTCTTGCTGAAGCTCAAACTTAACACGAGAATGAACCTCATTGGTTCTCGCACGTCAAGCGAACGTGCTTGAGCTTCCGTTTACCACAACTGATGTGTGCAATGATGAATGTTTATGTGAATAAAAGCCTAAATTCAATCTTTTTCATCATGTAAAGTGATTGTGTCTATTCAGAATATTTAGACTAAACTAGGGATTAGTTTTACAATCTCTTTATGAACTTTATAAAGCGTCAAAGTGGAAGTTGCATAGCTGTCAATGGAGGGAGAGAAAGCTCTAAGATATTTGATTAAAATACCTTAATTTGTGTTTCGAAGATGAACGAAAGTCTTACTTTGGAACAACGTGAGGGTGAGTAAATGATGACAGAATTTAAATTTTTGGGTGAACTAACCTTTGAAGGCTAAACTATGAGTATAAAGATCTGTTATAAAACCTAGTGGTTTTTGAAGTACCTTAGATAACAATGTAAATGAATATGGAAATCAATCAGCACCACTCTATATATCAGAGTACCATGGTTTAACAATCTGATCACTTTATTGTGGTACAGCCACAGAACTTTTTAATATGTTTCGTGTGTGTGATTTTAGTGGTGCTGTTCTTTCTCTGGCTATGGGTGAGGAGGGAGAATCATGCTACAGCGGCGGTCTGGACGGCACCGTGCGAGGCTGGAAGATTCCAGACCTTAATGTGGATCCTTATGACAACTATGGCAAGTCTAATACTAATACTGCACTTGCGAGTTCCACAGTGTCACTCAAAAACTGTTGCGTTTTTATAAGAGTCCACTAGAGGGCACTGACTACATATTAATTTGCCGACACATTGGACAGAGCTAGACTGAATTGTGGTGTGTAAATGCGTTCAGATCCAGGCGTGGAGAGCAGTGTGTTGTCGGGGCATGAGGACGCAGTGTGGGGTTTGGCTTACTCCTCCAGCCTGAAGCGTTTGGCCTCCTGCTCAGCAGATGGGACTGTGCGGATTTGGGACCCCCATAATTCCTCACCGTGTGTGTCTGTTTTCAACAAAGAGAAAGGTGAGGAGGAGACCTTGTGTGTTTGGATTGCTTTCTTTTATGTATATCCCTCTCACGCATTCCCTCTCTGTCTTTCAGAACACGGCACTCCCACCTCGGTTGCCTTTGTAAACACTGACCCGTCCCAGGTTGTTGTGTCTTTCGATGGGGGCGAGACTCTGCTTTATGACCTCAACACAGAGCAAAGCATCATGGTCCTGGAGACCCAGACTAAGGATGGTAAGCTCCGCGTCATACAGGAATTGACATCTAGCAAAATGTCACTACTTTTGCAATCTATGCTTACCAGCGAGGGTTTTTTATTTATTAAATTTTTTTATATAAAATGAAATGGTTACTGAAATACTTTACTAGACTGCCATTTTTGGCAGGTTTTGGAAAAGGTCATGCAAATTAATAGAATTCCCTAATGTTTGTAATATTTGTATTTATTTAATAGCAATTTTTACAACATTTTAAAAGGTTTTCTTGTATTAATTATACATAGAATAATTATCGTAAATGATTATAAAATATTATAAATTATAATGCATTTATTTATTATGTATTGGGTAACACTGTACGAAAAGGTCCCATTATTTTACGTTAGTTAATGCATTAACTAATAGTGAACAATGCACTTGTTTTTAAAAAAAATATTTTTTTATTTTGTCGTCAATTTCAGTTAATAAATATAAAATATTCATTGTCAGGTCATGTAAGCTCAGGTCCATTAAATAATATTAATAGATTTTGATTTTAAAAATATATTTGTAAATCTTGAAATTAATATTAACTAAGGTTAATAAATTCTTTAGAAGCTGTGTTAGTTCATATTAATGGAATGTCAGTGTTACTGTATATTGTTATATTAATATTATTATATTAACATTTTTGTATAACATTTTAATTTATAATATTATAATTTACTAGACTGACATTTTGGAAAAGGTCATGTAAATGAATACAATCCTTGTATAATTATTATTGTAAGTAATTCTTACTAAAATGTTTTGTATTTTATTCATTATTATTTATTTTTCATTAAAATAGAAATTTGTGTATATATATATATATATATATATATATATATGTATGTATGAACAGGCATTATTTCTAGTAATTGATAATAAAATTCTTGAACTACATTGAAAATCATATTTGCACGCATCACGTTACAGAAGTAAAATGGGTTATGAATGCAATTTCATGTTGACTCGAAGCCTGTTGTACAATAATAAAATATTGTGTTTCTTTACCGCCCCCTGCAGGCAGCGAGCTGATTAACCGCGTGGTCAGCCATCCGTCCCAACCGGTTTCCATTACAGCCCACGAGAATCGTACCATCCGCTACCTGGACAACAAGACAGGTGTGTGTGTCGTGAGCTTGTGGCAATGTTGAGGCCCATAATATTTTCCAGCTGTGCACTGTGGGAACTGTAAATACATCAGCAAAGCCATTGACTCTCCTACGGTGCAGTCATAATAGACCTCTCAAAGCAGTTAAAAAATAACCTCCGGTATAAAAATACCACAATCGAATCGAAGCCAGACACCAACCTTTAATCACCAGTTTATATAGCAAGAGCAGTTGAAGAAAAGCGAATAACATTCTTGGTGTGAAAGATTAGCCCGTGAAGAAACGACAGCTGGAACGTGAACCCAGCGACTACCCGTGGCTTTATTTTACGCCACATTAGGACATTTTTATTGATTTTTGTGGATGTGTGTCAGCAAAGGAAATGGTCTTAAAGTAAAATGTGAAATTTGTGGATGAGTCAGGATGGTTAATCAAGTCATCAAGTAAGGTTTATATAAATTTCTTGTTTTTTTTAGCTTCTTTTTGCAGGAATACTTTAAAGAAGGGATTCCCAAACTTTTTCTTTTTTTTTGCTAGCCAACCCCTTTTAAAATATTATTAAACAAGTTAAGATTTTAATCATTTAACAAGACATGTCCATGTTCACGGTCCTCTGATGTTGAAACACGCAAGTAAGTGTTAAAATGACTTGATTTTATATTTTAATAATTTAATTCATTATTAGCTTTTCATCAACCCCTTGCAGTTCCCTCATGAATCCCATTTTGGGGAACCTTGCTTTAAGGGATAGTGAAAATTGTCATCAGTTGCTCACCCTCGAGTTGTACCAAACCTGTATGAATTTTCTTTCTTCTGCTGAACACAAAAGAAGATATTTTGAAGAATATATGGGTAACCAAACAGTTGATGGACCCCATTGACTTCCATAGTAATTTTTGTTTTTATTAGAAACATAATCTTATCCCATTGGTTGAGCCAGAACTTGGAATAGCAGAGTATCCTAATCTATTTCCTCCTTCCTCTCGTTGTGGCTTCAGGGAAAGTGATTCATTCCATGGTGGCTCACCTGGATGCTGTAACCTGTCTCACCACAGACCCTAAAGGCACTTACCTCATCTCCGGCAGTAAGTAAAAGTACACGGGCATGCAGTGTGTGACGTCAGATAACAAAACAACAAGCCAATTGAAGCCCTCCAAACACATCCACGTCAACAGACCATTCTCACGGAAATGTGAAAGTTGCCAACAAAGTGTCATCTCTGCAATCTTTATCTTGTGTTTTTTGTTTCCCTCAGGTCATGACTGCTCGGTTCGCTTGTGGATGCTGGACAATCGCACGTGTGTGCAGGAGATCACAGCACACAGGAAAAAACACGATGAGGCCATTCATGACGTGGCCTTCCACCCGTCGCAGCCCTTCATCGCCAGCGCTGGGGCCGACGCGCTTGCCAAGATCTTCGTTTGATTTTCTCACTGGTGAATGCACATTATAAGAATTATGAGTTATAAGTTCTGTATGCAATTTGGCCAGTATACGCAAAAATCTATATCATGATATATTTTCAAACATTGTTTTTGATATACACAGGGCTTCCCATTAACTTTTTCTCACCAGCCACTGTGCCTTGTGGTTTTCCAAAGTTACTAGCCACTCAGCATTTTCACTGGCTACAATTTTGACATCAATACCATGGGGGAAAACTGCCTTATAGATATTTTTAATGTTATCTCATAATTTGGCAGCAGGTATAATAGGCTGCCATCACTTTAAGACCTGACGCACGGATCCGCTATACCGTTAAACATATGCGTTTTTTTTCTCAACTGCTTACATTTACCTAAAACATAACTGAGTGTGTTTACGTGAATTACGGTCACGGTTTACGGTCACCAAGACTGGCATTTTGTCATTATTTTGTGTGTATTTGACTGTTTAAGTGCAATAAGCAGCGAAAAATAACTCAATTTAGTACTGAGAGGTGGCTTTGTGTGCGCACACTTTTCGGCACGCACTGCAGGAATGAGTAAAATTATGCGTAATACATGCAATCCCACGCCGAAATTCAAGCCCTGTAACATCAACAATATTCATCCGGTGCAAATGAAACGAGTGAGTGAGTGAGCCGGGTTTGTGTGTCAACTCACTGTCGGAGAGATGAGAGAGTGAGAAAGCGCAGCTGGTATCGTGTGTGTATTCTGCGGGAAATGAGTATTGGTAGCGTTTCAGATATTTCCGTATGTATCGAAAAATCTATATTTGACTAATACTAATTTATTATTTACTTTTCAAAAGACTACAATTGAAAAATGTATATATTATATATTCCTCATGGTATCAATGTTAAAATTGTGGCCAGATGCTGAGTGGCTAGTAACTTTGGAAAACCATTTGCCAAGGTGTCTGATGAGAAAAAAAAGTTAAGTTCCTAATTCCGTTTTTTATGATATGTCGCAAGTTATCAAAATGGCTAAAATCATTTGGATCTTCTTGTTACTTGTCATGTGTTCATGTGACACCTGCTGCCATGAGCTCATTTTTGCTTTATCTCTTTTCAGGGGAGCCACTCTCACTACTGGGCCAAAAGAGTGAAACGCCGAATATCCGCACACACACACTCACACACTCACTCAAACGAGGGGAACAATGTTCTACACATCACTGCCTGTGTAAAAGGCACACGACCCATCATTCTTTTATGCCTCACATGTTGTGATGCAAACTCTACCGCTTTCAATACTAATGAGTTTGCTGCTCTGGTCCTGATTTTTATTTTGAGATGACACTACTAACAATCTGCACAGTGTGTTGCGAAGAATGTCCAATCTGTTGACGGATGGACCACGCAAACACACACCTTAACACAACACGCACCCTGGATTTTGATATCATGCTCGGTTTAGGTTGAGGATTTGAAGGCTCTCGGTAAACAAGACAATACTTAAGCCTGCGCATTTTCTCAATGTAAATTGCATTAGTGCTAATCTGTGAATTAATGTCCTCGCGTAACTGTCGCCTAGTAACGTGAGGTGATCGATGCATTTCATTCCAAAGACTGCTTTAGATGAGTTTTTTTTTTTTTTTTTTTGGTTTCGGTTCAGCTGCGAAGTACAACACAGCTTTACCTTTAGCCTCACAGCTAAGAGCCTTAGTATTTCAGCCTTTCATAATCACTTCCTCCTCACATTTCATTCGTATGACGAGTACACCTTGAAGTAAAAGCAAACACGTGTGTATCTGCGTGTGTGACGGTGTCAGCACAAGCCTTTCGCAATCACCGTCTCCATTCATATCCAATCAGGTGGCATTATCCGTAATAGTCAGGTGACTGTTGAGTAGTGTATTTATTGTAGTGTTCGATATCGGTCAGGAGACTTTTTTTGGGAAGAACTGCAGTTGGATGAGTAACTCATTTCTGTACATAAGCAGGATGTGCTGTACATAGCACTCTTGTTTCACAACCTTGGTGCTAAGATCTCTGAATCAGGGACCTGTTCACGACGAGGGTCGTAAAGTATCAAATCTCGGTTGACCCCTGCCATTCCTCTGAGTCATGATGTACAGTTCTTTGGCATTTCAGAAATGCAGCCAGTGTGTCTGGAATTTCCGAATACATCCGGTTTGCCAAAGTGGCTTTTAAGGTTTTGTCAGGGTATTTTTAAGACGATAAACTCTTATATCCACGCTTGAGGATCTTCGGTTGATGATTGACTCCAATAAAAAAAAAAAAAAATTGTAACAAACTACAAGTTCCACTGTTTAAGTGCAGCTGTATTGTCGATTCTTGAGTTTCTCGACATCTGTGATCTCAACCCAAGTTCTTTTTTTCCTGAAAAGTGGAGAACAAAGTGAAGCTCGAACGGGCGTTTTAAGTGACAAAGTGAAAACGAGTGCCCCCAGTATACGCTTGATTTACCAAGATGTTGAAGTTCAGTGGTGAAACTTAAAGGTAGACGCATTAAAAAAGTCGACTTGACGGGTCTTGAACCCTTAGTCAAGGCAAGATAAGGAGGTGTTTCAGGGTAAAATAGTTCTCATGGCTCTTTTAATGGAAATAAAAGTGGGACTGCTTGCTTTTTGTTGGCTAAGCAAGGAATCAAAATGCAAGGTGAGATGAAGAAACATCTAAATCTGATCTTTAGGTTCCTTAGTTGGAGGGAGCCTGGTCTTGAGCTCTGGAGATCAAAGGTCACATCATGTTTTAGCCAGTTTCCGTTTTGCAGGGTTTATTTTTATCCTTTACTGGTTTTCCGTGGTGGTAGATGAGTGGCCAGAAGGCAAGTCAGAAGCGACAGAAAGACTGATGGGCCATAAAGAGCGCTTTAGCATAATGGAGCCATGTCAGTCCTTAACCAGACCGCGTCCATCTAAAAGCATGGGGTGGGGGTGGGGGGGGGGGTCTTTGGCAAGGAAAGCAGTCTGGATTTGCGAGTTAGCAAGTTTAGAAACCTCTTGGAGTGATTTTATTACTGGACAAGGTTATGTCCTTTGTATATTGATGAGACCACCGTTTCATTTTGGGATGTTCGCCCAGTCAATGAATGTCACATGACCACAGACTTTCGTTCAGTGGAATCTCATAATCCTTTGCTGCTTACCTCTTTTCCTAAAAACTTCACACCGCACACTAACGGTTAGCTTTATGCTACACTACACGTGTAGAATAACACAAACAGTTCGGTTCATCTACGTATTGCTGCATCGTTAAGTCCTCTTCCAAAGACTGCCGGTTGCATGGGTGTTTAGACGAGTCCTGCTGTCTCTTTTGTACACCTTTTTCCACACCCTTCGTTGCAATACGAGTCTTGAAATTATGATGACAAAACACATTCCTTACCGAGAGAGAACGAATTTGTGTAAAAAAAAAAAAGGAAAGAAACAAGCTGCCGATGCATAATGTAAGTTTCCCATTTTCTCACATATATGCTTTTCTTTACTAGACATATTATCACTATGATTACTAGTAATAAGGTGTAAGACGACAGTAGTACCATTTTTGCTAGGCTTAAGAATTGCTTGTGATTGTGTAAAAGCCTAAAAACTGAAAATTGTATGAAAATTTAAGAGAAAAAAAAGAAAGAAAAAAGTTTCAGTCCACAGCCAAGGTAAAAAGGACTTTTTGTTATGCGTTTTTATTTTTTAATAGCAATTTATCACTGTGTGATATTTTGTACATCATATTAAACTGTATTCAAACTATATCCTATAACTACAAGGGATACAAAAAAGACCAGCCTTTTATTTATTTTGTTTTATTATGCATATTTTTGAACTGCTTTTTAGCTCGTATCAAATTACATCGTTTTCATTTTTCCTGTTGACTTTTCTTTCTTTTTTCTTTTTTGTTTTGTTTACTCTGCAGGTCTTGTGTTGTATGTCATTAAAAAAAATCCAAAAACGACTAAATAAAAACATGGTTTTGTACAGAGATTTGATTCTTGTCTGGTCTGAACTCCACTGTCTGAGAAAGTGTCTTTGGGTATGCAAAGTTGAATTAATACTGATAAAAAGATTTTGGATTGATGATCAGCATATTTGGGGTCTGATGTACAGTAGGTCACCTGGTCTAGAATTGTCATAGAGTCAGGTATTTAATAGGTACGTGTTCCTATGACGCAAAACTGAATTTTTAGCATCACTACTTCCTCCAGAAATCATTCTAATATGCTGATTTTCTGCTCAAGAAACATTTATTGTCATTATCAATGTTGAAAACAGATACTATGATGAATAGAGAGTTCAAAGGAACAGCATTTATCTGAAATAGAAAGCTTTTGTGACATTATACACTACTGTTCAAAAGTTTGAGGTCAGTAGATTTTAGTTTGTTTTTCTGTGTAAAGAAATTCATACTTTTATTTATCAAGGATGCATCAAATTAAAAGGTGACTAAAGACATTTATAATGTTTCAAAATCTTTCTATTTCAGATAAATGCTATTCTTATACGATAGATAATTAGAGTAGATGGATGGAGTAGATCGATAGATTTAACCAGAAAAAATAAGAATTTTTCCTTTTTTCACCATTGTTCTTGTTAAAGCTAGCAAACACTTAATTTTTTGTCCAATTTGATTTGAGCTCTCAGAGATTTGTGAGGAATGCAATGTTGTTTCTTAACTGTGAACTGACACATCCATTCAAGGGGAAAAAATGCAGAACTCTCAGCTTTCGTAGAGTTAGTCCGGCTGCAGGATTACACGTGGGCAGATTATTTAGGTGTGTTTATGCTACACACATCTGATGTTTGGTGTGGGACTGGAGAAAGAGAATGAGTGACTGAGAAAAGACTGCAATTTAGTGTGGGGCCCCAGACAAAAAGAGGAGGACAAAGTTGTTCCAGGGTGGGGGAGTAAACAAGCCAAAGTGTTACACAAAGAGAGACGTAAAAGTTGAGAGGGAGGGAAGAAGGTGTATGTGGGACTGGGAGGAGACAGAAGTGGATATGTATGATCTCATAGAGCTTCTCATTCACAGCTCTTTCATGCTGATTGGCCAAAAGATCTGTCAGTCAGCTCACTTCCTCTTGGGCTCTGTGAGTTTCAGACAGTAGGGGGGTGGAGGCAGGGGGAAGAGGGAGTGTCCTCAGTAGTTTTCTCACTGAGGCACAGCAGACACGGCTCAACACGACAAGAAACTGAAACACAGCCTGACTTGCAAAGCAAGCCTAACCGGGAGCTCTCTTCAGCTTATTTGCTGTACTTTGAGGCCATCTTGAGCAGACGGATTTACTGCTACAGGCGTTCATTTTGCTTTCTCATTTGTTACAGTTTCTTTTATGTCACCAGTGTGTTTCCTTGAAGTTTGGACGTGTCCCTCTTCAAAGTGTCTTTGGAGTCGCGAAAGAACAGGAAGCGGGAGGAGAAGGAGGAGGAGGGGATACTTACTTTGAAAGCTCAACTTTATCTGCATTGCTCACCTGCTCCTTCTCTGGAATGAAAGCCGTGTAGAGGACCTTACCGTGAAAGAGAGGACAAGAAGAAAGAAAAGCTACTTCCTGGAAAGTTATCTGTTGTTTTTAAGCTCTAGGAGACACGGGACACACAGCAGGGACGGCCACTATTGATGAGTGAGTGACTGCTGGTGTGTGTAGGTGTGTTTGCTGCCTCACACTACCCAGTCTTATCTCTCTCTTGACTGTCTTTGACTCTTCAGCATGGCCAATGTCAGTCCCTTCATCTCTCCGGGACCCATGTCCCAGGTCTTTTTCCCTCCGGGTGGCCCATCTCCACCTGGGTCAGTGGTGATGCATCAGGGGACACCGGTCTCTGTCCATACATCCCAAACCCCAGGGTTCCCTACAGTGGACATGGTGGTTGCCCCAGGTCCCGGCGGGGCATCTGGAATGCCGTCTGGGCCTCCGGCGCCAGCTGGTGTCTCCTTCATCATACAGATTGGGCTGACTAGAGAGTCTGTGCTTCTACCTCAGACTGCAGACCTGGCCTACATCAAACAAATTGCTTGTTCAATTG
The DNA here is from genome assembly GCA_030578255.1 of Tiaroga cobitis. NCBI lineage: Eukaryota > Metazoa > Chordata > Actinopteri > Cypriniformes > Leuciscidae > Tiaroga > Tiaroga cobitis. The sequence goes on from CM060605.1 coordinate 13,828,502, forward strand.
TGGATCAGAAGGTAAGCACCACCCAGTACGTTGTGCCTTGATACTGTATCACCTTTGCACTGCTCCAACGGAAGTTAAAACTATTTGAAGAAGTTTGTTTGCCCTCAGAGTTTGTGTATTATGTTCTCCATTGTTTATGTAAAATTTCTAGAGCAGTTTATATTTGAAAATTCAATGGAAATTTTGTGGTTTACCTTGGGGTCTGCTAAAATGATTTTCAGTAAACCCAGACTTCAAAGATTCCTCATTGTTTTTTTTAACATTTAAATAGAGTGAGAAGGGTTTTCCTTTTCTGTAAAGCCACTTTTTCCCCCTCAGTCTAACACACCGTGCATGTCAAAAATATTTCTTACGTAACACAGTGACCACAGAGAAATGCAATGTATGCAGAACATGCTGTGGTAACGTACGGCAATTCTTATCACAGCAGTTCTCCGCATAAATATCCCACACTGATCTCCAGACATTGCTAATTCACTGATATGTGAACTCATGGAAGGTTGGAAGTATAAATAAAAATGTTGCATAATGTCAAAACATTGTCCATTACGTGGGTTGGGCTCAATAAAGATACAGACGCACTTAATGTCTTAGTCCAGTACAGAACCCATTTCTGCACTAATGGGACAAGAAACAGGCCATCCAATTCATGACTGCCCTTACCTCAGATCTGCATTAGGACCTAACAACAGATTTTATCAGCCAATCAGACTGTGAGATGATTCAATTATTTGATTTCCATGCTCTAGGCAGTGACCAGGGTCAGCTTAAAAGGTTCATTGGGAAAAGATTTTTCCAGGAAGCATTTGTCTATTCTACACTATACCAGTAATTGTGCTCTGCTAAAAGCCCCAGAGAGCTTTGCAATTACTAGTTTGAATCTTAGGCTTGAATTTTGTTATCAATGTGAAGATAAATGCCTTGAACTATTCCTAGGGAGATAACTTGTTGCAAAAGTTGCCTCGGAAGGAAACCTACAGGGTTAGTCATGTTTTAACCCTCAAATTTTTATAATGCGATTCGGACTTTAATGGGAAACACTGACCATGACTTTGCTTTTCCCTTTAAATCACAAATCAGAGGATTACAACAAGTTTGGATTGGGAGATTTGTGAGCTTGGATGTTGGCTCCTTCCCTCATCTCCCCTTGGCTTCAGGCAGAGTGAGTCACAGTGTTCCCTCTCTGTTTATTCCATAGGCACTTTTTTCCATTCACTTGGAGAGTAATGTGGCGGCATCACTCAATTCCTCCCCTGGGCTCAACTTATCCTCTTCTAGGACAAGATTTACTTTCCCTCAATCTCTAAAGAACTGCAAAATTGTCCTGCCATCTATGTAATGCATAATTAAAGCATCTGTACCAGGCAAGGACAGTCTCCATTGATTGGGTTGTCCCTTTTGTTCCTTGCCCAGCCTATTTTCCCTGCTGGTCCAACACGTAAGCAGTCCATTGTCCATGGGATAAAGAGGAGGAAATGAAGCCTGTTTCCTCCCAAAGTAGGAGGCCACAGTGTGTCCTCCGCCTCTGAACCGCTCCCTTGGGTTTCCTCCAGGAGTTTGTTTTCTCACTGCAGGTTCCCAGACAATGCAGTTAGTTCCATCTCTGCACATCTCCATATGTGACATACCTTCTCTATAGCTGGTTTTGACTTTCTTTTGAGTTTGAGCAACAAAAAGAAAAAAAGAAGAGAAAATTAGGTGTTAGGAGGAGTTTTGTATATGTGGTTGGCAACAAAATAGGCGTCTTATGATTGAAAGTCAGGTAATCATGCTGTACACAGGCTGAACATCAAACAAATAGTTGGGTTTAGGTCACATGTGTCGTCTTTCCCTAGAAAGGAATGTGTGTGGCTTTATCTGGATCCCTGAAGGAGTGTATTCTTTGGAATGCCCGGATCACACCATCAATCTCCTGTTCACCCACCACTGGCCTCATAGTGTTACTAGCAGAAAAAGAGCAGATTCGTGGTTTTATTTTCAGTGGTTTGAACAAAAAATTGGCAAGTAATACCCTGTTCTCTTCAATAAAATGTATAATTATAATCACACAGTTTGCAGCAAGCATGTGTCAGTTTATTCTAAAAGAAAGTTAAACAGTACAAAAATATCTTGTGTACCGAGATACTCATGCACTGGTCTGCAACCTGTGTCAACCCGAGGTTATGGCCATCTTAATCCCACCACACTGTAGATCCATTCTAGACCAACAGGTTAAGGAGGTTGGATATCAGAGGGTGTTTCCCCATTCCTGAGGGAAGAGGACTTTTAAGAACACTCATGTGGAAGTATCAGCAGCTGGTTAAAAATCACTACTCGTTTGTTTTCTTTCCAAATGCGGCCATTATAAAGCACACAGTGTCTGGTATCAGGGGAGTCACAGGTAATTCTGCACCGTGCAACTCCCATATAGTCCTCTTACTCCTTACTCATTTGCATGGCTGCGAAGAGTCTTTGCATAGAAGGACCGTATTTCCTGGTCAAAATACCGCTATGCACTAGCCACCATTTGACTATACAAAATACACATTCGGCCGTGTGCTTATCGACAGGAAATGAATGACAAAAGTGAAAAGACAAGAGAGACAATCTTTGGCTTTTTGTTTTGTTAGATATATTTTCTTATGAGCTGATCGTAAAGCTGTTTTGCATTTAATCTAAATGTTGAAGATTTAGATAAGAGTTGCTGGTCCCTAGATAAGATAAAATCTGCTCAACTTCTTTGATTAAATGTAGAGTGAACTTCATGTTTGATCTACACAGACTGATTTTAATAATAATACAATTTGATGTTGTTTGTGTTTTAATTTAATAATATATAAGTCCATAGATAATAGATAGTGGAAGCAATATCTATATAAATAAAGCAATTCCAATAGGGTCCTCACACCATCGGTGCTCGGGCCCTAATTACAATAAAAATAAAATAAAATATATATATGGTGTGGCAAATGTAATGGCAATTCACTGGGCCCAATTACAAGATTACTTAATGTGAAATAGATGTTTCTTGCCTGAGATACTTCACTGTCAGCACCAAACAAAAACACATTTCCAGGTGTAAAATCTAATGGGTTTCTCAGTGGCAAAGTACAGCGCCAGCGGCAGATCACTTTCCTCAGACAGGATTTTCTGTCATACACATTTACACTTCCTTTGGAGTTGTGTCCATCATATAGGCTATTATGCAATCCAATATCCTTATCCCTGGTTTGTGCTTTGATTTATAAGCTGTCTTAACTATGGACTGTGGAATAGGATTATGATGCATACTGCAAACTTTGACAAAAACAACAACAAAAACAGACTATTCTTTTAGGCCATGTAAATAGTAAACCATTGTGTATACCAATGAATATGTTAATCATTCAGTACAATGGTGTATGTCAAAAAAACAATAAATTAGCATATGATACAGTCGTACCATGGTACAGCCACAGTTAGTTTTTGAAAGAATAATGACAATAGTTTCATAATGCATGAACTATGTGACATTAGCTTTCATTGGTCAGTTCAAAAAGAGAAAACAAACAAGTGAGGAACAAAAGCAAACTTCTGTTTTTGTCTAGCTGGGATTTGGAGGTTGGAGGTGTGTCCAGATTACTCTTTCAGTATGTTGGGTGCTCAATTATGAGGTCACAGATGGTTTCTGTTACCCAGGGCAGTATGGCTCACCCGTCGCACCAGTTTCCACCAAAATACCACAGTTAACAGTGATTGTTACTACAATATAAGTGTTCTACTTGGTCTTCTTAAAGCTTCTTAGAATGTTTGACGAAGATCATGTTAATTTAGTAGTAACAACTAGAGTGTTACTAGAACGGTTCTAGAAGAACGTGCAAAATTAGCCATTACGATACTATGGTGTTGTGGCTGGTTGCCAGGGTGTTGCTAGATTGTTACTAGGCTGTTCTTTATTTCTTATTTTACTATAGATGTCTATATCATGTTTAATATTTAAAAGCCACATGAGCTTCCAACAAACTGACAAATGAAAAATGACAACATTATTTTCGGTCCCTGTTTTTTTAGCACACCTCTGTTTGTTTTAACAACATTATATTTAGATAGAAGGAAGTTCACTCCGTTTAGTCCACTGACACACAAATACTGCTGTTTGTAAGGCCTTAATTTCACAGTTGGCACACCTTTTGGTTTTCAAATGTGTTGTTTAATGCCATGCTGTTAGTAAATCAGTATATAATTAATCCCATTAGGATTATATTCTTTTCAGACCAACCATGGTTTGGTTGGTTTCTTTGGAAGAATGGAGATTTTGTATTATAATTCAAAACAAAGAAGCTTAACGTCGCCATGAAAAAAAAGCTTAAACGAGTGGAACGAGGTGTCACATGTGCTTGATTGACTGTAATGTAGGACAGTGTGAACGTTAGGTGTGGGTGGGGTGTGCAATTTTGCGATTTTGGAGAAGGTGGAGCAGTGTGTTTATGTTTGCATGCGTGAATGTGCATGAGTGTAAGAACAGAGGTTTTGTGTTTAGTGTTTCCAAGCCGGATTGCTGCAGAAAGCTAAATGGGTGGGTTACCACAGTGGGTAAACATATGATCTCAGGGTGAAGAGAGAAGTCTGGTTCCAGTCACACTGGCAGACGAGCATTTATGTGTGTGTTTTCAAATGCTGAGCTCCCTGTCACTGTCTTGAACAAAAAAGTACAGTAGTATTACCATGTTTTTATGGATATGTGCCATGGTGCAATATATGGTAATCATTTAGTAGTACCATTGTAAACAATAGCCCTTGTGAAAAATTAGTAGTGTTTTTTTTTTACTTTGAAATATGGTTAAAATGTACTGCCCTAAAGTTAGTTACAGTAAACTAAAATATACTTTAATTTATTGAAACTTATAGGCTGTCATGTATTTAATTATATTTGTAATTAGAAATTTGTAATGATGAAGTTGCAATTTAGTAGGCCTACGCTATATATATTAGTGTATACAATAACCTTAAATAACACACCAATGTTACAATTTTAATCAAGAACTCTACATGGGCTTTTGTGTGTTAGTCAACACATCAACATAATAGGCAATGCTTTTCAAAACCCCTTTTTTGTTACATGCTGTTTGAAACTCTCTTCACATCCTGATAGCAATTAATGCTATCAGGATATATATATATATATATATATATATATATATATATATATATATATATATATATATATATATATATCTCAGGACCAAAAAATGTTTGTCATACATTTTTTGTTTGTCCTACCTACCTGTCAATGTGCATACCTCCGCGACGCGTGCCCTACTCGCGCAGACATAATCACACCCACGTCATCAGCGCGAACATGAGGCTATGCAGCAAAGAGTTGAAGAAGACTGACAGCCACCGAGCACCAAAAACAAACAGCAGCCACCTATTACAGTTCCTCCTGAACCAAAACAACGAGCTTTTGCTGCGTTCACGCATGTCGTAACCGTAATTTAGATACGGCAACCCGTGATGTTCTACCCGGAGCTGTTCACGCCCATAGACTAGAATTTGTGCGTTTCTGTCAACACCATCAACGCCGAAATGGACCTGCAGCAGTCAGGCGGTACAAGTAAGAGCTCTGTAAGTTGTTTACGTTCATTATTATTGTTATGTTATGTGCTTTGAGATATGAGGTCAATTTGTGACGCATGGACTGGCTGTGCGCATTCATATGTGTTTTGAAGGAGGCTCTGAAAGGAGGCTGGGACCAGGCTGGGACATTATGCTTTCAAAGCTAGCTTTCTATTGCTAGCCTCTCCAAAATTGCCTTAAACTTTAAGTTAACTTAACTTCTTTAAAGCATGACAAAAGATTATTACGTACTGTAGTGTAAAAACGTGTACTTAAGTGTGTTAAAAACAGTGATGAAAGCGTGACGCTCTTTAAGTAGCCATAAACTTTAATTGCCTTTTATTAATATATTGTTTGCAGGTTCAGGTTTTTTTTTTTTAAATATAGGACTAACTTTTAAGATTGTATGTACACCACAAGTGCACATTCAATAGAATTAAGTAAATTTTTCACAAGAGATATCAAAGTGCCTTAATAGAATTAGCATCATATACCATCACTGTATTGTATCGGCACAATAAGGGTCTTTTATGTGTGTCTGTCTAGACTTGGGAATAAAAAACTACAGTAGTTCTGATTTCGTGCCACCTATGTACTGATTCTTTTCAATTAATTGGTCAAAAAGACTCAAGAATCAGTATCCTTCAAAAGTACCGAAAGAATCTTTTCTTTTCTTTTCTTTGGAAAAAACTTTTCCATTCACATCCTAACTCCCATCTCCATTCATTTCTATTTTTCTGTTCAAAGTAATACAGTCCTGACTATGGCTCTGGGGATCAATGTGGCATTCCTATTGGCTTACCTGCCTCATCACCCTGACGCCTGGGCCACAAAAGATCATTTCAGCACGGTGGAGCACATACTCACTTAGTCCCCTCGCCAAGTCCCCTCCGCCCCCTTCTCCCCTCCGCTTGCCAGCCATGCCTCTCGTGTTACCGTTCGCTTGAATAAAAAAGGGCTGCTTTGTTTTCCGAGCCCTTGCTTCAGCCCCAGGCAGCACACAGAAAGTGAGTTTGTGGGCTTAATGAAATCACTGTGTGTGTGTGTGTGTGTGTGTCTGCAGCGTTTGTGATTTTTCCATCTAAACCAACATGTTGAGTTCAGGAGGTAGACGCCTCCGGTCCCATTTTCAGACACTGTTGTTTTTGTTGTCACTGTGCATTTGAAGATTTTTGAAAGTGCTCCAAAATCACTTTGACAGTGTTAAATAGAGCAAAATTGACAACACAACCCAAATTAATATTCAAACTCTGTTGATAGTATTATTTGCTATGCTGTTAATTATGAAGTTATTTTGACTAAAAAAAAAAAAAAAAACTTGTTTACAGTAATACACTGAAAGTTGGAAGTTGTCTTTGTAGGCAAAATTGTCCATCTTACTTTTTTTTTAAGCTTTTATTAATTAATCCATGTAACCAAAATGTGGTAGCTATATTTTAGCTGTAGGCCTAGTTGTCTGAATGGTCTTATTGTCTCATCTTATCTAGATAGCACTTACAGATTGATAAATCATGTAGGCTAGTTATGCGTTCCTTTCTTGACATCTTTGCTCACATTTGACCGTGTTTACTGTTTTTTTTAATAGTGATGAGATAAGTTTTGACATAACTGCTGATAAGCGACTCTATCACACTATATTTAGCTTGTATATACTGTGTTTAAATGTATTTAACAGTTTTTCCAGTATATAATTGCCCCTTATGTGTCAATACACGTTTTGTTTTTACAAACCGAGACGAGTCAAAGTATTGTCTGGATTGACAGCATGCCACGGATGCTATCAATAAAGTTTCACTTAACCTGGAATATAATGGCGAGTAGGGTTTTGTAAAACATAAACAGTCAGGTTTATTTTAACTGTGGTGCTCACTCATGTGAATGATACAAGATCAAATCGTGCTTGCAACATTGTTTATTAATTATTCAAAATGTGACTGCACTGTTAATAAGAAAGCATCATTGGTATTTGCACCCGTCCTGCAGGCTGTCATGCTCTACGTAATGGCCCTAGCCATGTGTGGAATGTAAATTTGGCCTTTACACCTTTTTCCATGACACAGACGTTCACCTGTGTTATTATATCTGTGCTATCTACTCGTGACTCAAAGGAAAGTCATCTTAAACCACATATGCACTGTGATTGCATGGGACTGACGCAAGAACATTAAACAAAGAAACAGTGCACTTGCTACCTCCAAAAACTTTCCTTCCTTGCCCTCTTGGACTAGTGCGAACACAAACAGGAAGTCAGGCTCTTAACCCCGAGATTCTACATAAACATCACAGGAGTTTTACCATGTCTGACAGGCATACTAATACATGGCCTGCTGTTGGTTTAGTTGAGTTTATAAGAATATTAAACGAAGATCCAATGAAATGGTTTGACTAACACAATTTTGTTTCCTGTGATGTATTGGTTGCACTTTATCTTACAGTATGTGCACTTACTTGTACTTACACTGCAGTGCACTACAGTGTATACTTACCTAAGTAAGTACTTGGTATTATAAAGGAACTACTACATGGGTTAAGGTTAGGTTTAGAGACAGGTTCAGGATTAGTAGTTATTACCCAGTTATTGCAATTACTGTAATATGCACATAGTATACATGGGGAACAGGACTGTGAAATAAAGTGCTACTACCGACGTAGGCTATTTCCTGTTAAAACAGGAAGTTGGGGCGGAACTTATCGAAGGGCTAATAGCCATTTTAAATGGCTGTAATAGCCATGCTATTGCTGGTTCATTGCAGATGACATTTGAAGGAATAACTTTTTGTTCTAGAGAGTGTTTTATTAGTGGTTTTTATATAGGCCTATGCACATACATAAGTCATTAATATTTTTGCTTTATTTTCCGGAAGAGAGAGAGAGAGATGAAATGTTATAGTTGTGTTTATCTGGTAAAAGTTTATTTTGTCATCTTTTTTGAGTGCACCAGCATTAGCTTGCTAATAAAGCTAAATAGCTTCACAGCCTAACTAAAATCCAAAAAACATAAATTTTATGGGGTCTTTGATTGCTTTTACTTCCTTATGAAACAATGTATCTCCCCTTCTGAGAAGAACACTTTAGGATACTTGCAAAAAAGAGTACTGATAATGTAAATAAGGGAACTTTAAAAAAAAAAATGTACTTAAGGATCATAAGTACACTGTAAAACCTGATGAGTTAGTTCAACTCAAACCGTTTGAGGAAACCGATTGCCTTAAATCATTTAAGTTTATTAACTCAAACAATTTAAGCATAAAAAAATATTTGATTTGTGTCCAAGTAACTCAATAACTTATTGTTAAGATAACTTGGGTAAATAAAGTTAATAGTACTAATTCCATTCAGTTAATATAACTTAAATCTATGAAGTACACTGTAAACCCAAATAAGTTAGCAGAATTCAAAACACTTTTATTAGTATAAACTTAGTTAGCTTTAAAAAGCTAATCTGCTAACATAGTAAATGCTAACATATTAGCAATAGTATGTTATACAGAAACACTTGTTGTATGAGCGCAGCAATATAAAGGGATTATTTGCTCTCAAATCAAGCTGCATGCACCACTGTCACCATGATGGTAACTATCCTAAAGCCTACATTAACAGAAAGTCTTCTAAATTAGCATAACAAAACATTAATCACTACTAAATCTCACACATAACATTAATCTTACACAAAAAAACACATTATATTACACTTAATTTTAGCATTTACTCTCCCTTTCGGGTGCCATCGGCAAAGCATGCTGGGAAATAGACATCCCAGCTGTTTCAGTTAAACTTAAGTTTGTCTAAATTAAAATAAATAATTTCATAAAACTTAAAACAATGAAACAGTTCAGTTTACTTAAAATATATCAGTTCTGTGAACTTGAAAGAAAAAGAAAGTGCTAAATACTCATAAAAGTTAATTTGACTGAACTAATTTGTTTAATTTAAGTTTGTCCTAATCAAACCAATTAATTATTTTGAGCGTTAGGGTTTACAGTGTACACTTAAGTGGCCTTTGATTTGATTAGTAGTCATATTATACGATCTTCAAGTACAGATTTTAAAGTACACTACAAGATTACATTCAATACAATTAAGTGCACTTCTTTTCCACAAGGATAGTCTCTTTAACTGGTCAGCTACTTTGCTAGCTGTTCAGATTTTGCATTGCAAAGAACTCCTTCAGTTGTGCCTATGCTGCAGGGGACTACCTATTGCACAAGTGGACTAGGGTGGAGGAACAGAAGAAAAGAGTAAAACTCAGTAGAATAGAATCTTTAATGCTATTGTGCTCCAACTGACCTCAGTGTTGTATTTGTTGTGAATCAGCTACTGACATCACCCATTGCGTCATCTCTTGCGACGGGGAATTCTCATTCATTCCTGTGTCTCAGGTTGTTGAACCGTGCCTCATGAGCAACAACAACAAAAAAAAACTTGGCATTTCTGATACGTTTCTCAGCTTGGAGGTACTATGACATCACGCAACCCAAAAATAACCTGACTCGCGGAAAGCATTTGTTCCATCACGCACAAACACAAAGGCCGGTGAAATTCCCGCACTGAGCCAAGCAGTTGTTGGCCTCTAATGAGTGTAGCCCGTTGACGTCTTTACACCGCAATTACCATGGCACCGTTTCATTGAATGTAAATATCTGCCAAAATCCTTGGGAAGTTTTTGTTTTATCCATTTAGCTAGTAACAGAGGACTATTTCTGAGGTGATGACGGTGGACGGCTTAAGAAGTTGCAGCCAAGGGTGTTGTCTCATTACGTTATTCGTATTGTTATTTTAAAGATGAGCCTTTTGTGTATGTCTCTTCCGAGTGCTGTTTGCAACATTTTAAAAGCATTTGCATACACGCTGTCCAATTCCTACAAACATTAAGCATTCACAGACACAGTCCAGTTTCTATCGTTCATTCAAATTTAAATGCTCACAATGAAACAGATTATGAGACTTTTGTCCTACATTACTTTTTATGAAAGGGTTATCTTTGTGAAAAGTGTATAAGCTGTACTGATTGGAAACAAAACAGGCATGTTGCAAACAATCAGCCATTGTTCCTAATATTCATTCAGTCTGGTCCGCCATTTACACAGTAATCTCCTTTTGCTTCATTGTGAAAATAATTCCATTTTAGCATGCTTTTAAAAAGTGCTTATTACGAAAATAATATATAACCATGAATACCACGCTGTTTTTAAACACTTAATTGCATGTTAATAATTCATTGAAAATGTGTTATAATTTAAATATATATTAAATGCAATTAGCTGAAATTTTGAGTGCTTTTTTGACCCCCTTAAAGGACTTTTATAATTACATCTATTGTGAAATATGTTTACTGTTAAGTATACTGTTGAATCCACTGACAAATATTTATTGTAAATTAATGTACAGTACATTAATGTACTTTCTTTAATTTATTATTTATTATTATTTTGTAATTAAGCATCTGTAATGATGTTGTAATTTAGAAGTTTTAACATATATTAAATCTAATTTTAATTAACCTTAAATCTAATACTGAATATGGAAGCTTGTTTTCACCACCGAATAAATCAATTTAAAAGATAGTTGCGACTTTTTATCTCGCAATTCTGATCGCAATATTTTTTCTCAGAATTGTGAGATGTAAACTCGCAATTCTCACTTTTTTCCGCAATTCTCACTTTTTTCTCACAATTCTCACTTTTTTCTTGCAATTGCGAGTTTATATCTCTGACTTAAATAAATTCGCTATTGCGACTTATAAATGCAAATTCTGAGGAGAAAAAGACTTGTCTTTTTTTGTCAGAATTGTGAGTTCATGGGCCAGATTTACTAAAGAGAGAGCGCAATTACAGCACAAATTAACATATGGTTTAAAACATGCTTTTTTGGGGCGGTAAATAATGGGGCAAATACAATTGACTAGAGCAAACCTTAGTAAATCACCTTGTGTGATTCGTTTAAATACTCTCCTTTCATACATTTGCGTATGAAAGGGAAACTCCTACAAATGCGTATTCAATAAGGTCATCCGCAAAAATAACCCTGTCTTTTTTTAACGCCAAAAGTGCGCTGGTGCAAGCTGTTATTAAATATGGCCATATATGAACTCTCAATTCTGAGAATTGCAAGTTTATATCTTGCAACTCTGACTTTCTAACACACTATTGCGACTTTATATCATGCGAAAATTGGAAGATGTAGCCAAGCTTACAATTTTAAAGTTAAAATGATAAAATAAAGTACTTTACATGTAGCCAACACATCAAAATAAGTGTTTGTTAGTGGCTATTTATTTCATTAACATTGTCCGCTATTTAAAAAAAAACATATACTTGAGAGATGAGATTTCAAGTGCACATTCAATACAAGGGTACTTCCAAGAGTAGAACTTTCTTCCACCTGCACAGATATTATTTAGAATTGACTAAGGATTGCTAAGGCCAATTTTTAAAATGTTACTAAACAATGCTACCTTAGCAATTGTTGCTCTCTGCCGTTTTCTCAGATATGTTTTTACTGTAATGTAAGTCAATTTGAGGACATGTGTGTTCTGTTAAAAATTGTTGACGGGTCACTTGTAAGAGTCTCCCATCCCCATACTAATTACTGTGCAAATGGTGGCTTTAGCAATTATATTGGCATCTGAATAGGTCATATAAGCACTTACAGCTTCTGTCATGATTCACTGATTGAGTCTGTTACGACTGTATAATCAATGAACGTCTGTGTGACAACATAAATCTATAGGCCTATTTAGGCCTTATGTTTGCGAAGATTTGTTTTTGTTCATTGATAGACTGAAAGATAGTATTGAAAATAACATTATGTTTGAACGTCTCACAATAGATTTGTCAACTTTAGTTTAATCTGCTCTTGGCATTGTTCAAAATACAGTTATCTATGTCTAGATCTATTCAAACCAAGCTATCAAAAGATTAGGTATCACTTTATTGACCGTAATGCATCAGAGAGCTTGATACACAAAAAGACGCATGTTTGACCCTTGTCTTCAGTGCTTAGGACTGTGTGAAGTCGTGTTCAGATAAAGAAGCAGGACTGGGCATAAAAAGCCACATAAACTGTGTGTGTGTGTGTGTGTGCTGTAAACACTGAGGAAATGGCGGTGATGATGAAAAGCAGAACTCTAGTCTATTAGTTCGTTTCTCACTTCTTTGTTGCTATTTTTGACCCAGATTCTCATGCTGTCACACAGTCCTCTCTTGGTTTAGCGACCCTGTCATTTCTCTTTTCTTTTCTTTTCTTTTACCTGCTATTCATGTAGAGGTTTTCAACCTCAGTTTTACAACCACAGAGATGTACAGTAGATGAGGTCGCAGGAGATTCCTATAAATAATAACTTAATTTTTCAATTATAGTATTATTTATTATACATTTTTAGAGACGTAAAAAATGGCCCGCTTCTCTTGAGCTTAAAATATTGCAAAATGTAGTCAACACACAATGTAAATTTGAGAACCGAAAATGTCTTGGTTAGAAATAGAATAGAAAAATAATAAAAACAATTCTCAACAAAAACGTACCAAAAAAAGCATAACATGCCAAAATAGTCTCTTCCTACGTTGCCTGGTGCTCTTGAATGTGGATCTCTGGTTGCACACTGTCTCTATTAAAGCAGGTCTTTGAGTCCTGAATTGGAGCAATGGGCATTTCCATTACAATTAGTTGATGTTTGGAAAGTACACAAAGGGCCATCTAAGGAAAAAGTGACTTCTCGTTCCATTATTAAGGAGTTTGTTTGTAAGAACCAGCCCTTGACGTGTGGGAATATTAACAGACTGAAGTGGGTCATGGTGTTGCAACCATTCATTCTACAACTGCTGTGGCCAAACTGTGTTCGCATTGTCAAACCATGGTCTTGGTCATGTGACCATGATCAGATCACAGAATGAAGCCACAAAGTGGTTAAGGGGGTTCACAGATGAATGTAATTTATGGATCAGAGGCAGTCTTTGCAATACAGAGGCCTGTTTCAAAGAGAGTTTGAGGCCCCCCCCAGTGAGAAAAAAAGATAAAAACATTTTTGACTGCTATTACTTTATTATATCTGTTATATTTACCATTAGCTACGTTTACATGGACACCTTTTGGTTCAATCGGAATGAAATCAATCCGATTGATGAATCCGAACACGGTGATTACATGAACCGTAAATAAAGTAATCGGGTTGATGTGCACATTTATATGTCACAAGATTCAAATCAGAATTAATTTTTTTGACATGCGCACACTGCACGAATATGCCGCTGTTCTTGCATAACTATTCCCCTTTATTGGTTCTTTAATTGTTTTAAACAGCAGACTTAATATTTATCCGTCTCTGGTCATGATTTGGAGACAATGAGCATATGAACCGTTTTGCCGTGCCCAAAACCCTGCGCCCAAAACCAGTCGTCTGTGGATGAGAGTCTGAAACAAGGACTGGTGGGACGTTATCCTGCTTCACTTCACAGACATTGAGTGAAATGAGAATTTTAGAATAACGGGACACTCATTTAGATGACACTTTATTCAAGGAAGAACAGCTCATTCCGTGCGTCATACGTCATTACGGTATTTCAACGTCATTGCACATGCTCAGTCCTTATAGTTTTGGTTTTTGGTTAAACAAGTGTTTACATGTTCTCTCGATCGGATTACAAAAGGAATAAACCACCCCTTTCAATACGATTGAAATTCCAATTGGATGGAGCTCAATCAGATCTATTAAGGTGTTTACATGGAGGTTTTTTAGTCCGATTGAGCCGTCAATACGATTATAAGGGTCTATGTAAACGCAGCTTATGTTATCTCATATTTCACCTTAATGGTTTATTTGTAAATGCATTCTATCTCTTTAACTATAGCTTGTTAATCAACAAAACAACAGTATGGACTCTTAATCACTCGCTTAATCAACCACCAGTAGGTGGCAGCAAATCATACTCTTAACGACAGGTTTTCCTTACAAAGTTACATCGCTAACTACTGGCCTAGCAGCATAATACGGCGTTTGTAATCGTTTTCGCGGATCCGTGTGAATGGACAACGTTGTCTTCTGTACGCGAAAACTGTAAAGGAAAAACGTTTCTGTTTTTAGGACATCGTTGTTGTGTAAATGTACCCTTAAAGGGTTAGTTCACCCAAAACTGAAAATTATGTCATTAATGACTCACCCTCATGTCGTTCCAAGCCCGTAAGACCTCCGTTCATCTTCGGGACACAGTTTAAGATATTTTAGATTTAGTCCGAGAGCTTTCTGTTCCTCCATTGAAAATGTATGTACGGTATACTGTCCTTGTCCAGAAAGGAAATAAAGACATCATCAAAATAGTCCATGTGACATCAGTGGGTTAGTTAGAATGTTTTGAAGCATCAAAAATACATTTTGGTCCAAAAATAACAAAAACTACGACTTTATTCAGCATTGTATTGTCTTCCGGTTCTGTTGTCGAGCCGTGTTCACAAGTCCGCAGTGACGCTGCTGACGTAAGACGCTGCTGACGTGTATTTGGTGCGTCCGTGTATTCGGGTTCAAATAAATATCGCTGGGCAAAAAAATGCAAGTCTTCCTCTGTGTCGAAATCCTTAGACATGTTTGCGGATTCCATGCTGTTTTTTTGTTGATTGTAAAGTTTACGTTTTCAGTCCCCCAAAACTATGTTGCTGTTTAAATTAACAGCCAAAAACGCATAAAAAGTTTTGTTTTTAGTTGAACACAGTGTTGTGTACACAGCCCTTTTTTTTGAGTGCAAGCGGATGCCCCTCTTTTGCAAGGCCTGTTTAAAGTGAAAGGGGTGAAACATAGCAAAGGCCTCTATGTGTGCATGTCCATATGTCTTTCACTAGAGGACAAAGTAAATAAGCGAAGTAAGCAGTATATCAATAAATAAAACAGACTACAATGGTGTACTAAATTCTTTAAAGTACCCTGAATCGTAGTTACCATTGAAGTACCATTGTATATTACAAAGTACTTTAGTATTAACATCTAATTATTATTGTATGAATTAATTTTAGTGTCAAAAGACTATATCTTCAATTTGTGTAAGTGTTCCAATTACTTAATTTATGTTTGCCTAGTAGCTTAACTGTAGCTTATAAGTAATTGCTATTTATTAAAAGTAAACAAATTTAATAGAGATGCACCGATTGATCGGCTGGTGACCGGAATCGGACGATTTTCACGTGATCGGCGACCGGCCGGTCAGTCTGACATAATCCGATTTCAAGCCGGTCAAATGCACTCGGGCGCCGCATGATTAACATCGCGCAACATCAGCATCACACGTGCACACGGAAAGCGCACATGTAGGAAACCTCGTGAATTCACACAGCAAGCGGGAGCAGCGCGTTTTTTTTTTGTCCGGCGTGCATGTTAATCAATGAGTGCATTCACACCGAGAGCCGGAGCAGCGCGTGAGCATCGAGCAGGAGCGTCGCGTGAGCAACAGTGAAGCGTGAGTTTCGGCGCCGAATCTATTTTTGCTGCGCTCAATTTAAGTGAAAGCACACTTTTGATGGACAAAATAAATATGATTTCATCCAAAAAGTGCCCAAAATGCACAGAATTGTCTGGTGTGTTTTAACAAGAACTGAAGTAGGCTAGGCTATGTCAGAAAGAAAATGAAGACTCAAAAATATTTATAGAAAATTTACCCATTTAAACTTGTTTTTATTATTTCCCAATCGTTTCCCTGCACATGCTCCACTTGTCCTGTTTAGCTTGGCTGGACATGTGTCAGATGAGAGAAGAACTGTTTGAGAAATATAACTTGCCATTGATGTACAAGTGATTGCAATAGGCCTGTGTGTGTGTGTGTGTGTGTGAGAGAGAGATAAATATCTTTATACTGCAAGGCTATATTTATTTTATTTGTTATATTAGGCCTATTTTATTGCCATTACCTGTTTTCATACAGAAGTTTAGTTTGCTAAATATATCAGATTTTTTTAGTTGGATATTGGATGTGAAAAGGAAATGGTTCTTCCATAACACTGCACTTTAGATGTGTGGGAATTTATATAGTTCTATTTTATAGCGATTATCTGTTCAAAAAATGTTCTATGCAAAATGTTCTATTAAAGAGAAGATAGAAAATAAATATTTGTGTGAGCTGTAAAGTGGTTTGAAAAAATGAAATCGGAATCGGCTAAAATCGGTATCGGCAGGTCAAACTCAAGGAAAAATCGGAATCGGGATCGGCCTAGAGAATTGTAATCGGTGCATCTCTAAAATTTAATGATGAAAAATTAAAGTTTTTATTTTATTTTCTCCACAGAGACAAGAAACATGTTAACAGTCAAACTATATATTTATTTATTATATGTATTTATTTTAATATATTTATTATAATATATATATATATATATATATATATATATATATATATATATATATATATATATATAAATAAATTATTTGACTGTCAATGTGTCAAACATGTCAAAATAATACATACATAAAACAATATCATACATTTTTATAATAAGTCACTTTATGGTTATTGGCCATAAAGACAACTAATATTGCAAGTGAAATATTGCATTATTCTCATGGATTGTTCACTTGCAGTTTTGATGTCTGCTTCACAATCTGAGCTACTTTAAAAAAGCTAGTCGGCGCATTGGGAGATCAACGGTGCAGTTTATTTGATACTAGATTTTTATTAGAAGCTGTTGCCAGATCAGCCCAAATCCCTGGAGCGCTCTGGGGATCACCCTTTATTGATATTTGATAGGTAATAAGAGGAGAGAGAAAACAGTTCACACTTGGGAGTGCAAATAAATGTCACTCATCTTTATTACTTTGTCAGTCCAGAGATTTGCAATATTACATGTAAGCAGAGGGCATTGGCTATTTATAGCATGTGGTTTTATGTCAACTTGCTCATGTCTGGTGAGACAACACCGGGTCAAAGTCCTGACGGATGTTGTGAAAGGTGTTTGTGTAGACTGAGAAGAGAAGAGAAGAGAAGAGAAGAGAAGAGAAGAGAAGAGAAGAGGAGAAGAGAAGAGAGCAAAGGTTTCCATAATTCATCAGAGTCATAATGGGCGCAGCCGCCCGAGACCATGTGGGAAACACAATCCTAGTCAACACAAAGCACCCATAGAAACACTGCGCTGTCTCCAAGCAAAGCCCAGGGAATGACAGATATGATTGCACCAGCATCTATTGTCTGTGCCACTGTGCAAACATGCATAAGAACAATTGAGGATACATATGTAGCCAAGCGATTTGTGCCCGATATTTGGCCTAAGGTCCATACTGTAAAATCCCACAGTGGTCTGGAAAAACATCTTATTTGCCACCAGTTTAATTGGCTAATAAAAGGAGCATTGGGTTAGTACATAGTAGCAAGCCGCAAGTGCTTGTTGTAGTTAAAGTATGCAGGCAATTGAATAATGCACATCTTATTAAATTAACTATGTATGTAAAGCAATAGTGATTATTGCACATGAAGAAAGAAATACTAAAATTAAGATGTTTACATGCAACCTAGGCTCATTGGAAAAAGTGCCTCTACCAACATATACCTATACTTTCAAGTCAATGCAGTAAAACACCAACAACTTTTACTCCTTTACACACAAATGATGATATCAGGGGCATATTAATAAATGCCAATTAAAAGAATCAATTAATAAAGACTTCTTTTAATGTGGTTTATAACCTCATAACTAGAGTGCACAGTGCATGTAAACTAATGAACTTTTAGCACCACTAACCGGGCATTTAATTTCCTAACTGCCACCATATGCCACACACACTTTGCCAGATACACGTTCATCTGTTTCAGATAAAACTGACTGAATGTGATTTTAGTGCCATTCATTGGACATTTCACTTTGAAAGTGTTCTGAAACTTGACTGAAGCAATGTAATATCATTTTGCAGAAATGTTTCACCAATAAACATGGGTTGTTTGTTTACATAGCCCAGAGAAACCTCTTTAATCCAATTTCCATGCTGTTTTCCATTTCTAAGATTATTTGTCAAGAAATTAAAATTTGTCACTATTTTTGCCCCTATTCATTTGAATTTTCAAATGCAATAGTTCTGTTTGTTACTGCTCTTTTTATATACCAATTGTAAGCTACTCAACATATTGTTGTTAATGCACTTAAAGCCCATTCTCTATTCCGGTGCTTCCAACTACCAGTGACTTATGCATGACATATGTGTGCCATATATGTAAATGTGTAAATATTGTAATCAAAATGTATTTCTAAAAGTAATAAATATTAGTTATTCCACAAATGTAACGCTGAAAACATGGATGTTTTCCTTTATTTCTTGCCAAGTGCCTCAAACAACTCTTGCTAGTATCTTTTATTAGATTCCACTAACCTTCCAAATACAGTAATTGTTTCTTTCTCAAAAGTGTTCATTGTAGCAGCCCACACCATCAGCAAATCAGATTAAGAGCTTGTAAGTCTTTGTGTTAAACATGCACAAGTGAGTCAGTGAACAAGCTGAAGCTGTTCTGAGACTGTAACAGTTTTATTCTATAGTTATACAATGGGACATAAATAATCGTTTGACTCATCAACCACTAAAGCAGAAATAATATGTGAAGCAGCTTCATTAATTGCAGACACATTCTGAACAACCTTTGCCCATTTGAGCAAGAGCCTCAAGCCACTGTGGGACGGTTTTGCTAAAGGCCGCCTGCTGCTGTCAAGCATGTTTAGAGGCTGGTTAGAAGTTGCGGTAGCATGCCGGGTGTGGACTATAATCTTTGGCAGCAGCTCAAGCCTCTGGAAATAGACAATATGGAGGGTTGTTGACTTTCTTGTGGAAGCTTCAGGCAGAGGGAGGGAGTATTTTGGGCGGAAGGCAGGGACCTTGGTCCGTCTCTTCCTCTAAATGAGGTGGAGGTTAACCACATGTGCTCTGAAAGGAACACATGGGAATCCTTAGCCGGTTCTGGCAGTCAAAAAAACAGGAACTGGGTGGAAAGGTGTTGTTTGGGGTTTGGAGTGTAGTGATTCTCTAAACTCTTTCTCTTTCTTTTTGTCTCAGTTTGTTTCTTCCTGTCTTCCGCAACTGCGGGGAGCTTTGAAGCTCTCTGATGTCGTGTCTGGGTTTTGTTTTCTCACATCCCTCGCTCTTGTTCTGTAAATGATTTTTCCATGCTTGTATCACAACATCAACATGATCCCCTGCTGGATTGTACATCGCTCATTAGCATGTCAGTGATTGGAAAGTCCCACCAAAACTCCACCTTGGATGCAAGACAAGTGCACCAATTCTGGTTGAACCTTAAACCTGGTTTTACTTATTTACAGGATTCTTTGCGCATGAATGCATTTTTGTGTGTGCGTTACGCTGCAATCACACTAGACTAGTATACAAAATGTCTGCGGACACTGCAAGGTCGTAATGTGACTTAGGCCTTGTCCACACTAATACGTTTTCGTTTCTCTCCGTTCCATCCACACTGAGACAGCGTTTTATTAATGAAAACAAAGCTTTTTGAAAACGCTCTCCAAAGTGGATAAATTTGAAAAGGCCGTTTTCTCGTTGTAGTGTGGACTGTCAAAACGGAGGTATGTAAAAACGATGACGTAAGCTTAGTCATGTGACGCATATTGTACCAGTATATATTCATGTTTATACCGGTATTGTGCCTGTTATGTGCTAGTGCTATTCACTTTCACACTGTTGCTGAAATATGTGACTTGCACACTCTTCATATCACAGTCCTGCAAAGATGACAGAAAATGTACTCACATTTGCTATCCTGCGGCAATACACCAACGGACGTCGCGGGTAGACCTAAAACCAATCAGAGCGATGAAGGAGATGACGTAGGCAGAGCGGCGGCCGGCGGAGAAACCTCTCCAAGTGTTGTTTTTTGCTCGGTTTTTAACAAAAAGGAAACGTTCAAATCGCTTAAAACAGACGCGATAGCTGATTCGAACGAGTGATGTTCGACGGTGGTATCCATCTTTGTAATGTGGGCTACAAAATAATCTGCTTCAAAATCCCAGCGCTGTCGTCATCGTGTAAAGCCCGTCCCAACGTTTCTGATTGGTGCCTCGATTTCGACGGATTGGAAATGGGCTTGAATGAGCTCTTTGCCAGACTAACTTTCAGAGCAAATCTAAATTTGCTGGAAGTTGTCTGGGTTTTTCCCAGGCTACTGAAACATCAGAAAACGCCTGAAAAACGCTAGTGTGGACGGAGAGCGTTTTTAAATGAAAACGCCGTTTTCAAATGTATCGGGATTAATGTAGCCTTATGACGTTTGTCACTCTGCAGTGTCTCTATATAAAACATAATTCAACACATAATAAATGCTGCTTTACTTTACTGCAATACTGCAATCCTTCAGATTTAAATGTACTTTCTTTTAGTTCTGTCAGGACCACTATCGTCAAATACGATTGACAAATAGCATACAGTTATGATTGGCGGTATGGTTCTGTTCTGGGCAAGAACTCCCTGCACATCCATACAGCTGTGACGATCTGTGGCTGGAGTGCCTGCTTGAGCCTCTGGGGGGCACTCCTTCTTAGTTTATTATTTCCTTTAGGTTTTACCCTGGACTGATTATGGTTGATTTTATGCACCTGTGTTTGATTATCTTGTTTAGCGCACCTGTCTTAAGCCTGAGTTTTCCGTTGGTTCATGGCTCAGTATTGTAAGTGTCATACTGCATCCTAAGCGTTTTCCTAGTTCCTTAGTGTTTCCTAGTTTCATGGTTCCTGGACTCCCTGCCTGTATCTGGTCTTCCCGTTTGCCTAATCCTTGCATTATATGTTTGCTGATCTGGACTGCTTACCTGGTTTTGACCCCTGCCTGTTTCCTCGTACCTGTCTCTGGATTCTCCTAATAAAGCCTGCGTTTGGATCACCACTGTCTGTTTCCACCGAGCAGTTCATGACAGAATACTGAGCCACTACTGATCCAGCGGCTGAGAGGAACACGGACCTCGTAATGGATCCCACAGCGCAGATCGTAAGCCTCCGCCAAGGAGAACGTCCTCTCAAGGTTTTTGTGACAGATTTTTTGAAGCTCTCTCGTCAGTCCTACTTGGATGATTTTTGTTTAATGATGTTCTTTCGGGGAGGACTGTCTGAACCGCTTGGTTCTGATATACCGTTTCCGAATTCAAGCTGGACTCTTACTCAATATATTGACCTGGCCCTTTCCATGAGCGGTTCGCTTTTTACTGTGGATTCTTTGGAACTTTTCCTTCACAAAAGACCCGACGATTCGCCATTTTACAAGGTACCCACTGAATCCACGCATCAATTGTCTCCCGGTGAACCAGCGCATCACACGTGCTCCACCGAGTTTGCGCCACATCATGAAAGCCCAGTTGAACCAGCGCTTCGTAAAGGGTCCGCCGTATCCACGCAACATGTGAATCCCGACGTTCTAACACTTCACGTAAGCTCCGTTATATTCCTGCCTCAAGAGTTTCCTACTGAGTCTGAGCGCGTGCCAGCCGAGTCAAGTGAGTCAAGTGAGGCAAGTGCCGCCGAGTCTACCGAGTCTACTGAGTCAAGTGAGTCTACCGAGTCTACTGAGTCAAGTGAGTCTACCGAGTCTACCGAGTCTACTGAGTCAAGTGAGTCTACCGAGTCTACCGAGTCTACTGAGTCAAGTGAGTCTACCGAGTCTACCGAGTCTACTGAGTCAAGTGAGTCTACCGAGTCTACCGAGTCTACCGAGTCTACTGAGTCTACCGAGTCAAGTGAGTCTACCGAGTCTACCGAGTCTGAGTCAAGTGAGTCTACCGAGTCTACCGAGTCTACTGAGTCTACTGAGTCAAGTACGTCCAGTAGTGAATCAAGCCCAGTGAAGCGTCGTCGCAGAAGGAGGAGGAGGACTCGTTTGCTTCGCCAGGCTACGGAGGGCGTTCCCAGACGCCTCGCCCTGCCGGCCCCGCCTCTGCGCCTCGCCCTGCCGGCCCCGCCTCTGCGCCTCGCCCTGCCGGCCCCGCCTCTGCGCCTCGCCCTGCCTGCGCCCTTCAAGCTCCAGGAGGCCTTTCCTGAACCCGTTTACCACCTGGAGATTCTTCCCGTGGATTTCCCCAAGTATTTTTTGGCGGGGGGCAGGAGGTACCCTGTGAGGGTCATGGAGACGACGTCGACATGGACCTTACCCTCGTCTGAGTCTAATCCTCCCTCGCCTGAGTCAGCTCCGCCCTGTACGCCCGAGGGTCTGACAGCTCCGCCCTGGACGACCGAAGGTCCGACTGCTCCGCCGTGGCCACTCCCGCATCCAGCTCCGCTGTGGCCACGCCCGCGTCCGACTCCGCCCTGGCTCCCTTCCGAGTGTGCTCCGCCCTGGCTCCCTTCCGAGTGTGCTCCGCCCTGGCTCCCTTCCGAGTGTGCTCCGCCCTGGTCGCCCACGCTCCACGGCCCAGGCCCGCCTTGCCTGTGTCCTGGTCCCGTTCCCCTGCACGGGCCTGGCCCTCCATCCCATCCCCCGTCGACCTCCCTCCGGAGCTCTTAGGAGCGTCTGGAAGCCGCTCCTTAGAGGGGGGGTTATGTGACGATCTGTGGCTGGAGTGCCTGCTTGAGCCTCTGGGGGGCACTCCTTCTTAGTTTATTGTTTCCTTTAGGTTTTACCCTGGACTGATTATGGTTGATTTTATGCACCTGTGTTTGATTATCTTGTTTAGCGCACCTGTCTTAAGCCTGAGTTTTCCGTTGGTTCATTGCTCAGTATTGTAAGTGTCATACTGCATCCTAAGCGTTTTCCTAGTTCCTTAGTGTTGCCTAGTTTCATGGTTCCTGGACTCCCTGCCTGTATCTGGTCTTCCCGTTTGCCTAATCCTTGCATTATATGTTTGCTGATCTGGACTGCTTACCTGGTTTTGACCCCTGCCTGTTTCCTTGTACCTGTCTCTGGATTCTCCTCATAATAAAGCCTGCGTTTGGATCACCACTGTCTGTTTCCACCGAGCAGTTCATGACAACAGCCTAGCATGGATAAGAGCAGGGAGACCAGCAATAACCCCCTTAGGGTAAACAGAACAGAACCAACATGAATGTATTGCAGATATCAATAATTCAAGATTTTAAAGTACAACATAATTCAAGAATTTATTCTGATATAAGGGGAATCAGAATGCCATACTGACTGGACGAGAGGAGGAGCTGGGGATGGAGGAGGGTAATGAGCTCCTGAGAAACGCGATAGCTGCTGATAATACTGAAGGAGCTTATATAGGTGATAGGCGTCGTATTCCTATAGGTAGACGTGGATCAGCTGAGAGTCAGCTGATGCGAGCTTGACTAACGTGACCTGCCAGAACTGACGCTACGCTTAATTTCAGCTAAAGGCAGCAATATACAGTAATCAACATTTGAAGTGGATCAAAAAAGTTCAAAGTTGTCCTAAGACAAGAACGGGTATTGTTCAAAATTCATGTATAACTTTGAATGAAGGTTTTGATCCACAAATGTTAACTACTGTACTTAATCAAAGAACGAACCTGTGTGACGTTTTCAATTAAAATAATTAAGGCCAAAACGACATTTGTTTGGAGTTCTTTCTGAGATTGAAACGTTCCTGAAAAGTTTTTGACCTGGTAAACACCTTTGAACTACCATTGGTCTGTGGTGATTTTTGTAATAGGTAGGTATGGTTCTGAGGCTCCGCCTTCTTTGACGTGGAAATCTTCTGCAGTTCATTTCTTCTGTTCAGTCCGTCGAGGTTAGATGCGAGTAAAAACATGAACGCACTGGAGAGCTGCTTTTTTAATTTAATAGAAATTGAAGTTCTATTGGAATTCTTATTGAAAGAGACATGGACACTGCTTTATAATAAGCAGCTTTACACTATCAAACATGAAAAAAAACAGTCTATTTTATAAAGTTCTATATAAATCAACGTGGCGTGACTTAACTGGAGAACAGTGCTGACAAACATATCCACATCACTATGATCAGATGCTTACTTTACTGCTGTTTTCTCGCCGCTGTAATTTTTGTTGTCTGTGAATCGAGTTTACCACTTAAACTTTGAAATGCTGCAAATTTGCATGAGCTTGTATTTTCTGTCCCCCACATTCGCATGCGTATGAATAGAAGTCAAGGGAAAGAACTCATCCATGGATATCATTCATGATTCAATGTTCCGCAGTGGAAAATCCCATTGGCTTTCTCCAGTGCTGCTCTCCTCGCACATCCACAAAGACGCAAGAAGAGTGCCCTTCAGTTAGGCTGCTGTTGTGATGACTTCCAGCTCACTGAGTTGTATGACATGCATTGAATGGAGCATTATAAAGTATTCAGGAGATCTGCTCCAACGATAAGGCCCTATGCATTTGACTGACATTATCAACCCCACGTCCCACACTCCTTTGACCTGCGGTATGGGCCGGCTATATCTTTTTTCATTCTTGTTGTTCCTTCATCCTTTATATGTAACACTGCACCTATGTCATGCTATTGACTCTGCCCAGCTTTCTCATTTCGAAGTCGGTCCAAGTTGGCTTGTTCAGGTAGCTAATCTTCTCCTGCCAGGTAGTTGCTTGGTGCCAATTGGGATTTCACTCTACAATGATTGGCAGGCGACGGCTGTAATGCAGAAGTGCTCGGGTATCACACCCGACTGGCTCTCAGGCTTATAACTCACCATGGTCACAGCCGTCAGCCCAAAATGAAAGGCAACCAACTGAATCCACGATGCCAGATCACATGCTAATTAGCCCAAATGGTTTCTGCGTTGGAATCCCCCTGCAAGATCTTCATCAAAGAGCTGTTATTCTGCTGCTCTACTTGCCTGGTGATCAAAAGGCTTTGAATGTATATTATTTTTGTTGGTTTAATGTCGCCATATGGTTTTGAAAATGCTCCAAGCCGCAATTGAAAGTCCTTAAAGGGTTCAAGTCATACATTTTCGATCAGTTTTTTTTTCTTCAGTTTTTGATTTGATTTGATTTATTAGACAGTAAAAAAAAAAAAATGCATACAAGATGCCATCACAGTGACATTATACATTTATCAGAACTGTCGAGGATAACACAAGAAAGTTACAAACTTGACACAATATTGTGTCTGAGTTGAGGCCCATTAATAATGTTAGTCAAGGTTTTCATGCCCTAAAATCATTGGTAATGTAATATTACATTACCGTTTTCACCCTCTCGCTGACCAAAGTAAACTTTGTCTTTGCATGTATAATGAGGTACAAGGTTTTCTGGGCTATTGGTTTTCTGTCGGATTCAGTAAGGTTTGTAGAAAACCGTTCTTCAATGCAAAGGTTTGATTGTGACACATTGTGACAAAACAAAACACATTTTGATGCACTCTTAATGGCGTAATTTTGTCATCATTTACTTGCCCCCGTACACCCCCCATTTTTGATTGGCCGTTGGGCTAGTTTTTTTCCAGTGACCTGGCAACCCTGATTGGGCCCCATTGACTTTCATTGTATGCACAGTTATTCTTTAAAATATCTTCTTTCATGTTCCACAAAATTATTGGAAGAACATATGGTGAGTAAATGATGACAGAATTTATATGTTTGGACAAAATCGATGACTAGAATTTTTAATGGCAAAGGCAAGAAACCGCACAATGTTTGGCAAATGAATTTATTAATTATCATAAGTTAAATACTGAGTTAAAAAAGTTATACTACTTCTGGTGTTTATGAATAATATTAGGCTGTATACCCTGTTGCCTCCTTATTACAGTACTTCACTATGAACAACTGCCCTACATGTATGAACACACATTTTTCACATACATTTTGACTGTTAAAAGTTCAAGGAAAATTACATATTTATTAAACTCCTAAAACAACACAAACAACATGAAACCTCTAAATCCGTTCAGAAGAATTACGGCAGCTCTCGACTCAGCAAAGCTACACAAATTAAAAGCTCTTTTCTGCAACAACAGGAAATCTTCAAAAATGCAGCTGGCAGAAGCAAAAAACACCCACCCCCCCACACACACACACACCCCTTGACGTGAAACACTTGCACAAATAAGAGAGGAGTTCCCTGATGGGTACACCTGCAAAAGTGCCACCCATTTTACACCATCGGGAACCTTTGCAGATGGCTCTTCAGTAACATGATGACCACCATTCCCAGTAACTGAGTCCAAAATGCTGGATTCACCATGTTTGACCATGAGCCAAAAATCTATGAAGGATGTTGTGGTTGTGTTGAGCTGCTGTAGTGCAGTGACGGTTGCTGACAACAGGAAAAGAGAAATACTACATCAGCGGAGTGCAGTGGATATGTATATGCACCATAAATGAGGCTAATCAATTTATCTCGCTTTCTTTGTTTTGTCCAGTTTCCTGAATGTGGCTTTTATGGGATTTATGACAAGATCCTCCTCTTCAAGCACGACACCAGCAGCAATAACATCCTGCAGCTGGTCAAGGCAGTGTCGGATATCCAGGAGGGGGACCTGGTGGAGGTTGTTCTGTCCGGTGGGTCATAGAGTTAACCAGTAGCTCAAAAGGCCTTCAAATTTGCTGCAACAAAGCTAGTAGAAGTCGTTCATTATCAAGATTTGATGATTTCTGGGACATGAGCGACGGTTGGCCTTTTTTAATTTTCCCCTAATGTAATTTGACTGAATCTGATTCCCATTATCATACTTATTTTAACTGAATGATTTTTCCCCCAATGATTGACCAATTATGATGATAATAATAATGTGTCAACAGTAATAAAAAATATAAGGAGAATATAAAATAGTACTAAAATTACTAAAGCTTAAATATAAATTAAAGCTAAATAAAAATCTAAAAAAATTAAAATGAAAACTGAAATATACAAATCAAGGCTAATTTTAAATATCAATAAATGCTATAATACGACATAAAAAAAACTACACTATATTAATGAGAATTAATAACTCAAAAGTAAAATATAAAAAAACTCCTTTTCTTTATGCCGAATACTGCATGTTTTATAATTTGACCACAGTCAAACAAAATGTGTTTTTTTATTTATTGTAACATTTACCCATACAGAGCAACACATAGGGATGTTATTATGTTCTGACACATGGAAACTGATTTTCAAGGAAGCACCAAAACATGAATCCACATGCTCTGTATTCTTGTTTAGATTGTGTTTGTGAGTCTTTCTAATATGAAAGCACCCTTCAAAGACACAGTAGTGAACATATTAATGACAAATTTGGCACATTTTTCTATGTTAAAATGGCTGTAAAGTCAATAGTCAAAATCAGAACGATAGCTTTTGTCACTGCATTGAAGGAATAGATCTGACCTGACTAGATCATATCAAAGTCCCATTCGGCCAATTTTGATTGTTTATCTGGTAGAGAAACTCACACAAGCTCCAGTTATTTGTGAGCCTGATGTCCGAGAGCCAAAGTGGATGATCAACTGTAACCAGCATTGAAATGTTTTGAGAGGATGTTGAAATAATAGATTTGATAGAGCTGTATCTCTGACTCGAACTCGCATGGATTCAGACCAGGGTTGGATTTACCCTGACATAGGCAAAAGAAAATCCACATTGTGCTTACACAAGGTTTGAATGACATTTGAGCTATTTTCATTGATGTCTCCCGATCTAATTTGTTTTATTTTGTTGCTTATTCCGCAGCTGCTGCCACATTTGAGGACTTCCAGATTCGGCCGCACGCATTAAACGTGCACTCGTATCGTGCACCGGCATTCTGCGATCACTGCGGCGAGATGCTTTTCGGCCTGGTGCGCCAAGGACTCAAATGCGATGGTGGGGACTGGTCATACTTGTGTTCATTCAAACAAAGCTAAATTTGTGAGCTGTCATGTGATTTTATCTAGCCTATTTCCCATAACCTAACTTGCTCACTTTTAAATCCATCAAATATGGACATGATGAGCATGACATAAGTGTCCATTTTTTGCCCTTTCACTGTCTCCCCCTGCAGGCTGTGGATTGAATTACCACAAACGCTGTGCCTTTAGCATCCCCAATAACTGCAGCGGGGCGAGGAAGCGGCGCCTGTCCACTACGTCCCTCACCAGCAGTCAGTCCCTGCGTCTGTCCACCTCAGAGTCCCTCAGCAGCATCACCAGCAGCGTGACGTCTGAGGATGCCAGCCTCATACGATCCCACACCCAGATGGTACAGCACACACGAACACTCGGTTTCATGTTTCCACAAAATTTAAATCGAGAAACATACTGTACGTTTTTCAATAAAAACACCAGTTGAGGGCACAAATTAAAAAAAAAAAATATATAACCGCTTTGGATGAAGCATCTGCTAAATGAATACATTTAAAAAGTGCACATCTTGATTTCAAGTGTATTTTTTTTATAAAAATGTAGCGCTGTACTTCAGAATTGTAAATTTTTTCAGATAATAGTTATATGTACAGTACATATATATATATATGTATATATATAGTAAAATATTACAAAATAGAGGACGAATAAAAATAGAAATATAGTTGCTTTGGATGAAGCATGTATATATATATGTGTGTGTGTGTGTGTGTGCGTGTGTGTGTGTGTGTGTGTGTGCGTGCGTGTATGTATATATATATATATATATATATATATATATATATATATATATATACAGTACATGCATACACCCTCACACACACACATTAACATATGTAAATACTTGTTAAAATAACTTTACTAATAATAAAAATATTTATTATGAAATCTGAATTGTAAATATAATGGGTAACACTTTAGAATACGGTTCCTTCGTTAATGAATAACTACACAAGAACCAATGAGCAACACAATATTAACAATCTAGTAACTATTATTAACTAACAAGAAACTCTGATTAACGAACTAGTAAGTAATAGTGCACAGATTAAAGTGGTACTTCACTATTAACTAATCAATAACTACTATATTTTTAATGCTTCCCAGAGAACTACTGAAAATCTTCATACTTCATGCCAAACTAATCAATAACCAATGCAGGACAAATGACTAGCACTACATTAACATTTTTATTGCTACTGTAAACGAATACTTGAGGTTATTTACATTATCAATTTGTAATAGCATAGCAGACTTATGATTTGGGAAAGCTGTTAATAATTGGCCTATGCCGTCTATTTATCAGCTGAATCATTTTAAAGAAATGTATTTTTAAATGCAGTTGTCGGGACCTCACTTTTCCTGTGGCCAATTTTCCGGCATTCCTCTGGACTGGCATTGAATCACTAGAGTCATGGTGAGTACTGGAACATATTGAGTTATCAGCCACCCAAATACCATATACAGTTATTTTATTATTTAACCTACCTCCCAAAAAAATATGTTTTAATGACTCAAGTGTTACTACATACTTATAAAGAAATTTTCTAAAAGTATACTATTTAAAAGTTCACCAAAAATCTCAAACGCTTGAAATGACTTGTGTGTTTGGTTGCACAAATCCTGACTAGATCATGTGGTAACACTTGAGTCATTACTAGTTAGTTCCCATGATCTTCACTTTAGAATACGGATCCAAATAATTAGTAATTCCCACAGAAGTATGTAGTAACACTTGAGTCATTACTAGTTAGTTCCCATGATCTTCACTTTAGAATACGGATCCAAATAATTAGTAATTCCCACAGAAGTATGTAGTAACACTTGAGTCATTACTAGTTTGTTACCATGATTCTTACAGTAGTTACAAATGAAAAGCCAATAAAGTGTAGAATCTTCTAATCACTCACAAGATACACACACACACACACACACACATACACACACATATATATGAGCTAGGAGACATACATAAAAACATATTTTTTTGGGAGGTAGGTTAAATAATAAAATAACTGTATATGGTATTTGGGTGGCTGATGACTCAATATGCCCCAGTGAGTACTGAATCGCTCTAGTGATTCAATGCCAGTCCAGAGGAATGCCGGAAAATTGGCCACAGGACAAGTGAGGTCCCGGCAACTGCATTTAAAAATACATTTCTTTAAAATGATTCAGCTGATAAATAGACAGCATAGGCCAATTATTAACAGCTGTCCCAAATCATAAGTCTGCTATGCTATTACATACCACTTTCATCTGTGCACTATTACTTACTAATTTGTTAATCAGAGTTTTTTGTTAGTTAATAGTAGTTACTAGATTGTTAATATTGTGTTACTCGTTGGTTCTTGTGTAGTTATTCATTAACGAAGGAGCCGTATTCTAAAGTGTTACCATATAATGTTGGTCTCTCTCCAGCCCCGCACCCCCAGTGAGGCCAGGCGCTTTTACACCGGGCGGCCCGTCCACCTGGACAAGATCCTCATGACTAAAGTGAAGGTCCCGCACACATTTGCCGTTCACTCATACACGCGCCCCACTGTGTGTCAGTACTGCAAGAAACTGCTGAGAGGACTCTTCCGCCAGGGACTCCAGTGCAAAGGTTTGACAGTCACGCTCAATACATCACCCGAAAAACAAACAAACAAACAAACAAAAAACATTGCCCTGACTTTACAAATTGGCAATACAGAACAGTTAGGAATGTCATCTGTTTATGATCTATTATTTAATTCCTCATTTTCCTGCATATTGACCCATGCTGATATTGTACCAATGAGGTGATCAGATTGATTTTGCTGTAATGATCGGCTGACTGTACATTATACTCCTTATTAAGTTACAGTAATTAATTACTTAGTAGTCCCTAACACTGCAAATAGACAACAGTTATTTTAAATTGTAATACTATTTCACAATATTACTCTTTTTTTTTTTTTTTTATCAAATAAATGCAGTTTGGTGAGCAGAAGTTTGTTTTCTTTCAAAAAATTTTTTTTCATTTGTAGTGTAGTTTGTGATATAGAAACTCAGCCTAGAGAGACGAACATTACACAGAAATATTTGACTGCCCACAATTAGTAAATCCAAAGAAGTTAATTTAAAAGTAGCATATTATGTAGTAAGTTAATTGAAAAACCGCATTGCTAATATTTATATTTGATACAATTTTTATTTGATTTTGCTAATGACACTGGTTTTATTTCTTTTAGACTGCAAGTTCAACTGCCACAAGCGATGTGCATACAAGGTCCCAAATGACTGTTTGGGAGAGACTCTTGGTAATGAGTGTGAGAGAAACATTGTTGACATGATGGACATTAACTTATTTGGATTATTTGCACTGTGTGTTGCTTCTGCAAACATGTTATTATTGTTTGTCACTTCATTCTGCTTGTATGTGACTTTTTTGACCTCTTTCCTCTCTGTCTTTCTCTCAGACATATTAAGTCCAAGCACAGACACAGAGGTGCCGATGGACTACAGTAATGAGTTTTCTGAAACTGATAAGTCTTCTATGATGGACGACTCAGACGAGGCCTGTAGTATCCCCGGGTCTTTCTCCCCAGACAGCGGCCAGGATGGAGCCAGTGGAGACCAGAGGTAGTTAGCCAGGTTTTAGACACACAGATAAAATTACAACTTTTAAGGTCTGTTCATAATAAACAAAACAGAGTGTCTATTTACACCAAGTACAAATAGCTCACCTTGTTGGCAGAGGTTATTTACACTAACTCCACTCACCAATGTCGGGTTGAGCCAGACAAAATTAAAAAAGAAACCAATCTGATAATAGGAGCAGTAGCATGGAGAGAAAGTGGCCGCTCACGCGTGGTAAACAACGCCCGCACCGCTTTCTCCTTCTTTCCAAAAGCGTTCGGGAGCTTGCGCTCCCCCTGACGATGAGGAAGTTTCAGCAATGTATAGAAGTAGCTCTGCTACTAAATTTCTGGAGAAGAGAAATAAAACAGCTGTTCCTCCATCTTGGAGCAAGTCTCCATTTAAAATAACAAACTTTAAAGACAAGGCATGTGAACGGCCCCTTAGGCGGCTGGCATTAGCTTGACCTACCCAAGTTCAAATCTCTTTTTCCTAACTCATTCTTCTCCATTTTCCCATCGCCTGTCAGCTCGTCGGAGTTAATTTGAAATAAAAATCAAGAAAATAAAGTGGCTAATGGGCGTTTAATAGTGGAAATAAAGTTTTCCCTGGCATATGTGGGATTTTCTATCATTTATGAGACAACGCTTCCCGCCATTGACAGAATTTTCGGGCTTTCCGTGTTTTCACTGTTATATGGTAGGGGGCGCTATTGTGCATTTTATGAAAGAGAGCAGAATCTCTGGATCAAAACAAAGGCAAAAACCGAGCAGAAACTAGATAAAAGCATTGCTTATGCATGTTATAGTCTTTGAAAGAAATGCGATTTTCTCAGCTTTTTGTTCAAAATGTTGAATTTTTTATGAAACGTATCCACATTCAAGTATTGATAAAAAGGAATGCATGCATGAAGCTAGAATAAAAGGTACCTTGTTGTTTAAAAGATATATATACAGTATATATTGCATGTTCAGATATGCATACAACTAAATATTCTGGGGGCCATTACATTTTTGTGAAAATTATCAAAAAATGCTGGCGGGCAACGTAAAGGAAAAGAAATGCTGATGGGGAAAGTTAATAGGCCAGACCTATAATTGAAATTGGACTATAAATAGGGCTTATGCAAATCTTACACACCAAAAATGTGTAATCATGAAAAGGTCATTTTAAATCAGATAAAGCATTATATACTGTATAATGGAGCCCTTCGCTTCGAGTGTGAAAATTCGATTATTTATTTTGTCTAATAGTGTAGGTCAATTTTTATATTTCCCTCTGAGAAAAAAAAAAATGATGACCAATAAGACAACTGGTCACTGCCAATTCATGCTGCTTTGTTGTGTCTCTCTTTATTCAGCATACAATGGCCTGCGTACCTCTACTGTTTGCATGTCACACACACACCTTATGAACGTATGTCCTGACTGTCTGCTGTCATGTCTCTCTCCAGTGCTAATATTCCTCTGATGAGAGTAGTGCAGTCCATCAGGCAGACCACACGTCGCTCCAGCACGGCCATCAAGGAAGGCTGGATGGTGCAATACAGCAACAAGGACACACTGGTACTTCCTCTCACTGTTAGCTAACCTGAAAGGGACAGTTGACCCAAAAAATAATATTATTCACTCTCATGTCGTTCCAAATCCATATTACTTTTTTCTTTCTTTCTGTGGAACCCAAATGGTGATCTTTTGAAGAACATCTTATCTTTATTTAACAATAGATCTGTGCCACTTCAAAATAAAATGCAGATCTCAACTATCGATGTATTAATACAAAATGAAAACTGTAAATAAATAAATCACCTCTCAAATTTACACATAAATTATGAATTTAATTCTTAAATATTTATTTAATTGTCTAATATGATTTTCAGTGCATCGATTCATTTTAAATGTATTTACACATTTATCAGTTGCTTTTCTTTATTCTTTTGCCAAATGCATTTGTCTAAAGCTTTTTTAAATGCAATTTTAATGTTGCCTTAAAAATAAATAACACATTAACGCCTGATTTTAATTACATTTAACTGATATTTTAAAGATAACCTACATTAACAGTTTTTTAAATGTGTATTTATTTGTCAGTTTGAAAAGTCATCTATCTATCTATCTATCTATCTATCTATCTATCTATCTATCTATCTATCTATCTATCTATCTATCTATCTATCTATCTATCTATTTTTTTTTACATTTTAAATTAATAATGGATTATTTCATTACTTCAAATGATACTCGTAGTCTATAGAGATCTGTTGTTGATTCTTGCAGATGAAGTTATCAACCTTGGCAATGAGCTAATTCAATGCTTGTGTAATAATGCATGTAATTATTTATTTATTGAAATATTTATTTATTGATTTAACTTTAAACAGTTTGGCACTAGTTGTGGTAGTCTTTAATATGAACCCCCCAGTCCATATCACTTTAATTATGTGAAAAACAGTGACAAGGATATTCTTCCAAAAAATGTGTACTACAGGTTTGGAACGATAAAGGATGAATAAACGAAGACATTTTTGCGTGAACTGTTCTAGAGTTTTCTCTCTAGTCTTTACACTGTCCTTAACTCACTACCAAACATCGCTATTGATATTTCTTTCTGCATTCTGGACTATAATATCAGCAAATCTTCAGCTTTTTAATCACTGCCTATTCTTGGTGTCCCCTGCTGGATTACTATTGGAGTGGGCATTGATTTTTAAGAATGAATAGCCGTAAATGTCATTCATAGTGTGTTCGGTGCTTCTAGACGAGTATTTCCACAAAGAATGGATGTTCTCTTTCTAAAATTGGCTAGACATTGATATATTGACCTGTTCTTGGCCTCCTGTGTAGCATTTTACTCCTCTAGCCTTTTCTTTCTAACTTTCCTCTTGGTGTTTCTCTTGCGTCCTCCTTTTCTCTTCAGCTCTGTTTACCCTTCGCTTTCTTCCTCCTGTCTGCTGGGGTGAAGCTGACCCCCAGCACCAACTCCTTGTTGACCTATGACCTTTGACTTCTCACTCCACCCTCCAACAGAGGAAGAGACACTACTGGCGCCTGGACTGCAAATGCATCATCTTGTTTCAAAACGACACCACCAACAAGTACTACAAGGTAGAATCTCTATTTATGGTTTAATGACTGTTTATAAACACTGTGAGCTCATTGCACATGAAGAGGTAGTTAATGCGTATGTGGAAATGCCACATTACATTATGCATTCACAATGACAGATGAAGCATGAATATTCTTGGTTCATGAAATAATTCATTATGAATGGTTTTCACAAGCTATTTGGTCATCTAGGTGACTACACATGTAGAATGACTTGGTTTGATGTATCATTTCAGTTAATTATTGTAGATCCTGTTGTGAAATTAACCTCTGTGCACATTGTCTGAATGATCGAGTGTCTAATTTGCCTCTTTTGTCTGCCTCTGCAGGAGATCCCGCTCTCAGAGATCCTGGAGGTACGCCCAGCGCGTGATTTCTCTCTCGTACCTGCCGGCACCAGCCCCCATTGCTTTGAGATTATGACAGGTACCATGATCTACTTTGTTGGAGAGGACCCCAACACCACCCCGTCCCCGTCATCCAGCGTGTCTGGCCTGCCCATCTCCTTCACCCCCTGCAGTGTTGCGCCCAATAGCGGGGTGGGACGAGAGTTTGCCAAAGGCTGGGAGACTGCTATACGTCAAGCCCTCATGCCAGTCATCTTCCAAGACAACCCTCCAGCAGAAGGTCACACCCCTCACCGTGAGTGAAAAGTGTGATAGTACATACATGATCATGAATCCCGTGCACATTAGGGGGAATGTCAGTGTATGATACCTTAACAAAAAAATTGGTTATGTGGAGGATTTAAATATAGTTCAGTAGTATGATGCTAATTTTTTATTTGGACTATTTAGAAATACATGAAAAATGTTGTTCATACAACAAACTGCATTAATTGAAATTATCAGTGATAATTATTGTAGAGCTTAGTCAAAAATGTCTTGGTGGTTTAACTGAACATGTGCCATTACAAGGATGAAATTCTCGAAAAAAAGAAGTTTGCATAATAGTATGGATAAATTTTATATATAAAAAAAAGTAATGAAACAATTTAAAAAAAAAAAGATTTTTATTATATATATATTGAACTTTTTTTTTTAGATCGGGAAAGGTCTATATGACCAACAGCATTATATGTCGACTCGCTGCCCACGAGGCTATTCCCGCCAACATATATATATATATATATCTTATTTGAAAATGCATAGTTAGTTCATGTCAAATAAATGATCCTAAGAAAAATCATTGTAAAAAGTCTGATATTTGTTTAAAAAAAGAAAAAAAGTATCTTTTAAATTTTTTTATTTGACATTTTTTAAATTTCAATTCATTTAAGTCATAAAAAACGATATAAACCTTTTTCAAAAACGTTTCATACCAACATGAAGATTACATTTCTAAGAACTTGGCATATATATTTTTATTTATTCAATTTATCATCCTATAAACGTCATTGTCATTTATACAAGTATAATACTGAGATTATAAAGCAAGGCTAATTTGTTTAATCTTTTTTATTTCCAGGGCAGGCATCAGTCAGCATCTCTGTGTCTAACAGCCAGATTCAGGAGAACGTGGTGAGTGAGAGAACATGATGATTATGATTATGATAATGATAACTATTAAGATAATAATGATGATAATGTACCCAACAGGACATTGGTATGGTGTACCAGATCTTTGCTGATGAGGTTTTAGGTTCTGGACAATTTGGCGTGGTCTATGGAGGTATGTCCATGACTGGAAACTAGACTTTTTCATTTGGATGTTGCTGTGCAGGTACTAAGGTATAATTGGTGGTTGCCAGGGTGTGTTCAGGAAGGCCCCCCCCCCCCCCCCCCCCCTCCCCCCCTTCTTTCCAAAAGAGCAAACCCTCAAAACTTTGATATTCCAGACAGAAATCAAAGTCCAATTTAAAAATACTTCAAATCCCTCGTCCCAAGTATTAGCACTAGCAGGCATCACTGATGATATGGATATTGGATGGATGAATGGATATTTACAAAAGACAATACACATACAAATCATTATCGTTTTCCCAACCCACACAGGAAAACACAGGAAATCTGGTCGGGATGTAGCCGTGAAGGTAATCGACAAGCTTCGGTTCCCCACCAAGCAGGAGAGCCAACTGAGGAATGAAGTAGCCATACTGCAGGTGACCAGCAGGGGGCGATAGAGAATCAATGATCTCGTCACTCATGGAACTGTGTGGCTAATGAGTGCCATTGTATTGAGCTGAATGATAACAAACATGCTGTGTGGCCTCTGATTGTGAGGACACCTAACATGAGGTCATGAATGCAAATAAGCGACAACAATGTGAGTCACTTAATCTCATCTCTTTATCTTGTCCTTTCTTTCTCTTCCAGAGCCTGCGACACTTGGGGATAGTGAATCTCGAGTGCATGTTTGAGACGCCAGAGAAGGTGTTTGTGGTAATGGAAAAACTTCATGGTGACATGCTTGAGATGATTTTATCGAGTGAGAAAGGACGACTTCCTGAGAGACTCACCAAGTTCCTAATCACGCAGGTTAGCATACTAAGGGCCTTTCAC
The DNA here is from genome assembly GCA_030578255.1 of Tiaroga cobitis. Classification (NCBI taxonomy): domain Eukaryota; kingdom Metazoa; phylum Chordata; class Actinopteri; order Cypriniformes; family Leuciscidae; genus Tiaroga; species Tiaroga cobitis. The sequence continues at coordinate 13,866,004 of CM060605.1, forward strand.
TCCAAGGATGTTAACTATAAGTCTATAACTGTAAAGTTATAATAATGATTCTAAAGGCCAAAAACAATAAATATAAAGATAACTATAATTAAACTAAATCAGCGTCTGAACACACAATATCATTCTGTTTATCCTAAGCACGTGCTGCAGTTTTGTCGTCTGCCGCTTTAAACGCTTGAGCTCTTTAAAGCAGGATGGATTCTGATTGGCTGTTAATATTTTTATTGTTCATCAGCTGGAAGAAATCGCTCTGAAAGTGGTTCCAATGATATTGTTTCTTTGTGTCGTTATTATTATAGTTGTAGCATGGACTCTGCTATTCTAATAGCTTTAAGGCTTGTTCACACCAAATATGATCACTATAGACCTTATGTAGCCCCGCCCCTTTTCAGCGCTGCGCTCGTTGTCTTTTGACTTCCGGTCTGTATTTTCACAGCGATCTTGCATAGGTATGAATGAACTGCTCGTAAATAAGTTCCCGGTCGACATTTGTTGAGACATCTGCTTTACAATGCTTATGATAAACATTACAATGCTCATGATAACTTTTGTTAACTCTACAATAAGTAAATCCACTTCACCAGCTAATTACTCCTGGACCGCGATGCCATAGAAATATACAGAGCGACCGCAAAAACGGAAGTTCAAAGACAATATTCTAAAGATGACGGCGCCCACGTTTCTCTGGTGCATAAGGTCTATAACTATAAAAATATAACTATAAATATTAAAGGCAGGTTAGGTGATTTGTTCCAGAAAAGGTTTTTGTAAGACAGGTTGAAAGTCTCTTCACATCCTGATACCTAGGTGGTCTAAATATATATCTTCTGTGGAAGGTGTAGGACCATAAAATGTTCGTCCAAAGATAATGTCAACCTATGTATTTTAATAAAACCATGCGCCCTGCTCACGCAGACATCACACATCATCAGCGCGTTTCATGCTATGCAGAGTTAGACAGATGCCAGTCACCAAGTGCCGCAACTGAAACAGCAGCCACCTTTTACAGTTCCTCCTGAACCAAAACAAAGCTTATGCTGCGTTCACGCCATAACTACTGTCATTTGGAAGAGATGGAAACCTGTGACGTAATACTCGGAGCGGTTCGTGACTCGATTTTATGCTCGAATGATCGTTTTAATTTTAATGAGAATAACACCAGAGCTATGATAACACAGAGGAACTGTAAATTTAAAATCACTTTCAGAACAATTTTTTTTCCCCCCAGCTGATGAACAATAAAACATTAGACTTTAAATAGTTCAAGCATTGTGGTAGCATCAAGCATCAAGCAGGTGGCAAAGCTGCAGTGCATGCTTATATAGTTATCGTTCTTGGTTATGATGAGTTTTTTTGTTTTGCACCAATATCTTCTCTCTAGATTTTGGCTGCTCTGAGGCACCTTCACTTCAAAAACATAGTGCACTGCGACCTCAAACCTGAGAACGTGCTATTGGCATCAGCGGATCCTTTCCCACAGGTCAGAGAATTCACCAAATGCATTTTTAACATGTCAACGCCCCGATGGGGATGCATGGGAAACAAACTAAAGCACTTTTTTTCTCTGTTGCATAACGCAAGGTTTCATTTCTCAAATTCTTTTACCTTTTGTTGACTCTTGTGACATTACACTTCTTCCCACCCATGCTGCACATACATAGGTGAAACTTTGTGACTTTGGTTTTGCTCGCATCATTGGAGAGAAGTCTTTCCGCCGTTCTGTCGTGGGCACACCGGCTTACTTGGCCCCTGAGGTCCTCCTGAACCAGGGATACAATCGCTCTCTGGACATGTGGTCTGTTGGTGTGATCATGTATGTTAGCCTGAGTGGAACGTTCCCTTTCAACGAAGATGAAGACATCAATGATCAGATCCACAATGCCGCCTTCATGTACCCGCCTAACCCGTGGAAACAGATCTCTCCTGAAGGTACACTTACAGTATTAAAATCCAATAAATACAAGCTCCACATTTGTTATACAATAAAATGTCAGCTCAAAAAGAATAAAAGTATATGAGAAGTTAATAGAGCTGAATAGAGCGTTTTACGTGGCTATTCCAGGAAATGTACTTCATAATAACAAAAAGAAATTCGATGCATTAAAAGCAGGCTGATGGTTGAGTCGCTCCGTCCGCCTTTGATTTTCTGTCCGCTGCTGTAAATCATTTAGCTCCAATCAATGCAGATTTTGCTTGTGTGATCTCTGTTTCTCCATAGCTATCGACCTCATCAATAACCTGCTCCAAGTGAAGATGAGAAAACGCTACAGTGTGGACAAGAGTCTGAGCCATTCCTATCTGCAGGTAATGCCTATATCAGACCCACATCAAGGCTATTAATGACTCTTTCCAAGAAAATGGTGCCAAATATAGCTTTCAGGGAATATTCTGTCTTTTGTCTATAATTCTTTGTGCTCTTAAAAAAGAAATGAAATTTTTTTTGCTATATCAAGAGGTCAAATTAACTTTTACATGTGCTGTTATATTTTAGAATTACTTTATATGAGGTTTGGAAGTTTTTCAGCCTAGTTGCTAAAATGTAAGATGTGTCTTAGGGATGGCGAAAACTAAATATTTTCTTGACCGACTACCGAGCCTGATTAGCCGGTTGAAACCGGTTAACCGATTAGTTTAAAATATGCTACGCTATTTGAAATAACAGTCATTTCGAGCCGCGCCTGCAATTTCGCAACTCTGTCGCATCTCTCTGCCGCTCTGCCTCCTGCTCACACACACACTATAATAGTCTGAGCGCTGTTCGTCACATTTCATAACAGCTAGCATAGATGACACGGTAGGTTGGCTTTGGCTACCTTTCTCACCCGAAGAGGCGGGTGTCGCGTTTTCAGGTGATACATCATAGATGATGTGCTACTACTGTATTTAAGCACTCTATCACACAAGTTGCAACTTACATCTGTGTCATTCTTTTTGGTAAAATGGTCCCACACACTACTTTTCGTGAATCATGCACTGTTCCTTCGTTGGCCAGAGGAGAACTGGCCCCCCGACTGAGTCTGGTTTCTCCCAAGGTTTTTTTCTCCATTCTGTCCCTGATGGAGTTTTGGTTCCTTGCCACTGTTGCCTTGGCTTTTGGCTTGCTTAGTTGGGGACATTTAATATTCAATAATATTATTGATCTGCCTTACTTAAGGTGGACGTTGACGCAATATCTTTTAGAAACAAACTTTGTTATATTGTTTTCATGTTATCACTGTGAAGCGCTTTGATACAATCTGTATTGTAAAAAGCGCTATATAAATAAAGGTGACTTGACTTGACTTGACTTTTCTTTGCGCGCTTCATCCTGTCGTCTGCCCTGGCTCTAACCTCGAGTGTTTTAGCCTGTAGCCTGTACTTTTTGCAAACCTCGTGAGCGCGCAAACCCAAACGCTGTGACCTCGCGCCAAATGTTTTTATTGTTTTTTTAAGTACAAACAGGTGAGTTGTGAAAAATTGAGTGTGAGGCATTTGTTCACTTCACACAAAAATATCTTGGAATGAGATGGCTAACTGTAGTAGTGTTTAGTCCACTGTCTATAATAGCCTAATTTAGAGATCACTTTTTTTTTTAACCGACTACCGACAACTTTGATCGGTTAACTTTGATAGGGTCAACCATCGGTCAAACGGTCATCGGTTAACATCCCTAGTGTTAATACAGTTTAAAAAACTAGCTTTATTCTTTTCTGGCTATAAACACAAACAAGAAAAACATTTTAATGGAATCCTTCAGTACTCTATCTACTCTTGTAGCAAATATGAGACCAAATGTTGGTTTTCAGTTGTCAAATTGATATTAATTAAATAAATATTTCCCATAAATTACAGAACTATTACCATTGTTGCTATGGGCAATGGTCACTGTTCAGTAATACATCATTGTAGTGACCAATCAAGGTCAAGTATCCCTGAGAGCCATGTGAAATATTATTATATGATAAGGTAACAGGGATAACAAGGATTAAGGCATCACTCTATCTACTCTTGTAGCAAATATGAGACCAAATGTGCTATATTATATAAATTTTATATGTAAATAATTCAAGGATAAGGAGACAAGGAGAAGGCTATTATATTCACACAAATAATTGAAAATAGGTTCGTAATTATGTTAGGCAGGAGAAAAGACAAATGTGAAAAACAACCCCTGAGATGACAAAATTTAAGTATGGATTTGCTGTAAAAGAGAGTTTTATGTATGGAAGAGCAAATTACATTATGGACAAATAAGCCCCCTAAGTAAAGCACTTTTAGACACCGCAAAACAAAATGGATCATCATTAGCAGTGGCGTCCTTCTGTCTACAATGATTTGCTCTCTCTCTCTCTCTTTCTCTCTCAACCTCCCACCGCCCCTGTCCACTCTTTCAGGATTACCAGGCCTGGTTGGACCTCCGAGAGCTGGAGTCAAAGCTTGGGGAGCGTTACATAACCCACGAGAGCGATGACAGCCGCTGGCAGCAGTACGCCCATAATCACACGCTGCCCTACCCCCCTCACCTGGTGCCCCCGCCACCTGCGTCCGACGACGACGAGGAGGGAGCCGAGGACGCTGATATGCAGGGGCTGACAGAGCGTGTCAGCATCCTTTGAAGAAGAAACCGAGGTGACGGACGAGAGGAATGAAGAGAACCTGCCAGAACTTTAGCGACTTTTAGTGCACCACGAGCGTAGGATGGAGGTAGTTATGTAGCCTTCTGTATGAAAGCGTAGCTTCGTGTGTCTTTGGTGGCCAACTGCAGGCCCTCTGAACTCTAAGAACTGGCGATGACTTGTTTCTGAGATGCACATATCAAGGTGGAAAAAGAACCGTTTGGATCCCGGCATAGACACAAAGTCGAACTGTAAAACGTCATTTTTGAAAGAATGATACGTCGGCCAGTCTGTTTTAAGGAAATCCTAATTTAATTTGGCTGGTGTTGGGTAATGCAATTTGACATCTTTCTTAATGTTCGGTCACATTTACCACTGCTCAGCAAATTTTCGTGATGCATTATATTATGGTGGTTAAGCAGTGAGGCTCGTTGTTTATTGGGAAATACACCCCTGTATTTTGGAGCGCTGCCCATGAGGCTATCGGCTCTGACGACACATTGCCACACTATTGACAACAGACAATGGACCTTTTTTGCTTATGTGACCGCACATTTTCAAGACCTTGTTTATAAAAGTTTGGCAACACAGTATTTTAAAACTCAACACTTGTTGGAGGACGTTGCGAGATGTTACACAATGGCCAGAGACTTTCCTCTGAATGTGTATTTTCTGACAGCGGTGCTTTGAATGCGAAGAATTATGAGATGGTTTTTATGGTCTAAACTGTCTAAAGGTGCGGTTACATTTAAAGACGCTCTGCAAAATGGCATGTGTGAAATCCAGTCATTTCAATAGGTATCCGAGTGATTGGGAGTTACGGATGAGGACTAAAAAGTCCCCCAAGCAGATTTCACACATGTTTAAGTTAGTCACGCAAACAACGGAAAGCTGTTTGGTTTGAAAGTGACTTGTGTGTGAGCAGTGCTTCATACATCTGCTATTAACAATGGACCTTTTTGCCACGAAATGTCGCCCACAACTTAACCACTAAAGTGCAGCACACAGTTAGCATGAAAAAAAATTAGTTAGTGAACCTCACTAATCAACCAGTCGACCATCTGTAGTTCATCATACACGACAGACTGACATCATGCTATGAATCCCCAGGTCTGACGCTGTCTTATCATTCAAGAGAAATGTATTAGACATGATACCAAATGCAGAGAGAAATACCTATCTATTTAGTGGTTGGATTTTTTTTTTTTTCGGTTTTGCATCCTGTGACTTTTAGTTTCAGATCCACTTTTTTATTTTATTTTTTACATATTACTGAGAATAAACATATTACTGGTGTTTTCCAGTATCTTGTCGTCGGTTTGGCCTGCAGGTGCGGGTGACGTCCCCTCTGAGAATGGACGTTATCTTATGAGGACTGATAAGGGCTGTCATCCAGCCTTATCACAAAGACAATGAGTGCACTAAGACTACCTAGACTGTTCTCAGATCAGCAACGGGCTAGTTCGACTGATCTTCACTAGTGGAGCTTTACTGAGGGTGTATTGTTACTCCTAACTGACCCTAGACCTGAGCATTGGGCTGCATGTCACTGAGAATTAGGTTTGCTTGAAACTTCTTGCTATGAAGGACTGTTTTGTACACATGTAACCTTAGAAATGATGTAGTTTGTGTAAGGGAATGTCGGAGCATTTCCAGCAGATATAATAAACATGGTGATACATAAATCTGTTTAAATGAATCTTCTTGAATCGTGATGTTTGAGTCGTGTTGGAATTCTTTTTGATCCGCTTTTCCTGATTGATTCTCAGAAGAATCTAGCAAAAACAAGGGCAGAATGATAAACATCAAAATACATGGAGAACTTGTTCAATATGGTTTATGCTTTATTGACAGCATCTGTTGACACAGAAAATAATTTCAGCTTGTTCCTCAATTTATAAGGAGGAGTTCCACTTACAATGGAAAAAGGCATTACAGGGGGTGTAAAATATTCATTCTTATACCAGTATCAAATGTGGTATTAGCGTTTAACCTCTTTTGAACCCATAAGTGAAAGCTCAAACTAATACCTGAATTAAACCTTGAAACAGAACATTATATTGTTTCAGATCTACAAAAGTTATTGCTTCCTCAAAGTTAAAAACATTAAATGGAAAGTTTCATGTTTGCCAAGACAGTTTTAGAGAAACACCAAATGTATTAAGTAATTCAGAAACCGCTCTGTAGAAATCAGTCAGTTTGTGAAATTAATGAAAACGCAAACCAGGAGAAACAAGAAGCACATGAACCAAAGTAATACTGTAATAAGTAAAAACTGTGTGAAACTCCTTTAAACATGATTTATAGGAATCTTATATACGAGTCTCAATCCTTCCCATTACAGGCTCAGTTGTAGTCAATAATGGATTCAATCAAAACACCTTTTTTTTTAATCAAATATAGGTGAACTGCTTCACATTTACTAGCGCAACATAACCTTTAAATAATTAGTTTAGAATATTAGCATATATAAGAACATACATATATATTTAACTTCCGAGAAGTCTCAGATTTCCCAGAATACCTCAGACCAAGAAACAGTAGGTGGTTTGGTTTGAGAACATTTGGTTCCAGAAGCATGTCTTAAAAAAAGAAAAAGATACTTTAATTAAGCTTTGATTCTGGTAAGGTTATACATGCGGAGGCGTAAAAAAAAATAAAAAATAAAATAAAAAGCCTAATCGCTCAATGAAAATGATGGTTTTATTCCATTACAGCCATTACGGCAACTGCAGAGAGCAGGTTTAAAAAAAAAAAAAGTTTCTGTTTTCGTTAAACAGGAAGTTGCGGCAGACGCCTGAAGCAGACTGTATCTACAATGGAAGTTTGTCATATTCTGCTGTTCACTGCCGTGTCTGGAAAAAGCTTTTACTCATTGTGGTTCCGTCTATCTCCATCACATGCAGCTCAAAAAAACCCCACAAGCCCTAGCCTAACATCTTCCTGTAGACATACATGTGTGAGAGAGGTTTTCTCTCTCCTCCCCTTTCTCCCTCTCAATTCATCTCTTCTCCATCCACTCAGCGCGAAGTGCAGCGGCCGAACCTGCTCTCACAGGGTCACTTTTGATCATCTCCGGGCAGCAAGCGTTATTGAAGTGCATGATACCCTCTTCCTGTCTGAGAAAGTCTTTTCTCCAAGGTCACGCGGGACTGCAGCTGGACTTGAGGAGGTTTTGGAGCTGAGGTTGTAAAGTTACACTGCTGAGATTTGGTGGAACTGGAGGAGAACAATTTATCATTCGTTGTGTTGATTTGCAGGTGAGATTTTCTCATTTTTCTGGGCTGGTTTCAATACAAGAAATTGTAATGGATAATGAGCGTGTGTGTGTAAATGAGATCAAATCAGAGGGTGGACATGCTTGCTTGTTTCCTCTGCTATAGATAGTAACTCTACCAATGCAGTTGTCAGAGACTTGATCCTAGTAACTTAAAATGTTTACAACACTTGGATGCCAGCAAGCAATAGCCGTCATTTTACCTTCTCAGTATAGACCCAACATAGTCCGGCTATGAGTAACCCACTTCTAGACAAAATAACCTTGAATTTTATAACGTCGTTTTTGCCAAAATAACCTGCGAGATGAATGATATTCCATCATGTAAGCAAACCCAACAGAGATTACAAGGTGTTTGGTTTCATTTCTTTGACATGTTCTATGTTGATGACTAGTCTATTCTTGGGATATGGTTATTTATGTTTAAATTTTCACTGACAGCCCAAATTTTGCCTTGTTTTAGCCTAGACGTCAAGGCTGTGTTTGGACGGCTATTAGACGTCTTTTAAATGCAAAATTGCTTGGGGTCCCACTTGATAAAGAGATTTGAAAGTACATTTTTGTACATTCTATCATACAAAAAACAGTGTTTAATGTAATCAATTGCATTGTGGCAAAGCAATCTAACTTGCTAGATTTTGGGAGATAATTGTTAACCTGACTCCGCCAGATGGATTTGCTCCGCATATCCATCTGGAAACCTTCCGTTGAAGTAGTTTTGGGAAGGGGCGTAAATACTGGTTAGCTGATTGGCCTATATTGGTGATAGACGGGCCAAATTAACCAATCAGATCAACGAAGCATATGACGTATAACAGAGCGACGACGAAAACAAAACCACAAGCCAGGCTACTCTTGCTGCTGCAGGTAAAGGCTCGTCAGCTCAGCAAATAAGATACATGTCGGCAAAGGATATTTGCCGTTTATGTAACGACAATTTGAGAATAAAAGGCACCAATTCAGGTGCCCGGTCTATATTTAACAAGAAGGATGCAAGAGAAAAAAGCATTAGCGAGCGGCTAAAAGAAATAGTACTACCGCTGTCTGAAAATGTTTCTAGATCAGGTCGTATTTGCTTGCGTTGCTTCCGCTTGGGTTGAACTGTCGCACTTCTCGTTGCGTCACACCTCAACCCGCCTCTAAGCCAACGCTGATTGGACGTTCGTTTGGTGAACTGCTCCCAAATTTTCTTTAACGGAAAGTATCCAGACTGATCTGCGAGTGAAAACTTGAAAGCTCGCGAGATCAGGATGGTCTCGCGAGGCTAGATAATTGTACCTTCAAAAAGGTTATATTGTTGACAGTTATTTTGTTCTTATGATATCACTAAACTACAGGTGTGTCTTTGAATTCAATGCTGATGCTTCTATAAATAACTACTTTCATTTGTCACTTGCAAAATCATGCGGTACTACCGCCACAGAGCAAACGTAGTAACATAATGCTAAAACATAACTTTCATCACACTCAAATGATTTTTTGACCAAGTAAAACTTCGCTGCGTTACCCCACAATTTGTATTCATCAGATACAGTGACCTGTATGAGTAATTCAGCACTTGCGGCTGTTTTATCAGAATGAAATGAAATAATGTAAATTTAAGTGATCAAACGTAACTGTAACGACATTCAAGGTTAGGGAAGACGGAAGGAAACGTTGAACGTAACTTTAATCGTAAAATACGCATAAACAACCAAATAAAAGGAGCAGCAGCGGCCGACTGCGGCATATAAGCATAAAAAACAGCAACCTAAAATGTCCCAGTCTCTCGGCACCGCCCTGCTTCATACCACAGTAACGCTAAAAAAAATTTAATAATTAGCTCATCCAATCCATGAACACGATTTCTGCCTGAGTACCGTCAGATTGCTTTTCATTGGCTGGTGAGGTGAAGACGACACCTCGCATGATTCACGGCGTCATCAAGCTACGCCTTTGTTATTGTTGAATAAGCGACCTATAGCGACAAAACTTACATACTGCGCCTTTAACAGAAGTTTTAACTGAAATGACAAAAACATTGACATGATGTAAGGTGAAGACACTGGAGGCACAGTTAGTTTTTACCTGCACTTACATCATTTTCCTGCAGATTCAGTGTGTGTTTGCCTCAGGATGGGAGTTGTTTAGGGAGCGATTATGCCATTCAGAGGAGCTGACAGGAGCTCCAGCCCACCACTCTTCTTTCCAGACCTCCAGCCTGAATCTCAACAGCTCTCAGGGGCGCTCATTAAACCTGTAATTACCACAGCAAAACAAGAATAAAGCCGTGTAAACACATTATGTAAGCTAAGGGAAAGGAAGTGGACAGGAACTCTCCATTAAAGTAGATTATGTGTTTATCAATACTGTACAGTAACTGCTGACTGAAGAATCCAGAGTTGTCCCTTCCTTCCTTTCTGGACAAAAGATTTTGAGCTAACATTTTGAGAGCAAAACAGTTGCTAGAACATCCTTAACAGATATTTTTTTTTAAAAATCACTAATGCTAACGTTGCAGCATTACTTTTACTCTCGTGGACTTTTGCTTTATTAAACACGCAAATTTTATAGTAAAAACATGCACTGAAACAGCTCTTCCTTTAAGGGAACACTAAATGTGAGCTGTTTTTAATATTTTTCAGCAGCTGTGTGAAGTGCACTTGATTGTATTGAATCTGCACTTGTAGTGTACTTCAAATATTAAAATTATATAAAAAAAAAACGCAGATAATATAATATTAATGAAATAAAAGTCCACTTACAGTAAGTGCACTTTGCAATAATGAAATTAAAAGTTTTACTTTAAAGTACATTTTAAAAGTTTGCTATGTTTTAGGGGGCTTTTACACTGGGCTCGTTTGCTGCGGTCTGAGCCCGAGCGCGTTTGTTCCCGCCGCTGGTCTGGTTTCACACTCGACTTGATTCTATCGAACCCTGGTGCGTTTGCGTGCATATTACGTCATCGCATACGTGCACGGCGCATGATAGAAAACAGAACGCGGGTCAATATTGTGTTTTTTATTAATTCGCTGCTATTATGCGCAGTTCAGTGAACAATATAGGTTTACTGTGCGTGTGTCACATAAGGTGGCCTTCTGCTGCTTGCAAACGGACTCTTTTGAGGAGACAGTGGATTTCCAAATTTGGTGCCCTAGATTTCACGCGCAATGCACGAATACACTGCAGGCTCACTCTCGCTCGTATCCAAGGTAAACCATCAACACTATCATCCCATACAAGTGTTTTATTTAACTGAATACATCACAATACGCTAAAACGCATGCGCAGGTCACTTTACTTCCTGAACAAGTGCGCACCGAGTCCGTGCTGCTTTCACATTCACGCGAACCGCGGCACGGTTCGGGAACGACCGAACTCAGACCACCTCCTCCAGGTAGTCTCGGGTTCGGTACCCCAGTGCGCACCCGGGTCCCATGACAGCGTTCACATTAGCGATTTTTCATGCGAACCGTGCCCCGTTCCGAACTAAACTGCCAGTGTGAAAGCCCCCTTAATTAACTTTTGTAGCTCTTATTGACTAAATAGAAAGTACTAAATAATTTTGATGGTAGTGTGTTATTTGATATTACATTTCAGGTTGATATACACTCACCTAAAAGATTACACCTGTTCAATTTCTCATTAATGCAATTATCTAATCAACCAATCACATGGCAGTTGCTTCAATGCATTTAGGGGTGTAGTCCTGGTCAAGACAATCTCCTGAACTCCAAACTGAATGTCAGAATGGGAAAGAAAGGTGATTTAAGCAATTTTGAGCGTGGCATGGTTGTTGGTGCCAGACGGGCCGGTCTGAGTATTTCACAATCTGCTCAGTTACTGGGATTTTCACGCAAAACCATTTCTAGGGTTTACAAAGAATGGTGTGAAAAGGGAAAAACATCCAGTATGCGGCAGTCCTGTGGGCGAAAATGCCTTGATGATGCTAGAGGTCACAGGAGAATGGGCCGACTGATTCAAGCTAATAGAAGAGCAACTTTGACTGAAATAACCACTCATTACAACCGAGGTATGCAGCAAAGCATTTGTGAAGCCACAACACGCACAACCTTGAGGCGGATGGGCTACAACAGCAGAAGACCCCACCGGGTACCACTCATCTCCACTACAAATAGGAAAAAGGGGCTACAATTTGCAAGAGCTCACCAAAATTGGACAGTTGAAGACTGGAAAAATGTTGCCTGGTCTGATGAGTCTCGATTTCTGTTGAGACATTCAGATGGTAGAGTCAGAATTTGGCGTAAACAGAATGAGAACATGGATCCATCATGCCTTGTTACCACTGTGCAGGCTGGTGGTGGTGGTGTAATGGTGTGGGGGATGTTTTCTTGGCACACTTTAGGCCCCTTAGTGCCAATTGGGCATCGTTTAAATGCCACGGCCTACCTGAGCATTATTTCTGACCATGTCCATCCCTTTATGGCCACCATACCCGTTCTCTGATGGCTACTTCCAGCAGGATAATGCACCATGTCACAAAGCTCGAATCATTTCAAATTGGTTTCTTGAACATGACAATGAGTTCACTCTACTAAAATGGCCCCCACAGTCACCAGATCTCAACCCAATAGAGCATCTTTGGGATGTGGAGGAACGGGAGCTTCGTGCCCTGGATGTGCATCCCACAAATCTTCATCAACTGCAAGATGCAATCCTATCAATATGGGGCAACATTTCTAAAGAATGCTTTCAGCACCTTGTTGAATCAATGCCACGTAGAATTAAGGCAGCACTGAAGGCGAAAGGGGGTCAAACACAATATTAGTATGGTGTTCCTAATAATCCTTTAGGTGAGTGTATTTTAATGCAATTGTAAACTTATATTCGAAGTTAAATAACATGAAATTAAGTGTGCAAAAATGATTCAATTTGCACTAAGTATATTCTTTTAAAGTATATTATGTCTGTAATAAATACTCTTAAAAATGCTTAAGTGTAATTCTTTTCCACAAGGGACTGGAGTCAGTAAGAAAACAATCAAACCATGTGATTCATTACTCACTTTATCTGTTATGGGATTTTCATGTCAAACATTCTGAGCTTGGAAGATTGTATAGTAAAGCTGTGATTTCCCTCGCTGAACTTCTATGGTACAGTCCCTTTTGTGGTTTGAATCATATGATTTTGGTTTAAATTCATTTATTGGCCTGTGTCCATATTTGTAATCTCTGGTGTGAAACTTTCATGAGGGAAAACCGAAAACATGGTCATGTTTGATGTTTAAAAGCGCCAATGATTCAGAGATACACGACATATGTTGGGGTGGGGTTCGGTGGTTGTTGTCCTTTAATATTTCTTAGGTTTTAAAGCTAATTCTACATTTCAACAACAGTAGCCTAAATAATATCCAGTCTAATGAGCAGTTTCTGTTTGGCGACGCGTGATCTTAACTTCAACCACGAGTTGTAATCTCTAAAGGGAACACCACATTCCCCACTTTGTCGGTGATGTAAATCAGACATAAGAAAAAAAAACCTTGTCATATTTTCAGCAAAACAGCCCGACATATTGTGAAATGACAATATAATTTGCGTAGACTTCACAGCAAATGAATCGCAGCACATCTTGTTCATCACTTACAACCTTCAGGACTACTCGGTATCGTCAGTCGCAGCAGAGCTGAGGCTGTGTGTGATGCAGCTTTCAATTTTTAATGTATTGTATGGGGGACTGTTGTGTATTTGCTGGTTCAATCTAATTCTACCTCTAAAAGTCTTCTTTGAAGCTTTGAGAGTGTGCGCTCAGGTTACCAGCTATTGATTTTTCCTCTGTTTTGCTCGGCTAGGGTTAAGTGCACACGTTGCTTAAAAGCCGTCGGTCAGTTAGACCTGAATTGAATTTAAGTGTGACGCACTGCTGGTAGGACAATCTCTATAGCAGCTAATGCTGTTAGTACGCCTGTGTTTGATATTGGCAACAGATTTAGGAGGCCATTAAGATCTCAAGGTCTCTTAGCCGAAGCAGATCGAGGTCTGTGAATACACTCTTTGGAACTTAAATGTTTTCAACGTCTTTGTTTGCAGCCAAATATCAAGCTACTCTTTCTTTTCTTTAAAAAAAAAAGAAGCTTTACTTGCAGATAATATAAATTAAATGAATGGCACTTAAGTGTACTTAAAGACACTTATGACCCTTTTATGACTGTGTCAGTATACAGTTTTAAAAAGTGCACTTTGTAATAGTAATAATGTCAAATTAAACGTTTTGTTTTAAAGTGCATTTTAAATCATTATGTTTTATTAATATTTTGTAGTGCTTTAAACAATATTTTGTTGTGTTGACTAACATACTAAAGCACATTAGTATGTCTTATTTCATATTGCTATTTAAGTTAATATATTTCAAATGTACTGAATAGCTAAATGTACTTCGTATGTACACTGTGTTTCCCTGCTGTGCGCTTCAGTCAAGTCGTTTAAGTCAGTCTTGTTTTCCCCCTCGGGGTATTTTTTGTTGTCTGTTTTATTTTATTATTATTAAAAACCCATCAACTCTGCACTTGAGTCCTCGCTCCTTTCACCACACCCACACCTGACATACAAAGCATACATTTTAAATTACAGTAGGCCAACAAGTGGACATGGGTTCAGAACCCAGTATGAGTATTAACAAAATTTATACAGTAGTCAACATTTGAAGTGGATCAAAACCTTTCATTAAACTTATACATGAATTTTGAACAATACCCGTGCTTGTCTTATGACAACTTTGACGAACTTTTTTGATCCACTTCAAATGTTGACTATTGTATTAGGTATAGGTTGGAATTTGAACCTTTTTCTTGGAAATAACATTGATGCCACACAAGGAAAGGGATTTCACTAAACACACAGACAGGCATATGCTGTTGCTTTAGGTGAAAGCACTGACGTTTTCAGATCTGGGCTTTTTTTGTGATAAATTGCAGAAGACATTTGGGGAACAAATAAAACTCTCTAAAGTAGGCTACCTTAAATTATTTGGATCAGTTTATATGATTCTTGATTTTAGACATCACATTTGTGTTTGAATGATTTTTTGGCAAGATTGTATGTATGTATGTTTAGCATTTTTTTTTTTTTTTTTTTTACTATGTTGTATTTATGTATGGCTGCTACCTTGTATGTAGCATTTTAATATGTGTGTTTATGTATGGCTGCTACCTTGGCCAGGTCTCTCTTGTAAAAGAGATTTTCATCTCAATGAGACTTCCTGGTAAAATAAAGGTAAAATAAAATAAAATAAAATATGTTCTTAGCACATGCCTACTCACATTACACAAATTACAATTACTAGCACAGCTGAAAGTATAGTTGCTTTCCTGTGCAGAAACTGGCCCCATGATGAGTGGTTGTTTGCTCTGTGGGCCATGTCAAATGACCCCACCTCATTTTCCCACCACTGTCTTGTTTTGGTTTGACATTTAGATTAGCATGACCTCTCCCCAACAAAGGACGAGTATGGCAAGCCTGCTCGCCGCCGAGGGCGCCCTCCTGCGGCTCCCGCCCCTCCCGCACGGCCCCAACTTTTAATCAAATCCAGGATATGAATTCTTGATATCAACAATTCAATTTTCACTAGTTAAAATAATAGTTATTGATATCAGGAGTTAGATTTCTTCTAGTAACAATGGCAATTTTTGATATCAGGAATTACATTTCAACTAGTAAACATTTTCATTCTTGATATCAACAATTCAATTTTAACTAGTAAAAACTGTAATTCTTGAGATTAACAATTTATATCCTGGGAATGGCAATAGGCAAGTCGTTTTGACTTTTAATCATTCGCAGGATATGAATTCTTGATATCAACAACTACATTTTCACTAGTTAAAATGATACTAATTGATATCAGGAATTAGATTTCTCCTAGTAACAATGGCAATTTTTGATATCAGGAATAACATTTCCACTAGTAACAATGCTAATTCTTGATATCAACATTTACATTTTCACTAGTTAAAATGATAATTCTTGATATCAACAATTGAATTTGAACTAGTACAAATTTTAATTGTTGATATCTGTAATTGTATTTTCACTAGTGAAATGGCACCATAGACTGCCATTCAAAACCAATTGTTGATATCAAGAATTGATTTCTTACTAGTTGAAATACCAATTTCACATATCAGAAATACAATTATTACTAGTAAAAACCTTTATTTTTGATATCAAGAATTCAATTCTTACTAGTTGAAATGTCTATTCTTGATATCAACAATTGAATTGCTACTAGTAACAATGTTTATTTTTGATATTGTAACCACCCAGAGTTTGGTTCCTGGTTTTCTTTCTTCATTTGTAATGCCACTACTATGCAGTGGGGGGCTCTAGGTGTCCTTCTCCCTTGTATATAGCCATGTAGGAGAAGAAGTCAGGTTATGGTGTGGAAAGGAGAGCATGGTTCTTCTCGCTGTGTTCACACAATTTGTTCAGAGTCCAGATTGAGAAACTATAGTTTCATGCTCAGTCAAGTAAGTGTTTTTCTTTGCCTGATTTGTTATGTCAATTGAGGTTATTTTCTGTGTAAACTGTATTTAGCTTTTTTTGGGGAAGAGGGGTTTCGGCTAATGTTTGGTTTGAAACTAACATGTTAACGTTAGTATGTATGTTTTGTTTGTAGAAGGACTCTTTGAATATCCTGTTTTCAATTGTTGGATGAGGTTCAATACTGCAACTCGACTTGGAATATGAGAGTTCTATGCCCTAAGGATAGTGTTTCAAAGCTGGACTGTGGTCGTATGGGAACGGGAGTCATTGTGGATTATGACTAGTAACTGCTTCACCTCTGTCACGGGACTATAATTCCTTTCCTCTCCATCGCTGCAAATGGAATTATTGACTCTGATACAAATCCTTGGAGGCACTCGATGGATTACAGGACAATGAAAAACTAAGGTTTTGATCTAAGGTTTATTTCATTGCTACACATCAGACCCCATTGCATTAGTGTTTACCTTTGGGATATGTTATTGTATATTCAGTGTTGGCTGGGTGGTGTTTATGTAAATACTCTTGTGTGAGTCATCGGATATAAAATGAAAGCATTACAATTGGTGTATTGATTTGTATCCTCCAACTGTTTTGGCACTCATTATTATAAGCTCGGTAAGTTGAAGGTTGGTGGGTCCCTTCCTCAAAAATTATCTTGTAGCTTGTCTCCCTAGGAGTGGATAGGGAGACGGTTACAGAATGGCGCCCGAACAGGGAGCTGAAGGCCATCGAGATCTTTAATTAGAGTGTTTCTCACAGTTTTCCAGTCACTTAGAGTAATCTAACTGTCATCTGCCATGGATAGGGAGGAGGCGGTACCTAGTGCAGATTTTACCTCTGAATCTTTCATTTCCAGAAGAGAACCGCTGAAAGAGTTGATAAATACCTTCAGTGATCTGTATATTGACTCCGATGAGGAAAATGAAAGAGTTGTGAGCAGTGCTCCTGAAGATGATTTTCTTTTACCCCCACCACCATTAGAAATGGATGAAGAGGCAGACCATAATCCTTATCCATCAGTGACATCCCTGAATGAACGCATTGCAAAATTAGAAAGTCATATGGCAGACATCACACAGGAGGTGGGTGAGCAAGTTTCTTGGGATAATTTTGACAAACAATGTAAAAAGATCGAAGATAGGATGACATATCATGTTCAACGGGAGTGTGAGAGGGTTAAACTAACCTTGGAAATGTTAGTCAAGGATTTGGGGCAAACCATGGTAGATTGTTTGAAAAGACGAGATCGGCAATGGGAGCAAAAATTTCAAGCGCTGAGAATGTTTGCGTCTACCCCAAAAATACCAGAAACCAATCCACAAGAAAGTAAATCCCATTCTCCATCTAGTAACATGACGTATAACTTACAACCCAGCCATATTAACAATCAGTCTTTAGTTCAATATAACCCCCCTGTGAAACTTGATTTTCCCAGTTTTAGCAATACCCTTAATGATGATCCAGTTTTATTCATCGAGCGATGTGAGGAATACTTTGTTGTTCGACCCCTCAGAGATGACGAAATCCTGGCCTCACTCTCGGCCGTATTGAAAGGAACTGCAAAAGATTGGTGGATGGCAGAGAGGAAAAATGTGACCAACTGGAAACAATTTAAGGAGAGATTCCTGCACTCATTTTTAAGTGAGGACTACAAGGATGTAGCCGCTAGGAAACTACTAGAAAGAAAGCAAGGGGCCAAGGAAAGCCTCAGAGACTTTGCATTCCAGTATCGTGCGTTGTGTTTGCGGTGGAAAAAGGACATGTCTGAGAGAGAAATGGTTCAGGCAATCCTGAGAAACTGCAACCCGCGGCTTGCCAGTTTACTACGAGGAGCTGTTAAAGATGTGGGAGAATTGGTCAGGATTGGGACACAAATAGAACGAGACTTTGACGAGTCCAAAAGGTATTGGAGTCAGGTCAATGGGGAGGAACAGAAGAAGAAAATTGCACCTGTTCAAGAACCTCAGCGAAAGTTGCCACAGGCTGGCAACAGATTTGTACTACTTGACCAGAGTCCAGACCTTCATGCTTATAAGAACATCACCCTTCCCATAATTCTCAGAGACAGCTATATCATGGCCATTGTTGACACTGGAACTACTTTTTCACTAATCCAAGAGTCTTTGTGGAAGAGGTTAAGTCATCATGAGGAATGTCAATCTAGTGGAGGACAATCATTCCTGCTGGCCAATGGACTGAGACAAAACTCCTTAGGCAAGGTCAGTTGGAGATGTGAAGTTCAAGGACAAGGTTTGGATGTAAATTTGTTTATCATGAAAGATGCTGATCTAACTATACCTGTTATTCTGGGAATTGATTTTCTGTTAGAATCCAAGATGGTATTGGATTTCCACAAAGTCCAATACTGTATGCCAGCAATTTCAGAACCAAAAACTTTTCCTTTTCAACACCATGATGTTCAACCCTCTTCATATTTCTGTCTTGCTCTACCGGGATCTTCTTTTGATGAAGAAACCTGTCAGCAGATTCGCAGTTTAGTCCAAGCATCAGACACAGACCGCCCTACACAAAGAGAGGTAGAGAATCTCTTGTTAAGTTGGCCTACTGTGTGCACTCGGCAGATTGGTCGAACCAATTGTGTAAAACACCGTATCATAACTGTAGATGAGGTTCCAACAAGAAAACGTGCTTACAAGGTTTCACCACCAAAGCAGCAATTCATAGAATCTCAAGTGCAAGAACTATTGGAAAAAGGAATCATCCGACCATCTACTTCCCCTTGGGCATCACCTGTGGTTATAGTTCAAAAGAAGGATGGAAGTGCTAGATTCTGTGTAGATTATCGAGGTCTTAACAGCAAGACGCATCTGGATGCATATCCCATGCCTCAAATTCAGGATATCCTCGAATCTCTCCATGGGGCAACAGTTTTCAGCACCCTAGACTTGAAAAGTGGCTATTGGCAGTTGGAAATGGATGCAGAAAGTATTCAAAAAACGGCCTTTGTAACATCTAATGGGCTTTATGAATTTCTTTGTTTACCTTTTGGCCTGAAAAACGCCGCAGTGTCCTTCCAAAGGCTGATGGAACAGGTCTTACGTGAGGTGAAAGGAAAGTGCTGTATGGTATACATCGACGATATCGTTGTGTACTCCAAGAACATTTCAGAACATCTCCAGCATCTACAAAAAGTCTTCACATGTCTCCATAAAGCTGGTCTCACCCTCAATCTAAAAAAGTGCAACTTTATCCAGAAATCGCTCTCATTTCTGGGACACATTGTGACATCTGAGGGAGTAAAGACTGACCCAGCCAAAGTCTCAGCAGTCGAATCATTTCCTATACCACAATCCATCAAAGATGTGCAAAGGTTCCTAGGTTTAGCTGGTTGGTATCACCGGTTCATACCCCAGTTTTCCGAAAAGGCAGCTCCATTGCATGCACTAAAAAAGAAAAATGCCACATGGGAATGGACTGAACAATGTCAGCAAGCATTTAACTCCGTAAAACAAGATCTTGTGCGAGCTCCGATTTTGATTACCCCTGATTTCTGTAAGCCTTTCAGAGTGCAAACCGATGCAAGCGATATCGGATTAGGAGCTGTTCTTACCCAAGAGGCTGAGGGGGAAGAACATGTTATCGCCTATGCATCCCGGTTGTTGAGAGGAGCAGAGAAAGCCTATTCTGTGCCGGAAAAGGAATGTTTGGCGGTAGTTTGGGCCGTGGAGAAATGGAGGCAGTATCTGGAAGGACAAACCTTTGAGGTAGTAACCGATCACGCAGCTCTGACATGGGCATTCCAACATCCAAAACCTTCATCACGGCTCATACGATGGACCATAAGATTGCAAGGTTTTCATTTTACAGTGAGGTATCGGAAAGGTCAGTGCAATGTTGTACCTGACGTGTTATCCAGAAGTCACAATACTCCTCAGGATATGTTGCTCGTCGCTACTGCTAATAAAAACATTTCCCCACCATGCAACCTACCGGCTGACCTCTCACAAATTGCCACCGCTCAAAACAGCGATGTTGAGATTCAGGAACTAGTCTCTAAAGCAACAAAACAAACCATTTTCGACATGGCCAGAGTTCATTATGTGGTGGAAAATGGGTTTCTATTTCGCAGTGTGCCTGATGGTAAAAAAGGGCAAAAACTCCAATTGATCATACCTTTGGCACTACGGCAGTCCTTTCTGAAGTACGCACATGATAACCCTTTGAGTGGACATTTGGGGAAGCTCAAAACTCTACTCAGGCTACTTGAAACTGTGTACTGGCCTAGCATCAGGGCGGATGTATGGAAGTACTGTAAAGATTGTCAAACCTGTCAAAAATACAAACCTTCCGCGACTAAGACATCAGGTCTGCTACAAAGTACTCCTATAGTTGAACCTGGATATATGTTGGGAGTGGATCTTATGGGGCCTTTCCCGAAGAGCAATAAACAACACGAGTATCTTCTTGTTGTCGTTGACTACTTCACAAAGTGGGTAGAGTTATTTCCTTTGAGGACTGCAAGAGCATCTCACATTGCCAAAATCTTAACAGATGAGATCTTTACTAGATGGGGAATACCAACCTACCTTGTGTCAGATAGAGGTACCCAGTTTACCTCCCAGCTCATCGACATTGTCTGCAAACAATGGGGTGTAATTAAAAAATTAACCACTGCCTACCATCCTCAAACAAATTTGACAGAGCGAGTCAACAGAAATTTAAAAACAATGATTGCGTCCTATGTAGAGGATCAGCATCGACAGTGGGATAAGTGGTTGGGCGAATTCAGGTTTGCAATTAATTCTGCTTGGCATGAAAGTACTGGGTTTACGCCAGCAGAAATAGCTCTGGGACGGAAGTTGAAAGGACCAATGGAAAGAGCCCTACAACAGCTACCTGATCCTAACTGTCCAGCTTACCCTATAACGGAACGGCACAAGGAAATGGTCACTTTGGTGAAGGAGAATGTGGAAAGAGCCCAGATTAAGCAGAAAAAATACTATGATCAACGTCACAAACCAACACAATTTCAGGTTGGAGACGTAGTATGGGTACGAACGCATCCCTTATCCAGAGCAGATGACGGTTTTATGGCAAAACTGGCTCCTAAGTGGAAAGGTCCCGCTAAAATCGTAAAGAAGTTGGGTCCGGTTAATTATCAAGTCTCCCTTGTATCTGCTCCAGATATTATTGACACATATCATGTGCAACACTTGAAGCTTTGTCATGGGTATGTTAATTCTTCTAATGAGGAGGGAGATATGTAACCACCCAGAGTTTGGTTCCTGGTTTTCTTTCTTCATTTGTAATGCCACTACTATGCAGTGGGGGGCTCTAGGTGTCCTTCTCCCTTGTATATAGCCATGTAGGAGAAGAAGTCAGGTTATGGTGTGGAAAGGAGAGCATGGTTCTTCTCGCTGTGTTCACACAATTTGTTCAGAGTCCAGATTGAGAAACTATAGTTTCATGCTCAGTCAAGTAAGTGTTTTTCTTTGCCTGATTTGTTATGTCAATTGAGGTTATTTTCTGTGTAAACTGTATTTAGCTTTTTTTGGGGAAGAGGGGTTTCGGCTAATGTTTGGTTTGAAACTAACATGTTAACGTTAGTATGTATGTTTTGTTTGTAGAAGGACTCTTTGAATATCCTGTTTTCAATTGTTGGATGAGGTTCAATACTGCAACTCGACTTGGAATATGAGAGTTCTATGCCCTAAGGATAGTGTTTCAAAGCTGGACTGTGGTCGTATGGGAACGGGAGTCATTGTGGATTACGACTAGTAACTGCTTCACCTCTGTCACGGGACTATAATTCCTTTCCTCTCCATCGCTGCAAATGGAATTATTGACTCTGATACAAATCCTTGGAGGCACTCGATGGATTACAGGACAATGAAAAACTAAGGTTTTGATCTAAGGTTTATTTCATTGCTACACATCAGACCCCATTGCATTAGTGTTTACCTTTGGGATATGTTATTGTATATTCAGTGTTGGCTGGGTGGTGTTTATGTAAATACTCTTGTGTGAGTCATCGGATATAAAATGAAAGCATTACAATTGGTGTATTGATTTGTATCCTCCAACTGTTTTGGCACTCATTATTATAAGCTCGGTAAGTTGAAGGTTGGTGGGTCCCTTCCTCAAAAATTATCTTGTAGCTTGTCTCCCTAGGAGTGGATAGGGAGACGGTTACAATATCAATAATTCAATTTTCACTAGTGACAATGTTCATTTCTGATATCATGAATGTGATTGTTACTAGTAAGAAAGCCATTTTAGATATCTAAAATTATATTGATATCAGAAATGCATTTTGAGATATCAAAAATGAAAATTTTTGCTAGTAGCAATTGAATTGTTGATATCAAGAACAGACATTTCAGCTAGTGACAAATTAATTATTGATATCAGGAATTCACATTTTTACTAGTAAAAATGTAATTATTGATATCAAAAAAGATAGTTCTACTAGTAAAAAATCAATTCTTGATATCAACAATTGATTTTGAATGGCAGCCTATGGTGCCATTTCACTAGTGAAAATAAAATGACAGATATCAGCAATTAAATTGCTGAGATATCAGCAATTAAATTGCTGATATCAACAGTTCAATTGTTGATATCAACAATTACATTTTTTGATATCAACAATTCAATTGTTGATATCAAGAATTCAATTGTTGATATCAACAATTGAATTCTTGATATCAAAAAATGTAATTGTTGATATCAACAATTGAATTCTTGATATCAAGAATTCATATCCTGGAAATGAATAAAAGTTAAAACGGCTTGCCATAGGACGAGGAGGCTTACATTAAACCAGGAATAGGCTTTAGTTAAATTAGGACATTTAAGTATTTTTTTTTTGAACGTGCCTTAGAAAAAACATCACTAGAGTGCATCTTGTGACAAAACAATTGCACTAAGATATTTTAAGATATGTCAGTGCAATTTCCTTAAATATAAGTTTTATCAAATATGCATTTTAGTCTGGGACTATAGGCTTAAGCCTTGTCTGTGAAATCGGGCAGTAGCGAACAGGAGTCCGAACAGTGAATCTGGTGTTCCCTTTCGTAGTCACTCCGAGTTACGTCGGATGACGGAGAATGGGGGTTTCGCCAGAAAGCCAATCCTCTTCGAGTATTAAAAAACGAGCCTATGGCAATGAAATGCCATGGGTCTGCGGAATTTGCATAATGTATCTCTGCCTCACCATGTGAGTATTTAAGGAGAGACACCTGCAACAGCAGATCATGTTTTCGCTTCGGAGCCAAGAGAACCTCTTCACTCCACAGCCACAACTGAGTTTACAAGTGACTCACCTCTTCGAGACGAGCGAACTCTCCAGTGTTGGTGTGACGGCGGTACCCAGCGAGTCTTCACATTGCCTGCGATCTGTGCAGTGGTCTGCCTGACTTTGCAATGCTGAGGCGACCAGGGAGAAAACACAGAGTTTTCCTCTCCTAAAAGAGCTGCACGTGGCACGTCTTTTTAAAGATGTCTCGCCCGTGTTCTTCTGGTTGCGGTCGTTATCTGTCATCTTCTGATGGGCACGAGCGCTGCTTTGTGTGTCTGGGCTTTGAACACGCTAAAGCAGCGCTCGCGGATGACTCATGTTCCTTCTGTGGGAACATGACCATCGCAACACTTAGATTAAGACTCGATGATCTTTCAGTGAGAGTCCCCGCGTCCACCACCCGTTCTGCTTCCTCCACGAGAGGTGGTAGTTCGGCTGGGGGACAGGGTGATCTGAGGGTGACGGTGTGGAGCAATCCGACGATGCGTCCTCGGACCACACCCCCCTCCGCTGTGTTGCAACCCGCGAGTGCCGCGGTGACTCAGGCGGGTCCTTCTTCGGAAGTCCCGCGTGTTTCATTCGGCGCTCCAGAGGATGACACGATGTCGATCGCGGCATCACAAGGTGGGCTCGAGTCTTCGGGAAGTGAGGATGCGGCTGCGTTGCCTCCTTCGGGAGTCCCAGCGTTGCCCGTGTCGGATCCCGAGATGACAGCCATGCTGTCCCGGGCAGCCGTGAGCATCGGGCTAGAGTGGAACCCTCCGCCCTGCCCCGAGCGCTCGCGGCTGGACGATTGGTTTTTGGGTGCGGCTGCCGCCTCACAGCCTCAGCCAACCCCAATTCCTTTCTTCCCGGAGCTGCATGAGGAGCTGTCGAGATCATGGAAGGCTCCTTTGACCTCCCGTGAACGCTCGTCAGCTTTCTCCGCCTTTCCTCCCCTCGATGGCGCAGCTGTCCATGGGTACACTGGGATTCCCCCGGTGGAGCGCTCTGTTGCGATGCAACTGTGTCCTCAGAGCGCCTCCTCTCGTGGCAATCCTAAGCACCCGTCCAAGGCCTGTAGATTCTCGTCATCTATGGTGGCGAGGTCTCACAGAGCTGCAGGACAGGCGGCTGCTGCCCTGCATGCAATGAGCACCTTGCAGGTCTACCAGGCCCAGCTGCTCAGAAACATGCACGAGGGCAGGACTGACCCAGGGACGTTCGACGAACTGCGTGCCGCCACTGACATCGCTCTCCGGGCGACGAAGGTGGCCTCACGCTCCCTGGGTCAGGTGATGGCCACTAATGTGGTCCAGGAGCGTCACGCTTAGGCGACGAAGGTGGCCTCACGCTCCCTGGGTCAGGTGATGGCCACTAATGTGGTCCAGGAGCGTCACCTCTGGCTGAACCTGGCCGATATGCGGGACGTTGAGCGGACTCATCTGCTCGACGCCCCCATATCCCAGGCCGGCCTCTTCGGCGGACCGGTTGAAGACTTCGCTCAGCAGTTTTCAACCGCACAGAAGCAGTCTGAGGCGATTAAACACATTCTGCCCCGACGGCCAGCTGCTGCCTCCACCCAGCCGTCGGCACAGACGCCTCAGCCTGCTAGCCGCCGAGGGCACCCTCCTGCGGCTCCCGCCCCTCCCGCACGGCCCCAGCAGCAGCCTTCACCCGGGCCGCGTCGTGGAGGAAGCCGCAGGAAGGCGCCCCAGCCCCCTCAGGCCCCGCGCCCCGCTAAACGCCAGGCCAAGCGGCGCTCCTGAGACGGGCTGCTCAGTGATGGTGTCGGTTTTTTCCCAGGAGGCGGTTGCAGGCCCCCTCCTTCCCCCGGTGGAGGGCCGGGGGAGAATCTTTTGTTCTCCACTCCCCGCTGCTCACCCACGGGTGGGCAGCACCCTAATGTGGTTAAAGAAAGAACCGAAATGTCCATCACTGAGCACACAGAGCCGGATGACAGTGCGCAACGCCCCCGTGCCTCGCCACTCTCGTCCTCCTCTGTCTCTGAGGGCGAGGATGACAGTGCGTGCCGTCCCCGGACCACACCACTCTCATCCCCCTCTATCGCCAGACCCCTGGCAGAGCAGACCCCCATGGAACGCTGGTCCTTCCCTGGTCTCCTCTGTCAGGGCGCGGAGCTTGGCTGTGCACACGCTCAGGGCCGCTATGCCACCCTTGCCTGTGCCGGTCACTCCGCCTCGCTGCCCCTCCGGGGGGACGCCTGTGGCTCGGATGATTCCGCTGGATCAGTTTTTGGGGGCTTGGTTAGAGCTCCCCAATCTGTCCCGTTGGGTCGCCCGAACTATCAGGCTCGGCTATGCGATTCAGTTCGCACGGTCTCCTCCCCGCTTCAGGGGAGTCCGCTTTACTATGGTCGGTGGCAATGCCCCGATCATGAGAGCGGAGGTTGCTACCCTGCTGGCGAAGGGTGCAATCGAGGCTGTCCCTCCAGCCGAGATGAGGTCAGGGTTCTACAGCCCCTACTTCATTGTCCCCAAGAAAACCGGTGGGTTACGGCCAATCCTGGACTTGCGCGTCCTGAACCGCTCCCTTCACAGGCTGCCGTTCAAGATGCTCACGGCCAAACGCATTTTCGAATGCGTGCGGCCACAGGATTGGTTTGCAGCGATAGACCTGAAGGACGCCTACTTTCATGTCTCCATTTTACCTCGACACAGACCGTTTCTTCGGTTTGCTTTCGAGGGGCAGGCATACCAGTACGCGGTTCTCCCATTCGGGTTGGCTCTGTCTCCTCGCGTCTTTACGAAGGTCGTCGAGGCAGCCCTTGTTCCCCTACGCGAACACGGGGTTCGCATCCTGAATTATCTCGACGACTGGCTAATATTAGCTCACTCTCGAGATCAGGTTTGCGAACACAGAGACCTTGTACTCCGGCACCTAGCCCGTCTGGGCCTTCGGGTCAACTGGGAGAAGAGCAAACTTTGCCCCGTGCAGAGGATCTCTTTTCTCGGTATGGAGATAGACTCGGTCGCCATGTCCGCGCAGCTTACGAGCGAGCGCGCACACTCAGCGGTACGCTCAGAGTTCTAATAACTCCGACCTGCCGTCAGACCTTCACCCCGTGGCGGAACCTCAGCTTTCTACGGGCTGGAGTTCCCCTAGAACGAGTTTCCAGGCATGTTGTTGTCTCCACAGATGCCTCTGCCACGGGCTGGGGCGCCATGTGCAATGGACATGCAGCCGCGGGCTCCTGGACAGGACCCCAGCGCCTCATGCATGTCAATTGCCTCGAGTTGCTGGCAGTACGCCTTGCCCTGCACCGCTTCCATGCGTTGCTCCAGGGTCAACACGTACTAGTCCGTTCAGACAATACCGCGACTGTAGCGTACATCAACCGTCAGGGTGGTCTACGCTCTCGCCGTATGTCGCAACTCGCACGCCACCTCCTCTTATGGAGTCAGAAGCACCTGAGGTCCCTTCGTGCTATTTACATTCCAGGAGTGCGGAACCTTGCAGCCGACGAGCTGTCACGGCTCCACCCAACCTCTGACGAATGGAGACTCCATCCCCAGTCGGTCCAGCTGATATGGGACCAGTTCGGGGACGCACAGATAGATCTGTTTGCCTCCCACGACTCATCCCATTGCGCCCTGTATTACTCCCTGACCGAGGGCACGCTCGGCACGGATGCACTGGCGTACAGCTGGCCGCAGGGTCTACGCAAGTATGCGTTTCCCCCAGTGAGCCTTCTCGCACGTACTCTGTGCAAGATCAAGGAGGACGAGGAGCAGGTCATATTGGTCGCCCCATACTGGCCCACCAAGACCTGGTTCTCCGAACTGATACTCCTCGCGACAGCACCTCCTTGGCCAATTCCTCTGAGGAAGGACCTCCTTTCTCAGAGACGGGGCACCCTTTGGCACCCTCGTCCCAAACTTTGGAGACTCCACGTGTGGCTCCTGGACGGGACGAGGCAGGTTTGAGTACCCTGCCACCAGCGGTGGCGGCTACCATCACTTCCGCTAGAGCATCGTCCACGAGACATGTCTATGCGTTGAAGTGGAACCTCTTCGTTAACTGGTGCTCTTCTCGCCGAGAAGACCCCAGGAGATGCTCGATCAGCGTTGTGCTTTCCTTCCTGCAAGACGGGTTGGAGCGAAGGCTGTCTCCCTCCACCCTGAAGGTGTATGTGGCCGCTATCGCCGCATATCACGAAGCAGTTGAAGGTAAGTCTCTTGGAAAACACGACCTGATCCTCAGGTTCCTGAGAGGAGCGAGGAGACTGAATCCTCCCCGCCCTCCTCTCGTTCCCGCTTGGGACCTCTCAGTGGTCTTAAGTGCCCTGCAGAGGGCTCCCTTTGAGCCTCTGCAATCAGCTGAGCTTAAGATCCTGTCAATGAAGACAGCGCTCCTGGTTGCGTTGGCCTCCATCAAGAGGGTAGGGGACCTGCACGCATTCTCCGTTGACGAAGCGTGCCTGGAGTTCGGGCCCGGTCACTCTCACGTGATCCTGAGACCCCGGCCTGGATATGTGCCCAAGGTTCCCACCACTCCCTTCCGGGACCAGGTGGTGAACCTGCAAGCGCTGCCCCGGGAGGAGGCAGACCCAGCCTTGGCACTGCTCTGTCCAGTACGCGTCCTCCGTGCTTACGTAGACAGGACGCAGTGTTTCAGGACCTCAGACCAGCTCTTTGTCTGTTATGGTGGGAAGCTGAAGGGAAAGGCTCTCTCCAAACAAAGGTTGTCTCACTGGATAGTTGACGCCATTGCTTTGGCATACCAGCAGCAAGGTCGACCATGCCCCCTTGGTGTGACCGCCCACTCCACCCGGAGTGTGGCGTCCTCTTGGGCTTTAGCGCGTGGCGCCTCGCTAACAGACATCTGCAGAGCTGCAGGCTGGGCGACACCTAACACATTCGCCAGATTCTACAATCTCCGAGTGGAGCCAGTCTCCGCCCATGTACTGTCTTTTTCAAGCTAACATGGGAGCTGTTAAGTGTCTCGCTTGCTCGCCATTCCACTCCACGGACTGGATACGTGCGATATTTCCTCAGGTGAGCCTTCCTCTCTGAAGCCCTGAGTTCCTCCAGCACTGTTGACGCTGGCTCCAGTGTCTATTGCATGTGCGTCGGCCTGTGCTCCGTGTGCATGGTTCCTCCTCTGAGTAACCCCCACATGTGTATTTTCCACTGTAAGCCTCTTTGAGCATGTGTCTTTCCCTCGGCAAGTCACCTGCCACTCCTGGAGTTGAAAGTAGATGCCACCCTACGGGCTGGTCACTCCAGTGTTCCTCCATATGTAGCCCCCTTGGGCCATATGTGTATTCTTAAGTCCTCCCTATGGGTAGGCATGCTGCGGCATATCTCCCATGAGATATGCTTCCCAGTGTACCTTGGTATTCCTGTGTTAAGTAGGACTCCTTCGTCCGTGCCTATATCACGACAGGGAGGTCAGACTTCGCAGGGCACTGGAAGACAGCTGTGAAGGTGGCGTGATTACACGGGGACCCCCATTCTCCGTCATCCGACGTAACTCGGAGTGACTACGAAAGGGAACGTCTCGGTTACGGATGTAACCCTCGTTCCCTGAGTAGGGAACGGAGACGTTACGTCTCCCTGCCACTTCCGCTGTACCGCTGGGTAGACGCCTGAGTTCAGTCTCGGCTCCTCAGCGAAGACATGATCTGCTGTTGCAGGTGTCTCTCCTTAAATACTCACATGGTGAGGCGGAGATACATTATGCAAATTCCGCAGACCCATGGCATTTCATTGCCATAGGCTCGTTTTTTAATACTCGAAGAGGATTGGCTTTCTGGCGAAACCCCCATTCTCCGTCATCCGACGTAACGTCTCCGTTCCCTACTCAGGGAACGAGGGTTACATCCGTAACCGAGACGTTTCAAACAGTTCGCTTCATTTGAGGTATTATGTCTGAAGCTGAAATGAAACGAGATGAGTTATGCATCAAAGTTTAATATTTAAGATTAAGCATATTATAATCAGTATCAGTATGGTCGCCCCATACTGGCCCACCAAGACCTGGTTCTCCGAACTGATACTCCTCGCGACAGCACCTCCTTGGCCAATTCCTCTGAGGAAGGACCTCCTTTCTCAGAGACGGGGCACCCTTTGGCACCCTCGTCCCAAACTTTGGAGACTCCACGTGTGGCTCCTGGACGGGACGAGGCAGGTTTGAGTACCCTGCCACCAGCGGTGGCGGCTACCATCACTTCCGCTAGAGCATCGTCCACGAGACATGTCTATGCGTTGAAGTGGAACCTCTTCGTTAACTGGTGCTCTTCTCGCCGAGAAGACCCCAGGAGATGCTCGATCAGCGTTGTGCTTTCCTTCCTGCAAGACGGGTTGGAGCGAAGGCTGTCTCCCTCCACCCTGAAGGTGTATGTGGCCGCTATCGCCGCATATCACGAAGCAGTTGAAGGTAAGTCTCTTGGAAAACACGACCTGATCCTCAGGTTCCTGAGAGGAGCGAGGAGACTGAATCCTCCCCGCCCTCCTCTCGTTCCCGCTTGGGACCTCTCAGTGGTCTTAAGTGCCCTGCAGAGGGCTCCCTTTGAGCCTCTGCAATCAGCTGAGCTTAAGATCCTGTCAATGAAGACAGCGCTCCTGGTTGCGTTGGCCTCCATCAAGAGGGTAGGGGACCTGCACGCATTCTCCGTTGACGAAGCGTGCCTGGAGTTCGGGCCCGGTCACTCTCACGTGATCCTGAGACCCCGGCCTGGATATGTGCCCAAGGTTCCCACCACTCCCTTCCGGGACCAGGTGGTGAACCTGCAAGCGCTGCCCCGGGAGGAGGCAGACCCAGCCTTGGCACTGCTCTGTCCAGTACGCGTCCTCCGTGCTTACGTAGACAGGACGCAGTGTTTCAGGACCTCAGACCAGCTCTTTGTCTGTTATGGTGGGAAGCTGAAGGGAAAGGCTCTCTCCAAACAAAGGTTGTCTCACTGGATAGTTGACGCCATTGCTTTGGCAAGCTGTGTGCTTTTCTCACTGGTCTTGCACTGAAGAGCATGGATTGAAGAGCTGCAAACCCTTCATGTGGAGACCGGCAGCTGTGTAAGTCGGCAACAGTATCTTGAATAGAATTCGAGCAGAGACTGGCAGGAAGTGAAAAGACCGTCCAAATATTAAAGACAAGCGGAGCAATAGAATTTAAGATGAACTCGAGGGAATATAGGGGACATGCTGAAGGGTAGTGACTAGTGATGAATGTCTAGCTGTGAAATTATTTAAGCAGCACAGACATGAACCTTATAGGCTAGTGACAATGCCCCCGAAATTTTGAGATACCCCTACCGGAGGTAGAACTAAACCCAACAATGTTTTTCCTCATCTCTAAGGTCTCCCATATATGAAATGGATTCTTGGCTCAAAATATTTTACTGCTAAGATTGTTAAATTAACAGATATTGTTATACACCCCAAAACCAAAAAAGGACTAAAATATAGCCTGTCCGTATGGGAGTTAAGGCATATAAACTAGTACAAATCAATCACACAAGCTCTGAGAGCTTTGAAACTTGACATGTTAGTAGTCAGGCAGTTGCTTTAACTACTAGAAAAGACTGGATGTGAATATCTTGATGTATGGAATAAATAGAGACATTTAAACACATACCTAAAATAAGTGGACATGCACAAATTGAATATCCATGCAGAATGTTTTAATTTACTTTATGGTTGCTTTGCCAGGGAATATCATAGAAACACATATGATGACTTGTTGAAAAGGTGGGGTTGTGCTGAATCCAGACATACCAAATATGTAAATATAGCATGACAAATCAGGGTGATCTGTCACTCAATGTATGAGGTGTACAAAATGAAAGAAAACAAAACATTGACAAAATAGTCTCAAATCCAAATCACATTTTCAGTGTTGAGAAGAATGTTGACAAATTCATTGTTACTGCAAAGTAAGTTACATTAGGTACGTGCTGATATATATTTATGATACATTTAATGATGCATTTCATAAGGCACAGTATACTTTACAATTCATATCAGACACAGATCCAGATTGAATCAGGTTAACATTGGAATGGAACACCTTTATTAAAATATGTATATCCATTTGAATTTTGTTTTGGTCAAGTCATTACTGAATAATAAAAAATAACATTGTTAGCTTTTGTCTGTCCTGACCAGTAGTGGACAGTAGAGCCTACACTGCTTACTTCACCACATTGGTGTGATCTTTGATTAGATAAGAACAAGATAGTAGATATTTTTCATTTGATAAGCGTATTGTGGTCTAGTGAGTTGACTACTGTTAGGCTAATGGTTGGATCCAGCTGTAGCTACAGACCTGCCAACCTTTAGCCAACCAATACGCATTTTGCGTAGCGGGCACGCATTTTGACCTCAAAGTACGCTGGTACGATTTGTCACTCTAAACTACGCAAAAACCTGGCACTAATGATGTTCGACTCCGCCAGTCTGAGATCACCAAAATGAATATTAAAGAGGTGTGTGAACTCGCAAGTACAATGTCAGGCACTGTAATTTTCTCTGGCCACCTTCCTGTTCGCAGGAGTGATGAGATAGTTAGTAGATTGTGTTCACTCAATGGCAGGTTGTCTGAGTGGTGTCCGCATAATAATGTAGAATTCATAGACAATTGGAAAAGTTTTTGGGGCAAGCCTGACCTGTTGAAAAGAGATGGTATTCATCCCTCCTGGGCTGGTGCTGCTCTTCTCTCTAGTAATTTGGCTCAAAGTCTTAGAGATAAAACATGACAATCTGGGGCTCAGGTCAGGAAGCAGACAGACTGGCTAAACCGACCGTCTGCTAGCGGCCTTGCGCCACCGAGGTCAGATAAATCCCATCACATCTTTCACCTAGATATCATCATATAGAGACTGTGTCTGTTCCACAAATTTGGAAATCCAAAAAACATCCAAACCCATCTAAGGTTAAAAATGTAAGTGATGTTCAACAAATAAAAAACAGATATAATACAGATGAGCAAATGATAAAGCTTGGGTTGCTGAATATTTGATCCCTTACTTCAAAATCGCTCATAGTTAATGATATGATTTCAGATTATAATCTAGATGTGCTGTGTTTGAAAGAAACCTGGCAAAAACCAGACGATTACATTACTTTAAATGAGTCAACCCCACAAGATTACTGTTATAAACATTAACCTCGTCTGAAACGCAAAGGTGGAGGTGTTACTGTAATTTATAGTCATATTTTCAAAACCACTAAGAAATCTAGTTTTAAATATACTTCTTTTGAAGTGTTATTAATGTAGTAATGTAGTGCTTAATGTAAAAATACACTCACCTAAAGGATTATTAGGAACACCATACTAACACTGTGTTTGACCCCCTTTCGCCTTCAGAACTGCCTTAATTCTATGTGGCATTGATTCAACAAGGTGCTGAAAGCATTCTTTAGAAATGTTGCCCCATATTGATAGGATTGCATCTTGCAGTTGATGAAGATTTGTGGGATGCACATCCAGGGCACGAAGCTCCCGTTCCTCCACATCCCAAAGATGCTCTATTGGGTTGAGATCTGGTGACTGTGGGGGCCATTTTAGTAGAGTGAACTCATTGTCATGTTCAAGAAACCAATTTGAAATGATTCGAGCTTTGTGACATGGTGCATTATCCTGCTGGAAGTAGCCATCAGAGGATGGGTACATGGTGGCCATAAAGGGATGGACATGGTCAGAAACAATGCTCAGGTAGGCCGTGGCATTTAAACGATGCCCAATTGGCACTAAGGGGCCTAAGGTGCCAAGAAAACATCCCCCAAACCATTACACCACCACCACCAGCCTGCACAGTGGTAACAAGGCATGATGGATCCATGTTCTCATTCTGTTTACGTCAAATTCTGACTCTGCCATCTGAATGTCTCAACAGAAATCGAGACTCATCAGACCAGGCACCATTTTTCCAGCCTTCAACTGTCCAATTTTGGTGAGCTCTTGCAAATTGTAGCCTATTTTTCCTATTTGTAGTGGAGATGAGTGGTACCCGGTGGGGTCTTCTACTGTTGTAGCCCATCCACCTCAATGCATTGAAGCAACTGCCATGTGATTGGTTGATTAGATAATTGCATTAATGATAAACTGAACAGGTGTTCCAAATAATCATTTAGGTGAGTGTATATAGTGTAAACGATAAATCACGTTTGAGAATTCTGCTGGCTGCTGTATACAGGCCACCAGGGCACCATAAAGATTTTATCAAAGAATTTGCAGACTTCTATCAGAATTAGTATTGGCTGCAGATAAAGTACCAATTGTTGGTGATTTTAATATACATGTAGATAATGAAAAAGATGCAGTGGGATTGGCATTTAAATACATTGTAAACTCAATTGGAGTTAGACAACACGTGTCAGGACCTACTCATTGTCGTAATCATACTCTAGATCTAATACTATCACATGGAATAGATGTTGATGCCGTTGAAATTCTGCAGCAGAGCGATGACATCTCAGATCATTATCTAATCTCATGTAAATTACATTTAGCCAAGGCTGCAGAGCTGACTCCGTGTTATAAATATATTAGACCTATAACCCTGCCACTAAAGATTGCTTTATCAATAATCTTCCTAATCAGTTTAATAAGGAATGATACTCAGCTGTATATTTCTTCACGCCCTGACGAAACTTACCAATTCACAATATTAACGGAATGCATAGCTGAAATAAGAAATTGGATGACTAGTAATTTCCTACTACTAAATTCTGAAAAAAAAAACAGAAATTCTAATCACTGGAGAAAAAACTTGTCTAAAATACTGTCTAACACTTGATGGCTGCTCTGTTAAGTCTTCGTCGTCAGTTAGGAACCTGGGTGTGCTCTTTGATGCCAATCTTTCATTTGAAAGTCACGTGTCTAATATCTGTAAAATCGCATTTTTCAATCTTAAAAATATATCTAAATTACGCCACATGCTGTTATTGACAAATGCGGAACATTTAGTTCATGCGTTCATGACATCAAGACTAGATTATTGTAATGCTCTACTGGGTGGTTGCCCTGCACGCTTAATAAACAAACTACAGCTAGTTCAAACGCAGCAGCTCGAGTTCTTACCAGAACCAGGAAGTATGACCATATTAGCCCAGTTCTGTCAACACTGCATTGGCTGCCTATTAAACATCGTATATATTTTTAAATATGGCTGCTTACTTACAAAGCACTAAATGGTTTAGCTCCGCAGTACTTGAGCGAGCTCTTAACGCATTATAGTCCTTCACATTTATTGCGATCTCAAAATTCCAGCCAGTTAATAATACCTAGTGCTGGTGGTAGATCCTTTTCCTATTTAGCAGCAAAACTTTGGAACAATCTTCCTGTAGATTAGGGGCTCATTCCCCCTCAGACTGTTTGTTTTGTTTGATTGCCATTTATTTGATTTAAGACAGTAAATTAATTTGTATTTTGTGAAGTTAAGTTATAGTTTTATTAAAAGGCTCAAGGTCAAACTGCAATCCTGACTCCTTTTCTCCTGTTTGTGCTTTGGTAAGGTGTTATCTTTCGATTTCAATCTTTGTTTTAATATAGTACAAGGTGCCATATGGAATGTTTCATAATTAAATGTATCTTATATTTGAATTTCTCAACATTCTTCTCACCACTGATAATGGGCTTTGGACTAGATGTCAGTGTTCCATTTTCTATAATTTTGTACACCTCATACATTGAGAGACAGAACACCCTGATTTGTCATGCTATATTTACTTATTTGGTATTTCTGGATTCAGCACAACCCCACCTTTCCAACAAGTCATCATATGTGTTTCTATGATAATCCCTGGCAAAGCAACCATTAAGTAAATTAAAACATTCTGCATGGATATTCAATTTGTGCATGTCCGCTTATTTTAGGTATGTGTTTATATGTCTCTATTTATTCCATACATCAAGATATTCACATCCAGTCTTTTCTAGTAGTTAAAGCAACTGCCTGACTACTAACATGTCAAGTTTCAAAGCTCTCAGAGCTTGTGTGATTGATTTGTACTAGTTTATATGCCTTAACTCCCATACGGACAGGCTATATTTTAGTCCTTTTTTGGTTTTGGGGTGTATAACAATATCTGTTAATTTAACAATCTTAGCAGTAAAATATTTTGAGCCAAGAATCCATTTCATATATGGGAGACCTTAGAGATGAGGAAAAACATTGTTGGGTTTAGTTCTACCTCCGGTAGGGGTATCTCAAAAACTAAAGCACTTTTTGACCATTTGTCACTAGCCTATTATGGACATTTTAAAATGCAATATGAATGGCATCTTTAAGAGATCTTCGCGAGATCACTCGTGTTAACGGAGAAAATACATGGCATGTGTGCAACATTTGAACAGATGTAAAGGCTCTGCTGACAAATATTGATGATGTCAAAGATCTGTGCAGGCAAAAGCGTCTGGAAACCTTTTAAAAAAACAGAGTTGAGGCTTAATTATAAACCCACTCAGTCCAGGCACATTTTACAAAACTTTTCTTTCCCTGCCGGTACAAAAGAACACGTTTGCTCGACCGTGAAATTAAGTTTAACACCAAGCGTGACATTTTGCCTTTAAAATCAACAACATATCATAAAATATATAGCAAACAGACAAGCAAAGAATGCTGGTCCCAGAGTTAACAGATTACTTTCATCCTGTCGGGGTAATATTTGTAGCCTACAATATTTTAGTGTTTATATCCGAGCATATATAAAACCTATAACCTACAATAATTTTCAGAGTAATATTTTTGTTCTGTTTAATTCTCCATCATAATCATGGCACATGCAGCTAGTAGTACTGGGGGTGACATTTTGTTACCCATTGTGTTTTTAATTAATTACCAGGGTTCCCGCAAGTTGTCATTTCTGATAAGAATGACTTTGAAACCCTTTGTGAAGCTTGATTTTTAGGGGAGTGTAGTGTGTAAATAGATGAAATTTCCCTTTCAAATAATTTTATTTTACATTCATACTGCAATGGATTTTACTTGACGTTATCCTGAGATACTTTCAATAAATCATTGCTGTTTGTTTTGGCTGGTTAAACATTGCACCTTGACTTAGTAAGAAGTAACAGGTTCACATGTTGTTCCGTTCTCACTGAAACCACAGACATTCTGTTCACAATTTTGTTGTTATCAATTGGAGTTTGGATTTTTAAGAATATTTCTCGTTACGTGCCAGATGACCAATATAAATGATCTCATTTATGAATGAGTAGTTTATGAGCACATGTAGTCTGTCACCCTTTCAATAAATTATTTCTTCACCCGTCCTTGCAATTAAAATTACCACCTGAAAGTGATTACTTACAGAAAGGACTTTTTTAAACATCACTATATTGTGCACCATGACAACATCTGTATCAATAATCAACAGCGACAACGTCTAGCCGAGGTTAACCGTATCATAGCAAAATGAGAGCTCAAATTTAAACAAAAAAAAACCTGAAAGGTCAGTGGTTTACCACTGTCCAAAAAGAATAAAGTATACTGATCAGTATGTCACGCAAACTAAAAAGTAGCTGTACAGTGAGCTTTAATGATGCTTATTAAACTAGCAACACTAAATGCAGCCACTAGGCTATTTTGTAATGTTGTAAATTCAGGTACTACAGTCTATTCCATAGATGTATTTGTGGTGGTTACAAAGGTCTGTCTACAAATAATACAGTTAAACTATGCAACAGTAAATTATGCAAGGTCTGCGGTCAATTTGGCTATTTATGCCAGTATTAAACACAATTTTCCATTGAATTGAGATTAAAATGAATTCAGATACAATTTATGAATTTGAACTAAAAACAGGGTTCAAGGAGGTAGATTTCAAACAGGAGGTACAATTACAATAATTAGAATTTAAAAAGAATGAATTTTCTGACGCAGAAATGTGTTAGTGCGTTTCAGTGGTTTTAGCTCAACAAATGCAATGCCCGTGCAAAATCAGTTTTTGTGTGTTTTTAGTAATTGTTGGTTTGGTATGTTTGAGTTGCTGAATAGCCTAGGCTACTATTACACAGGAGCCTAAACTCTGAGAAAACTATAACTATAACATTAAAGCGCACCAGAATGAAATATAATATTCAGAATTAAACAGTGTAGCTGACTTACAGATTCAGTTAAGCGCACCAGAATAAAATATAATATTCAGAATTAAACCGTGTACCTGACTTACAGATTCAGTTAAATCGCTACTTTTTCAAAAGTGAATCGCTACTTTTTCAAAAAAGAATCAATACTTTTTCAAAAATAAATCGCTACTTTTTCAAAAAAAAAATCGTTCTCCATATTAAAGAATAACAGTTCACACCACAACTATAACGATAAAGACATGAGGAACCATATCGTTGGGATCACTTTCAGAACGATTTTTTTCCAGCTGCCGAACGATAAAACACTGACAGCCAATCAGAATCCATTCTAATTTAAAGGTCTACTTTGAAACCGCAGCGCGGATGTGCTTAGAATAAAAAGACCGTTATCAGTCGTTGGTGTGGACGCATATATAGTTATCTTTATCGTTATCTTTATAGCTATCGTGCTTGGTGTGAACGGGCCTTTAATGTTAAGCTGACAGAATGTTTATTTTTAAACAATAATTTTTAAACCACAACTCTCTCTAATGTCAGAATGGTTATTTTTAAACCACAACTTCAATGTGTGCTTCTTTTACAGATATATTTAACGATATCTTTTGCATTTCTAATCCAAACAACGTCAAACTCGGCACTGCACTTACTCGTGCCCGTAGCAAGACACCTGTCAAGTTTGAAATCCATCGGTCTAACGGTTCGAGAGATATTCGATTAACAGACAGACGGACAGACAGACAGGCACACAGACAGATGTCCCTGTAATTTATAGCTAGATGTATTCTATAATCAACAGATTCAAATTCATTTCTGAAAGCAATTTGTGATTATCAGATGTTTGAGTAATATTTTTTGACATGATTGAACTTCAGAGAAATACATCTGAATTCATTTTTTCAGAGAAATAATTTAAATGTATGTGTATAATTTGCTGTAATGGGTAATACAAAAATGAGAAACATTGCATGTAGTGGTAGGCAGATTGAAACAATCCGACACCCGTCTCCACGATGACCCCTAGTGGTCAGAACAGTGTAAATGCAACAAAACCCTGGGCCAAACATGCATAAAAACACCTTTTGCTATTTATTTTTTAAAGTAAAATCTTCCAATGCAATTATCTAATCATCTAATAAGATAATCAAGTGTCTATATAATATTTTATCAATTGTCAGGCTTTGTTTTGTTTGTTCACTTAAAAAACCCACAGGCACTTGTTTATTAGTTCTCAGTGACTCCTCATGATTCATGGGTTGACAGAAAGCATCGCCCCCAGCGATGAACCATTGAAATTTTGAAGTGTTTCGAAACATTTATGACGTAATGAAGCCTCGTTTACTGAAATCACGTGACTCTGGCAGTTTGATACACGCTCCGAACCATTGATTCGGAACAAAAAATTTGTAAAGGTTTCGAAGCTTCATGAAACAGTGTTTTGAAATTGCCACCACTAACTGCATGTAGAATTCACTATCCAATTGATTAAATGTAAGCTTTCTTTGTGCACACAGATTATGATGAACACAACATTCGCCAACAACGCAAGGAACTCATCATGTGTGATCATGAACCCGTCGGCAGGTCCCCTGCTGATGTCCATCTACATCATCGCCTTCATCCTGGGACTGCTGTTCATCCTGGTCACCATTGGTCCCATAATTCAGCAGATCTGCAGAAAGAACGTTCTAGGGATATACCTTCTCAGCCTGTCTGTCTCGGATCTCCTGTACATCCTTACCATGCCTCTGTGGATCTATTATTTAAGCAACAACCACAAATGGACCCTTGGCCAGGGACTCTGTAGTCTGGCTGGCTTCTTTTACTACTCCAACCTGTACATCAGCATCTATATCCTCTGCTGGATCTCCATTGATCGCTGCCTGGCCATCACCTTCCCTCTGCGAGTCCAAGCCTTTCGCCGCCAACGCTACGCCTGGATCATCTCTGGGCTGGTCTACATTTTTGTCATGGCCTTGCACTGTTTAGTGCTGTACCTGGACAAGCTGCCAGATATGCTGGACGATGATGACCAGAGGTGCTACGAGACCTTCCCCATGACAGAACGCATCGCGATGTTCAACCTGATACGGGTCGGAATTGGTTTCCTCTTGCCGCTGGTGATCATCACAGTCTGCTACTGGTTGATCGCATCCAAGGTGCAGCAAAGTCGAGGGGTGGATGAGCAAGGCAAGCGCAAAGTCAGGCTTTTGTCAATGGGAGTCATTGGCATTTTCTCCTTCTGTTTTGCACCGTACCACATCCTCCTGATGATAAGGTCCATCGCTTTCTTCTCTGTGGGAGAAGAACGAAGCTGCATCTTTGAGCAAGCGATGTACTTACCCTTCACTTGCTCCCTTGGACTATCCAGCCTGAACAGCGTGGTGGACCCAGTGCTCTATGTTTTGGCAAGTAACGGAGTGAGGGAGGACATGAGGTTGTTCTGTTCGAAAACCAAGCAGAGACAAGTAACAAGATGCACTCTTGTTGATTCCAAGTGTAGGACAAGAGTAAACAACTTGTGTTAAAACCAACCTCAGTAGATTTGCCCCTGACAGCACTGTATATTTGTGCACACTGTTTTTGCATCCATGCAGGAATTGTGCAAATCAGTTACCAGCACAAAATCGCCCAAACCGCTTGTGCTGCCAATACAGGCACAATCTTGCAGATGGGTTCTGATTGTTAAGTTTCTGGAGGGACGACAAACATGATCAGGCGTACTTTTCTGTAACTCCACCACTGCGATCCAGACACCTGAATTGACTTTTTAACATGCTGAAAGGTGCTCGACTACACTGATCACCTGGATTATAATGCTTTTCTTTATCTTTCGATGAATAACTGCTGACATGACTGTAACGCTTGTATTCTGCAGGTGGTTTTAGGTAAAAAAGCACCAAGTTTTGTGAGTAAAGCTCATCTATAATAAGCCTAGTTTACATAAAACTCAATGACATGTACTGACAATACTGATGCTGCAGCATTTTAGTGCATTTAAACTGGATTGTGGTGATAATGCTGTTTTTGTGCTGAAATATTGTGTGCAAAAGGGATTGTTTAGTGAATTAGCCACTCTATGCAAGTGTTATAATAATAATAATAATATTAATAAAAAACAAAACATCACACGGAGGGCATAAAAGCGCACTCAATGCACTTTACATAGAATGGCGGGGGATCTCCTCAACCACCACCAATGTGCAGTATCCACTTGGATGATGTGACGGCAGCCATATTGCACCAGAACGCACAACACACACCAGATTATGGGTGGAGAGGAGACAGAGTTATGAAGCCAATGAGTATATAGGTATGATTAGGAGGTCATGATGAACAGAGGCCACTGGGCAAATTTGGGATTTTTTGTGACCACAAAACCAGGACCCCGAGTCAGGACCTCGGTTTAACATCTCATCCGAAGGACGGTGCTTTTTGAAAGTATAGTCTCCCCGTCACTACACTGGG
The DNA here is from genome assembly GCA_030578255.1 of Tiaroga cobitis. Lineage (NCBI taxonomy): Eukaryota > Metazoa > Chordata > Actinopteri > Cypriniformes > Leuciscidae > Tiaroga > Tiaroga cobitis. The sequence goes on from CM060605.1 coordinate 13,907,116, forward strand.
GCGTTAGGACCCACACAGACCACAGTGTGAGCGCCCCCTGCTGGCCTCACTAACACATCTTCCAGCAGCAACCTGGTTTTCCCAGGAGGTCACCCAACCAGGTACTAACCAGGCTCAACCCTGCTTAGCTTCAGTGGGCAATCAGTCTTGGGCTACAGAGTGATATGGCTGCTGGCTGATTGAGGGTTTAGGGGGCTACAAGTGTTGTAGTTCGAGACCAGCTCAATTGTGTCAGTCAAGACAGAGACCAGGGACCAGTTGCATAAAGACAGTCACTAAGACTGGCTCACTGACATTAACGAGATTAATCCCTTAGGTATCGAAATTTGGTACCGAAAAATAAGACCGTTTCGATACTCGATAGTATGGAGGCAATTCGGTCTGTACTTGAAAAAAGTATCAAACTCGACACCCAGCCCTAACATCGGCTGTACACTATTGTGGTGCAATGTGGGATAGAATGAGTGCACTCGATTATGTCCACTATGGTTTGGATTCAGCCCAAGACTAAATTTTCATGGTCTTGGTCTTGTCATGGACTTGGGATCATGTGGATTCTGTCTTGACTTGGACTCAACTCTCTTCTGGTCTCAGTCCTGACTTAGACTCAAATTAACTAGTGTTGACACAAAACTGCTGTCTGCATTTTCTTTTCTTTTTTTAATTCCGTTTTGTCTATTAGTGTCCAAAAAGATAGGAATAATTACTTCACTGTTATATCTTAGATGGGGTATATGTTTACAAATTATGGATTTGCAGTGAAACAGGACCTGGATTTCTGTCTTTTAAGGACCCTTGAATCACTTGAACTTTCTGTTTGAGAGCCATATTCAGCCCAAGTGTTGTTGTTGTGGGATAAAGCAACACTTGTTTGTCCTGTTTAATTCACAGACGTCTCCCTGTAACTTACCGTTAAAGGGATAGTTCCCCCAAAAATGAAAATTAGCCCATGATTTACTCACCCTGAATCCATCCTAGGTGTATTTGACATTCTTCTTTCAAAATTATATTAAAAAATTTCCTGGCTCTTCCAAGCTTGATAATGGGAGTGAATGGCTGTATGTTTTTGGAAGTCCATCAAAGTGCATCTATTCATGATTAAAGTGTTCCACACATCTCCGGGGGTTATTACACACAACGTAATGACGCAATTGACACCTCTCACAGTTCGAAGAAACAGGGCTGGGCAACCGCGTTCATCATTACGTTGTGCGTCAAGTTCAAGTGTTACTCTTTTGGTGTAAATCGATGCGTACGGCCGTCTGCCAGAAGCTAGATATTTTTAGTCGATAAAGTTTTAAATATGGATATTTTTCTTAGACGAACGCACTGCTTCACTTCAGAAGGCCCTTCTCAACCCCCGGAGCCGCGTGGAACACTTTAATCATGAATCGATGCGCTTTGATGGACTTCCAAAGACATAAAGTCATTCACTCCCATTATTAAGCATGGAAGAGCCAGGACATTTTTTAATATAACTCCGATTGTATTCGTCTGAAAGAAGAATGTCATATACACCAGGGTGAATAAATCATGGGCTGATTTTAATTTTTGGGTGAACTATACCTTTAAATAAGATTTAGCCGTTAAATATTTAATCTGAAAGTTAAAAAAAACCTGTTGCAATGTAAGTAATTACGATGCACAGCATGTTGCTACTCTCTTCTTTTATATACTATGCTCAACAAAGCCACATTTTCACTCCTTTAATTTACCATTAACACAAAGAATAAAAATACATTTTAAAATAAAAGAATTGCTTTGATTTTGACTATCATGACACATTTAAGGAAGTGATGCTTTCGCTACAGCTCTTTAAATAAAGGTAAAACAATTAGCGTTTCATTCAAGGGGTGGGACCATCTACTGACAGCTTAATCACAATGCTTTCTGAAGAGCGAGCGACCCAGTGTTCTTGAGCGCTGATGAGGAGGAGAGTTTGCGTAGCATCTCTAACCAGTATCGCCCACAATACACTTTGTGCAGTTTTGTTCACCCACCTTCTGTTAGCATGATTGCCTCTTTAGATGAGTAGCTCTCATGTGACTGCAGTCTTCTGTAAATCTGTGAGCTAGAGTGGCCTTATGCTCTACTGTAAAATGCCTCGGACCAACTGAATGGAGTGATTTTGGATTGCGAGCGAAGCAATAAATTGCAGCTTTGAGTACCTGATCTGCAGCCTGAATGGTTTAAAAGACTACTCACTTTCACCTATCACACCTGACGCCGCCGTGCCTTTCAAGGAAGATGAAAATGGGATGATATATAGTATCAGAACTTACTTGTTTGTGTTGTCATCTGCATATATGGGCCAGAACATTTCTACAAGATTCACTTAAGTTAAGAAAGCATTCTTTCATTATAATAAACGTATTGCATCACAATTGAACTAATGTGGTATTCTGCATTGCACAATGAAGCTGCTACTGAGGTCTCACCACAGCAGGACGTCTGTAGAGATTTAGACGAGAACAGCACAGAACACTGTGTCTGCTTTCCTCCACTCGAGCAATTGATTCGCACCATCCTGAATGCAGACAACAGATGGAGGTGAGAGAGCACGCACATGTGGGAGGCGCAACCTGGCATAGCATCAAAATGCAAATAATTGATTTTGTGTAACAAAGGGTTGAATCTCACGAAAACATGTATGGGTCACATTTTCAGCCCCCTTTGGCTAGGGTTACATTATATGATCATGCTCTTACTCATGAAAATGCTTTTAAAACATTCAAGCGCGACAAGACAAAAGACAATGCGCTTTCTGTGAATGTCTTGACTCTTGTCTATGTGACACACACACCGCACAGAAAGACGTGTGCGGCAGCATCATGTGCACAGACATCGAGCCAGAATCGAGTTCTCTTTCACACTTGAAAACTAAAAACACACAATTATGCCCAAAATGTCCATTTTGTCGAGTACCCTCATAAGTGCAGTCTTAAATTAGTTAAATAAAGTCTTAAATTAATGTAAAGTGTTGTGAGAAAATGGGAACTGCGTCAAATCCACGTCATGTGCACCAGCGCCAGGTCTTAAAGTGACAGCACCCTAATAAACCTGCTGCTGTGATGTCTGTCATTAATGTTAATCAAAGAACAAATGTAACAGAGAAAATTACTCACTGCTCTTGACTAAAGAACTTTTATAGCTTTAATAAAGATTGATCTATTTAATTTATAATTTATGCAGTGCAGATTGTTAACTTCAGTTAAGTTCACAACGTAATTCCAGGAGGAGTGAACCCATCTAATCTTTCAATTAACTGCCGGAACATATAAGCAGCCGCTCACCTTGCTCTGGCATCAGCTGTTTTGGCATCCCTCCACATCCTCAACTCCACAAACATAATTTAGGCATCTTGCTACCATACTCATCATACAAGCATTAGTAGTCCCACTGGGGGGTATATCTAAGCTTGAGTTGATGCTGCTTCCTCGAGCCCCTCCACTGCGGACAGCAAGCCAAATACACTTAACCTTATTAGCTTAAAGATTACATAGGCAAAGGAACTCGTGAATTCAATTTCTGTGTATGTCCTACCTGTTAGACAGGTAAGAAGTTCACAGGTAAATATGACATTTATTATGGGTTTATGTGAGGATTGTTTTAAGTTCACTTAGATGAAAAGTTGTTATATTTTTTTTTGAAGCCTAATAAATGTTCAAATTGATAGCTTTCATTTAAACTGTAATATTGAATGGCTATAATTAATGTTTAAAATTGGGGAAATGAATGTATTTCATTGAGACATCAGTAGCTGTATTAATATCAATAATGCTGACCTTCATTCATAAAAATATGCCATTAAACAAGTATTTAAAATATACTGTAATGATGTTGTTTCTACATTAATTTGGAGATTAACTGTGAAATTATTACATTATAAAATATATTAAAAACTTTAATGTTTTTAATCGTGATTATTCTTCGAAAAAATTTGTGATTATTATTTAATTTGTTTAATCAATTGACAGCACTAATATATATATATATATATATATATATATATAAGAGGTGGGATGATTAGATGAAAAGCTGTAAGTAAATAAATAAATAAAACCACTTGAACTATTTAAATTAGCCTTCAAGAATTTATTCAACACTTTCAATGACATTCTGAGAGTTAATCTAACTATTATTCATGTGGCATCACCACAGAGCTTGGAATGACCTTTTGGACTGAGAACCTCAAAGGGACATCTCAGGCCACACCAAGTGAAATTTATGGATCCAAAATAAGAAAAGAGGTTGTCAGGGTTGTTGCAGTTGGGATCATACACCTCATTATAATTCTTTCAACAAGTCAACCTCTGTGTAATTACAGTGCCTGGTGAGACAAAGGGAATACATTAGTGACTCTGAATGAGACACCAGGAGATCAAATTTGTCTTCACAATAACCCAACTTTTTCCCCATGCAGGCCAAGGAGTATTTGATATGGGTTTGACAATTTATTATGCAGCAACAAGCAACAAAGGTGAAATGTTTGTGTGAGTCTCATTCATCACAACAGGCATTTGTTGAATGTTTTAACATCACGAAGAGTCTACATTAGAATATAAAATAGCAATTCAATGCGTTTTTGATTTATAATTTTGATTATATTTATGGTTGAATTTTGCTAAAACATTTTTGATCTGAGTTAGCTCCCAACCAGTAACAAGTTTAAATATTGCAGACATACCATAAAAGATTCAATCTGTTGACATATTCAGCTTACCATGCTTTCTGTGGAAACATAGCAAAATTAGTAACAGACCTCTGAAGATGATGTTGCATAAAAAAATGGGAATTTTTAAAAGCCACTGGCTTATTTCTATATGATCACGTTTCTTAATAGAATAATCTCTAGCATAAAACAGAAGTCCGGTCTGAACACCCTATTAGTCAAAATGAAAAATGGTTATTATAACATTTATAATAAAATCTGATTATTGCAAATAAGGATTTGACGGTTTCTTTTTTTCCTGCAAATATTGGCTCAAAGAGCCCACAAGAAAGGGGTTAAAAAAATAGTTCATGCACTCACCCTCGCTACGAACCGGTTTGGTTTTCTTTGTTCAACAGAATACAAAAGGAAATGTGAGGCAGAATGTCATGGCCTGCTCTTTTATATAAAATGAAAGTGAATTGGGGCATGCGTCCTGTCAGCCAAAGCTGGGCAAAGCATGGATGACGGCAAACAACATAAGGGATAATTGTTGGTGTGGCCCAGATCAGTCCAGTGATCATGTGGCCCAAATCAGGCTTGTGACCATAGGGCCACATTTGAATTTAGTTGTTTTTAAAAGATTCCAAGATTATTTCTTGTTAGAAAGAAACATTTCAGCAAACGTACTGAGAATAATTGATAATAAACAAAAAAAATCCTGTGAAAACTCATGCCTTAAAGGGGCTATGTGTAGCTTTTTACTTAAAAAAATCTTTAAGATAGAGTTTTCATTTGTACATTTATGAGCCAACCATAATGTAATAGAACCATGGTTGCCTCTATCAGCCTGTAGGCTCAATTGTGTGGGGAGGATTCGGGTTCGAATTGGCGCGAAAATTCACAAAATGTGACGTCATGCGCGTTCTTGTCTACTTGGGCTTACATCCGGCAATCTCTAGCAGTAACGTTAGTGTTTCAAATGGACTCTGCGGACGGAAAGAAGCGGCCAGCCTCCAGCACAATCCAGACACCCACGGAAACTCCTCGTAAGTTTAAAAAAAAAAAGAAGCCTTATCTAGAGCGGCCAAAATAGAGAGTGACCGACGTCGGGCAAAGACAAGACAAGAGTCAACATCGGAGCAGCATTTGATTCTTGGAGGGAGCACCGGTCAGCACTGGGTATAAAAACAGACCCCGAGCTGGCTTTCTTTTTACTGCAAAGATAAGACATAGTTACAACTCTCTGGTTGTGGTCGTGCTCATGCGAGCGTGCGCACCGAGAACGAGCATAAGACTGGCTGCAGTTTCTCTAACGGCCACTGGTGTCAGTATAAACGGTTAGAAATTTCAGAACCTACGCAATGCTCCTTTAAAATAGCTTGAATGTAACTCTACACCCCTGCTGCATTTAGTATCCGCGGATTCATGCAACTAAGCCCCGCCTCCACTCACTCAGGGTCGTCAACAAGTAGATGTATCAGAATGGTAATGTGTTATTGCTCTCTGTTGTTACATCGTAGAACACATAATGGGAATTAATATTAGCCTTTTACTTGACTACGTTATCAAACAGCTAATAATGTGTAATGTTACACAAACCATGTTTCCGTTCGCCAACTCAGAGTCAGACAGCTGCCTTCTAAAAATCAGCATCCTTAGAAACGCTTTAATATACATCATATATACATAATTAACTGCTATATTGCTAAATGTACCCAATTTTCCATATCAACAGAAAAATCTACCGGGATAACCTGGCTTTTCTTGAGACTCCACTGCTTCAGAGCTGTCATAGTTAATGCTATGTTTAAGTCCGCCCGCACAATGACGTGATTGGTTACAAGGTAGTTTGTGGCCCATGTGTGGCCCTTGTCTTAATCCAGATCTGGTCCAACCGAAGATCGTAATTCATTACTGTATGTGGGCAGAGCGAAAGTTGATTGTGTGGACCGGAGTTGGGCCGGAGAAAAAATGCTAGCTTTGTGGGAAGCGACCAACGTTTATATTATTATTTTTTGAAAAATAATTCAAAAGCTCACATCTACTTTAAAATTGAGCCAGGTTCAGTGACATCAAACATTATTGACTTAATGTCTTGTGACAAAGAGTAATCGATGATATATGACGGTAAGATTATGTTCAAAAAATGGTTCTAAATTTAAAACAATAGCAGACTCCACCCCACAAATATAGCAATAACGGCGGCACAAAGTTGGAACTTGGAATCACTTTCATAAATTTTTTTTTAACTGATAAACAATTAAAACATTGACAGCCAATCAGAATCCATCCTGCTTTAAAGAGCGCAAGCATTTAAAGCCGCAGAGGATAAAACTGCAGGCTTATAATAAACAGAACGATATCGCTCGTAGGTGTGGACGCTAATATAGTTCTCATTTTAATTATCCTAAACAGTTGATTTGTTCATGATGTGAACGGGCTTTTAGATAAGATACCTTTATAAACATTTAAATTGTGAATAGTGTCTACTCAAGGAAGATGTATGACTGAAGCAGATTTACCTGCTTACAAGAACCACAATAAATGGAAAAAAATAAATAAATATAGCTTACTGTAACTACTATAACTCTCTAGCACACAAGCTTTTTCATTCCATTCCAACTTTTCCTAAAGCATTTTTCTGCTACTTGGTAATGGTTGACCCAGTGACACCTATTTCTGGCAGGTTAGAAAAATGGGCACAATCTGTCTCGAAGACACACAGCATGAGCTCTTGGTAAGAGGGAGCAAACTGTTCCCATCGAACAAATCAGTACTATCATATGAGTTGTGATGAAATGTCACAGTGGCACCATTTATAAAACATGAAGATTTGAAAGCCTTCAGACCATTAAAGACCAATTCACACAAAACTGTAAGTACTGTCAGTCTGTCATCATTAAGTGTTTCCAAACTTGTATGCATTTTTTTTTTTTTTTTTTTTGCAGAAGATAAAAGATGATTATTATTTTCCTACATAATAAAAGTAAATGGCATTCAGTGTTGTGTTGGACCCCATTGACTTTCATTGTATATATGAACAAAAAATGATTCTTTAAAATAACTTTTGTGTTCCAAAATGCTGAATGAAGTCATACAGGTTTGGAATGACATGAGGGTAAGCAAATGATGACAGAATTTAAATTATTGGGATTTAGTTGGGAAATAATAGAATTTGAACTATTCCTTTGAAAATAACGAATTTGGTTGCTAATTTTAATCAACAAAGCGAAATTGCGACTGATCGTGACAGGCAGTGATTATCATGCATGTGTTTTTGTTGTAGAGTATGGGAAAGACAGCTCTTTAAATCTGAGATCTCTGCCACAACATTTTAAAAAAGCAGTGTTTACTTGCAAAAATTGTGCAATCTACTGAACAAATACATAGAGTATACAGCATTGGAAAATTCACTTGGCTCAATCTGAGGAGGCCTGTGCATGACGGATCTGTCTTTTTTGACAGTGTATTTGAATGTGAACGAAATGAGATACCAAGACAGAGGGGCTTATTTATGAGCAAGACCTCTATTCATCTCTCCTCCTCAGAGAGATATTGATTAAGGTTTTTCTTTTCTTTATTTATTGAGCATACAGAGTACACAGAATACTAAGAGCTCCTGATCGTTTTTCAAAAATGTCCAGACGGCAAAGCTACATAATCGTATTTTATATAATTACTTGATAATAATGCAATTTCATATCGCACACCAGGCAAATTAAAGTGGTTCACATGTATAGGCCTACAGCTGTTCAAAGCCATAATTTTTGAAAGCAACATGCATACAGATTAGCAGCTGATAGCTGTGGATGTCATTCCAGTGTATGCAATTTTTAATAGCAGTGTCTGGTGCATTTTTCATTTGTCTCATTCGTTATTTCCTCTTCTGAACGGCCTATATGCAAATTTATGCAAATCCCTCAATGGTTTACCTTGGGAAATGCAGGGCAAACACTTGAAGTTTCTGTAAAACAAGTGCAACTGTAACTAGCTGACTACTCTGATTGCTGTTCACATTAAGGCTAAGAGGGCTCACAGCACAAATTTAGGTGGCAATGAAACCGATACGAAATTTTACGTGTGTCCGAGGGCGAGGGGTTTTGTGGGTATTGAAATTTAAAGAGGATTCCATCTTGTGTTTTTGAGGCCATTGCTAATACATTTATGTTTGATATTGTTGTTGTTGTTATCACTGTTGTTATGGCAGCTGCCATACAGTTCCCTCATAGGAATATTGTGAAAGGAGAAAGCGATGCACCGCCAAATGGGAACAATCCAAATGAATATTACTTGAGGGGCAACTTAAAAATGGTTGCTATGGTTTCCCTGAAGCACTATTTCACCCCTGCAACTCTCACTATACACTTCAGCTCTTGGAAACATGTACTGGCCCTGGCGTATATTTTTCATGGTTAAAAAAAAAAAAGGAGTTTAAAGTTAAGTGTGTGCTTTTCTTTTGGCTCACAATGAACGCACAGGTGACTGAATTTATGAATGAAAGAATAAATTACTTACTAGCTGGAACTACAGTTCTAAATCAAAGCCTTTTGTACAACCATCTTCCTCAAAGGGGAAGTATAATTTTTACAAATGTTATACAATGAAATATGAAATTAGTGTTAGAAATACATACAGCAGTTTAAAGTGCAGAGACAACTTTAATATTGCTGCCACTGTAAACCCTTACGCTCATAATAATCATTCCTTTTGAGTAGAGCAAAATCAAATTAAACAAATTAGTTCAATCAAATGAACTTTTATGAGTATTTAGAATTTTTTCTTTTGAGTTCACAAAACTGACGCATTTTAAGTCATCTGAAATGTTTCCTTGATTTGAGTTTTTTTTTTTTACTTGTTTCTTGTAATTTAGACTTAAACTTAAATTTAACTGAAACCGGGCAGGGATTTCTATTTCCCAGCATGCTTTGCCATGACATTCAAAAGGGAGAGTAAATGTTTAAATTAAGTGTTTTAAAATGTTTTTGGTGCAAGATTAATGTTAAAGCTGCACTATGCAGGAATTCTGTTTTTGTCAAACAGCGACCCCTAGAGTTGCTGTGGAGTACTTGTACTGTCGTAAATAGCACTCGCGCAGAGATGGCTCTGCACTCACGGCCTGATCCCCTCCCCCTGTACACCGGTACCTGTTCAGTAGGATGGAAGCTGTAAAGAGTTGAAATAAGGTGTGGCCCCTTTAAGAGCTGCGCACGCCCTGTTACTGTCGGCAGTCTGTATTGTATGTGCGCCGGGTTATTTCTGTTTGATGCTTATTTTATCAGAATTTTATCAGATCTTTTTTGCCGTAAAGCAATTTGTTACCTCGCGAGACCTATTATCACGCGATACCCGCCGGCCCAAAGTTGCAAGGGTGGTTTTGCGGCTCACAGGCACCAGGGGGGTGCGAGACGACCACCATTCAACACGAAATCAGTAATATAAACATTACAATGACTCCAAAGCTGTTCGGTTAACGTAAAAAAGTTGCTTAGTTCACCTTTAAGTTGGAAATTAAGTATACAATTAATCAACACAGAACAATAAATTAGAGATGCACAGATTACAATTCTCTAGGCCGATCCCGATTCCGATTTTTCCTTGAGTTTGACCTGCCGATACCGATTTTAGCCGATTCCGATTTTATTTTTTCAAACCACTTTACAGCACACACAAATATTTATTTTCTATCTTCTCTTTAATAGAACATTTTGCATACGACATTTTTTGAACAGATAATCACTATAAAATAGAACTATATAAATGACTCCTAGTGTGGAAAATTCTCACACATCTAAAGTGCAGTGTTATGGAAGAACCATTTCCTTTTCACATCCAATAAAATAAAATAAAAAGATGTATTTAGCAAACTAAACTTCTGTATGAAAACAGGTAATGGCAATAAAATAATATATAAATAACAAATAAAATTTCAATAAATATAGCCTTGCAGTATAAAGATATTTATCTCTCTCACACACACACACACACACACACACACAGGCCTATTGCAATCACTTGTTGTATATCAATGGCAAGTTATATTTCTCAAGCAGTTCTTCTCTCATCTGACACATGTCCAGCCAAGCTAAACAGGACAAGTGGAGCATGTGCAGGGAAACAATTAAATAATAATAAAAACAAGTTTAAATGGGTAAATTTTCTATAAATATTTTTGAGTCTTCATTTTCTTTCTGACATAGCCTAGCCTACTTCAGTTCTTGTTAAAACACACCAGACATGCAAATTCTTTGCATTTTGGGCACTTTTTGGATGAAATCATATTTATTTTGTCCATCAAAAGTGTGCTTTCACTTAAATTGAGCGCAGCAAAAATAGATTCGGCGCCGAAACTCACGCTTCACTGTTGCTCACGCGACGCTCCTGCTCGACGCTCACGCGCTGCTCCGGCTCCCGGTGTGAATGCACTCATTGATTAACATGCACGCCGAACAAAAAAAACGCGCTGCTCCCACTTGCGGTGTGAAACGGACGTAATTCACGAGGTTTCCTACATGTGCACGTTCCGTGTGCACGTGTGATGCTGATGTTGCGCGATGTTAATCATGCGGCGCCGAGTGCATTTGACCGGCATAAAATCGGATTATGTCAGATTGACCGGCCGGTCGCCGATCATGGCCGATCACTTGAAAACCGGCCGATTCCGGTCACCAGCCGATCAATCGGTGCATCTCTACAATAAATCATTAGCATATGTTCACGCTGTCGGAATTAAAGGGGTCATGACATATGTTACGTTCCCAAATCGATTTCTAGGGGTAAAAGGGAAGTAACGTTTTAAAGAAAAGTTTACTAGCTGCAAAGAGACACTAAACCGCGTATACTTAATGAGGCAAGGGTGTACTAGAGTTAAATTCAAGCTATTTTAAGGCATGAAGAATTTTTCGTGTCAAGGAAAAAAACGCTTAAATGTGTCATTTTGGTGATCAAAGATGAGTTTTGAAGCAGCAAAAAGCTCCTGCAAAATCTCTCAGGGGGGGGCAAATGTTTGGATGATTGATAAGGATAAGGTCCACCCATGCAATGGATAAATTAACAGCTTAAGCATGTAAAGACAACTTCACTACTTTAAGATTGTGTCGCAGACCTGACAAAATAAATACATTTATTTTAGTTATAAAATAATTTATTTATTATAATATAAATATAGAGATACAAGGTTTCCATCCCGACAGCAACAATGTATCAGGCAGAATCCATATTGTATTATCTCCCTATTTTTTCAAAAATAAATGCTATTGGTCACCCTTTACATCTGTCAATGTGTTTTACAAATATTTTACCAATGGAAAGCATTAAAAGAGCTTGGAAATTATTTTGGGGAAAAAAAAGGTTTTCTTTCGTTTCCTGAAAAGTAACAGTTTTGGACATACAAGATTGTGTTGGTGTTCGAATGGAAATGTACAAATTTCAAAGTAAAATGCTAGGAGTAAAAAAGACTGCTACCATCCTTTCCTCAACTGATTGTAAAAACAAAGTGAGATTTTTCAACACTCGAGTATTAAAATGTTCAGCAATACCTCTTTAGACAGCCTCCGCTTGTCTTCTTCTCCCAAGGCCCAATATATAAATAAATTAATAATCAATTAGGCCTCTTTATTTACACTTATTCAATTATCAACACTCAAATAGCTAACTGGGTTGTAGAAAAAAATTGAATTGCACAATGGAGTTTTTTATATCTACTTTTTAATAACAGAATTGTTTCTACTCCAGTTTGATGGTGAAATATAAATATTAAAATGACAATAAACTGTAATAACTTGTTTTCATGACAGATTTATTAAACTAATGAAGACTAACAGGTGAAGTAAAAATATTATGAATATGTATTATAATACAGTGCATATATTTAGAAGAATGCTCTTCTCAGTTATTTTTTTATAGCAAACTAATGAGTTCTCGCGCATGAGTCATGGAAATCTCTCGAAGTCTCGTTTCAGGCCTACAAGGAAGAAAAGGAATAGTCGAATAAAGTCGTTATTTTTGTTAGTTTTTTCGCACAAAAAGTATTCTCGTCGCTTGATAAACTTATAGTTGAGCCACTGTTGCGACATGGACTATTTAAACATTTTCTTTAATGACTTTCTGGGCCGTCAGGATTCAATCCCTTAGGGAGCCTATGTAGCAGTCATGAACCTCTCAGATTTAATCATAAATATCTTCATTTGTGTTCCGAACGAAGGCCTTACGGGGTTGGTACAGCATGGGGGTGAGTAATTAATGACTTAATTTTCATTTTTGGGTGAACTAACCCTTTAAGTGACATTTATTGACGTCTTCCCCGGATTGAAACACTGATTGAGCAATTAGCCTACATGAGACATGATTCATCATTTCGGTAAATTGTAATCTCTTCCATATATCTACTGGTGTTCACTCATGTTTATTTTATGATGTAGTAAAGAGGAGATTAGATGATTGGTTAATGTGCGCTTGAACTGCTCTACAGCGAGCGATCTGTCACGCGCGAATTAAATAGCGCCAAAACTACATTTATTGTTTGAAATTCGGGATAAAATCTACATATTTTTTTAAGATGAGACTTTGCTTCATATTAAAAGTAACAAACAGCACAGACTAAAATATTTCAGATTTAAGATATTAGGCTATCAATTAAAATAGACTAGGCCTACCTAGCATATCATCCACGGATTAGATGCTGAACACAGTCAAAACGTGCCATCGGCAAAGCCCTTTTAACATCTTTTTCGGTCACATGATTTCGGCACTCTAAAAAGCACCCCGAATCCGAAAACAGTCGTTTGAGCCAAACATTTTCTTAGCAGAAATTTCGGTGAATCCTTAACTTTATGATGTGTATGTGTAGATTACCGGTTATTCTATTTTCTTCTAAGCAACGCTCACGCGAGTGTCCGGTGTGGGCAGCCGTTAGCGAGCGACTGAACGCCATTGGGCGGGGCCTGTGCGATGATGTAAAACCATAGACTGTAAAAAGTGTAAAACTATTCGTGGATGTCTTGGCCTGGACGGATGCATGCAAATATCCATGTGATGTTACAACTCAATTCCCACAAATCCAAGCAGTTGTTGGCACTTCATATATGAGGCGGACGTTTTAATCTCTAAAATTTGCAGGATGTTTTAATTGAACAAACATCAAGGCAAATTTTATTTCTCATGTCATGACCCCTTTAAAGTAGCCTAATTACAAGATTTTGACTTGTAAAACGTGTTCACCTCTTTGTAGAACTCATAATTACAATTTATAAATCTGGATTTTTTGAGAGCCTTGACTCATACCAACTGACCGCTGCAATGTCGGAAACACTGCAGTTCCAACCTCTTCGCTAAAATGTAGTTCGTCAGTTATTTTGTAATATTTAAATTGAATAATTCCAATAATTGATTGTTAATTAATTAATTTTGTTTAATTAAAATAAAGGCATGGTTTAACATAAAGTAGCCTAGCTAGCATAGCCTAACAGTTGTTATGCAAAAGCCTTGTTAACACTGACTTGGATTAGCCTACAGTACAAATTGAGGTAAATAAAAAAAAAAGTAACAAAAAAAGAAGATGGCATAATTCCTTACCTGCACACAAAGGGCTGATCTCTGTAGATCTCTGAGCCTGTTTTTTTCTTTGTTTTCAAAATCCCGATACAGTTTTTGGAAATAGTGACACGAAATTTCACTCCTATAATCCTTTTATTGCACCCCCTGTGTAGCTGATTTCTTTCCAGTTTAATCTTAATCAGCCAGATGTGTTTGACATTGGAAGCAATAACAACAGCTGCTCTTTATGAAACCTTCTGGTTCCGGCATGCAGAGTGTGTTTGTTTTTACTGCATCGTAATACCTGCATCTTCAAGTCTGCTGTTTTCTTTTACCCATTCCCCTCTGCAAAGCTGCTCTAGGCTTAATGACATCATTAGACCCACACTCTCGCTTCACTGATTTTCCTAATATGTTCGGCGGGAATGTAAAATAGTCAATTTTGGATACAAAGGTTGGTCAATGATGTTGATATACCTCATGCTATATTTAGCAGATATTGCAGATACACTCTCATGGAAAAGAAAAATCACAAAGAAGATTTAATTTTCTTTAATATCTTAATTGAGACAATGAGTCAACAATGAGATTAAATGGACATTTGCTTGCTCAGAGTCTCCTCTACAGTTTCAGAAGAAATCTCAACGTCACAAACTCAGACTTTCCAAAGATACCTAAGTGTGAAATATTAGCTGTGACTATGCTTACTCATGATGCTCAACATGGGTCTATTTGTCATCTATTATGAATCATGCCTATTAGCATTGTTGCTACTGCGCTCCCTATGCAAAGGGACCCACTGTTTTAAATTAGGTGGTCCGGATATTTTGACTGCAGGGAATAAAGTTCTTATTAGGGAACCTTTGTTTTATCGGCTTGGTCCATTTTTTCCTGTGCGCACTGGGCATCTTGCCCCTGGTGTCCCTGTGCTAGGCTAGCAATCAGCGTTGGTGGCTAGATGTGATAATTAGCATGCGGATCCATTCACAGGCATATCTCGCCTGACATAATTGTACCAACTTTTGCTTCATCCTCTACCCACTGTGCCTTTGTATGTAATCACACAATTGTATGTTGCCTACGTTGCCTACTAATGTTACTTGTGTGCGAACCTGTGGAAATACTTTGTTGTGAAATATCTAATCATGTAATATAACCTTTCTAATAAACGACAAGACTCTTTCAACCACTGCTGGAAGTTTTGCATTTTACTTACATATTTACAAGGTAACACAATTGCAAAAGGTCACTCAAAGTGACAGGAGATGTTGTCTATTATATGTGATTACATTCACACAGGTCGTAACGTCGTAGCATTCAGTCAGCTAGTCAACCAAAACTACGAGACTGTATGCATGTTTTGTGTGTGTGTGTGTGTGTGGCTACCATTGGCTAGACATTCTACCATTAATTTCCATAAATCTTTTGGGTCAAACACTCTTGTTTATTCATCTGAGAAATGGTTGACTTGATGAGTAATGTAGTGTAGTGTGAACGCATTGTAGATCATCTAATTAAGTCTATCTCACACCTCCAGAGAACTGTCAAAATGAGATATCAATTCTCACAGCTCTCTAAGGGAAATGACAAAACCATATAATGACAAAACAATGTGCACTTGCTCCTGTGAAATTATCGTCACTTTAGCTCCTGCGACTTTCAAAAGGTCAGGCTCACTCTGTTGAACATTTCATAGAAGTATGCCTATCTTGAGAAAAGTAGTAGTGTTCCAGATTGAGCTATGTTCCTCATATGTGTCTTAAGGTTAAAGTAGAGTGTGCAGTCCATTACCAGATGCGAAAGACTCATTTGATTGAACTCCGACTGCCAGAGACCTCTTGAGAGTGTCTGGACTTGAGAGTGCAAGGCTCTGAGTGCAAATTTTCGAACAGTGATCTATATGAGACATACAGTGATCCTTAGAGACTTGTGAGGCTGAGAGGATTTATGAGACGTTCTGCATGACTTGTTTTATGACATGGGTCCGAGCTAATAGGAACAGGAACAGAATTAACTGCTAATGGTATAAATGCAGATATAACTAGGGTCAGAGGGTATGGGAAAGAGTGACCTCAGCCAAAAAACCTGATATTTTCCTGGCTACTTGCTATTAGAAGAGACAATTAGGGAAAGAACGGGAGGTGAAAAAGAGCAGTCAACATCTAGTTGTAGTTTGCTGATATCCCCCTTGCCTGTGGTGGGTTTAAAGACAGGGTATTCCCAAACGGATTTACACCTCCAGGAAAAGCTGCAGTGTAAACCTTTGTTTAATATCAGGAGTTTTAATTCAAGGTCAAAGAGATGTACTCTATGAGGGAATCTTGAGCCTGTATCACTAATGTCCACAGCAACATCAAAACAAAGCTGAGAGCCTGAGTATTCTTTTTAGTCCTCATAAAAGAAAAGCCCACCAACAACAAAGCCTTCGTTTTCGGATAAGAACATTGAATATTGGCTGGAATACCTCTCCAGTGCTGCGAAACCTCCTTAATGTCTGAGTGCTCCTTCTGATTAGTCTGCTGCTCATCTTCAGAGGCAACTGTCGGGGACAGGGCTCTCAGGCGATTGGTTCTCCTTCACCACTACCTCGGAGATGAGCGTCAGGCAGGTGGCAGGGTTGCGGGACGAACAGCGAGAGAGTAGCTCCTGCCCACTACGTCTGCAGGGGCATAGGTAACCCCGCAGGTGCATGCGGACCTTGCTGTGCAACGAGGCATAGATGAAGGGGTTGTAGCAGGCTGAGCTCATGGCTATCAAGTGGCAACTGACCTGCAGCACATTGACATAGCGTTTGTCCACAATCTGGAAGTCTGAGTCTAGATCCAGAAGGAGATTGAGGACTTGCAGTGGGAGCCAACAGAGGGCAAAGGCAAGCACCGAGGCCACCAGAAGGGAGAAAGTCTTGTGCCGCTGCTTGCTCCATCGCTGCTGGTTTTGAGAGGGCTCTCCAGGCAATGTGTGTTTGCGGAGGTGCACACTGATGGCACAGTAAGAGATGCTTACAGACAGCAGGGGGATCATGTAGGACGCCAACAAGAAGAAGCAGGAGTAGAGTAGGCGCTGTCGTTCGGTACCCAGCCAGAACTCCTCGCATACTACCAACTCCATGCCACTTGGTCGCAGGTCCACGTAACGTGTGTGGAGGGAAGGCGGAGCGGCGAGGGCCAACGAAACTGCCCAGACGCCCAAAGCCACTGCGCCACATCCCCACACGGAGATACGCCTCCGTACTGGGTACGCCACCACCACGTAGCGGTCCATGGCGATGGCAGTAAGGGATAAAACAGAGGCGAAGACCGTTGCGCCTTGCAGCAGAGGAATAAGGTGGCACATCGGGCGTCCGAATGCCCAACCACGTGCATCAAAAGCGTACGACGCCGTCAACGGTACACAGCTCAGACACATAAGCAAATCCCCAGCTGCCAGGTTGCCAATGAAGAAATTGGTGGCATTGTGGAGCTTCTTGTCTGACAGAATGCAGGCAAGAAGGAAAGTATTCCCAACACCAGCTACAACAACAACTAAGGCGTAGAGCGGAATAAACAGAGGTTTGAAGCGCCACAGCAGCTGTGTTCCTGAGAACTTATCCAGGGGGTCTGTCCGATTCGAAGCTCCGAGAGTTGTGTTAAAGCCAGCCAGAACTTGTTCCAGAAGAGGATCCATTTCTACCTGTGACAAAAACATTGATGAACAACAAAGATGGTCATCACGCACACACTTCTACACACTCGCTCAACTGTTAGAGATAAACTCAGTGTGAGATTGGTACAGCTCTTGATGGAACCCTTTTAGTCTTTCTCCTTCTGCCTTGATGAGACTCGAGCACTCTCTAAGCGCAAAGCAGAATGGCTGCGTTTCACAGATCCAATTAATTGTCAAAGCTGTTTTTTTTCTCAAGGGGAGTCATAAAGTCCAATTACAGAGTTATTATTTAGTATTATCTAGAAGAAACTCCGAAGGTATTTACCTTTATTTAAAGCCACGTTGTCTGGCAGAGGATCTACTGGTTATAATCAGGCCTTATGAATGGAGAAAAATGAGCATTTTATGACTATAATTACTTCCTGAGTATATATCGAACTCCATTACACAGAATTTCACAATGTGTGATTACATGAATGCATGATTACAGTAGCAATCATACCACAGCAGATATAAGTGGAAAAAGCCATAAAATAATAATGATAATAATAAACATGTTAATCAATTAATAACTAATAAATGCATTATCTAATTTTGCATAATTATGATTTGCACTATAAGATAAAATGTGTACCAAATATTCCATCATTTTAAACAGTGATAGAAATTAATTACAAATAAAAACACTGATATTAGTGTGTCAAATGAGAAATTATATCTGATGGTGGCATCAGCCGCCAGTAAAGCTGTCAGGCAGCTGGTGCTCAGAATGAGACAAAACAGATGCAGTGAATTGTTTCAGACTGATAACATTTTTTTTATCAGTTTTTAATCATTAGTTAGGACTAAAGCAATTGAATACAAACTTGTTTACTCAATCACATTTAGGCTAATTAAATCCACTCTTTTTTTACTGTAGCCTATATGGAAAACAAATTTGTATGTGTGGAAAACAAATAAATAAAAAGTGTTTTAATAAAAAGCTATGCCATTTACAGCACAGTTTTAAAAAGACACATGCAATGTGAATGAAAAGCAAGTGCGTGTTTCTGAGAGAAAATGTAAAAGACAGAAAGGAAGAGTACCTGCTGCATAAAATCTTGAGGTATAGCAAGGTGCGGTTTTGATGTCCCTCTGTGTTGTTTCAGAGTTAAGATATTGTTCATCTCCACATTTCCACATCCATAAATGATCCTCTGTGCTCAGTTTTCCATGCAATGTGTGATATCTGATGTGTGTCTCACAGGAGGAGAGTGGGTAGTGAGGTGCAGACCACCAACCCAATGGTCTGAGAAAGAAAGAGAGAGAGAGAGAGAGAGAGAGAGAGAGAGAGAGAGAGAGAGAGAGAGAGAGAGAGAGAGAGAGAGAGAGAGAGAGAGAGAGAGAGAGAGAGAGAGAGAGAGAGAGAGAAGGGGGAGTGACTCTGTCCTCTGTCACAACCGCAGTAAGACCAAGACTGAAAAGAGACACGGTTCTCCTTCTGAGACCAATCTCCTTCTTTCACCCCCCCCCCCCCCCCCCCCCCCCCCCTCTCTCTCTCTCTCTCTCTCTCTCTCTAAATGTGAATGCATACAGAGGCGCAACTCAGTCTTTAATCTCTTTTTGAGATCGTTTTTCACTTTCCCAGCTTGCTATCTGTGAGTGGAGATAATTCTGGAAATATCAGTGTGGCAATGCGCGTGGTTGGAACTCAACTGCGCACCTCACAGAATCACATAGAGATATGAATAACACAACAAAACAAAACAGGTGGTTGCTGAATTCTCTAGAGCAGTTGTAGACTTTTAGAAAGTAAAAATAACACTCTTAAAATACTTTTTACACTCAAAGCAGTTTAATTTGACTACAACAGTGTCCAACAGTAGCTTATATGGAAAACATAATTTATTTTTGTCATTATGAAATGTCATTAATATTTTCCACCTTAGTGTAATTTCCATCGCATCTCAAAAGTATTGTGCATTAGTGATACAAGATAAAAAAAAATGTATTACTTTAGTAAATACTATTATAACATTTGTTAATATTTTGAATTAAGTTTTTCGTTTTAAGTTTAAGTTTATTTTCAGCTTTATTTTAGTGAACTTTTTTATTTTATTTATTTTATAATATTTTTTATAAAAAAAATGTAAATCTTTTTTAACAGATTTTAGATACTAGGCTATATTACACATTACAGAAATATACACTTTTTGTTTAGATGATCAAAATAGTAAACATAACATTTCAATTTTTTTTTTATAATACATTTTCATAGTTTAAAATGCTAAGTTGGGTCTTGGACAATAATAAAACTACATTAACAGTGCCTTTTATATAGGTATTATAATAACAAAAATCAACCCCTGAGGAATGAAGGTGCTGAAGTTGAAAAAGCAAACTGTCATCCGCTGTAATATTTCTCCATTCTGATGTTGACATGTAGCAATAAAGTTAAAGTTATAGACTATTCTCATATCTCCTAAGCTTTCCTGTAGCTCAAACGGTAGAGTGTTGGCGCTTTCAGTGTTGGCCAAGGTCATGGGTTCGTTCCCCAAGGAAAGCAAAAACTGATAAGAGAGTAAAAATGTGTACCTTGAAATGCAATGCAAGTGGCTTTGGATAAAAGCGTCTGCTAAATGTATCTGTTGTTACATGTATTGCTACTGTCATCAGTTTGGGAAAGACCACAACATTCGTTTTTCTCCCTCATATTTCCCAACCCCTTTTAATCAACTTTTTATTCACTTTTGTAGATGTGTGTGTGTTTTTTTTTTACTCTATTGATTCTCAGTGTTTGAAAACAACCCTCCTTGGTTTTCCTAGCTGAGGAAAGTTCCTCAGAGAAAAGAACAAAGAGAAAAGCTAAATGTCAGACACATAATTCCTTCTATAAGCATCACTCTAACAGTTAATTATCATTAGCCTTGCTATTTGCACCACAATAAGCAGGCAATAATTTAGAACCATTCAGTCATTCAGTTTTGAATATAGTTTATAGTGATTGGAATGCAGAAAACATGGTCAGGAAGAACCAGGAGCATCAAGAGTTTTCATTTTAGTGAGACTAAAAATAAAAGTCTCTAGCAGGAGGTGGGATTCAGGGTAGATTTATATGCACAGTGTGCAAATGCAATCTGAGCATGAAACAAATCCTACTGATTATGTACTCTGAATTTCACTCAAATAAAACTGATGTTTCAATGAATTCATGGAAGTTAAGTTTCCATAATCACGAATCATTGTTTGATGACATTTACACATTTAATTCTCATGAATTCTAGGTAAACGTTGTATCTCCCTAAAGGACAGCTGAAGACGCGGGTGTGTTTTCAATTTGGACAGTCAAACTGACATAGAGTGGATGTGTATGGGGGTTGGCATGAGGCTAAACACAATCAATTACCATCTTGTTGATGCCCTGAGAAGGGTGAACTAAAAATGGCCAAAAAACAGGGTGAATAGAGTGAATTTGAAAGGTTAATTGCAGTTGTGCCTGTCTAAGTAAATGTCTTGGCATTGCTAGTTTTCTGAATTTGGCTGCAGGCAAAGACTTTAGTGTAAGACAATCAACACTAATAATTTTATCCCTGGTGTCAGGAGGATTCTGACCTCTGCAGTCATCCGACCTTTGTTCGACCCGGGCAACCGCTCTCACACTGTGAACGGTGGTGTCACATGCGAGCTGTTGCTTTTGCTTGACGAGGGGACGAATAAAGAGATTCACTGGACATAGTATTGGCTCTGGTTAAAACTCATTTAGCAGCACTGATTTAGAATCAAATGCCAGACTCAGATGGTGACCTTTTTGAAAAGTGCAAAGCCCTTATCTAGTCAGTCACAAAGGGCTTTTGTGACATATTTTTGAATGAAACAGGATATTAAACAAGAAGAAAATCTATTAAATTTGATCTATTGTGAATTGATTGGGTAATAATGTATCTTTCTGATACTTCTATGGCAAGTATATTTTTACGGTTACTGCAATAGCCTTGGGGTCTCAAATGCCCAAAGTATATGTTGTTGTTTTTTTTGCGCACAAACAAAAGGTCCACGGTTCGAGCCTCGGCTGAGGTCAGAGTCCTTTCTGTAGAGTTTGCATGTTCTCCCTGTGTCAGAGTGGGTTTCCTCCGGGTGCCTTGCATGGTTTCGATTCCAGTTAGGTGGCTTGGATATGCCAATTTGGCTGTAGTGTGTGTGAGTGTGTCCCAGGAAGGGCATCCAGCGTAAAACCTGTGCCAGATCCAATGTGTATGTGTGTGTGTGTGTGTGGATAGCCAATTCCAATCATCAACAAAGTACGTGCACTCCGATTTTTCTAACTGCAGGCATCCCACCTCTCCCGGAGGTTCAGGGAGTCTCCCGCATATTGATAACTGCCCTCTGAAGCCCGCAAATTATTCACAACATCCCGGAAATCGAGCGAGCGAGAGAGAAACCCTGTTTCCACGTAGTATTAAGATGGGATTTCAGTGATCCAATCACAAGTGCTTAGCCAAGACGCATTGGCATTCACACCTGGTTCTAACATGCTTTTCAAATGCATCTCCTGTCCTGTGACCATTGCAACTGCTTTTTATCACTTCATTTTAATATCACTTAATTGTGTCTTCTGTTACATAGGGACTACTAATCAGACATTTAGACGTTTATTTTAAAACGCAAACTAAAAAATCTAAATAAATCTCTGTAAACACTTGCATTTTTGCAACACTACTGTATAAGTGTGTCCTATCAGGTAATCAAAATTTTTTATCTACACACACTTGCAGTCTTCACACCTGCAGTACTTGAACACTTGGGCCAAACACAGGAAATGCGTCATGCAAGTAGCCAAGTGGTCAAGTGCAAAGACCGCAAGTGTGGGTATTTGGAAAGGCCCCAAGAACAAACTACAACTGTTCTTGTGTAATTTGTTCTTCCTCTTCCATATTTTTAAACAATTACAGAAGCCAACATTGACGAGTGTTTGTGTGAGTGGTATAATAGATACAGGCAACTCATTTTAAACAGACATTTGAACCTTTGTATAGAAATAGTGTAGACACTGGACAAGCATGAAACTTTATAGTGCGCATGTGTTGAACGTCTCTAACACACTATTTCTACTGAGTATATCCTACTTTGAAAGGCTATGCGTTCGGCTGTATGCATACAATAAGAGCACTAAGGTAAACGATGGTCCTTAACGTCTCAAACAGAATATAAATGTCAAAAAGATTCAGAAACTCACAAGTTACTGGTTTGAATACACCTTACAGAATATGTGTTTATGTATTCGTGCCAATGTGGTGAAGTGTGTCATTTATGCACCAATAGCAAAACCAAACAGAAAGCATTTTAAAAAGAGTTTTTTTTTCCTAGAATCTCAACCGAAGTTTGGGAATTATTAGTATGCCATGAAGACCCTGGTTAATTTAGCTCCCTTACTGATTTATACTGGCCACCCAATGAAATCTCTAGATCCAGATGGAGAACCATGTGAATTAGCTCACTTCAACCAAGGACCAGAATTTAAAAATAAATAAATACATTTAAAAGAAGGAGGGGAGGGGAGGGGGGTGTTTAGATTATGGGGTTTCTAATACACTATTGCTATGCAGTTAGAAAAAATCAAAAACATCCCTTTAGCATCAGCACATGCTTTCCTACATATTGCATTATCACATTTTTAAACACACACAAAAACTTGTTGTAACGTTGTACCTTTTCCGTGGCGCTGTGGTAAATTTGAGTAAAATACCGAAGGCTCAGCAGAACACAGTGGCCCCAGAGACACATCTGGCACAATGTGAGACCATGACTGTTGATTACAGAGAGAAGCTTTTCTAGTCACAAAACACAGGTAAAAGTATCACAACCTAACAGCTGAAACCATGAAAGTGAAAAACTGTATGAGTTGTAAACCTACTGAGGATTCATTCCAGTCATACATTGATCCTGGAGGCTCAAAATGAGGTGTGAACAGCTCGAAGCTCCACTTCCAGATGAAAAACACACAGAACTGAGACATACAAGAACTTTAATGACAATAACCCTAAGAGGGAATGGTGTATTCTCGCGCAGTACTATTCCAGTGCAGTACAGGACTCCAACATGAAATTAATGGCACTTTAAAATGACATAAAAGTATCCTGCTTCACATATATCAGATCAAGTCATCTATTATGTATCCCCCACCCCCCAGAATCTTAACCGAAGTTTGGAAATTATTAGTATGCCATGAAGAACGTATTAATTTAGCTCCCTTATTGATTTCTATTGGCCACCTTGTGAAATCTCTGGATCCAGATGGAGATCCATGTATAGCTCACTTCAACCAAGGACCAGAATAATAATAAATGAGGTTTTCTATTTATACACTACAACATTATGATACTTAACAGATAAATAGTTTGTAAGTTTGAAATTAGATAAGTAATTTAATGATAAATATTTCTTATTAGGATCTAATTTACATCTTCTCTTCGGAAACCTGGTTGAAGCACTGGGTCTGAAACAATTACAAGGGAACTGCTTGTAACATTAAACCAATCACATTTTGAGGAATGCTCCCTTTTTAGACTTTTATTGAGACCTTGGTCAACTTTTATAACATAAACATGTTATAATGTAGGAACTGGTTCACTGTTGCACAACCTTTGATGTTTGAAATTCTACATCTGAACATTCACAAGAGAGCTGAGACTGAGAGATACAGTGGATTATGAAGTGTGGTTCAAAGGAAGCTGGACCAAGCAGTGAAGAAGGATAACATGGATTTTATTTTGATTACATGCTAGAAATTCAGTTCTATTGTTATCAATCCCACACCGCAACAAGCAGTGGGTCTCCTTCCCCAAACACACAGCGAGTCCCACCCCCAACACAAAATGATAATGCACCAAATCTGAAACAGTTTTTCATGCAACATTTACATTTTTTATGTACAGATTTATGCATTTGTCTTTTGCACAGACCTTTGTTGCACAAACTTCTTATTTTTTGATGCAGGATTTCATCTCCCCTAAAAATAAAATGTGCAAACAATAAATACAACAGAAGTGGATAATATCTTATATGTCCTAAATGACAACTTTGGTTAGAGAGAGAGAAGATGTGGAAGCTGACTAACCTGGACTCTAATACCGTTTGTTGATTCCAAAAAGCCTCGC
Source organism: Tiaroga cobitis (assembly GCA_030578255.1). Classification (NCBI taxonomy): domain Eukaryota; kingdom Metazoa; phylum Chordata; class Actinopteri; order Cypriniformes; family Leuciscidae; genus Tiaroga; species Tiaroga cobitis. The sequence continues at coordinate 13,932,076 of CM060605.1, forward strand.
TCTGTCAGTGGCAGTGAGAAAGGCAGCATCATCTCTGGTCTTCCCATGTTGCTTGAGCGCTGCTGGAACGCCGGGGACGGATGGTAAAGGGTCTCCAGTGACATTTCCTCTGGTTACAGAATTCACTGAGTTCCCGATGTTGGGAAATAAAACACATCTTCTCCTCTTCAAACGTCTGGATGGAGGCCTCATGTTAGAGGGTATGGTAGAGATGAATGGAGGTAACTGGTTTAGGGAAGGGATTGTCAGCATCTTGCTTTTTCGGCTTGGGAAACAATTTGATAAAATGTATTTAGTCATTTGAAATGAAAATTTTGATTGAAATGAAAATTAAAGATGTACCTTTATTAAAACTTATTAATAAAATGAATAAACATGTATAGGCTAGACATTCTATTCAAAAAATGTTTTACAATGCACAATATATTCTTAATACTTAAAATTAATGAAATATTATAATGGTGGTGCTTTGTGGCTATGGAACAGATGTCCTAAATGAGTTTAAAATAATACACGTTCAAACAAAAATATAAATAGAAGAATCCATTAAGATCCAGCTAATCTCATGCTACTGCTTACCTAGTCATTGCGATCACAAACTGCTGAACAGCTTCACTCAGTTGAACTTCTAAAGGCGCATCTTAACTGTGGCGTCATAACGCGCCAATCTCTCGCTGATGTTATTGCAGGCGCTCCATGTAAGAACTCAAGCAACACAACATTAAGACAACAAACGCTCTTCCTGGTTTAGGCTACCTCTTACAAAAAGATTTTGCATATATGCCTTATTTTGCATTCTTGTGCCACATGCATGCGGATATTAAATGCATAGAATTACCCTTAGTGGATGACTGTAGTAGACTAATCACGTAGGCCTAACTTTCTTCGTTTGTGTGTGTGTGTGTGTGTGTGTGTGTGTGTGAACGCACTATGAATAATCTATGAATAATAATACATGATTATTCTGACCTCTTGTGGTAACTTTACTCAATCGCTGAGAAAGATTTAATACGTTGTTTTCGGGATTCAGTTTTCAAAAATAAGTGGACAATAATAATATATAGCTACAGTAGGCCTATATAATAAAATAATAATAATTATAATTATAAAAACCTTCAAAAACACTTTAACAACTAAAAATTCTCATTTGTTTTGGATCCCCAATTTAATTAATAAAAAAATATAAATAAATAAATAAATAAATAATAGGGAAATTAAAAATTTTCCATAGGCTAATTTTAAGGAGATTTGGCTGGTTTGTGCTGTAGAAAATACATTAACCGAAATTCAATAAAAAATTGTTCAATAAAAAATAATAATAATGCATTAACTTATTATCTGAGAGACACTTTACCCATAACAGTAAAGTGTGATATAAAATTCTAGACCTGGTTTATGGACACATGTGTCTTATGAATTTCCTCCAGGTGCTCAGGTTTCCGAAACAACCCAAAAGACAAGAAGGTTAGGTGGATTGGAAGTTGGTCCTTAAAACATAAAAGATTTATGATGGGAGTGGCTTGTAAAACATTACATTTTCCACGATTCTGATACCTTATACTGACCTGCTGTCATCACGTTAGTGAATAATGTCAGGGGTTGAAGAAATCTAAGAAAAAACAGACCATTTGTATACCATGTCATTTTAAAGACAAAACATTGTTCGTTGTTACATTGCCCTTTTAGAGCTATAGAGCTTTTCATTTATTTTTTATTTTTTTTGGTATTTCCTTAACATTTTTACATTGAAAAATCAAGTTTAAATCCATAACATTTATAAAAGCATGAAATCTAACATACAAATATGAAAAACAGAGATGAGAATGAGGGGAAGAAAAATAGTTTTTAGTTGTAAAATATAAGAGCAACATTTGTAATGAAGTAAGAGTAACAGTAACAGTCCCATACTGGCATACATCTATTTCAACGCTATCTCACGGCAATTTGTACGAATTCTACGTGTTGGCTAATTCGTACGAATTCATACGACCTCACTCGTACGAATTAGTACGATTTGGGCTAAATCGTACATATTTTACGAGTTGGCCAATTCGTACGAATGACCTACCCCTGACCCCGCCCCTAAACCTACCCATCACGTGGGTTTAGACAAATCGTGCGAATTCGTACGAGTGAGGTCGTATGAATTCGTACGAATTAGCCACTTTTTAATCACTCGTACGAATTCGTACGAATTTATGCTGACAATAAGTATTGCTGAATTACATTAAGTTTTTCACATTTAACATTAGCTATTTAAGATGCAAAAAGTAAACATATCAGGTCATAACATGTTATTAAAGGACAAGGTTCATATATTTTTTCATCAACTGGCAAGTGTGATGAATCCAAATTTCACCTTCTGTATTTTTTATTTAGAGAAAAGTTATATAATAGAAAGCTGTTTTATCAGCTGAAACAGTAGCGGGTCCTGCCCGTAAATTTAGGTAGGGCAGATTCTGGGTCTTAGCGCTAGTTTATGATAAACATTTTGTAAGCTTTATATTCAGACCACTGAACACATCCAACACACTTTTGGCAGAATTCTAACATCCTAGCATTTTTGTTGTTAGCCTGAGGGTGGCGCTCTAATGATGATTGACAGACTTTAGTACACATGACAAACGAATACATCTTAGAATACATCTTAGAATTGCCTTAATGTATTTATTGCACCCGAATGTTGTTTTTAGAATATTGCAAGTTATGTAGGAATTCCAGTGAGGAAAATGAAGTCATGTCTATTTTCAGAACAAACATAAAACAAACACAACATAACTACTGTATATAAAGGCTATTCACATGAGCACATTTAAACTAAAGGGTTTGTACTTTTATTAATTTGATATGCTACTCCACATAGGAAGAATAGACATGCCAATTTACTGACCTGATGCAGACACATTGATCAGCTCTACCAAACTTGGATGTCTTTTTTTTTTTTCCAGTAATAAACAAACATTGTTAAGTTGTTTTGATTGATACTGTGAAGCAGCTTTGATACAATCTGTATTGTGAAAAGCGCTATATAAATATATTTGACTTGACTTGACTTGACATAGCTGAAGCAGACTGATAGCGTCTCTTGAGATAAAGTCACGTGAAAATAAGCGGGGCAGCCTGAAATCTATCCCAATGGCTCTCTATAAGAATGCGTGGCAGTTCCATTTTTCACCACAGATTTACATTGGAAATTTGGGGGGCGCTGTAGAGCTAGGGAGGGCTCAGAGACCGACTGCCCCATTTATTATCATAAATACATGCCTGCCGAATCCATGTGCTACATTTTAATATATCCTGCTCACTTTACGACTTACAATAGTCTAGAAAATCCAAAAAATACTTGTTGCAGAATGCTGAACACATTTATAATTGATTATTTATTCAGTATGTAGAGGTCTATGTTTGGCCCCACCTGCCCATACAGACGAGCGACGGCTGAGCTGAAGTAAAATCATCATAAATACAGGTATTGATATAATAATGCTGGTGAAAGACATTATCAGTCTGTAATGTGAAAGGGCTCTCTCAGGCTCTGTAGTGCCTCCTCCTGAGTAATTTTCCCCCATGCTTGAGGCAATACAGCAGGTGCACACTGATATTCTTGAGCAAACCTTCTGTTGTACCTCATGAACACATACCTCCAGTAGACTGCAGCCCCATTATTCCTAGGGTCCTCTGGGTAAATGTTCCAGTCTGGGTAGACAGACTGATATTCCTTAAAGGGCAGAGACTGGTACCCTGTATGTCTGTTTTGAAACTGGGTTTCACCTGCAATATCTGCAGAGCAGGTGGTGTGGGACAGAGTGGTAGAGTTGGCATTGGTATAACACACTAGACCTTTAGGTCGATGCACAACAGCTTCATGCACTTGATGATCTTTTTCTTCCAGGTCACACGGAGCTTTACATAAAGGACAGCGCTTATCACACCCCTTCACTCTGTCATATAGCATGCCCTGAAGTTTATTAGGGAGGTCATCAGGGACTTCAATGACGTCTTCATTCTCCAAAAATTCCTGTGCAATTAATGAGGACAACTCAGAGACTGAATCCTGCAAGTCTTTAAGGAAGTTCTCACGATGTGTACTTATGTCAAACAAAGGTTTTTCCAAGATTTGAGTTGGCATAGTGATTTTTCCCAGACTCCCCAGGCTGATGCAAACTTTCTCCAGTAGTAGCCTAACACTGATCTGTGCCCCACTACTAGATTATGATGCCTGATTAATACAACTTTTCACCCAGTTAAAGATTTGGTGCATTCTCTGTTCCCTGTGGTCTTCGATCATTACAGAACCTGACAGGTGAGCTTTGAAAAAGTTCTCAATACTCTTCTGGCTGAAGCTCTCATGGGACTGAAGATACTCATGGAAATTCTCAAAGCTGTCCTTTAGCAGCATTTCTTTAAGCAGACCGTAGTGGAATTTTTTTAGTGAGCTATAAAGCAGTGCATTTTTGTTCTGGAGCATCTCATTAAATATTTGTCTCTCCAAACTGCTGTAAATGAAGTCTTCAGCTGTTGGCTTGAGACACAGTTTGGTGAAAGACTGAGCAGCTTTTTGACACTGGTCTCTTTTTCGGAACTGATATATGAAATTCAGCATGTGTCTGTCCTTGGTCTCATTTAGAAATCTCTCTTTAGTTGCTCTTTCCCTTATGAGGAATGCCTGCACCTCTTGAAAAGACTCAAATGCTTTGCTACAGATGTATCCTTTGATATCCGCTTCAAACTTGGGATTCATCATGAATGACTCACTTTTTAAAACTTCTAGACCCTTATCCACAATTGCAAGCAACTCTCTCATGTAGCTGTCTGAATAGCACTCTTTGTGCCTCAGTTTTTTCTGAGACTCTCTTGTCAGAGTCTTCTATTCAATAAATTATTGAATTTTTGTGCAACTTTCTTATTGTACTTCAGTGTTTTCTTCATCTTACTACTCAGAGCAAAATGGCTAGTCTTCACTTTAAAGCCATTGAGTTGGTTTGCATTTCGGAGTCTAACGTTTTTCTTTTTTAGACCACGATTGCTTAGGTTTTTTTTTAGCTGCTCCACCATCCTTTCAAAGATTTTCTGTGTCTCTAGGGGGGGATCCTTCAAGTTGGATGGGATATTTTCCCAAACACTAACAAATTCACTTTCAAGCTCCTTGTCATCAATCACACTGCCATTGTTCTTGCAGGTCTTCAAGAGTGAACGTAACTTTACCTCCAGGGCTGCTTCAAGTGATGTCAATAAGGCGTGCATCTTTATTGTCATTTCATGGCGAATGGTAGCAGACTCAAGTTTCTGGGCAACATCAGATGTCATTTGCTCTTGAATGAGGTCTACTCTTTTGAGAAGACTTACTTTGTAATTTTCCACAAGGGTAACATCAATATCCTCCTGCCTAAGGTAGTCCCAGACACTTGCCTTAATTTGGTCTCTCTCTGCACTGATTTGTGTATTTGCTTCACTCCTCAAAATTGTGAGTATGCCGTCTGAATCCATACCCTGTCCATTTTGTGATGCAGATTCTTTTAACTCTATTATGTAATTGTCCAACCCTTGAACCCAAAGATCGAGTTGATCATTGAGCTGCTTCTCTCCCTGTACAAGTTTTGAGCAGAGGCCAATGATGGCATTAGCTGTATCGGTGTCTCCAAACATTATGGCAAAAACTCAATTTTTCACTTTCTCCCATAGATTACACATATACTCCATTAATGCACCTAAGCAGGTTGGCTGATCATTTGCTGCCTTTTCATGGAACATCGTCAACAGGCTTTTCTTTAGCCTGAGAACTGCATCACTGTAGATTTGACCATTTTGTGAAGTCAAAGAGTTGCTGTTCCATGAGCTGGACAGGTTATGGCGTACACCTTCTGTTTCTCTTTGGGATTCATTTGGGAGCTGTCCTGTGGTAAGTACATCAATTACACAACTCATCATTTCTCCATCCATTCCTGCTCCCTCTGAAAAGACCTGAAAGGTAGTCTTCCTCTCCATGTTTTGTGTGCAGAGAAGAACGTTGACAGCAATATGAAGGTTGCTTCTTGTTTCGTCCTGACCCTCAGCTGGTAAATCTACCAGAGTTATGTCACTCAGTCCACTGACAAAGGTAGCCAGTTCAATGTCATGCACAAGACTTCCTCTTGCATTGCGGTTCAAACCTTCTGTGCCAATCAACATCAGAAATTCACAGTCCATCTCCATTCTTAAGTTGTCAGGCAGGCTGAGGAGAAGCATGCATGCCCCTTTGATATGCCTTCTACCCCACTTTGGGAAGTTGGTGCCAAACAATGCAGATAGGATCTCCGCATTTTTGGAGTTGTGGAAACCTAAGATTGTCAAAACTCTCATGCGACTGAACTTTGGCAGCTGCTTGTGTACCTCATAAAGAACGCTGTATACCCAGTTCATGGGAAATACTGAGGCATCCCCATCATAGAGCTCAAGTGGAACTCCATACAAGAGTAGTACAGCACCTACATATGGTAAGCGGAACATGTCATACAAGTCACTGTTTGGACCGCGGAAGTATCGTTCGTAGACCAATCCCATTTCTCGAAGGAAATGTTCAAGTCCAATGCAAGGTTCTTGCATCTGTTCCTCATTTGTTCCCCTAAGATGGGACAGTTTCTCCAACTGCATAACTTCAAGTTTCACCCTCATCCAAGAGAGGAAAAACGCTCGCTTGATTGTGTCAAATGAACAGAGAGCTGCAATAAAAGCTCTCATGGCTGTTGTTAATTTATAATCAAGCAGTTGTTTTATAAGATTTTCCTTCTCCCATATTAAGCTCTGTGTTATATGTTGTTGGTGATGTCCTTTCTCCTTCTCCAGCTGACACAACTGTTTCCATACCATACCCTGCAGGGGCAGCTGGTTCTCCAAATAGCTGGACACTCCTTTCTTCGATTCCACTGAGTACTTCTTCAACTTCCCTGAATGCCATTCGACAGATCTCATCTTCATCAACATTAATGTCGAGGTCACTGGCCATACCAGCTGTACCTACAAGGTTTGTGATGTGTAGGTATGGTATAAAGCGGTCAAGAACATCTTTTAAGCTTTCAGCAGTTTCTTCCTCATTACCTTCACAGCCATTAAGCATTGTTCCATCAGGTATTTCTAAATCCTTCAACAGCCTCTGTTTAATTTTCTCATTATGATTCTCTTGGCCATCCTCTACTGACATTGAGCAGTCGATTATAATCATGTGGCTTGTATTCTCCCTCCATAAGGCAAGCAGTTCTCGTTCCTTGGCACCAAAACTTCCGCAAAACACGACGAGGAATGCAGATGTGTAACACAGCAGACTCATCTGTTTTTTGCAGTTGGCTGCATCTCCACGGAGATTAGCTACTAGCACAGGACAAGGGAAGACGCTGTCATGATGATCTCCTAAAGGCAGGTTCCAACACACCTCCACCAGACCATCTGAGAGAACACGAGGCAGCTGCCCTCCATCCATACCACAGTTTATGAAGCACTCATTCAGCTTGTGTGGACCCCCAAGAACACAGTTGAGTACTCGAGATTTTGAGACACTGCAGCGACCTAGCCTCACTGCGGAGAGAAATGGCATCCTGGAATTGGCCATGTTCTTCATGATAGTTCCCTCAGAAGATGAATTCCACTGACCTAGAACACCTCAAAATGGATACAGGAGCATGGTCCCCTTCTTTTCTGGGTAAACCGGTGGAAGATACAGAGGCACTGAAAAGTTGCATTGCAACATTCGGTGGGTGATCTCTTGCTGTAGGAAACTATTTGTTGTCATGTAGATGACAGCAACCAAGTCTAAAGGATTGATGGCACATTGTGAATTCTCATCCATGTCCAAAACGTAGTCTCCTACTGCTACCTTGCAGCAAGTGCTGCGGGCTTGGGGATTATACAGCAGGAGCCGCCGGAGGAATGCATTTGAGAGCTCTGTTGGGTCCTGTGGAAAGTCATCTTTAGTGCTTGGAGTGTTTACATATAGCATTGTTGTAAGATCCACTGGCGACACCTTTTCCCTGTGCAGGTCCAGCATATGCTGTAAAATATGCTTGTCCCTGTCAATTTCAGACACTATAGAGAAGAGATATATTGGATGAAAAAAAAATCCACTGTGTCAGTGTTATAGTAATATCACATTGCAATAACTGAAAGCTATGATTTTAGCAATTTCTGGACAAAAACATGTTTATTAATGTGATGCTGAAAATTGATGCATAATCCTCACCTATCTCAGTAGTAAGAGGCCCCAGATCAGGGACAATCCTCCGATGTAGAGACATTGTTTTAGAGTGTTTATTTGGTTGTCAGTTATAATTTGTAGGATCACATTGACCAGCCAGCCAAAACCGACATTGAAGAGTGTACTTTTTGCATACATCACATAGCTGGGATTTATTTGACCATTTTATTATGTAATTGTTAATTCTATATGTATTTTGGGTAACACTTTAGTTTAGGGTCCAATTCTTACTGCTTATTAGCATGCATATTGGCTGTTTATTTGTACTTATAAAGCACATATTAATGCCTTATTCTGCATGACCATATTCAACATCCCATAATCCTACCCAATACCTTAACATAGCAACTACCTTACTAACTATTAATAAGAACTAATTAGCAAAAGTCATAGTTATTTAATAGTGAGAATTGGACCATAATCTAAAGTGTGACAGTATTTTGCAGCAAATTCATACAACAACTGCTTAACATGCATCTTTCTTATTTCCTGCTTTCAAGAGTCATAAGTATGCTTATCACAAGCCACACAGATGGAAAGCTAATTTCTCATTAAAACCAATGGCTTTGCAAGGATTATCCAGTCACTAGTGAATAATTCATTAACCATAGATCCAAAACCACAAATACCAACATCAGTTATAATCTATTCTGTTAAAATCGAATGTAAAGTACAAATCGACGTATACTATCATAACAAAGCAAAATGAAAGCAATTTCTAGTTTAAAAAATCAGTTTGTCTGACCTGATACTTCCATTAATGCGTGCTGTGCTGGCATTAGATGAAGCTGACTTCACCACGAACATAACATTGAGCTCTTATATGAGATCTGAGAGCGATATGGTCTGCTTTTGTGGAATTTCCCCCACCTCGTTCATTACGCACATAGGCTACAGCTCTTGATCACATTCACACTCCCTTATCAAAACAACTCCCATGTAGCAGAAAAAGTACCAAATAATCCAAACTAATTTTCTATTAGGCAATGTGTCGTGTGATTTAAAACACTTCTATATATTATTGTGGCAACAAAATATAAAACCAAGTGGCATTAAATTTAAAGATAAATGCATTTATTTTTAAGCATAAATAGGCTTTTCATGTACTGTATAACATTTCACAAAAAATGGCACATGTGCAAACTCCTCAGAAATGAATTATTTGCAGATGCCACTTGTTTTGATATTTCAGACAATAAAACACACACACACACACAAAAACTCTTATAGGCTTACACATTAAATAAGATTCTCACGCCACATCCAGTGACTTGATTGTGTGCTCGCATAGAAGGAACTCAAAATCAGCTTAGCAAAATTGGGAACCCAAAACATTGTGGCAAAAACTAAATGAAAAAAATTCTAATTTAATTACCATTGCTGTTGGCATTTTTTAATGCATTTATAGTGTATAGATTAGGATTGAGCAGCTGTGGTTTAAACATTACTGGCTTCCATGCAGGAGTGATGACTTCATTAGTGGGATCATACCTTCGCTTACTGACTGATTAAATATTGATTATTCGAGAAGAGATTCTCAACATGCATGCACTTCGAAAACATCTGCTTTACAGATAGACTCGTTTAAATTGTGATTTCTGATGTGAAAGAGTAAAGTTTTAATGACATGTCCTGATTTAATGAAAAATATGTGTTTTTTTACGGAGGCCCCTAAAGGGATATCGTGAAAGGAAAAATTATATTTCAATGTTTTTGCATTCCTCTGAGGAATCTTGCCTTTGTTTTTAGCACTTTGCAGTGGTTGCTATGTTCTTAAGTCAGGTTCAAGTATTGAAGTTAAAGTGTAATGTCTGGCTCAGGATGAGGTTAAAGCTCTACCCAGAGGGATAAACGCTCATATGCGCATGGGAAAAGATTACATGCCTCCTATTTCTGTAACGCAAAGCTCTTTAAATGACTTAGCCGTGTGAGTGCGTCTGGCTGAACAGAAAGATGCAGCTCTAGATCCTTGACTTCTCCGAGTATCACCACGGTTGACGTGCTCTGGCCCAGGACTACCTGAAGAAAAAACACAAAGAAACAGGCTTTCAAAATGCTGGTGACAATGCTAACAGCCATGTACATGTTGGTGAAAGCGGGTGAACAGGTAAGGCAACTCATTAGATTAAATCTCCATGCATTTGTTGCCAATCGTCAACATGCCAGCCAGATGACTGAGATTCTTGTCATTGTTTCGTATGCCAGATGAATGAACTATGACAAAAATCTTAGATGGACAAATATGATGAAAAGGGCAATGTCACAATTAGATTTAAACATTTTATGGCATATATTTGAGGGTGTTTCAACTATGGGCGTTTTTGGCCCCTGTAGACTTTAGGAAAATAAACTCTTAAAACACTCTCACTAATTTAGTATGTAAATGTACAGCATATACTGTACATCCATCAATCCACCCTGCTGTTGGTCAGGGTGGAAATTATGTCACAACTGAGGGACAGTCATAATTTTTGTAAAAAAAATTATGTGTAATAGCATTTTATGAGGCATTTTCACATTTTAAGATTGGGATAAGATAAGACAAATACAAAATACAAAAATAAAATAAAAACATAAAATAAAAAAGGAATTTTCACATTTTAAGATTGGAATCAATTAAAATAAATAATAAAAGCATCAAGACTTAATGAAGGCATGGTTAAAGGTTTCAATGACAGCTATAATGTGACATTCATTTAATGAAAAGAAAAATGTTGAAACCCAATAGTTTTAGTTATTGACGTGTAATAATATTTTATGAGGCATTTTCACATTGTATGATTGGGTCAAATAAAATTAAAAAAACATAAATAAATGAATAAATGGAGGCATGGTAAATGTTTTCAAGACAGCTATAATGTTTCGTTCATGTAAGGTGGAAAAAATGGTTTCAACTGATAGTTTAAATAAAAATCAACCACTGGCCGGGACACAAAAGTGCCTGTAGTTGATAAAACACCCTTAAATACCATGGTACATTATTGAATTACCATGGTATAACACTGCATTGTATGCAGCACTTTCTTATAAGCGTTTAAAAATAATAGTATGGCATGTGTGATATGAAAAGTCTTTGAGTTCACCTGTCATCTCTGGCTGTTTGAAGATACAACATCTTCCAATCTCAGTAATAAAGATTTTAGGGTGCGTGGCATTGCAATTCAGGGCCATAATACTCTTGATAAAAATGTGAATGAGACAGCAGGAACTAGATCACTTACGTTTTGACACGACATCTGTTTATTCCACAAAAGTTGATTTAATTCACAGGGGACAAGATGGTTGTTTCTAATGACGGTTCAGCATGCAGGATCATGACACATCCTATGTCAAAGCAAAAGACATCATCAACATACTGTAGATGATGCAACACACACACTGATCCTGCTGTGTCTGTTTCAGCTGGGTGTTCGGTGGGCACGAGAGCAGGAGCCTCTCCCGTATATGGTTTCTCATCCCTTGCCATGGCAGGTCCACAACGTCTCCCATTCTCGGAGAGGAAGCCGTTCAGAAGAGGTGAAATACTCGACTATATCTGAACTATTACCTACATTAACCCCCCTCCCCCCCCAGAAAAACCCCACCAATGTTTTCTTTACGATGCATCTCACCAAGAACATAAACAGCTCATATTTCACCTCCTAATCAAAAGAAAAACATAAGAAATATTTTGTTTGCATTATGAAAATGGAGCCTGTGATAATCACTAGTGTCATCTCATTTAAGGGCACATGGCGCAAATGATCATTATTGTGATGTGAAAAATCAATCTCATTCTCATTATTGCAAATACATATATATTTATTTTATTTAAGTATTAATACATTATGGCAATATTTGTTTAATAATTTATCTGAATAAAATGAAATAATATTTTTTTTATGATTTGGAGGTGACATTTATCTTCATGAGATTCATCCTAAAAATTGCACTGTGCTTTGAAAAGATCTTTTTGAAAGAGTGAAGGTGAAAGAGGGCAATGCTGGTGGGTGGACAAAGAGATGAGAATTTTAATGTGACCCTTATTCATGTGCGTGGCCCTTGTTCAATGCTTTGGTCTCATTTTTAGGTTTCTTTACTTTCCAACTTAAGCTTACATTTCTAGCTGCTGTTATACCTTAATGAAGTAGCGCAATACGACTTAGTCTTAATTCCAGTGATTGTCAGACATTATAGGTGCCGTTCAAGGCCGTCTCACACACACACACTCACACTCTCAGCTAACCTCAGAAAAGCTTGGGCATCCCTCAGGTGCCTATAATCCAATGGAGAAGGATTTGTGTCTTAATGCAGTATGCCTCTAGAAACGAATGTATAGAAGCCCTGAGGTTCTGCTTCAACAACGGCTACATTTGCAAACCAATGATTTATTATTAGACTGTAACTTAAATGTTTTAAGTACAATCAACTTGGATGTTTAAGTCATTTTAACTTCAATTAAAAAAAAAACGAGTTGAATCTTGTAGAACTTTTTTTTTAATTGAGCAATGTAAATTTTTTTGTCATAGCTTACTGATCATATCTTTTTTTTTTACAGTGTACATACATTAATATTTAATTCATAATAAATTCATCTTTATTTGGATCCTTAACTTTCTTAAATGATAAAGGTAGTCATTTAGCTGATGCTTTTATCCAAAGCATACCACAGAACACTCATTACGAGGACAAGTCCTTACTTAAGAGACCAAAGCCGCTTTCCTTTTAGCATGTCAAAATGGTCAAATCGGGCTGCTGATTTTTATTTATTAATTTACTCAAGTGATGACATCAGTGCACTTTCTTTGCCTTCAAGCTCTTCAGTCCGCTGGGTCTAATGGTCATCTGGGTTTTGTACTGTAGCATTTCAACTGAAATATCTTTGCCTGAACCAGATGCCATCCAATATGATTTGGTCTCCAGTAGGAGTTCAGATTTTCCGATTAAATGTAGGGTCACATAGTCCTTAACCAAAAGGTTATTTATGGGTCATGCAGTGCCTTTGAAAGGAAATTGGGCCATTAAGGGTTTTGTACTGTAACATGTTGACTGAAATAGATATTAATGTTTGCCATTACCAGATGCCATCCAATGTGACTTCAGTTCAGATACACTACTTGGTCTCCAGTACGAGATCAAACTTAAATGTAGTGTTATGTAGGGCCTACACAGTGCCTCACCAAAAGGTTACGGGTCATGCAGTGGCTTTGAAGGGAAATCGGCCAATTAGAAGCATCCAAGAAATACACTCAGACACTGTCATGCACATTTCCTATCATACTGAATTTTTCTGAGAATAGTCATTGTACATTTTAGTGAAAATAATTGTGGGTCCACAGAGTAGAGCGGCCATAAGGACCGTGACATGACCCAACGGCGTGATCACATTGAGTCGCACAGTCACCCGCGGCAGTGGCATGTGTGGAATGTCCTGTCTCACACCTGCGGGATCTGTCTGAGCCTCCATGTCTCGCGCATTCCAGCACGAAATACAGAGAGGCGACACTGTCATTAGACTGTGATAAGACTGTCACGGCTGATGCTTTTGTGCGGTCAAGGACAAAAGGATGCACTGACACTTCTGAAGACCTCAAAGTAGGAATGTTAATGCAAAGAGTAAAAGCATTTTTGAGATGGTGCAAATTTCTGAATCTTGTTAAAGGGATAGTTCACCCAAAATGAAAATTCTCATTATTCATGTCGTTGCATTGCTAGCAGGCCCTAGCTTCTCTTTTCATACAGTGACATGTTTGGTCACACTTTAGCCTCAATAAACTACTAATCACTGCTTATTAATAGTTGCCAAGGTAGTTTAGGTATTGGGTAGGATTAAAGGGATAGTTCACTTTGAAATTAATTTTTGATATGTTTTAGCTTACCTCCAGTGCATCCAAGATGTAGGTGTCTTTGTTTCCACAGTATCTTCAATTTTGATAATTTTAGGTAAAACCGTTGTTGTCTGTCAGTCATACAATGGAGGTGAAGGGGGTCCAACTCAAAGAGCAGTCAAAATTAAACATTATTTAATGACTCGTAAATGTAAGTACACATTGATGCCCTAAGACACGAAACGAGTGGTTTTTGTGAGAAAACGAACAGTATTTATATCTTTTTTAGCTCGTGTAAGCATATCCATGTCCAACTGATCTGAGAGCAGGGCGCTTCGGTCTGCGCATGCGTACAGCGTTCGCCGGAATGCCCCGGAAGGGCTCCCTCGCGCGTGTTTACGTCACTCATTGTTTATGCAGAGATTTCGGAAGTTTTACCTTACACTGTGAAGATCTAAACATATTTAGATATACAGGATCGCAATGGAAGACGATTTCTATATACCAACAGACAACGTTGATTTTTTTTCACAACCTTATTTATTTGAACACAACCGGGGCATTCCGGCGAACGCTGTACGCATGCGCAGACCGAAGCGCCCTGCTCTCAGATCAGTTGGACATGGATATGCTTACACGAGCTAAAAAAGATATAAATACTGTTCGTTTTCTCACAAAAACCCCTCGTTTCGTGTCTTAGGGCATCAATGTGTACTTACATTTACGAGTCATTAAATAATGTTTAATTTTGACTGCTCTTTGAGTTGGACCCCCTTCACCTCCATTGTATGACTGACAGACAACAACGGTTTTACCTAAAATTATCAAAATTGAAGATACTGTGGAAACAAAGACACCTACATCTTGGATGCACTAGAGGTAAGCTAAAACATATCAAAAATTAATTTCAAAGTGAACTATCCCTTTAAGGGATGTATAATATGGTCATGCAGAATAAGGCATTCCTATGTGCTTCATAAGTATAATAAACAGCCAATATCCTAGTAATATGCATGCTAATAAGCAACTAGTTAATAGTGAGAATTGCACTTACAAAAAAAGCAATATAATTGGCCCAAATGACACTACATCCCAAGTCTTCTGAAGTCATATGATAGCTAATGTGAGCAACAGACTGAAACTTGAATAATTTTGCAGTGAAATCATTCCCCTTGCAAAATTTTGCATGCTTTCAAATATGCAGTTTGACGTCAATGACGGTCAGTCAGGAGACAGACAATAACCACTGACATCAAACTTGGGCAACTTTTTTTCCACTTTTGTGTTCCAAAAGGAAGTAAGTTATACAGATTTGGATGAGGGTAAGTAAATGATTTTCATTTTGGGATGAACTATCCCTTTAAAGTGTTTAGTTTATGTGCAGTTGACAGAGAGCAACCGTTGATTCCAAAAGTAAAAACTCCATTCATTTTTTCCATGTGAAAATTGATTTGTAACGATAACTTATCAAGATTTAAAGACAGACCTACTGTGAGTCCAGAGGGTGAACATGATTTCACCAAGTCCAACATGCTCCTGAAAATCAACATCGGATTGGTTGATTGGAATGATGAACGATTCCAATCAACCAATCAGATTTGAGGGACAATTTTACAGTTTATGTCAAGTTTAGGCTTACAACCAGGGTTAGGTCCTTCTACATCAATGTTATTCACCTATCATTTCCCCCTGATTTGGGGGATAAGTTATGGGTAGGGATAGAGTAAGTAAGGACCACATTTTCTGAGATCATTTTGTTTCAGTATGAACAAAATATGTTGACCCAGGAACATGTCTTGCTTGGCAAAATCACGGTGACCGAATTCAGAGATTGCTAACTGATGGTAAATGCTTCTGTTGAAGCCATCTGTTATTTCAACTCGTTTTAAAAAAATAATTGTTCAGCAGCGTAACTCATGGTGAAAACTACATTACCATGATAGCCATGATGTTGTGCAGAAAATTCCACCAATCAGAGTCACAAGCAGCAAATCGCACAAAAAGATTTCTACAGGGAACCATACATTTTTTAAATCAGAAAAATAACTGTAAAAACACTTCTGGAACCAACGCCACTGAAAAAGTGTTTCGGCACTAATGCACTCTATAACCTGCACCAAATAAAACTGCAACAGGTTTCAAACCCAAATATTCTCCTCATCTGCCATTGGTGGAAAAATGGATAGTCCAACCCACAAACTCCCAACATTGGTTCAAACACTGTTGCTATGCCAGGCTGGACAGGATGATTAAATAAACAAAACAATGTTTTGATACCACTGCAATGATTACACTTTTCTGAAACTGAACCTACAATGGCTAATTTATAATTGTTGATGCATATTAAAAGACATAGAAAAAGTATTTGAACAATTGAAAAAAATGTTTGTGTGTGTGTATTATTTGCTTTGCAGTTTGGGGGCCAGAGAAGGAACAGCATAGGAGTTTACAGAAAGCGTAAGTATTACCTTAATTAAAACAATTACACACACACACACACATAATTGAATATCACAGAAAGTTCAATTTGAACAATTATCTTCCATGTTTTTTTAGACTCTTCGTCCAGTAATGGACACAACGGTGCCTCTGCCGACAAGGCCGCGTCTACAATTCAGAACCAGTACAGGAAGTACCAGCAGAAGAAGCAGAAAGACCACAAATGAAAGGCCGACGAGCTAAACTGTCAGCAGGGTCCATTCCACGCTGATCAAGACCCAGTATAACCGTATAACCCCAGCAACTGTGCACACGCAAAACTGCTCTGCATCCATGTTAAAAGACGACTTCTGTGAGCGACAGTCACGTATTCTGATGTACAGATAGCTGATACCTGCACAAACACAAACACTCAGACAATGATAAACATTTCAGACCATTTGCTTGATAAAAGATGCCACAAACACTCACAGATCAGAAGATCTTTAACATAAATGCATAAAAACATGCAGATTACATGCACAATAATAGTAGAATATCACAGGAAGCTACACGTTTACTTATCCATCTAAATGAGAGCAAACCAACAAGTTTTAAAAAAAATTGTAAATAAAGATAATTATATTTCCTTTATACAAACCCAAAACTATATATTTAACTGAGGATGCCCTTGAATGCAGAGTTGGGAGGGTTATTTAAAAAATTAATTCTGTAACAGTTAAAAAACAACTTCATAAAACAGTATTAAGTAACTTAATTCAACACCACAATTTGAAAGTAATGCAATCTGATTACTGTTGGATTCCTTCAAGGTCACATACGTAAATAAATTGAAGTAAAAAGCAATGTCATCAAAATACTTTCATTTTTTATGGGTTTGATGCAAAATATAAAATATTTAAGAAATTGCCATGTAGTTGTAACTATGCTCTGCTTATATGAAACCAGAATTTGTACACAACAGAAAGGTTTCGGCAACAGAATGCAAATGCCGTTTTTTTCCCCTCATGCAAATATACATGTAATAAGAACAGATGCACTGAATTGTTAACATTAAATAAAGCTAACAAAAAAAATATTGTAGGGTTCAAAATGAGCCCACTGCAAAATGTAACTCTGTCAAGTATTGCAATTAAGTCTGTTGGAAGGATTTGTCACCTAATGAAAGACCTAGCTGTGTCTCAACATTGTGTCCAAGGAGAATGATGGGAGACGGGTGTTGTTTGCGCATGCACCAAGTGGCTCACGTGAGTCATGACTGCCAACAGAACCACCAGAACTATACATGTTTTCAATAACTCCCCAACCTGCTTGGATGTCCCCAACAGGGGGTTTTCATCAAATTTTGCTCATTCTAGCTAAATAAACCCACACAAACATTTATGTTTATTCCTAATAATTTTAGGTTAATCTACATTGTGTAACATTTCTATATTACATTATGTGCCTAGGTCATAGAGTGCAATGTGCCTAGCTGGGAAGCAATGTGAAAATCTGTCATTTGAAAGTCTGCTGAGAGCAATGTGTACTTTTCAACTGTGAAATAACAGATGATGTACCAGTGATTTTTATAAACTGCCATGGCAACAAATAATCACATTCAATAAACATTTTACAAGCCTCCAAGATGTAGTCATTCTTCCCTCTGCTGGTGAGTTAGTGCTAGTGGGAAACTCATAAAACGAGTAGGCTAATAATTCATGCTCCACATTAGAGAAAGCAAAAGAAACAAGAAATAGTGCCTTGATCTGAATATAAAAAAATTAATATATTAAAAATATGTATAGCCTACGCCAATCTTCAATAAACAATAGCTATGTATATATATATATATATATATATATATATATATATATACTTATTTAAAAAATAAAAAGTTAAGCCATAGTAGCTACTTTTTTAAATGTACTTACACAATGCTAACTTACTTTAAATGTTACTTTACAAATGCACATGCGCGATTAAACGTAATAAAATAAATAAAGAAGGTAACTTTAGGCCTAATTGCACATTTTTATCCTGATTGCAACTTTGTATCTCCCAATTTTGACTTTAGTTAGTTTGACTGAATTTAGGCTACATCTCGTAATTAGGTGTTCAAGCACGAAGTGCTGAAAACCTATTGTAATTGCTATTTGAAAAAAAAAAAAAAAAAAACTAAACAAATCGTGCAGCCCAAACCGTAAGGCCTAGAGACTTAAAACCTGGCCAGGTGGTAGGGCCTCAGTTTGGGGAGAATCTATCAGAGCATGACCCCGATTTGCCCATAGGTGGCGCTACAGCAACCAAAAGTACTAAATTGCTCATAACTCCTAGACCGTTTCACTTAGAATCAAGCTTTTTACACCACTGTGCTCCTTGGCTCAAGGCGGTCAACATGTATATCTCCAAAATCGATTTAGGCCAGAACAATTTTCTGCTATGTCCAATTTTGTCCAAAACCTACTTTCGCAAACTAGTCCCTGGTTTTTCGCCCGATCGGAACCAGACCAGTCTAGGACAATTCTCTGGACTCTCTAGATCAATAATTATCAAAAAAAGTTGAACTTTGCCCTTTGGTTCACTGTAACAGGGTAATTTAGAAAAGGGGGCGTGTCAAAATACACTCAAAAGCCTATAAATCATAAATGAAAACTCAGAACTTGACAAAAATTGATGAGCATATGTGATATAACATCATTAACAAGCATGCACAATTGTATGGAGATCGGACAATAGGTGGCGCTATAACTGTTAAAAAGCTTTAAAACCACACATTTCCTTTGGTAAATTGATTGTATTGGCTGTAAATGCTTTTTATGCTTTTGTGCTTAACGGCCTTAAAGGCCTTAACTGATTGAACACCACTAAATGCTGCTAGCAGCTTTAATTGTGACTGTTTTTCTCAGAATATCAAGATACACTTTTGTGGATTAGTTCACCTCAAAATGAAAATTTCCTGATAATTTACTCACCCCAATGCCATCCTAGATGTTCATGTCCAGGGACGTGCACAGGGGGGTTGCTCCTTGCTCAGGTTGCCCGGGCAACTGCCCATATGCCCTTCTCGACTCAGGTTGCCCTTCCGAGAAAATAAATAAATAAATCGTACAATGGATGCAGAATTTCGCGGTAGGCCTAGATTAAAAAAAAAAAAAAAAAAATCGCAAAGCCTCATTCACTTCCATTAGGGCACCGAAAGTGAAAGTCAGTAAGGGAAGGGCAAACTGTTTACGTGGCTGCAGCGCTGCACGCGACCATAGACTGCACGCGACCGGCGTAGGGCCACGCAAATTACTTAAGGCCCCGCCTCCATCTCGTGTCATAGCGCGTCAATTAATGTGTACAACCATGACAAAATGAAGCGAAACTATCCTTCTGGTCACGAAAAGAGGAAGAAGAAAAAAAACATGAGAGTGAATTGCGGGAACAACAATCAGGTAAACTTGTGTTCTCTCCTCTCTAAGTTTGATGTCAGCAAGTTTGATGTTTTTCGGTCTTGCTAACCTAGCTGGGCAGGCAGTGCATCTCTTGCATCACTTTGTACCTGACACAAGTGAGAGTAAAATACAATTATTTATTAAGTTTGTTTTTGATAAACGATAAAGTGCAACGGTGTTTGTTTACTACAGCTCGGAAAACATAACCGCTTCGCGTGTGTTATCATGCGTTCATGCGCGTGCACGAAATGAAACGCGCATTTTTCAAGCAGAAATATGTGGAGACCAGACATAGCCTACTGTACAATACATGCACGTGAATGATGGCACTCCCATCAAAGTACACATTATACTTTTAAAACAAGACACTGATTATCTAGTCTCAGTGTTAAAAACTCTAAACAACTGCACTAATTATGCAAGATAGAAAGCAATGTATTGACAATTTGACATTGATTGACTATTGATTTATAGGCTATATTGGATTTAAAATGTTGATTAGCTGGACATACTGGTCAATATGGATGCACATCCCTCAGTAAATAATAACCATAAATCAAGAATTGCTTCAACATGCATAATAAAAAAAATAAATAAAAAAAAATCATAATGATGAAATCATAATGCCGAAAATGCCCAGGCTGTAGAGAGAACCAAAGTTAATCCCAAAAGCCAAAGCTCAGGGTTATAATTTATTATTTTCTTCTTATTTATGTTTACGTTAATATTCACTTAAAGCTACACTGTGTAACTTTTTTAGGTTATTCTTAGCTAAAAACACTTAGTTCTTTCAAAAATATATGTGCTCATTAATGTATTTACTTCGTTCAAGTAATAAAGTATTCTCGTGAGTGTATAATATGCCATTGAAAATACATACGGGTGAGGGGTTCTAATGTCGGTCGCCATGTTGCCCCTCCATCTTGAAAGTACATTAGCCAAAGAGGGACATCAAGTTTCGCCCTTCGCGTTTTAACACTCGATGGCACCGTGTCGAGGAGGTCGTACTGGAAGCCATGTTAATCTTGGACTCCATTGGCCACCGTAGGAGTTAAAACG
This sequence comes from Tiaroga cobitis, assembly GCA_030578255.1. NCBI lineage: Eukaryota > Metazoa > Chordata > Actinopteri > Cypriniformes > Leuciscidae > Tiaroga > Tiaroga cobitis. Next base: position 13,953,024 of record CM060605.1, read on the forward strand.
AAATCGAAATTGAGAGGAACAGAAACTAATATTCACTGGATGGTCATATACCTTTTCACCGCTAGATGGGGGTAAAAATCACACAATGTAGCTTTAACATTCTATAGAAAATACCCTATTCAATAAATATTGTTTGTTTGAATCTCATTCTGTTCTATGTTGTTGTACTTATTCTTTGACTGTTTTGTTTAAAGGAGGGAGGATTGTATTGGGAGCACTGAGGTGTCAGGTGTGACTGTGGCAATGGCAAATGGTTTACATAGCTCACGGCGTCACGGGTCAGGTAGAGGCCCCTTAGCAGAATTTTGCTTAGGGCACCAGAGGGAGGTCAGGATCGGCACTGGGTTTAGCAGTCGATTCTGTTCCCTACCGAAATTCCTGTTCCCTTTACGCAATCATACTACAAATCATGCGTAGTTGCCCAGTTACCATACGTGCCATCAGAACTGAATACGACCAAAAAGCACAATTGAATGTACGGGAAGCCAAAAGGTTAAAAAAGGATTGTATTTTTTCCCGAAATCGAAGCGTTTTTTTTAATTTATTTTTTTTATTAGAAGCGAGTTTTTCCCCATCTGCCCATTGCCCCTTTTTCATGTCAGAGCAATTGCCCCACAAAATTCCTGTGCACATCCCTGTTCATGTCTTTCTTTCTTCAGTGGAAAAGAAAATACGTTTTTTGAGGAAAACATTTCAGGATTTTTCTCCACACAATGGACTTCACGGTAACGTAACCAAATTGTTTAAGTCCAAATAAATTCAGTTTCTAAGGGCTTTGAAGAGCTTCAAAGGGCTCTGCACGATCTGCGGAATAGGGTCTTATCTAGCGAAAGGTAGATAAGAATTTATTTAAACAAAAAAAAAAAAAATTCTTTTCCACTGAAGAAAGAAAGACACAAACATCTTGGATGGCACTGGGGTGAGTAAATTATCAGGAAATTTTAATTTAGAGGTTATTAATCCTTTTAAAGTCAGAATTGACCGGTCGCAAAGACCCGCCCCCTTTAGTTGCTGTTGCTATGTCCGACAAGCCACGCCGCTGTCATGCCCAACCATGTTTTCGTGAAAAATACATTGCGGAGCAAAGAGGACACTGACAACGCGCTGACTGACAGGACAGGACAGACCAGATTACTTTTGATATGAAACAAAGTCTCAACTTTCAAATTTGGTAATTTTTTAACGAAGTTTAAACAATACCGTTTCAAAGCGCTTTAATGTGTCGAGACAGGTCGCTGTAGCGCCCCAGTTAAAACTGCTCGTGAACCGATCATCTCTTCCTTCTAATTTATAACATCAAATAAACATGAATGAACATAAGAAGGAATGTTGTTTTAACCGTGGAAAGACGTCAGTACACACCGTTTACAGTTTGTCAAGTTCAAATCCTCCAACGTTAATCTACTAACTCCCCTGACTGCTTTGCCCGACAAAAATGCCGGATTCGGCGGATAATGATTGGTCAGATCGCCTGTCAATCAAACTCACTTGCAATTGCGAGTTCTGTTTCCCAGTTTCACACACGATGGAGGTTGTAAATAATATGAAATTGATGCTAGTTAAGCTCAATGCACTTACAGGATATAATAAGCATCTTTTAAACCACCACATCAGCATCTCAGGGGGATGGATGGGGGAACGGATTCTGATGGCTGGATTGAATGCTATTCATCGGATTCTGTTTTCCGCATTGTTTCTTACAAATTTTCTGGATCTGGTGGGACCAGTTTTGCCACCTTGTGGAACAACTGATTAGTTTATGTAATGTAGCTATACGGGTTAAAGACAGGCTACAGATCCTGGATTCACATTGGGAACATTTCTGTTGCTGCTACATCTACCATTACACTCAACCAAACAGCTTCTTGTATTCTGTGAGCTGCTGGAGACCTATGAGCAGGGCTGCCAACTCTCACGCATTCAGCGAGAGACTCACGCAATTGAGCCAATTCTCACCTCACGCCACACCCCCGATTTCTCACGCTGAATTGTCAACCCGGTCGGTCAAATGCCTGAAAGATAAGTCTATCTACAGATCTACCAGTTGAGCCATTCGTGATCGACTAGTTTTACCGCAAATTAGCCGCAAAATATCCTGTAATCTAGAGCGAGCGTGCATGCGAGACAGGAGACAGATGTGTTGAGCTCCTAACGGCGCGGTCCTAACCGCGCATGCGCACGACGACAGAGAGGTAAGGACCGAAAGAGCTTGCGTGTCTTCATAGACATACACTAGACGTCACCTTGGGGTTCTAAGCATGCATTCAAAACCGCCGCCATCTTGGAACAGGGATCTTGTCATAGGAAGTAGCTAGGTAACGCTGCTATATCTGCCTTTACTTTGAATTAATTGATGGTGGCGGACTTTTGTGATGTGTATGATGTTCACACGAATGAAATCTGAACTAGGAAGAATGTAAAAAAAAAAAAAATCAATTTCTGCAATCAATGATAAATACATGTCTGACCATGGGAACGAACCAAAAAAAACCCCGAGAAAATCGCATTCATGATGATTAATGGTGATTTTATTTCCGTTAGACCTTTGTCTACATTGACGCTGATGCATTAAAGTGGGGCTCCCCTGTTCCAAGATGGCGGCTCTGTTGACGCATTCGTTCTAATGAACTGCCGTAGCCAAGGCGACATCTAGTGTATGGCGTGTCTTTCGCAACACAACACCCCCATATTTTTCACACAGTTTACTTATCTGTATATACCGCTGTTTTCACTGTCCAAAAAACGGCCCGATGACTTCCTTGTTCTTGTTCTGAAGTCCCTCCTTCAGAAATACAAGTGCTGCGTCCCAATTTGCCTACTTATACTACGCCCTAAAAGTATGTAGCCTACTCTTTTTGTGAAGAAAAAGTACATACTTTTGAGTGTGTAGCAAAAGAGTAGACAAGCTTTGGGACATACTACTTCGCAATCTTTAACCGACAGCTCTGTCGCGTGCATCCTGTCACCGTAAACTGCCCTGTCAATCATCTCGTCACAGTTAAAATCCTCCATTCAATCTAATATAACTTCTTACCATTTCGGAGAGAATTGTTGTCGCACGTTCATCTGCCAGTCATGGCAATATTATCTGTCTGCAGTCCCGGAGGCTGCATTTTCAGGACCCAACTTCTAGGACCCTAGTTTTTTGTGACAGCGCCACCTACCGAGCCGGAGAACCGCAGTCCCAGGAACGCATTTCCAGGACCCTTGTTTTGGAGGACTGAAAAAAGTGCCACCAAGGCAGTATTTCCACCCAGTTTTAACTACATTACAGTTTTTTTTTTAAAGTTTTATTACTCCCAAATACTACTTTCTTTATTGCAATTAAACCAGGTTCCTAGGAATGTTGAGAAATTATTGGGTCTAAGTAGCATACTATAATAACTCAAGTAAAATAAACAAGGAATCATGTTATAGTCTTTTTAGTCACTAGATGGACCACATTTGACTATTTAGGACGGATAGTATGCGAATTGGGACGCAGCAAAGGAGTTCTGATTGTGCCAGCGGTTCCTGTGTTGTGATTCGACAGCAGCTTATCGCACGTTGCCCGGAAAGGTCACGCCTCTTATATTATCATAAATTGGAGATGCATGATTGTTATTGTAAAAATGTCAAACATATTACCTTATCAATTTGAGCCGGAATCAGACCCGGAGAACGTAGATGAAGAGAATCGATTAGAACCTGTTCAAACAGACTTTTGCAGGATGTTTCACAGTGGTAAGCTGTTTATTTAGTAGTTGTCATACTTTTAATTGGTTAAATTGTAATAAATGTTACAAACCGTTATAAAAGCTTGTGGTATATGGTTTTGTCTGTCTGTCGAAATAACGATGGTGTTGTTGGATTTGTAAATAGTCCATTGTTTATTCCTACCTTAGTTACACGTGTCCACGAGTTTTGATTAGTATATGTTTTATAGGTGTACATGTGGTAAAATGTGCTGCACATAGTTTTAATTGTGGATTATATTTTTCGGGAACCGAGTTAAACATAAATTGTAACCATTGATCTCTAAGCACAGCGTCCCTGGGAAGGCCAAACAAAGGTGAATTGACTCCGGCATGAAAATAACAGCGTCTCGACGACATGACGACAAACACACTCTACAAACAAAACTCTTCCTCTTCCCCGTGGGAGCGCAACAAGACCACGCCCCCTTTTTTGTGTATTCCTGTGGGCGGAGATTAGTAAAAAAACTGTTCTAGTTAGTCATTAAAAAAGGAAGTAGAGGGATGTAGTCCAAACCGGCCGTTCGCTGTAGGCTTTGAAAGGGGACTTCTCTTAAAGTCCCCGTGAACCGGAAGCCGCAAACGACTTTTCTCCAGTGTTGTGACGTATTTCCGAGAGAAACGGAATACTAAATGAGGCAAAATAGTGGGCGTGGCTTTTTTCCAACTAGCACCTGATTGGATCTAGAAAAGTAGGTGTTTTCATTCAGCCTGTCTACTGTCAGTTGGAGGGGCGGGGTTACGGATGTTAAGCAGACACCCAAACCGTCAAACCTACGTCATCAGGGAAGGTCCTCCAATGCAGAGGGGAGGGGACATTTCAGATTTTGATTTAAGATTACGAAGCCAAAACATTTTGTTTTTTTGTGGATTGACTTGCATGGATGAATTGTTCACCACAAAACGATCAATTTAGGCAAACAAAGTAAGTATGGTAAATTTTGAATTCATGGGGACTTTAAATATTATTTATGCTCTAACAGCAACATTACACACTAACTAAAGTTTGAAAAATGGAATCGCGAAGAACGGGACCTTTAAATATTATAGCTTAAAAATGAGTTAATTAATTAGTTGTCTTGTCAATCAGTTGTTGTAACATCAGTTGGCCCTTTGTCAACTCTGTCAGTTTTTAACACCGTCATATGAAGGTTTCTGTTTATTTTGAAAGAAATATTTTTTTTTTTCATTTATTGTGGTAAAATATTAAAAAGCAGCTGAACTACATGGTATTATGACAGTGTGTCCCTTATCTCAAGAATCACAGATATATATTTAAAAAAATCACACAAGGGTCAAGGCACCATTCATAGAAAGATAGCTTTATTGCACAAGGTGTTGGAGTACTCTTTTTCTGTTTTTGTTTTGTTTTCATAGAAAAAAACTGTATATTTAAACACAAGCAATTGCAAATTGAAGCAACTTTTCCATAAAAGTTTAGGAATCCCCTCCGCATTTTTTTCCCTTTTAGTTATTTGTCTCCTTTTCCTTTTTCTTTTAATAACCAGCAAAATATTCAGAGCATGCAATGCCATTTTTCGTCAAGTTAACCAAAAGGTAGAAACAAAACAAAAGTAAAAACAAACAAAACAACCAACAACATAAATGAATAAAAACATAAGACAAATTATAAAAAGGAAAAGATAAATCAAACACCAGACGTCTGGTCTGGGTTTATGTGCCCCATTCAAAACTCAAGATGTAAAGTACTTTTTGTTAGATTTTATGCTTTTTTTGTCTTTTTAATCCCCTCACATTTAAAGGTATACCTTTTAACCAGACTTACAATTGTGCCCTGGTTGCTAATGGAGATGTCGAAAATAGTAATTATTTATACAAAACAGTTTCATATATACAAGAGTCTTTATTTGTAGATTAGAAATTATGCTGACAGGGAGGTCCTGGGTATAGCAGGATTTTTTATTAGTTGATGAAAAGGGGCTAATCGGATCATTTGGGCGGGGAAACAGGCTGTGGGGGTGGAGTTCTATTCCTGACTCCGCCCAGTATTCACACAGCTTCTCCTGTGATTGGTTGGAGCTTGGGGGTCCCTGATTCGACTGGCTAAACAGGCCTGCCCCGTTGCGCAACACAACTGCATTTTCTTTTCAACATAAATCATCTTAGAATCAAACAAAGAACTCAGTTGGATACATATATTTTTATAAATAAAGCAAAAAAAAAAAAAAAAAAATCTAATTCATTTCAAGTCAAAAACTTTAAATGTGAAAAATCATGGGACGTAAGGGCTTTCTGGGGTGGTCAAGGGAATATTTTCACAAAATGTTTCACCTGAACAGGCATGAATACTGATATAGATATTGGTCTAATCCTAATGAAACGTTAATGTTCATGGCAAAATGCACTGGGCGAGTCTGCCATCAAACAGACAGACGGACAAAACCCAGTCAGTGGGCATTTGAGCAGCAATAAGAGGAACACATACTTCTTTCATTGTTTTTAAAACAAGTCCACATTCTTCGCAACTCTGTCTCAAGATTGGTTTAGATCTGGGCGATCAAATTTATTTATCTTACACAATTCTAATTTATCAAGCCACCAATAAAACATCTCCTTGTAAATCAAACAGATTTTTTTTTCATATGCCACAAACCGATATATTATCGTTCAATCAGCTCAATTTTAAACCCAACACGACACGTCCCTATTCTGTCCCTTAGGATTTGTTGCGTCAAGTCTTCCTAACATGAGATATGCTCAGGCGGCTGCATAAAACTGAATCCTTGAACAAACTATAAATGTGTGCTATTTCCTGTGCTGGAGTCTGCAGGGGCTCATGGTAAATGTAGTGATCTTTCCCCTGATGTATAAGATCTGACCTTTCAGACATGCTGAAAGCTTGAATTTTTTAAATCACAGGAGCGATCTCACCTTAAATGAACAGTTCACCCAGAAATTTTAATTCTTAATAATTTATTATCCCATGCCATTCTTAACTTTTATGACTTTCTTTTCTTCTTTGAAACATGAAAGAAGATATTTTGTCAAAAAACATATTTTTTTTTGCCTATTCAATGAAAGTCAATGGGGTTCAAATTTAGTTCATTTAGACCTGTCACAATATCAGATTTTCACTACACAATTATCGTTGTTCAAAAACGATATTATTGCAATACCTATAGAATTTTTTGGGAATAAATAATGTTAATGTTTCTATTAAATCTACTAAGTTGGAGTGTCAACCAGGCATGGGATTATTATAGTATTAACACGATATCAATATTTTGGTTATCGTCAATACCAGCCCCAGACAGCAACATATCTTCTTTTGTGTTCCACAGAGGAAATAACGTCATACGATTTGGAACGACAGAGAGTGAGTAAATAAATGATGACCGAATTTTCATTTTTGGGTGAACTGTCTCTTCAAGGGCCTGACGGAAAGCTCTCAAAGCACTGTGGGTATTTAATACTATTCGTTGGGCAGTAGAGATGGTGCATGGATTCAGATGGCACTCACAGATGTGGTGGGTTCATCTACGAGCTGGAGTTGCAGTGGCAAATTTCCATTGTTTCCAAGCAACTGTAGAGAGTGTGTTGGGAAATGTCCATAAATATCTCCTTTATACCATACAGGCATGTTGCATTATGCAGCCCGGCTGATTATCACGATGACAGGAAGTTAGTTTGGGAATCTCAAAGGTCTTTTCCCCAGAATCCCCTACACGGCGACTGCTGCGGCATGTCAAAACACACCCTCTGCCGTTCTTTTTCAATCTCTCTTAGTTATGTTACCCGTTTGTCTCAGCGTTTCGTGATCGACACCTCCTCTCGCTTACTGCTGCACCTCCCACTGAGCGATTGTCTTCAAATCTTTTTTTAAAATAAAATTTTTCTTTTTCAATTAGATATGGCATTAAATCTCTGCTCTCACCACGTATATATTTACTATATCTTTAGATAGAAATATATATGTATATATTTTGACAACAAACATTGCAATATATTTTCTTCTTTTTTTTTTCTTTTGTATTGCAGGAGCCCTGATGTAGTACTTTTTTTTTTCCATTGAAATCATTGGGAGAGTTTGTCGATTTTTGGAAGTTTCTCTGTGATGGGGCTTTGCTTTGGAAACTGAGTGAACGAAGGAGGATTGAGAGGATATTCGATTCATTTAGGGGCTGAATGAAACCTTCACCTCCTACATTTCACTCATTCCCTCCTTTATCCACCCCTGCGCTACCTAAAGCTAGAGTCTCTAAGACCTTCAAATAGGAATGACCGCTAGAGTCTTCGTGTGGGGAAGGAAAGCAAAGAATAAAGAGAAACGATTAACAAACGCAGAAAAGCTACACAGCGACGGCAGATATCTCTCCTTCTCTGTTCACCCGCCTCTACTTCCTCCCTACCTCTCTGCTCTCTTCCCGCCTTTCTGCCTGCGCTCGGTCCATCCAGGAGAGGCTGTTAGGCGTTCACAGTGAGACAGAGAAAGTGGTGACGTTTTTGTGGGAGGTCTGGGTGGGGAAGGAGGGGTGATAAGTATATGGCATCAAACACAAACAATCGAACAAACGAACGAACCAACCAACCAACAAACAGCAAAACAAGAGCCTTTCTTGACGAGAAGGGAGATGCGTCTACCCTTTACATACTCCCTACATCCTGTCCCCCTTTCATACCAACTCTAGACCGTGTAGCTCAATGGGTGGCACTTGGCGTCTCCAAGCCGATCCCTTTCCGATGCCGAGAGGTCCCTCAAAGGTGTGTGCTTGCCACATGTATACATATATATTTACACATATACATATATACATATGCACACACACCACACATACACAAGCTTGAGAAAGCTCAGTGGATCCACCCGGCCCTCCTTAGTGCTAAAGTTCAAAATTTCGAAAATAGAAAACGAACAAAAAAAAACCAACATAAAAGTACAGTAACCATACATCCGCAGTGAAAATGGCTCCAGACATTTTTTTTCTTGATTTTTTTTCTTGTTTGTTTACAAAATAGTCAATAACACTCTATACTGTGTCATCAATTGCATGAAAAAAAATCCCAAAGACTCGATTCAGGCGGTTGAGACTTTCGTCCTCAAGCTGTTTTTCCAGACCGATGCGGATCAGGAGGGGCGGAAGGTGAACACCGTGGTGGATTCGTTTATGCATAAGCTTTCCGAGGCAATGCGTTGCAGTATGAAGCTATGCGAGAGACATAAAAAAGAGACACTTTTTCAACAGCCTAAAAACATCTAGACGGATCAATGCGAAACAATATATCTCTTAAAACCTCTTTTTCCTATTTTCTGAAGTCGAGAAATCAAATGAACAAGTGCACATGGAAAGCATTTCGTGCATAAGGTCCAAGGTGTCTTTGACAGAGAGAAGGAGTGGGGTAGGTGGGGAAGGTGAGAGAAGGATACAACTGAAAACAAAAAGAAGGCAAAATTAGGGGAAAGGGTCCAGGGGTTTGGGATATTTAATCCTGGAGAAGGCCAGATAAAAAGCTTGAGCAGAAGAATAAAAAAACGAAAGCAAATAAAGGTAAAAGAGAGGAAAAGAGAGAGACCCCTGTCCCGCCATTGTTCGTTTCCGCCCCTGCCCAGACTCCAGGTGTGTGTGTGTGTGTGAACGTACTGTATGTGTGTACACGTGAGCTACACCAGAGTGTAGGATTTGGAGTACGCCCCAGCATTCTGCTTTTGCAGTCTTCCCAGGCCGGACGAGCTGCTCTCTAGCAGAGAGTCTCTGGATCCCCCGACCTTGGAGCTGCCGGGTGTTAGGCCGCTGCCTCCCGTGGAGCTTGCACTGGCTCCTGCTCCAGCGGCGACCGCCCCGCTGGGGGCCGAGGAGGTGGAGGAGGTGCTGGGCATGGTGAGAGTCCTCTGGGGCAGGGTGGCCGTGCCTGAGCTGATGCTGGAGCTCCCAGCAGCCCCGCTTGAGGCTGGGCCCGACGTACCAGAGGCCCCTGAGCTGGTCAGGCTGCTCAGGCCACCGTGGCCCAGCGTCAGGGCCTGCTGCTTGGAGGGGTCTAATGTCATGTGGCGGCCCTGTGTGTGGTAGGCCCGGGCAGCGAGGCTCCGGATGGAGGCCTCACGGGGCGGGACCACAGGGCAAGGGTCGTGCAGCTCTGCTTGTTTCCGGAAGAAAGGGTCCGTCTTCATGTATAGGGGGAGGTTACAGTACTCACCTGCAGGACAGAGGGAAGTGTCAGTTGAACAGTGTTCAGCCTCTGTAGTTGGAGGCTCTTCTATGGATATTGTTTTTTAAAATGAATATATATTAGCATGCAGAGATTTTGTTGCAACAATACACAAAACACAGGGCTGCTGTGTCATACCTGTGGACCAATTCTTTAAAATGTAAACCATCAGAAATATTAACTTATTGATACATTATAGTTATTAATTATATTTATTTTTATAATATCAGAAATTATATAAAATACAATTATGTAAATATATTTTTTAAACAAACACTCATAAATATCAAACAGTTAAAATTACAACATATGCAACAAATTTAACACAAAACAAACCAAAACCAAAGACATTTTATATTTATGATTATAAATAATAATAAAAAATATACAAAACATTTGTTTTTTATTTTTTTATTTTTAAAGAATATATTAGAAAGAATATTTAAAAAATGTATACAAAATTTAAAATATTATATTTATTTTTATAACTTTTTTAATCAGAAATATCAGAAAACGTTCACTGAAATTATACATATGCAAAAACATTTAAACCAATCATGTTTTTTATTAAATATAATATATGTAAAGTATTATATATATATATATATATATATATATATATATATATATATATATATACTGTATATATATATATATATTATATATACACACCTTTTTTATATTTCACACTTTACTGAGATCATAACTTTTGCAAACCATTTTTCTCTATTTCATTTAACCCCTTCAGGAATATCAGAATAATAACTATTATTATAAAAAAGTACAATAAATAGTTATTTAATAAAATGTGATATCTATAATATTTTATACAATTTTATTATTTATCAAAAGGAAGAAACAGTTCTGGAAATGACACAATCTGGACTTCACAGCTCCAGCACTAAATGCTTAAGATTACCCCCATAAAACCACCTAAATGTGTCGTCAACTCACTCTTGTTGGCGCGGTGGGGAATGGGCACTGCCACATTTTTGCCGCGGTCGTAGTCCTGTGGTTTGGGTGGGGAGGCAGTGAAGCGACAGATGCCCGGTTCGGATGGTGTGCTCATAGAGGTCATGCTGTCTGCGTTATCATTGGTGCCGGTGGTCATCTGATCAGAGGAGCTGTCTGAGATGAAGCACTCTGTGATCTCAAACTTGGCGTGTTGCAGGTGTTCTTCCAGCTTAGCGTGTTCGTACGCTCGGGCCAGCTCCTCGTATGTGGAAGACGCACTCTCGGTGGACACCATACTGTTACGTCCCTTATCTGAGGACAGGAGAGAACAGAGTTAGTGTGAACACACTGTTAAAACTGTGGTCGATCACTTCATATGCTGGTCAAACGGCCCCTTTGTTTCAAAGTGGACAGTTTTTCAAGTCTGGTTAATGAGACGATAAATATAATTAAAACCTGAAATTTGTGTGTGTGTGTGTGTGTGTTGACCTGTGTCCTGGGACAGGCTGGCGCTGTAGCTGTCACTCTCTGTGACCGTGATGCCGTGCTGGGAGCCCACTGTCCGCCAGTCTGAGGTGAGAGTGCGAGCAGGTGTGGAGGCCTGGCATTTCGTCAGAGTCCACTGGCTGGAATAGCGGTTCCTTGTGCTGTGCGCAGACTTCACGCTCTTCCTCGATACTGGATCTAAGAAAAGGTCAAATGAGAGAGTATATGAAACATTCACAAATGATACCATCTTCTATCTAATATGCAATAAGTGGGTGAGCTATGACATACTGGTGCCAGGCCTGATGTCTGACATGTCAATCAAAGGGCCAGTGTTCTGGATGAGGGCGGGGTGATGCACAGACACACCCGTACAGAAGCTCTGAGGGTTCACTGATTGGCTGAACTCAGTGTCCGTCACAGGGATGGTGGCCTTGTCTTCACCTATCGCACACAACAGAGAAAAGCAAAGATACTGTTGTTTTACTTTTATAGTTCAGGAGTTCTTTAGCCAGGTTTCATTCAAGAATCAACTTTGTCTCGTATTTTGATTCCTTAAAGTCCCTGTAAAGGCAATTCTACAAAAAAATTCTAAACGCATTATAAATGTTACAAATGTATTGCTAAAACATATTACAAAGACTGTGAACTGTGAAGCAGTTAAACAGTTTTTCACCATTGCTATTTTACAGATTTTTTGGGCGGGGCTAAAACAGGGCTCGATGACGCACTGGAGCCCATGAGCTCGTGGACACGCCCCTACTTGATGACACACCGAGGCCACTGAGGCTGATCTCTCCCGACCCCATTCGCATTCGCCGCTCAAACGCGAGTTACTGTCACTACTATTAGTTACTACAGCCTACAGTTTGCTAGATAGCTACCTTGACACGGAAATGCGTAGGCTACTACCTGGATGCGATCATGTACTAAACAGATCGGTGTCTTTATTTAAATTTCCTAAAAACGATCACATCAAGAAGAGGTGGATTAATTTTGTGTAGAGCCAACCTTGATGAAGAGCTGAGGATCACCGCCAACACCCGCCTCTGTAGTGATCATTTTACACAGGATCGTTTTATAAACTTTCCTCAGAGACAACTGGGATTCGCTGATAATCCGCTGTTACTGGTGAACGGGGCCGAAACGACTATCCCCCGCCAGCGTTCATCCTCCGCTCCCGAAAGCAGTATCACCTAATATCGCCGTCGACAGCTTTCCCGCAAGTGGGCGTGGTTTCAGCGCAGCCAGCGGACACGTATGGGATGATTATAGTATCAAAATGATTAACACGTGCAAGCACACTTATCAATGAACTTGATACATGTTGCAGAAATGTTTTATCCATGCCTTTCAACTTGCGTGTGCAAAATTCAAAATTGAATGAATGTGAAGCAATTTGTTCAAATAGAGACATTTTTGTGAATACAAATGTTTTCCTTTGTATTAGTGTATCATAATTTGCACATACAACACAGAAGATGTGCATGCGTGGATCAGGTGACACGCGTGCATTCATTGACGTCTTTTCTGACTCGATCTCATTTGATTCATTTGGATTTTGAGACTTTCTTTTCGCGGTTTTTAAGCATTTCACAACCCACACACAAACAACTACAAATGAATAGGCCTGGTGCTAATTATTAATGTGTGCACAACTACCCATCTATTTGACAAATTCACAAATGTGCGTCACTACGTTTAAACTAATACAATACAACTTGTGTGTGCAAAATCCAAAATCACATGAATGTGCAGCATTTTGTACAAATAGAGACATAGTTGTTAATACAAAACCTCGATTTTGTATTAATGTAGGCCAGAATTTGTGCATGCAACAAGTAAGATGTGCATTTGTGGATCAGGTGACACGCGTGCATTCATTGACTCGTTTCTGAGTCGATCCTATTTGATTCATTTGGATTTTGAGACTTTCATTTCGCGGGTTTCGCCTGGCAAGATCCACACACACTGTCTGAGAAAAGCTGCTACCACTAGATGGCAGTGTTCTGCTAAAACAGACAACGGCAGCATAATCAAGCGTTCTTCCGCATTTAAGACGCTTAATGAGAGTGATATTGATGCACCAAATTTAGTACACAATAATATAGGCCTACCTTATTAATAAAGCATACTTTATAGAGGCAAACATTAGATCAGATTATGAACAACACCCATAGAAAACCATTATAAAACGCTTAACGTGCAATCGCGCGTTGCATGGTCAGTAAGGTGGATTGGCTACTGAGTTTAAATATCACCCTGCATTGACGTTAGGCCTAAGCTTTTTCTTTATAATGTGCTCTATGGGAGGAAAACTATACAGCCTACAGACAAGAGACTACATGAACGCAACGCACGGCGTTTCAAGTTAATAAAATTTTCCTTCCCGAGCCAGTTAAAAAGAACAAGCTTAACATGAAATCCTGCAGTTGCGTTTAACTTTGCATGTGAATGGGAGAGCAACCGGTCCGAGAGCGCAGTGAAGTAAGTTTTAGTTTTAATATTCGCCACATTTTATAAAGGGACCATCTGCAAATTCCACTCAGTCAAAAAACAATATAAACGTCCAGTCATTCATTCAAATGAACATACTTCCAAGGTTATATTATAACCTTGGAAGTCTAGTGGGCAGACTGACTTAGCCTACTGTTACTCGATGTCCAGCCAATATCTCGATTGAACGGTACAATTTTTTAAATTACTGTAAATTGTTTTTCTATTCATGTTCCAAAGGTTGTAGTAGCCTACGTTCCTAGTGATAAGTCAGGTGAAATTTTACATTATTCACCTGTAGTAGGCTAAGTCACCAAAAACCCGTTTGGTTAATTACAGTAATTTTTATATAAAATAATAATTGTTTAAATAGGCTACATGAAGGGAGGTATTGGGACAATTGCACCTGTAGTAAGCCAGTCTAGTCACTATAGGAACATACTACAACCATTTTGCATGAAAAAACCCTTTTGGTGAATTACAGTATTTTTCTGCAGAATACAGGCTACATGAAGGGAAGTATTGTCCAAATTTTACTTGTAAGTCAGTCTTACAGAAACATTCTACGAGCTTTGGAATTTGAAAATGTCCGTTATTAAATTTTAAAAGTAATTTGAATAAAAACAAATTATACGTTTTAACCACTGATCTATATAGAATGACATTATATAGATCAGTGGTTTTAACACAGTTAGTGAAATTGGCAGACGTTCCCTTGTGCACCATGAGCTGTGGTTAGCGCGTCAAAGCATTCTCATGTAGAAATGCAGCTACAGGCCCGCTACGCCAGTTGATTTTCAATTAATATTTCATGTCGATATACAATGGTTGCATATTGTTAAAACTCATCGTGCTATAGTAAGACTATAGCCTATAACAGTGGCTTAGCCTAAGGGTCAAGGGAAAACAAATGTACTGCGAAAATCGTCTTTAATATTTAAAAACAGACATTTTCAAATTCCAAAGCTTGTATATGTATACAGTGTGTAGTCAGATAAAAATAAGCATATAATATGAACGCAACTGCGAAATTTCACCTTTTTTTAACGGGAAGGAAAATGCCATTAACTTGAAACGCCGTTCGTTGCGTTCATGTAGTCTCTTGTCTGTAGGATATATTTCCCTCCCATAGAGCATATTATAAAGAAAAAGCTTAACGTCATGCCGTAAGACGGTGATATTTAAACTCAATAGTCAATAGCCAATATACCGTATTGAACATGCAACTAATGGTTTTCTATGGGTGTTGTTCATAATCTGATGTTATCTGTTTGCCTCAATAAAGTATGCTTTATTAATAAGGTAGGCCTATATTATTGTGTACTAAATTTGGTGCATCAATATCACTCTCATTAAGCGTCTTAAATGCGGAAGAACGCTTGATTATGCTGCCGTTGTCTGTTTTAGCAGAACACTGCCATCTAGTGGTAGCAGCTTTTCTCAGACAGTTGCTGCGTCCCAATTCGCCTACTTATACTACGCCCTAAAAGTATGTACTCTTTTTGTGAAGAAAAAGTACATACTTTTGAGTGTGTAGCAAAAGAGTAGGCAAGCTTTGGGACATACTACTTCGCCATCTTTAACGGACAGCTCTGTCGCGTACATCCTGTCACCGTAAACTGCCCTGTCAATCATCTTATCACAGTTAAATTCCTACATTCAATCTAATATAACTTCTTACCATTTCGGAGAGAATTGTTGTCGCACGTTCATCTGCCAGTCATGGGGCTTTCATGCCGAGACTCAACTCATGTGTTTGGAATTTGAATATAATAATGCATTTAAAAGTTAATGGCTAAACGTATCTTTGCCAAAGTCCACAATGCTGCAGATGCAATATAATGTGGACAACATTGAATAAATACATTTTCGTGAGGTTAGATACTGATCATTAATCACTCAAACCCCTTTATCTAAACCTCTCTACATAACCGTCGGACTCGCTTGTCCTCCATGTCTGTAGTTTTTGAACACTTTTCAGTCGTGTTTGTAGTTCTAACCGAATCCTCGTCCAACGCGCGATGGGTTGTGGGCAATATCAGCCGTTAGAGTGTGCAACGATCTGCACTTCGGATTCTGACCGGATATAGTAGACCATCCGGGTCTCTTTGGAACACTCATTTCAACATACTACGATTTGGGACGTACTAATTCTATTTTCGAATACTATTTAGGACGGATAGTATGCGAATTGGGACGCAGCAAGTGTGTGTGGATCTTGCCAGGCGAAACCCGCGAAATGAAAGTCTCAAAATCCAAATGAATCAAATAGGATCGACTCAGAAACGAGTCAATGAATGCACGCGTGTCACCTGATCCACAAATGCACATCTTACTTGTTGCATGCACAAATTCTGGCCTACATTAATACAAAATCGAGGTTTTGTATTAACAACTATGTCTCTATTTGTACAAAATGCTGCACATTCATGTGATTTTGGATTTTGCACACACAAGTTGTATTGTATTAGTTTAAACGTAGTGACGCACATTTGTGAATTTGTCAAATAGATGGGTAGTTGTGCACACATTAATAATTAGCACCAGGCCTATTCATTTGTAGTTGTTTGTGTGTGGGTTGTGAAATGCTTAAAAACCGCGAAAAGAAAGTCTCAAAATCCAAATGAATCAAATGAGATCGAGTCAGAAAAGACGTCAATGAATGCACGCGTGTCACCTGATCCACGCATGCACATCTTCTGTGTTGTATGTGCAAATTATGATACACTAATACAAAGGAAAACATTTGTATTCACAAAAATGTCTCTATTTGAACAAATTGCTTCACATTCATTCAATTTTGAATTTTGCACACGCAAGTTGAAAGGCATGGATAAAACATTTCTGCAACATGTATCAAGTTCATTGATAAGTGTGCTTGCACGTGTTAATCATTTTGATACTATAATCATCCCATAGACACGCCCCCAGCGTTTGAGAGCAGAGAATAATGCTCATTTTTTCAAGATTTTGAAAGCTTATTTTATGTACTTGCCGGCTTTTTTTATCATTCAAATTTGGCTGGATGGCTAATAACACATTTTTCTGTGGTGTGACAAACTCAGAACACATACTTAATTTTGACTTTACAGGGACTTTAAATTCCTATCTATCTATCTATCTATCTATCTATCTATCTATCTATCTATCTATCTATCTATCTATCTATCTATCTATCTATCTATCTATCTCTTTGTCTATCTATCTATCTATCTATCTATCTATCTATCTATCTGTCTGTCTGTGTCTATCTATCTATCTATCTATCTATCTATCTATCTATCTATCTATCTATCTGTCTGTCTGTCTGTGTCTATCTATCTATCTATCTATCTATCTATCTATCTATCTATCTCTTTGTCTATCTATCTATCTATCTATCTATCTATCTATCTATCTATCTATCTATCTCTTTGTCTATCTATCCATCTATTTTTGTCTGTGCGTCCATCCATCCATCCATCCATCCATCCATCCATCCATCCATAGTATTATGCATAATATATAATTCTTACAGGTATATTCCTATGACTTCCATATGACTCAACAGCACATGCATACACACACATACACTGACCTATCTGTTTGATTCCCTCTTTATCCTCGATGAGCAGCTGCACGCGAGGGATATCTATGTGCAGTCGGGGTCCCTGAGGTGGGCCTTTAACTGGAGTGTCAAAACTTCGATTGTTCTTACTGCTCCAGGTGCAAAACAACCACAGAAAGACACACACAAAAAAAGTATTGCCACTGCCACTTCCTTAAACACACACAATTCAGAAGGAATGAATGAGATCAATGTTTTACTTTTGGAGTTTAATCTTTACACAGACTATTAACTATATCCTTACCTGATAAGCATCTCAGCCAAGCTCTTAGCATCTACAGAAGCAAACAGAGTTATTTTATTGAAACCTGTAAATTGATTCTCAAAATGTAATATATATATATATATATATATACACATACATACACATTAAAAATACATACAGTATCAAATAGGCCTACTTAAAACAACGTTCCATTCTTTCAATACAGTTTCCCGCCTCTTTCACTCTCTTACTTACCTCTGAGTCTCTTGAGTCTCTTTTCTTTGCGTTTCTTGCGGATAATAAAGAGTAGCGCCATGCCTAACGTGACCAGGATGACTGGGCAGCCGATAGAGAAAAGCTTTTTAACATCGTCCCCTTCCCCTCGCGCTGACTTAATAGGCGGAATAGTGCCTGCGGAGGAAAGGAAATAGAGATAAGTGAAGAGATCGAGATAAAGCCTCATGTCAAGGCTCTTATCGCTAAAATTCAGGCCTAAAAACAGATTATTTAATTGATTTAGCTGCTAATTGTACATGTTCTTTTGCGTCGTCCTGTAGTACATGCCCTGGCCCTGGAGGAAATATATCTGGACATCCGTACAAGTATTGAATGACAATTGAGTGACTCGACTGATGGTGCATTCACATAATTTCATTTTATTACAGCTGGGACGTACTGCCATCATAATCCAGCGTGGCAAACTGTGAGCTCTGGTTCCCACACCCGGCGCTGTTGCACGCCTTCATCTTCAGCTCATACCAGGTGGCCTCACGCAGCTCAGCGAGGAAGATGTCAGCAGAGGCGTTGGTGCGCACGCTCTGCCAGGCCCAGGTGCCTTTGGGACGGAACTCCAGAAGGACAGCAGTGATGGGGCAGCCGCCGCTCGTCCAGCCCTGCAGGTTGAGCCGGGCGTGGGTGGAGTTGATGTGAGTGAAGAGGGGCTGGTCCTTATTGAACTGCGGCTCTGCAAAAACAAGAAATAAAACTAATGATTGGCTGAGTTCATACTATAATATACTAATGCGTTATAGATTGATTACCATATAATCTATATAATTTATAACAATAATTGGCTGAGTTCATACTATAATAATGTGTTGTATTGATGCAATAGATTTGTTATCATTTAATCTATGAAGGTCTTCTTTTTACTTTTAAATGTCACATACATAGATGCTATTTCAGATTTGTCCTTGAATTTCACATAAATCTCACATAAAGGGATATATAATGTTACAAAAGATTTATATTTCAAATAAATGCAGTTTTAACTTTCTATTCATCAAAGAATGCTGAAAAAATGTTTCACGATTTCCACAAAAATATTAAGCAGCACAACTGTTTTCAGCATTAATATTTGAATGATTTCTGAAGGATCATGTGACACTGAAGACTGGATTAATGATGCTGAAAAAATATATTCAAATAGAAAATATTTCTTTTAAATTGGAATAATATTTCACAATATTTCTGTTTTTACTGCAGTTATGCAGCCTTAATAAATGCAGCCTTGGTGAGCACAAGTGACTTCTTAAAAAAACATAAAAAAATTCTGAACGCTAGAGTGTATACATTTAAAAAGTATGAAAAATGCTAAATAGCCAATGATAATTTTTACATACGTCTTAAAGGTACAGTGGCAAACCGAGCCTATTTAATTCTAAGGGTTAATAAGGAGGAAGGAACTGGTCACAAGGAACTAAACAATTATAGTTTCGGTGCAAGAACCTTGATAAAAGGTACAAGTGAACTTCAGGGAAGAAAATAAGCTAGCTAGAACCACTCACCTCTGCCGTGAGTCTTGGCCTCAATGATCTCACTGATGCGACCGGCTCCCACACTGTTTTTAGCTGCCAGTTTGACTTTGTACCAGGTTCCACAGCGCAAGTTGTCCAACTTGAAAGAGCGTTCGCTTGAGCTAATGAAGACATCCTTCCACTCCTCAGTGTTATCTACTGAATACTGCAGCACGAAACCTGAACACACACACATATGCAATATAGGACAGCTGTTTTCATTGAATTCTAGGATTCTGTTCTAAATAGTAGAGTACTAAAAGAGTTTTGGAGTCTAACAATATGTTTGAATAGCATACTAATATACCACTGCTTGTGGAGTATGGAGTATGTATGCTGACAACAATACGCATATTTTCTAGATGTAAAAACACACAGATTTGCTAAAATGTGCAATAGCAGAGCACACTGCGTAGGATACTGTATCCCAAAATGCAATGTGCTCCACAGGACTTCCCATTCCAATAACTAGAAGCAATTTGAGCAAATAGGTTTTTCTTTACTCATTATTTGAGTGGACTGAGTGGCTGTCATATTAATGCAATGTATATAATTGGTATAAAAAAAAAATATTTATAACTGAATAAACATATTTATATCATTTTACAACAATGCAGCATATTTCCATATGAAATGTATATGGTTGCATAATGCATTACATACATTTATTTATTTTTTATTTATTATTATTTTATTAGTTCATGCAATTCCTGGGAATCAAACTCGTGATTTTGGCATTGCAAGCATAACTCAGGACACCGTAATAAAGACTTCCTAACATCACCACTAGATGGCGCATTGTCCTTACAGACTAATCACAGCGTAACTATCTCAGACGAAGAGCTGATCAGATGGCTGTAAACCTCCATTAGTTACAAAGAGAGAAAAAATGCTGACTGCACAGTTATGCAAATAGATGCACAATATGGCGTCGCCCATCATTAGGAACGGGATGGATTTGGTGTCTCACTTCAGCTTTGGCAGATGGCAAAATAAAGGGCTCCACATCAAAAGGATTTACCCATTGACAGCCTGGCGTGCTCCTTATTCTCCTCCCACCCTTCCACACACAAACACCACAGACATCTATGTTTTTACCTAATTTACTGTGAGGTGCAAGCAGTTTGACTGTAACATGTGACACAGTGACAGATTAAACATTCTGAGAGAAAGACAGGTAGACAGATAGAAAAAAGAGAGAATGTGCGAACCATAATAAAACAAACCTTAGAGATAGATAAAAGTAAATTAAAAAGGGGGTGAGAGATATAAAGGACTTGTTGTTTGAGGCGACCAGACAGAGGCAGGACAAACGCTTGTACCTCTGATGGAGCTTCCTCCATTGTCTCCAGGGATCCAAGCCAGAGTGATAGAAGAAGTGGACGTGGTGGAAACTGTCAAACGTGGTTGATCTGGAGGCACTATAACATAGCACACACACACAGATTGATGGGAAATCTTCCTCTTAATATTCAAACACCAGAAGCCAATAATGTGGATCAACTTTTGCCCGTCCTGGAACATGACACAATCTTATCTCTACCCCCATTCTAAAAGTGCGGTCACATTTTCCGTTGATCAGCAAGTTTTCATGGTCCAAATCGAGTCATCAACAGGAATCTGCATGTTCGAGAATTTTGCTTCAGAGTGAATGATTGGTCAAGCAAATTTGCCACGTTGACCAACAGAAAGCGGCTTGCTTTAAAAGTGACTTTTGTGTGAGCTGTGCATCATACATTGCTATTGGACAATGGACCTTTTTTACACACAAAATTTCACTAATGTGACCACCCCCCCCAAACCTAAATTCAGATTGGTTGATAGGAACTGTTCGAGGAGCTGTTCAAGCTAGTTGACCCAGGACCATTTTACAGGACTGTCTGGAAATACACTCTTCCTTACCTTGTACCAGCAGGTTTACGATGATTGTGTCAAACCCCAACGTGTTGGTCGCTGTGCAGGTGTAGTACCCAGAATCCTCGGCTTTCACAGAACGTAGCACCAGGGTACCATTTGAAAGAATGTTCCTGTGACCATCCTGAGTAACCGGAATGGCAGTGTCCTCACTGTGATGATCAAATCACAATCACATTGACCTTTTCATCTTTTAATAAACTAGAGATGAATATGAAGGACTTAAAAAAAAGAGGAATTTGGGGTTGTACAACTAAACTGTCACTTTTCATTTTTCAAAAACTCATTGGGGTTTTCAGGAAATTGCCAAAAGCTGATCTCAGACCTGTCTTTGGTCCATTTGATGGTAGGTGTCGGCTCTCCCACCGAGCTGCACGGCAGCCGGACTTCCTTCATCCATGGAGTGGTCACCGTTCCACCAAAAGATAGGATTTTAGCAGGAGCTGAGTAGGACAAACAAAGAGTCATATACCGGTGCACAAATTATACTGGGCTTAGGGTGGACTGACCTTCCTAATTAAAGTTTGAACCCCGCAAAGGAAGTAAAAAAGGTTGGGGTTTTAGGGGCCGTTCACACAGAATGCATTCCACTGCGTTGCTTTTCCATTGCTTTTATATGTAAACACGCATTAGATGGACATCTTTGTTGAGTCAAAACAATGGACATCTTCGTCTCACGTTTTTTGCAGCGTCTTGCCATGACACACTGTTCTATAAATGGGGCACTCAAAGTAAAATAAGTTCAACTTTTAAAAAGCATGTCTCGAGACCTTGCGTTTATTTCCCCATTCCACTGCCCTCCACCTCACGTTTAAACACAAAAGCACGTTCTGTGTGAACCAACCCTTAAAAAGTATATATTGTACAGTTTGACGTCTACATGTTATTTAATGACTATTTAGTGTGTGACCACAACAGTTCACTCAATGGAAATTGAACATACATGGAAAAATTGGCCATCAAGGGACTCTTGCTCTTTAAACTAGCTGTGAACCAGTTGTTAAATAACACACACACACACACACACACACACACACACACACACTCATGGATTCTCTTCCTCGTTTTCTGACCCAGGGAATATTGATTGAACTGCCCCCTTCATTGTCTGGCATATTGGCCGGGTCATTGTCTGCCATCTCTTTCTCATTTAGTTGCTTTTACTCCTCTCCTCATAATAAATGACAGGCTATAGCATCATCCATCAGGAGAGAATGAAGGAAAAGGAAGAGAAGAGAGCATCAATGACAGAATGACCCTGTGCTCACTTGAGT
The DNA here is from genome assembly GCA_030578255.1 of Tiaroga cobitis. Lineage (NCBI taxonomy): Eukaryota > Metazoa > Chordata > Actinopteri > Cypriniformes > Leuciscidae > Tiaroga > Tiaroga cobitis. The sequence goes on from CM060605.1 coordinate 13,975,655, forward strand.
CATCTGCCTTATCAGGCAATTGCACAATTTCTACATAATCGCCGAATAAATAAAGCAAAATTATAAACAGGAATTGACATTGACATTGATTACTGCTTGGAAACTATCAAACTGTCTGATTTGAGATCAGGTATTGACTTCTAAAGTGCATGTGGATACAGAGCTGATAGGAGATACATGACACAGGCCTTCATAAAGACTTATTTTCCCATTAAACTCTAGGCTGACTCACCTTTCCCAGCAGGCTCCACAGTCACCTTCTCGCTGATGTTGCCCCGACCAGCAGTGGTGACGGCGGCTGACCAGATCAGATACTGCTGACCCCGGGTCAGGTGGGTGATTCTGTATATCAGCAGCTCAGGGTTGGCTTCGTATTCGCTGGGTGCCTGGAATCATCGCAAGAACACAATGTTACGAACAAACACGCTGGAGCTGATAAAGACAGGGCGGTGATGTTATTCTGTTCACAATAGCTGTTTTTAGACTCAACAAGTATGTGGACACAAATGTTTCAATGTATGCTGGAGTTTGAAATGTGTCCAAATGCAATCCATAATTAAACACTAGTATATTGCATTCTCAGCACTGCCACAAGGGGCGCTATAGCGGCTATTAGGATAAACGTTCTTCTTCTACAGTAAATTTTCTCTTTTAGCTAGTTAAAATTGAAAGGACTATTCTATTCAGGAAACCTGTTTGAAAACAGTCCTAATTTTTTCTTTTGTTGATGCTAGTGAAACTGTCAACATGTTTGTAGCTAGCAACCCGAATAGATGCGGTCACATCTAGTGTTGCTCAGTGAAATTTTGGAGGCTAAATCCAGTCATTTCAATAGGAATAGCAAGTTTTGCGTGACGGCAAAAAAATGTAACCCACAGATTTCACTCTCTTCAACGCTAATTTGCCATGTTGACCAACATAAAGCTGCAGTTTAAAAGTCTTTTATGTGAGCTGTGCTTCATACAGTCCATCACTACAATATTGACAATCGACAATGCACTTTAAAAACACATTGGATAACATCTGAGTACTGAGCTTTGTTATGTATTTTATGTTATGTACATAAGGACTGCACTTTCTGGTATTTGCATATGTTTCTGGCCTTACTATAGGCTTCAGCTCATATTTAAATGCTTTTAAAGCTAAAAATGAAAGATGACGACTTGCTTTAATACAGGATTTATACTGGGCCCTTTAAAGGTGAAGATGAATGTGTAACGTGTGTGGCGGCACCTGGAGAAAATGATTATTCAAACACAATTCTTTCCTTTACCCTTGAATTAATAGCGTTTGCTAAATAAGAGATTTCTGCTGCTTTTCTTTATGTGAGTGAAAAAGGCTTAACTGTGTGTGTGTGTGTGTGTGTGTGTGTGTGTGTGTGTGTGTGTGTGTGTGTGTGTGAGAGAGAGAGGGAGACCCAAGGGAGGCCTTACACAAGTAGATGATAGGGTAAAAAGACAATACCCCCAGACACACTAGATCAGTCAGCCTCAGATAACACTAACAATAGAGGCATTCTAATGAGAGATATCTGCTGCTCACCTCAGCATGCGTAACACACACACACACACACACACAAACACACGATGAGTATTTCTATTATTATATCCACCTTTCATTGAAATGCACAACAAGAACACAAAACAGTATCACTGTACACACACAGAAATAACGTGACGTTAGGCTGTGCTTCAAGCTCACTGTAATTGTAGTGTGTTTAAGAGAGCCGTGTGTCTGCTGTCCAAACACGTGTTCATCACGATGAATGTCTGCTGCCCGCAGACATGCAAACACACAGCGTCATTCCCACCGATCTCACTGAATGCTGCCCTGCCATCATCTCTCGTACCCCTCGGTCCTGACACTAACACAGTGTCCCCCCCCCCCACACACACACAGTGCTGTTTCATTTCATGAGGTGTTTCTCATGTCAGTTTGGGTTCTTCAGTTGGCTAATGGATTTTAGGTAAACATATTTCCATATTCTATTCATAATCAGAAATATACTACCTACAGCTGCTGCTGTCTTCTAAGGCGGCATTCTAACTGAAATAGAAACAGAATGGAATGGAATGGAATCCTCATCATCAGTGGTTTGTGGAACACTTTACAATAGATTACTATAATGCAATACAAGTATGCAAGCAATATATAAAAATTAAAATATAAAAATAGGGTTTAAAGTCGACATGAAGTGGAAATTCACCCTATCTAAATGGATGTTATTGATCTTATTGTGGATGATTCATCCATGCATTGGTTTCATTTTCTAACATTTACCTTGTAATTTTTTATCAAACTGTCATAACTCGATTTTTTTCTTTTTGATAATCTGTTTCACTCAGATGTGCGTCACAAACAATACGGAAGAAAAGATCTGTCGCTACTTCCACTACAATGTGACTTTAGCATGCAGTTTGCATACTTCCTGCCTGCATGTGCCAGCCTAGCAACTGTCATTAAGACGAATGGGAATGCTAATGAAATGTTAGCATCCCCCAGGAATTTTTTAGATTTCCTTATCGGCCATCTTGGAATAATTTTTTTCCAAGATGGAATTTGTCACAGTGCATTCTGGGCTATGTTTATTTGTGAAGACTAGATGTGGTGCTGGTTTACATATTTGCCAAGGTCAAGGGGTTTAGAGATAAATAGTGAAAATAATAATAATCATAATTATTATAATTATATACTTATTATATTATAATTATATAATACAAGTATATTATAATTACTGTTAATTTAAATCATTAATATAAATAACAAAACACAAATAATATTTATGTACAACATTTATAAATATAATAATTATTATGATTATTATTTAATACACATACTCAGATGTTGCTTTTATCATATCATGTTTGCTATTTTTCTCATACAAATGAGTACTATATTTAGCTGTCTTCATATTTTAGGAAGGGGGTCCCTTGGAAGAGGATCATCATATTTGGGGACCTTGGCATCAAAAAGTTAGAAAACCGCTGCCTTCTGGGAGTATGTCTAAGATCCCTAAAGATGCTGTCTAGGTAGGCAGCTCACTAGGCTTCTGAACCCTCTCTCCCTAGTTAATTTCGATTCATCCCCCCCCCCCCCTCTCAGCATGAATCAGGTATGGGAGGTGCGGGCGGGAGGGGTGGAGCGCTGTAACGGATATTAAAATATTCCTCCGGTGTAGAGATAGCGGTGATCCGGGGAGCGATAGAGGGAGATAATGAAAAGAGGAACAAAAGTACTCCCCGCACGCTGAGTCTGACCCCCCTTTCTCCTCCACCACCCCCCCCCCCCCCACACACACACACACACACACTCATTTACATAGTAATCACCCTGTGAGGCCAGAGAGAGAGAGAGAGAGGAGTGATTTGTGAATGAGCAAAAGAACAGAAGAGAGTGAGCATGTGTACATCTGGACAGGTACATTAATTCAGTGTGAGAGTACACAAATTACGTGTGTGTGTGTTTGTCGAGAAGGTGGTTATAAATGTGATCGAGCCTGTGAGATGTGTGTGTGTTTGTGTGTGTGCTGTCAGCTTGTTTCCTGCCCTCCCTGATGAACAGATGAGGTTGTCTAGGCAACGTGATGAGACGCAGATATGCAAATGAGACGGGAGGGTGAGCTTGCATGCACACACTGCAGTATGAGCCTCTCATTTACACACACACACACACACATCCCGCTGATACTGCAGCACAACCTCACACATGCAGAGATTAAAAATACACTCGCCACAAATCCAGACACAAATAGACGATACGATTAACCAAACGCTGATTTATACTTAGAATCTAAAGAAAAAGAAAAAGAAAAAATCCTCACATACACACCCATATGAAGTAAAGCACATAAATGTTAAAAACACATAAATATTCAGTCTTGCATGCTTCAACAAACACAAAAACACAAGAATGCCTTAATTTTTAAACAAAAAACGACGCCAACACCAAAATCAATGTTAAAAAACAAGTTTCCCCCATTTTGTGCCTCACCGGTTGGCCCGATCCAGGGCTGGAACAGTAAATTGTGTATTTTCGGATGATACCATTGGGCTTGATGGGGGGAAGCCAGGATACCACCACACTGGAGGCAGAGGATGGCACTGCTTTGATGCCCGCTGGAGGGCCGGGGTCTGAAAGCGAAAGAAAAGAGACAGAAAAGTAGATTAATGTTTGACAGAGGCATTGTGGGATATATCACCTCCCTGTGACCTAAAGGTTTGCCGTAATATGATGTGCGCTACTTATGGAGTTTTCTGGACTTTTTCTTAAAGAGAGAAAGAAAAAACGAAAAAGAAAAAGAGGAGCCCTGTTCCTAAACAAGCGAGCTGTCTTTCTGCCTACTTAGTCAGCTAAATAAGTATACTTCCAGTTTAATTTACGCTGGGGTTTTTCGTACAGTGCGTGTGAAAAGATACACGTTTAAATGAGCATTTTTATCCATCATAATTGAGAGTAATAGTCCCAGACATTGGACAATGATTAAACTTTCCAGTGTGCAAGTGTCGAGGGCCTGTGTTCGCGCACGCTATAACATGTACTGTAGTTTACTTTGAAAAGCTACGTGTTCAGCTAAAAAGTCTAAACTTTGTCAAAACTGAAATATACTTTGGACTTTGGCAGCATCTTAACCATCATGACTGCATCAAAGCTTTCTACATAAGCAATGGCAAATAAATAGTGCTGCTTGTGAAGCGAACATGAGAATAAACTGAGTCTTGGCTTACAGAGTTTGACATTACTTAGCATGTCGCTAAGCTAATGCTGCCGAAAAAAGTACAAAAATACCAAACGTAAAATTACTGGGTAAGATTCGATTTTTCTATTCAAATTAATCTGTTCTGAACAAAATATAATTTCCCACCAGCCATCTTGGATGCATTCTGGGATTTCTTTATGAAGGACACATTCAATGCTTGCACAAATTTGGCCAAAATTAGAATATCTTATAATGTTGCAGCCTACTTTTGGGAACTGCCTTTGTCTACCTTAAAAATTCTCCCATGAAGGCAGAAAACTAGCTTTTGGAATAGAGCTATAAAGAATGAAACTAGGAGCCAAAAAAAAACAAAAAAAAAAACATGTTTCTTGAGTCTATTTTAGAGAATTTCTTACCATAAGATTAATCTTCAGACAGTGTTCAGTGTGAAAATGTAATGCATTAAACATTTTAATTTCAATAAACAGCTGTTAACGCATCTGCAACATGAACTTTTGATTGCCATCAATGCGAGTGAATATTGATGGTCTTTTCCATTGCACTGCGAAGAAAACTGGCCAACTAATAAGACTCACGCTTTAGGAGTTACATAAAACTATGCAGGGGTCCAGAGCTTTGTTTAGGATTGGCCCCAAAATACATTAAACCCCCATCACACTTCTGTCATCTTATAAATAACCGTCACAATTTAGTGTGTCTACAATGCTTAGCAAGACTTGGAGAAAAATTCATAATCATCATTACTAGGGTTTAGCCATACAGGGGTTTATCCTTGAGGGGGTTTAGGTCTTAAAGTGGTGACACAAACTGTTGTTCTAATTCTAATTCCCTGTAAATTATGGAAAACACAGTTGAAAATTGGCCAGAAATTGGCCCAAAAAACGTGGACAGGAAGCCCCTTGTCAAACTGACACCACACTCCTATATCTATCATATTCAATTAAATGAAAAAGATCAATGCATCTCTCCTATTCTCCACCACTCAGACACCCCTTATTTCCCTGAACCCCCCCTCAACCCCACCAGGGAACGGAGGAGAGACAGATATAGGATAATCCTATCCCGACCAGTGTAAGCACAAAATTAATGTCAGCTAATCCACAAAGAATAAATCCTTCTCCTTGTGTTGGATGGGGGATCTTCTTTGAGCCATAAACCAGCTTTACAGACCCCCCTCCTTTAGCGTCTTAATTCTCATTAAGTGTGCTAATGCTATTTCAGAGCCTAAATGTCGCCACGGCGACCGCATCCAGCAATCAGGCAATCCAGCATCATCTGGACTGGGACCATGCAGCACTTGCCTCCAGCTAATGTGGTTTTTGTGGCAAGATTTTCTGCCCCACAACCTCCCCCCACCCAGACACATACACACGCCCTTGAGCTTGAAAAGAGTCGGGGTAAAGGGGAAGTGGATTGCACATAATGTGGCTGTGTGTTTGAACACCGGTTCTCCACTGTCTGGGTTGAAAGCGCACTGGAGGGTCACAATGATCTGTCACAGATAAAAGACTATATAATTTTGTACCTTTTATGTGGTCCAAAACCTAATAATCTGGCTATTCAGGGTATCATAAATATGCTCAATAGTAAGCAGTAACATTAATTTGTTTTTTAAGATCCCTTAACAGGCCACATTCTAAGACTGAATCGTTCATAGCAAAGTCAATCTCAGAATGCATTACAGCAAGCTCAGTAAAAAAATAAATCAGAAGATACAGAAAAAAATGTTGATTATAAATCAGCATATAGTTCCTTAAAACTGAAAGTAATCAATAAATATAGTTCAGTGTAATTTTACTCAGTATTTTGGTATGCTGTGTTTTTTTTTTTTTTGTATGAATTGCAACAGTCCCAGCCCATTTTTCCAGCGTCCTTGGATCCGAAAGTAAATGACCATTAATTTACCCCTAAGGATTCTCAAAAAGACTTCAAGGGTATGTTTACACGACAACAATGTACTAAAAACTTTTTCCGCATACAGACGACAACGTTGTCAAAATGAGCCCCGCTCACAAGGATCCACGAAAACGACTAAAAACGCTGTTTTATTCATGCCAGGCCAGTAGTTGGCGATGTCACTTTGTAAAGAAACACTACACGCCTATAGGCTGGACACGTAATACGCATGATTTTTGTAGTTTACGTGGATACGATACCGGTATAGTTTTCAAAAACTTGCACTTTGAAACACGATTTCAAAAGCTTGCGTTTTCAGGCCGCCAACACGCCGTTGTCATGTAAATAAACGGCCAAAAAGCATAAAAAGTTTTTTTAAACATGAAGCATCGTGTAAACATGAAGCATGTTTAGCCATGAAGCAATCCAACCAGCTATGAGTACATCACAACATTACAAAATTAGATTTGAATTACAAGTATTTTGATTTGAAATACTGTGGCTTTAGTGAGGGATTTATTTTGGTTTGTTTTTCAACAGGAACTTTACTGTTAAACAAAAGATAAGTTAAAATAATGTGGGCTGACGCCTTCAAAAAAAGCATGTACAATCAATTAACAAACTCATAGCTTACAGTAGGTTTGTCTTTAAAGACTCTATTGGAATCAAGAGTGAACTAGTCTCTTGTGCACTTTATGTGATGAGTCTCAAATGATGTTCCATGATGGTGTCTTAGAAACCTGCCCCTGTAGGCAGCAAGCCATAAGGTAGCTCACTAGGTTTTGGAATAGGTTTATAGTTTTTTACAGTATGTGTACATGTATTCAATTACACAGACCGACATATGGACACGTGTGTACATGTGTGTGTGAACTTACGGTCTTCTCGGGTCTGAATGTAGAGTACGTTGCTGCGGACGCCATCTCCTGCCTGTGTGTAGGCCAGGACCTGAATGCTGTAGTTTGTGAACTTCTCCAAACCCTTCAGCTCCACCTGCTCACGAGTGGTAGTGATGTTCTGCATCTCTCCCCATTCTGAGAGACGTGAAAAATACTGAATGACTCTCTTTCTGCATGCTCATATACTCACTAATAACAGCAGTGTAATTAGAACACATCACACAAGGGAACACAGGAGAACCATGTTTGCACACATTCCACTCGCAAAAAAAAGTACCATGGTTTTATTCAACGGGAGACTAAAATAGTCTATTTTGCTGGACAAAAGGTTGCTTGTCACTGCTACTGTAAAGCTATATTTAGCAGAAAATGATATTTATGTCCAAGTGCAAAACAAACAAAAAAGTAAAAAGATGTTAAAATAGCATTTATTCCTGTACGATGATAATGCCATGCTATTCTTTGAAGAAACTAGATTCCTACTGAATAAGATTCAGTGCATGGTATATATTACCATCCGATGTCATCACTGTACCATGTTACTTTGCAGCACTACAGTACTTTTTTTGTAAGTGACACACAGCCGGATAAACAACAACAACAACAAAAACCATATTGTTCTTGCATTTCAGTTAGTTATAAATAACATACCCTTACCTTGTAAGACATTATTCGGCCCATTTATGATCCATTTTTACTGTCCCAACAAATTGGTTTAAGTATACTACCGTTCAAAAGTTTTACTACCGTCAGTAAGATTTTTTGTTGTTGAAATTAATACTTTCATTCAGTAAGGACACAATTATGAAAACATTTATGTTACAAAAGCTTCCTATTTCAAATAAATGCCTTTTTTTTTTACTTTCTATTCATCAAAGAATCGTGAAAAAATTGATCACGGTTTTCACAAAAATATTAAGCAGCAGAACTGATTTCTACTGAGCCCGTATATATATTTTTTCCCATACATACGTAGATTGTGGCCACAAATTAAGAATTCATTCCTACCAAAACAAGGGAACTGATTAGTACAATGTGGCCACGATTTATTAAAACAAGGGAATGAATGAATAAATCATGGGAATAAATTCTTAATTTGTGTGAATATATATTTTTGTCTGCATGTCATATTCAGGGCTCAGTAGTTTTCAACATTGATGATAAGAAACGTTGGTAACACTTTAGTTTAGGGTCCAAATCTCACTATAACTAGTTGCTTATTAGCATGCATATTACTAGGATATTGGCTGTTTATTAGTACTTAAAAAGCACATATTAATGCCTTATTCTGCATGACCATATTCTACATTCCTAATCCTACCCAATACCTAAACTTAACAAATACCTTCCTAACTATTAATACGCAGTAAATAGGGATTTATTGAGACAAAAGTCATAGTTGATAGTTAGTTAATAGTGAGAATTAGACCCTAATCTATAGTGTGAACGAAATGTTTATTGAGCACTAAATCAGCATATAATAATGATTTCTGAAGGATCATGTGTCATTGAAGACTGGAGTTATGATGCTGAAAATTCAGCTTTGCATGACCGGAATAATATACATATTATATACTGTATAAACAGTTTTTACTGTATTTTTTGGTCGAATAAATTCAGCCCTGGTGACCATTCAAAAACATTTAAAAATCTTATCTACCACAAACTTTTGAACGGTAGTGTAAATTGTACAATATTTGTGTGAACATTTTTCAGAAATTTCACAGCAATACATTTTTTTCACACTTTTAGAATTTTTTTTGTCTACATTTTCCTCACATTTTCCTGTTAGATGTAAAAGACAACACACACACATACACCCGTCCACCCACAAATGTACATCGTCTGTGGTTTGGACTGGCTGGGATACAGATACACGGGTGGACAGAAGGGGGCGCTCTACGGGGACCGTGGCTAGTGAGGGAGTAACAGTAGTAGCGTATAATTACTCTGGTTGAGCCCCAGTGTCTGGCCCCCACAGCACCCACCTCCATCGGGGTAGAGGGACCAGAACACCACACGGTAGCCCTTCAGAACCCCATTCAGGGTCATCCGCGGGGGCTCCGACCACGTGATCACCGCCTCGTCCGATGTCACCGTGATGGCCCGCACATTTTGGGGTGGCTGGCTGGGAACTGCGAGAGGAAAAGAAAACGAGAGACGGTCACATAAAAGGGAAAGGAAGCAGCGGGAAAATAATTCAGGCACCAATGGAAACAAGATACAATAGGTGAAGTGGAAACCAAAAATTGCAGTGAAAGAGCACAATTACAGTGATATAGTCAAAATGACAGTAATATACTGCAATTGGAGCACTTGGTGAGGCCCAAGAGCATCAACAACCTTGTTACTGCACTCAAAAAGGACAGAACAATCACATCCTGAAGCTGAAGAGAAGTGAAACGTTACTGTTCTCTCGATCTTGAGCTGTTTCACCTACTAAATGCGTTTGCTTTTTTTCCGGATGCGCTGCAAATGTGGTGGTGGTGATGTGCCAAATTGCGTCCCTGAATAAATAATGGCACTATTGAGGGGACACAGAGCCTGTCTGTGTGACTTGCTGGGAGGGAAAAAGCATGTGCGGACGACAGGATGAAAGGAGGGATAGAGGAGGGATAAAGCTGGCTTGGCTCTATGAGGGAGCAGCTGCAGCTGGCGCAGGAAGAGGAGCGAGTAAAGGAGACGGTGAGAGGAGGGAGGGAGAGAGAGCAGAGGAGAAATGATGGTATTTGTTTGAAGAGGCCTTAGGGTCCGACTCTGTCTGGCCCTGGTGGACCACACTACAACTGCCATTTAGAGTAGAGTGGCTTGACAGAGCGCTCACATGCACAACTCGCTATAACTCTTCAACCCTGCCTGCAAAGCCCAGTCTCTCACTGACTTTCTGGATCTGATGCACTAAACAGGTATATTGGCATCTTACGGGTATATTGGCATCTTACTTTCCTCCCAGCTATAATTATTAACTCACACTCATGTGGTTTCAAACCAGAATGACTTTCTTTTTTTCCCTTGGCTGCTATTAGGGGCTTTCGTACCAGAGGAACCTTTTCATAGTTCCTAGGGCTATTAGGGGTGGAAGTTCCCGGATTTTGGCGTGTTCGCACCGCAGGAACTAGGAACGATTTTAGTTCTAGGAACTCCTTTTGGAGGAACTAATTTAGCTCCTAGTTCAGAGTAGGGTCTAAACCAGCACTATAGGAACTACCAGTGACGTTAGTGAATACGCCGATTGGCCGAACACACGCGAAACACCAGTACCCGCCATTTTTTAAAAACCCGTGTAAACAGATTATAGCCTTTATATTTACTCCAACTCCACGAAAATGGAAAACAGTGATAGATGGACCTCTTAACCTTTACGCTAAGAAGAAAATCTAACGCAACTTTGAGGGGACCAATCCAAACATGATTATGTATTTCTGCTCAGCTGGCGACACTGGATATCAACCACACGGCATACGCTAATACCTTTTCATATACTGTCTACTTTCTATGTCCAACAGTTCTATCTAATAACGTATTAGACAGGACTGTTAGACAGATCGTAAACTAATGAACATGAAGAATGCGAGCACTGTGAGCTCAGAATCTGGCGTTCTCAGCGCCGTCAAAATAAAAGTCACAACAACAAGCACGGTTTACGTCACTTTAGAGTTCCTACTGGCGGTGAAAATGCAACCAGAATTTTTTCCTAAGGCAACCATTAGTTCTTGGGGAACCACCCTGGTGTCTAGTTCCTAGAACTAAGTTTGAAAGCCCCTATTGTCAATATAATGAAAGGGAATGAGCTCAGTACCATAAAAGTGTCAGGAAAGTTGTCTATATAATTTGTGCACTATATATATTTCCTGAAGTCATTCAATAGGTTTACTGTATGTGACAGACTACATTTAAGTCATGATGCATTGAAAATCATGGCACCCACCCTAGATTTTCTTAGCACATTCATTAAAGTAGCAGCCATGTCTGATTCATGAACAAATCATTCGCTTGAGTCAGATCTTTTCAATGAATCATTCCAAAGAGGCCTCTGTGAAGCAAACCAAACCCTCCATTTTTGGAGCCCATTTCAATGACGCCTTGACACAATGAATCGACATCAAAGAACTAGCGACTTAGACCGTGGTGTCACCTCATGTCACCTGCGTCTGGGACAAAAAGTTGCGCTTGAAAACACAGCAAAGACTACAGCCATCTAGCCTGACCGTTATTCGCCTGAATGAGAGGAAATAACTCTCTATAGCAGCATGTGGCAGTAGTCCATATTCATCATTTAAAAAGGAAAACCGGATAAGCTAGGACTGTTGTTAAGTGAGAAGAGCCTATGTGCTCTCTTGACTTTGTTGTTTGTTTGCTATCATCAATTTGATCTTCTCTTGCATTGGTTCGCTAAGCTGAACAGCCAATCAGAGTAATCTCTCTCAACGACGGGCTCCGTCGCTGATTCAACATTCAAACAGTCGAAAAGCCACCGAAGGACACTAGCCACTGACTAGTGCCAAAGGTGTGGAATACACAACAAAAACTAGACTGACAGACCCTCAACAATAGCCTGACAATTGGCCATTGGTTCACTTTCATTCTAGGTCTGAGCTTGATTGTTTTATAGCTGGGGTGTTCGAACTCGGTCCCGGAGGGCCACTGTCCTGCAGAGTTTAGGTCCAACTTGCCCCAACACACCTGCCTGGAAGTTACTAGAATACCTAATAAGACCTTGATTAGCCGGTTCAGGTGTGTTTAATTGGGGTTGGAGCTGAACTCTGCAGGACAGTGGCCCTCCAGGCACAGGGCTGGACAACCAGCAAGTAGACCTGGCTTCAATCTGGTAAACCGTCTTGGTTGAGTTGGAAAATGTTTTGAATTTTCAGGTTGGAAATTTTAGAAGAGAAACAAACATGACAAAAAAAAACACTGAGAGAGGTAAAAACGAGGTAACGTCATCAGGGAAAAAGCGATGGAAGAACTCAACAGTGGCACAAAAACAACCCAGGAGCTTTCCAAAAATAAGAATCGAGAAGAAATACAGCGGGACAGAAGTGGGCGGAGGGGTAGAAGGGGAAGTTGGGAGATGGAGGGAGAGATAAATGAAAGGTGTTTTGAGAGAGAGTGAGAGAGGATTGGAGGCGGAGAGGAGGGGAGTTGAAAGCCGGAGAGAGGGATCTGGAGGAAAGATGAAAAGAGAGAGGGGGAGACAATGCGCTCAGCTGCAGATAATTAGACTGGGAGGAAAAGCAGCGGATCAGGGAGAGGGGCCTCGGCAGACAGGCTAATTATAATTATTTTTTCTATGCTTGTTGTTATTACTATTATCCTTAACAGCATCAATATCACTGTCGCCACAATGACAGTCACACGCATGTGGATGAGGACCACGGGCCAGAGTCGCCCCGTACACATGACTCGTGCGCAATCACACGAAAGAGAAATCCCTAGAGCATGATGGATAGTTTAATTACCATCTTCGAGTGTTGTGGCATTGATCTCAGAACTGGAAGGTCCGGTTCCGGCTCGGTTGAACGCCTGGACGACCACGCCGTACTGAGCAAACTTCTTCAAGTTATCCAGTGTGTACACCTCACTATCACCTGTGGCTTTCATCTCCACTATACTGTATTGTCCATTACTGCCCGGTCCATTCTCCCTATAACCGATCTGATAGCCACGGATCACTCCATTTTGGAGCTCTTTTTTAGGTGCCTGAGTGGAGTGAAAAGAAAAGGAGAGAGACTTAAATCTAAAACTCTACAATCCCCCCAAAAAAGTCAAGTTTAGAAGTCGCAGGCTTACCTTCCAAGTGACACGGATACTCTGCGAAGTCATTGGCTGTAAAATCACCTCCATGGGTGGCCCATCAGGAGCTGTGAGAAGAGAATCATTTGACGTCACAAGATTATTAAAGGAATAAAAAATTCTGTCACCTTGAAGTCATTCCAAACCTGGATGACTTTCTTTTTTCTGTGAAACACAATGGGAACAATTTTGAATAACACCCCAGAAACTTTTTTAATGTAACTACAATGACAGGGGACTGGTACTTTTAAGCTTTAAAAAAATGGTGTAAAAGCACCATAAAAGTATAATAAAAGTGTCCCGTATGAAATAGGCGCTACATTCCAAGTACAAGTCATATGGTGTCTGAAGTTGTTATTCACTGATCTTCCCCTCCAGTGAGCTTTTAACCATTGTGACTGGATCAATGAGTCAATCGTTCAGATTTTGTGAACAGTATGGAAAAGAATGGCCAGGAAATTCTTCAAAAATTGATCTTTTGTGTTCCACAGAAAGAAGGAAGTACAGGTTTGGAACAGCATGTAGGGGGGTGAGGGATGATGCCAGATTTCTTTATATTTTAGAGAATTATTGTTTTAATTAAAGTGTTTTATGCTTTACGAATATGAGCTTGTGTGTACATCAGGGGCGGTAGACGTACGTGCTTCCTCTGTGCTGATGGTCAGCTCTTTACTGGCTTGACTGCGTCCAATCTTGTTGTAGGAGTACATGCGAATGCTGTACACGGACGCCGGGTGGAGCTCCACTATGTTGGCCTGGTTGTTGGTTGGCGAGATCTTACGGGTGGCATGTTTCAGCTCCCACGGGTCTACGACAAGGACAAAATAACACGGATACATTACTACATCACACCTCCATCCAGGCTGTTCTAGAACATTGTGTTTGTTAGCATGCAAAAAGGACTGTTTACAGGTCAAATCATACGGATATGAAAAACAAGCGATGCATGGAAAACTAGGATGACGCAGATGTACAAACAGCAAAATAAGGCAATACACTCGAGTCACAACGTCGCAGAAATCCGTTCACATCCCATTCATCTTCTCACAGTCTGAGCTTATTCGCTACATATTCTTCTGACATACAAATACATATTTAATGCACATTCACAATGTTATTCATCCAAGCTTGAAATGGAAACAAAGCAATGCCGCACCGGATTTGTTCTTGTACTCAATGTCGTAGCTGGTGATGATGCTATTGCCGTCAAACCGCTGGGTCCACCTTAGGTTCATACTCCGATCTTTGACCTCTCGAACCTCCAGCTCTGGGGGGTCAGGTGGTTCTGCGAACCAAACAAGTGGAAATAGACTTCAAACAGATGGAGGAGATTGAGACAAAGAGAGAGAGAGAGAGAGAGAGAGAGAGAGAGAGAGAGAGAGAGAGGCTGAAGAGTAAGAGGTGACTTGGGGCCCGGAGGTAAATTATTGATTTTGTGTCTCTAGATAAAGAGTATCATGTAAGATGTGAGCATGTTGTTCATGGCTGATTGTCTTGCCTTGCACCGTCAGCTGGATGAGCCCTCTGCCCTCGCCGTATGAGTTGATGGCGTGACAGGAGAAAAAGACGGAATCCCCGCGCTCCGCTGGCTTCAGCTGCAGAAAGAGAGAAAGTGTTTGAGAGGGATGAACTTGTTTAGATCTTTTGCTCATTTTGAGGCCCACGTCAGGTATTGTTGAACGATGTAAAAGGGCTTTCAATGTTAAAATACTATCTCTTATCCCAATGTGCCTAACTGTAAGTAATAATATCAATGCTACTACTACTACTACTACTAATTATAATAATAATAAAAAAAACCTTTCATGCATAAAATTCAGATTACAGTAATTTGCAGGTCAGAATATAAAACCATGTATCAAAATTTTTAATAATATATATATATATATATATAAACACATACAATTAAAAATAAATAAATAAATAGAGGCCCAATGTGCTTCACTGGTTAGAATATAAAACCATTTATAGACTAAGTAAATAAACACAGCCCAATGTGTTTTCATGTCAGAACATAGGCGCCGATCCCATGGGTGTACCACGGATAAATAGATATTCTTCATTGATTTTAACCAATAAAAAATCGATTGCAGCTTTCAGACACAATTATCTTCACCTTTTTTATAGTTTATTCGAGTTTATTTATTTCTACGGCCTTATTTTAATGACAAATGTCAAGAGCGCATCCAAGTAATGCGCGAGCACAAATCTCTCAACTCGCCGGCGGATTTCCTTCACTCTCGCACAAAACTGGATGGGTGTTCTCAAACATACAGTCTCATGGCTCTCGTCTGCTCTCGCTCAGATATAACGTGTGCGTGCTCAAACTCAAACTCTCTACTTGCTTTTTCTCTAGAATGGTCTTCTCTCCTGGATTTAATGCTGCCAGAAGCTTTTAATCACTAGACTTTCACGATTGACTGATGAAATAACAACATGTACCTTTAAATTCTAAATAAATTATGGATTTATTTCATGAGATAGCATTTTCAAGCTGATTTTAGTCAACCAGTTCTCAAGTTATTTTATTATTTAATAGTTATTTTTGAGTGGTTATAGGTATGTAAATAGGTATTTATTGAATTATATTATTTACTGAACCGCAACTGATCATCAGAGCGAGAGCGCGACTCGCGACGACACTCATAGAAAGAATGTGCTTTTGTTTTGTTGGTAACATAGGCGTAATTTGCGGGTGGGACATGTCCCCACCACTTTTTGCCAGGGTCGTTTTTGTCCCCACCACTTTTTCTGGGGGTGGACTGTGGACACTGGGCACCCACCGGCAGAAACATAAATCGGCGCCTATGTGTCAGAATATAAAATCATTTAGTGTAAATAAATGAATAAATAAGACAGATCAAAAGCTCACCAAACATCAAGATCACAATAAATCAATAATTATAATTATGTAAAAGGTCTACCAGGAAACCTGTCTGGAAACATAAGGCAAGAGTCTGCATTTCAACATTCATGGTACTCCTTCACTGACATCATACACGTATGTGTGTATGTCTCACCTTCAGTGTGGAGATAACTTCATCGCTTTTCTCGTTGGGGCTGGTGGTGATGGAGTATCGAGGGTTGCGGTCGGGGTCAATAACAGTGTCGCCTCGCTCCCAGCGGATGATGATGGGGTACTCACCCCGGGCGGTGCAGTTTAACTCCTTGTTCTGCCCTTTTATGGCCATGGTGGTGTTTGGGTGGGATGTGATCATAGCTGGAACTGTATAAAAAGATGGTATAGGAGGACAGGAGGTAAATATATGTGAAGGAAAGAGTGAATTTAAAAAGAGGCAAAGGTCAGTGTGACTTTAACCAGACACCTGGTGTTCTTATGACACAGGGCAGTGAGCGTTAGTGTGTGCATTTCTCCAACCCCTCAATCACTTTTTCACACTCTGAACCTCCCTCAATCCTCCTGAGTAACTCTTCTCTAGTGCTGCCTCACACACACACACACACACACACACACAATATTGATCTGAGGAGGGTTCCGCTGTTTTGTTTTCATCACTTATTCATTCCCTCCCTTCCAACGAGTGAAACGGATAGAATTGAGGGAGGCAGAACAGAGGAACGATTCAATCAATAACACCAACACTGAATCAGAGAGAGAGAGAGAGAGAGAGAGAGAGATACAAATTCACTGATAAAAAAGTTGGATGCTATAAACAAAGAGCTGCATGATATCCACATAAAAATGTACAAATCATCTCATGTTAGAGTAAGTAAACTTATCCTTCCAATCCTACCTATTTATGGCATTTTGATCCTTTTCACTGTGATAATTTAATGCTCAAGAAAGTATTAAAGGATTAAATTATTTATAAAAAAAACTATTTTCATAAAGTTGACATTTTACCCCAAAATAATAATATTAAAATTTGTAGCATAGATTTTTGCTTAAATAGTTAGTAGCCTAATGCCAAAAAATCTTTAAAAGTACAATTGTAAAGTACAGTTGTAAGCATACTGTATATTTTGAAATACAAGGGGACATTTCGAGGACATGATAATGTCAATGAGAATAACTTGAGATTCATTCGCATAACAGTAATGAATATTTGGGGTGAAATAAAAGCTCCATCATCTTTATGGAAAATATATGCTCTAATTTCTTATATTTATTTATTGTTTTGATTATATACCACCTGGACATTTCTTCATTAGATTCAACGGGGTAGAATGTTCTGGCTGAGTGTTAAAGAATACACCGGTGGATGAGGTTTGTTTAAATGTGGTCAGGACTGTAAGTGAAGCCTAGGGCAGTGTTGCGTGGATGGGAGCTTTCTGCACTCTACATTATGTGAAGGATCAATAATATGGATGTGGACAGAACAGATCGTGTGTCCGAACTAACGATCAGTCATGAGATGGCCTTACGGATTCCATTGTAATGTTCTATTAATCTAAATGAGCTGGCTACACTTGAATTTGTTGTTTTGGTACTCTTGCTCTTATTATGAGCCATTTACAGACACACACTCGCACACACACACGCACACGCACACACACCGTAACTCCTGGCAATTCTAGCTACTATATAAAAAAGTCAAAGGCTTCTTGTATTTCTTGCCTTAGTGTGACTGATATATCATAACCTGGGTCATTAGTTTGAGTGACAAAGTGTGACAGATGCAGGTGTATGTGCACCTCTGTATGTGTGTGTGTGTGTGTGTCGAGGTTGAGTGTTGTGAGTGTGTCCACTCAAGCATCCCAAACCCTTCCCGCAGGCATCAGTCTGAGACGTGAAAGCCCATCTGAGGGCCGTTCTTAAACAAAGACCTCAAACACACACCACGGCAAACCACCCCAAAGACTGGAGGTCAAATCACATTCAAATTTCCACAAATCTAGTGTGACAGGAATCCAAAATATTTTTATTTTTATGCCATGGTTTAATAAAAGATTTAACTATTAGTACATTTTCTGATATTTAAAGATTCTAGCAAAGGATTCTACAGATATGATTATCAGCCTTGAAACCTGATGAGCTACATGTCAGGCAAAAATTAGGCAGCAAAATTATGTTGCCTTCTAAGAAAACTTGTTTAGCCCAAAATCAAAAGCAGTGCTGTATGTATCTTCACAAGCGAGGTATTCTCAGAATTTTTATTCAAGATGTTTGATGGAATCAAGGAAAATGCTAATCAAGGAAAAGTATTGCTAATTCCAACTAAACACTTTTAAGCTCTTGAATGTCTTTCAACATGTGTGTTATATATTTTTGATACTTTACAGAGTATCAAGGCTTGAGCTTAGCAACATGTCAACATTAAACTCTATATTTTTAATGTAAAAGTGGGAAGAGCCATTTGTACCTTGAATGTGCAAGACTTCCACTGTCAGTAGTTTCCAGTTATTTTAGCTGTACAAAAAAGTCTGTTGCTTCTTGATATTGAAACTGGTATTTGTTATCATGTTATATTAATTATCGTAACAGTTTTACCATTTACCGGACTTTCTTTCTACTTTCATATAGTTTTAAATTGTACTATCATTTTGGTTCGATTAAAACATTCACAATGTTTCATGGGATTAGTAGTTAATTTCTTCATAAATTTATTTAAGTACACATCCTTGCACTTTTGTCTTTTATTAATTTAAACTTGTCCTTTTGTCCATATATACTGTACATTTTTGCATTCAATCAGTGTAGCAATATTGTGATTTATTTCTAAACTTTACTTTGGTTCATGGCTTAGAACTCTTTATTGAACAACTCCAATTGAGAAAAAAAATGGGAAAATTACTTCTGGTACCAAGGCTACTGAAAAAGTGGGTGGTCTGTTGTACTCTTTTCTAATAAACTCAAACTAGGCACTTCGGTTGCCTCATGTGAGGATCGCTGTTTGCATAAGCGACCATTAAAAGAGTTGTAGTAGCCAATGAATAGTGTTCCAAAACCATAACTTGTGAGGTTCCATGATGGTTAAGATGCATCTTTAGAAGATAGATGCCTTTGTAGATATTAAGGTAGCTCACTAGGTTTTGGAAAAGAGCTGATGTCATTATGTGTAAAGATGTAGATGAGTAGCCAGACGCACTTTTAACGGTGAGCATCATGCTCTTGCTGATGTCGGACCCCACTCCGTTGCTGGCCTGACACAGGTAGTATCCCCGGTCTTCCTCTAGAACGTGGCGGATCAGCAGAGAACCATTGGACAGGATCTGGATGCGACCCGTCAGTGGAACTGGGTGGTACTGCTGGGGGTTCCCTATACCTTTAGAATCAAGATGAAGACAGTTTTGATTGTGGCTCATCATCAGCTCATGAAAACTTGCAATTGATGTTTTGTATATACAGTGACAAAAGATGTTACCTTTGGCATGCTTCCAGACAACTTTGGGAGGAGGGTACCCTTTCACAGAGCAGTTCAGAACCTCTGACTTGCCATAGATCCCATCCTGGTTATTGGGCTGAACCAGAAAACCAGGGGGAACTACAATGAAGAACATATATTTCAGGAAAGGAGATACCAATAGATTGGTTTAGCCAAATGTCCTTGAACAACATTTGGTCAAACAAACATTGTCCTAACCATAACACCACCCTAACCAAGTAATCCCGGGCCCGAACAATTTTCTAACTGGTGAAATCTTATCCCACTACATTCCCCATTAACTCTTGCTCACCTGTTACAATGAGCTGTCTCTCTGAACTGACAGTTGCTGCGTCGTTGCTTGCAATACAGGTGTAGTTTCCGTTGTGCTCGAGAGAGACTTTAGAGATCTGAAGGGAACTCATGAACTCCTTGGTTTCGATGGTGACTCCTGATGTTCCCGACACAATCTCCTGCCCATCCTTCCTCCAGGTGATCCGGATTGGCATGTCTCCGGAGGACACCACGCACGCTATGTACATCAGCTTACCAATGGAGGTGGGAGGGAAGTCAAAGGGCTGGATGAGGGGAGGAACTGATGGAGGAAGAGAACAAGCGAGAGATCTTCACTATCAAAATTCAAACCCTTCATGGTCTGCAATGTAATACTGACCCCATCACCCTCCAAAAATGCACACGCACATTCACGCTCACACACATCCCACCCCTCCAGCCCATAATAGCTGCTCTAATTAGAGCCCAATTGGCATGGGGAATAATGGGATTGCCATGGAAACAGAGGTGGGGGGCTCCATCGGAGACATCTGGGGGATTTAATCTGGGGCTCGTTAAAATTCAGCTAATTAAATCAGAGACATGACAAGACAAGCAGCACACTATACTGACTTCACACTGGAGTCAGTGTTCGGTTGTACCGGTACACACACTCATGCAAACGCACACACTAGACCTCGCTGTCTTTGTACCAGGAGCTGCAGCCCCTTGTATGGACACACATGGTGAAGTGAAGATTCAAAACCCAACATCAGAGCGACCTCACTTTTATTTAGATTTAACATACTAGAAATAACACCCCCACACATACACACATGCTAAGTACACTGGGTAATTGATGAATGGTTGTAATGCGGCAGAAGGCCTGTAATCCTGTTAATCAGAGGCTATTAGTGGTGTGCTTTCTCTCAGGGTCTTTGTGCCAGTGGATGGGAAAGACCATCCCAACCTTCACCAACCACCTACAGCTTAAATATACACTCATTCTAATGCAAAACACACTCCGTTTACCAAAATACACTCATTCCGCCACAATAAACCACTACACTTTCTGAAGAAATGTGAAAGATGAAGAACTGTACAATCGGCATCCTTTCATTGAAGAAGCATCTTATCAAGAAATGCCAAACCTCAAACGGAGGTTGGTAATTTGTTGTTTGTTTTTTTGGAAATCCTCCAAAAAATCAAGATACCCTGCTGACTAGGCTCAAGTCCAAAAATCCTCTCAGGGCAGTTTCTTCACTCCAAATTCAATGTTACTAAATGACATTAAAAATAAAGTTTCACACTAAAACAATTTCACACTAAAACAACCATGTCCTTTGCTGACTTAAATGAATCATTAAGCATATGAACAATAAAAAAAGGACCAACAAAATGGAAATAAATAAAACAGAATGAAAATGCATAAATACAGTACAATATTTCAGACTTAGTGTGAACACATTGTCTAGTCACATTAGTTTAAACTAAATCTAATGCGTCTCAACAAAGTGTAAGTCTTTAAAAAAGTTTAGATAGCTGGAAAAAGAAAATAGATGTTTCAGAATTGGTGTGAAGCTTACAATAAATCCAATCTGACTAATTGACATTAATGCATCATACTTGATGCACATACAATAAATTAGAGATGTCCCAATCAACCGATCCAATCTGAGTCATTGAATATCGAGTATCTGCCAATACTGAGTTCCGATACAATACTTGGGGCTCAAATGTAAAAAAGGAGCAACTATCACTATAATATCCAATATAACAATTACTATAGTATATATATAATATATATATATATATATATATATATATATATATATATATATATATATATATATATATATATATTCTAATAAGATACTCTTTCTCTCTCAATATATATATAGTATATATATATACACACCCCGTATACAGATATTGGTAGATCTGAACATCTGTTACAATGGCACATATTGTAAACAGACTGTGTGTCACAATTATGAATATGGGTCTACTAATAAAAACGTATTGTATTTTATATGTACAATCAGCAGAATAATTGCAACCAAAAAAAAAAAAAGTGGATTTAAGGTTAGAAAGCATGAAGCTCACGGTGTCATAATGCCAATCTGTCAGTAAAGTCTGAATCAAGTCGCAACCCATTGCAACGAAGTCAGATAGTCTGACGGCAGATAAAAATAAACAGTAAAAAAAAAAGAATTTTCGGGGTGATTTGTTACAAAAGTGTGCATCAAATATGTTAAACACGGAAGCTCGAATGCGTGAGAGTGACGCGCTAGAACATGTCTTCATTGGTTCTCACGCGTCACACATGCACATTTGAGCATCCTCTTTTTTATTTTAATGGCAGATGGCAAACCCACTTGAAGGTGCATACCATAGTTGTGTATACGTAGATGATGCATTCGACCACTCAAGACACGTCGGCGCACCCGTCATCTTGGAACTGTCAGTGTGTCGTCACTCACAGTAAGAATCAATGATGCCATAAAATTACGCAGCTTCTGGTTGTGAAACCGCAGACATTTAAATTCCCAAATAAATGGGATAATAATCTTTCACAGGTGAGAATGTGTTAGTTTGTGTTTTTATATGTATAAAACTGGTTTTTACAGTCAACTTGCTCTCGTATGTTCACGAACCGGCTTTGACCGTTCCAATATGGCAGACGGCTTACGTACTGTATATCGGCCCATAGAAACATCCGCTAATGAGGCATCTCTGTTCTGCTAAAAGGTTTATTGCAAAGTGTTATAATTTTTATGGTATTTATATTTTTTAAAATGTGTACGTAAAAATGTGCTCTACAGTAGATGGTGGTTTTGCTTGAATAGATAGCCATATTAGACTTAGTGTTTTAGAGAATTAATCTGTTTGGTCTTTACAGTGCTTGTGGCCATTGGGAATTATATCAAAAGTTAAGATACCTGAATTAATACAAATAAAAAATAGACATATTTGATGATGATTATATCTAAATAAGTGTGAAGGATTTTATTCTAAATCCAAAATGTCTAATCAACACAAAGTTATAGCCTATGTATTTAAAATATCACAATTTCCCACACACACACAAAAAAACTATTTACTGTACATAATGGAGAATTTTTATTAGTCTCTGACAATAAAAGATTATACGGATCATTGTAAAAATGTCAGACTTGGTATGAAAGAGTTCACACTAAAAAACAAAACAAAGATATAACATATTTATGAAGTTTTTCGCTAACAATCGTGATGTAAATTTTTTTCACTTAAAAACCTGTAAATAAATAGGTCCTTAATCAAATGTAGATTGCACTTTTGACTTTTTTTTTAAGGGGCCATAAACGTACCCAAAATAATTGGTAGTAGGCACTAACCTTTGACTGTGACGTAGACAGTCTGGCTGATGGAGAGCTGGGGTTGGATGAGCACACTGCACTGATACGCCCCCTCATCCATGCCCTTCTGCACATCGCTCAACTTCAGAGTGCCATTCTCGTACACCACCTGACGATGGTTGTCTGGCAATGGCACTATATCTTTATACCACTTGATGGAGTAATAGGGGTAACCAATCACACGACAGTTAATAAAAGTGTTGCGACCCGCCACGGCCGTGATGTTCCGCATGGCCCGGATACTTGGAGGACCTGCAAGAGAGAGAAAAGCGAGAGCAAGAAAGAGAGAGAGAGAGAGAGAGAGGAAGGAAGAAAGACAAAAAAGAGGGAGAATGTGGCGGATAGAAAAGGGTAAAAGAAAAGGGTTTGAGAAAGAGTGGGAGATGGAAGACCAGGTTTTGCATGGACATTTTGGGTAAAGAAGGGAGAAATGTGGGAGGAAGAAAGCAGAAGAGCGAGTGGTGGAGGGGGAGGAGGGGGGTTAGAATGCCCTTGGTCTTCACAGCACAGATTGTGGTGTAATAGTTGTGTGGATCTAAAGTTTCAATGTGGCTTGTACCGTATCCTTGATCAGAGCTTGGCACAAAGGACCATGCCTTTATAAATTCAGCAACTGAATGAGGTGTGTTTCAGCAGTTACATTAATATGCCAAGTTAATGGATTTAATGGTAAGGGTATGTGCGGCGTAATCTTAACAATAAAATACTAACCTAATGTGTTTATGTAGGCAGAGTGAAAAAACAACATTATATTTCATAGCAACTTCCCAAAATACACATTTAAAGGATTGAGGACTGCGAGAGCAGAGGCCATAGAATTATTTTAGTGAAACTGTGCCATGTTAGCCTGCTAATAGCTAAATCCGTTAGGTTTGATGAGCTAAATGCTAAATAGCTACTGAATTTGAAAAGTAATTCTACACTGTTTTGGTGCTTTTTATTGGAACTGGTCAGTAGTAGTCTTAAGTCTGACACTGGCATCGATTTAATTGTTGGAGTTTGCCATGTCATTGCACAGACCTAATGAAAAAACATCTTAAATAAGCCTAAACTGTTAGATTGTTTTCAATCTGGTCAGTTTTGATGGTCAGCTTCCATCAGCAAAAAAACACCTTAGGCTTGTTTATGCAATTTTTTAGCAGGCTGTTGATTGCTAGTACGCGTTCCTGCTCGACTTCAGTTTCGTGAAATGGATAACGTGAGCTCCACTATCTGGTAGTCACTGTGCATTTGCATAAAGTTTGCTCAAATTTGTCACACATTTTTTCTCTAGTAACCTCAAATCACCAACTATCGCTAAACTTGCTCTGTCGCTGCAAAACACTGTCAGTGCGAATGCCCTTTCATGTGATTAGCATATGCTAACAGCTTACGGTTCTTGCTAGCAAGACCAGTCACCGCCGAATTTGAAAAGGTTAATAATGACCAATTCGTGTTTGTTTTGTTTTCTTTGTTTTGGGAAAAAGACATGGCTGACTTTCTTCAGGACTCTGCTCTCAGATCACACACGAGGATGGAGGGGTATACGAACGAATGGACGGTGAAACACTGTGAAGATTTGAATGGCCAATGCCTGAAGATGCAGAAAGAAAAAAGCAGACAAGGTGGCTTAGGAGTAAAAAAGAGGAACCATAAGCACACGGTACGAAGACGTAGAAGGACATTTTGTTTCCCTCAAAATGGAGGGCGGATCGGCTTATAAATCGTCGATGGGGCATATGGAGATTTTATGCACACAAATATTCTCATCCTCTCTAACAGCCCACTCCTCAACCTCGTATATCTCTCTTCTTCTGTTGCTCTCTCTCCCTTTCTCTCAGCTCAGCGTGCGTTGTGCTTTGAAGTCACCGCTCTGACAAGTCAACCCTGATGTATTATTCAAGAAGACTGTCGCACAGTATCCCTCTTCTCTCTTCTTCACAGTTATTCTCTGGCTGTCTTTCTATTTCTCTATTTTTCTTTTGTTCTCAAACATAATATATGAATGTATGAACTTAGATAAGGATCCAGACAGTAACTGAGCAACTCTATTGTAATGTTCGCAGGAAGAATGGGCCTTATTGCTCACGGGTGTCTGTGTTTGTTAAATACTGTGTTGCGAAACTATCATCTCAAAAATAAATGTGTGTGCGTGAGATGGATTAGAGTATGTGGTAAAGTCAATGCTGTCAGTTTTCATGAGCGCACTGCGGTCAGAGTGTATTAGTCAGGCAGTGGTGTTTTAAGACTATATGAGTGTGTCCATGAGCATTGGGATCATTCAATGTGTGTGTGCACTAACTGTGGCTTCCTGGCACGGGGTCTCATTCTCACTGCAATGATTGTTCTGGCATGTCTCCTTAAAGCAGACAGATATGTCATAACTGAACATTTCAGAGAGAAAGAGAGAGGAAGAGAGGGTGAATTCAACAGGCCTGTCAACACGACTCAATCTCACTCAGACGGCACGCCCACCGACCGCCCACAGACAGTTCACCAACCGTCTGACAAAACTGTCTCGATCTGGCAAACCTAATCTGATTGGCTGGCTTAACGCAACTTCCGAAAGTATGACGTACTGGGTTTTATTTGTCTGCCTGGACACAAAGTCTTTGTTTACAAGGTATTCGGTTGACAAAACAAGCACAACTGAGGATGAAATAATTACTGGAATTGTCAGGTAAGTGGCATCAGATCTTTAAAAAGATATTAGTTTCAGAGCTGAGGCCTGATATTTCTCTCTTCCAAATCTAACAAAAAGTATCAGGTAAAAGATATTTTATGATATATGAAAATCAGGCTGTATGAGATGGCACGCTCTGTATAAGAGTCCCATATCACGTAATTTTCACATTTTTTTATTTAAATTTTTCACTTTTAAAAATGTTTTATAGAGATTTATCTACTGACAGTTTTTTTGTTTTGTTTGGAAAGACGTTTCTTTAGCTGATCAATCAGATTATTGTTAAACAACAGCACAATCCGATACAATACAATACAATCTGTATTGTAAAAAGCGCTATATAAATAAAGGTGACTTGACTTAATCCATTGTATTCTATCCTCACAGCCTTGTTTGATATCTGTCAAAAATTAAGTATGGCATTACCCTGACTAAGGTCCATTGAAATCCCAATACGTCATAATTTGAAAAAAAGATCTGTCACTACTTCTGTTTTCCATTCCTACTTAATTTTTTTCCCACACTAGTCTTTTATTATGATATAATCTAAAAGATTGTCAACTAATCTTATATTATCTCCACTTCTCCTTCTCTAATACCTTGTAATTTTTTCTCCTTTCCCTCCCCTTCTCTGAGTTGTTTCTCTCCTCTCATCTTGTCTTTGCTCCACTTCTCTCCTATCCTCTGAGATTTTTTCATCTCCTTTCTATCCTCTTTATTTCTTCTTTAAGTTTTTGTCTCTTCTTTTCTCCACTTTTGTCCTTTCTTATCTTTTTTAATCAAAGTATTTTCCCTCTCTTCTACCCTTCTCTACCATTTCAACTCATCTTTTCTCCTCTCAGTCTGGTTTCTTAGCTGACGTGTCTCTTTTCTCTTTGGCGTGATGGCGTCTCCCTGTTGCCAGATCTCCACTCTGTCCCAGAACAGCCAGGACACCACACGTGTGCCAGCCAGCCGGCGACATTGAGACAGAGACACCGTGTATGTGTGAAAGAGAGGAACAAAGACTCAGCAGATGGAGAGACGAACAGGAGAAGTGGAAAGATACAGAAAACACAAACAGATGATCTGATAGTAGAAAGAATGCTGTTCAAGATGAGAAAATGCACAGGTGACGGTTCTGCAATGAACAAACAACATAAGACGCTCCACCCACACACACACAGTGACATTTGCGTTGATCAGAAGCGATGATATCTGGACTTGAGGTGAGGTGAAGGAGTTCAGGGGTCAGGGGTCGGGGAGGTGGCGGGTTATAACCCTAAACGTCTGAGATTGAAAAGTAGACAGGCACCTCTTACGTTTATGCGCGCTTGGTACTCGGCGCTACCGGCCGAGTTGCGTGCGGCGCAGCGGTACACGCCCCCATCGCGGATCTGGGGGTTGGTGACATTCACGTGCGAGACAGTGGAGCCGTCGGAGAGCGTGTACTGGCTGGCCCGGTGCGCCGAGTCCCGCGCTACCGGCTCGTCGTCCAGCGTCCAGGTGATGGTGGGGGGAGGGGCGCCTTTGGCTGCACACATGAGGGAGAAGGGCTCGCCAGGGGCTACCACGCGCTCACTAAAAGATGAGACGATCCGTGGGGTGCCGTCTGACAGGAAAAAGAGAGAGCAATACAGATAGAAGACATCATAATCGTTGAAAAGCACACTGCTGAAAGATTTCAAACGAACAGCTACATTTTTCAAGAGTGATTCAAAAATGGTAAATTTTATGTCACTAATGCTGTATTGCACTATGAAACTGTGTCCTAACCAGATATGACACTGAAAAAAGCAAGTAAATTTGGTCAAATCATTTTTAACACAATTTTTTTATATTTTGTCTGAACCAAATTTAAATGCATTCAATAAATTTAAATGGTAAAACCGTAAAATGCAAGTTTACTTGATCCAGATTTTTACAGATCACTAGGGATCTGCTCTTTTCTTTCCAGATGCTTGGTTCCTCTCTGTTTCTGTAAATTAAAAACCAAATATATTCTGAAAGACTGTTATGCATTTGCATTGTGCAGTATTTCATGTTCATTATGGACAGCAACATTACTGGAAACTTGTCGTGTCATGCCTGTGTAGGACACAGGGCCAGATGAACGTAGTACATTTGCGAACGCAGCGTTAATAGTGCCATGGCCAAGATGCAGAAAGCGCTTGATGTGAAACCGCAGTGTGCGTGTTATTTACCAAACCTGCAGTTCATCAGGTAATCAGCGCCTGTCCCCACCCACTATACCGTAAATTGCACGTATTTAAACGCGCAATTGAATGGGCCTCCTCCTCTCACTGCTGATGCTATGACTGTTTGAAATGGTCCGGATGCCAATGATTGTAAGGTAGCGAGGAGTTTAACAACTGCTGGAATGGAATGTGAACACTGAGTCAGAGATTCGATGTCATCTTTGATTTCTTCCAGTAACTGTAATATTGCGTAGCTGCTTGATCTGTAACGCTTAATGATTTCGTTTTCACTCAACTGAAAAAGTGTGATTCTTGTGGCAAAAATCTTTTCAGCTCGTCTCCTTAGCCTTTGTCTTCGTCTTGCTCGGATTACTGCTGCCATTTCACCAGGAGGCGTATGCCAGGAAACCCGCTTCCTAAGTTACACCTGCTTTTAAGAGGTGGAGAATTTTCAGTGCAAAATTGAGCCACGCTTTCACCGGCTTTTTCTGTACATAACGCGGAATACATAATTAGGCGCAGTTTACGCTTGCCCTCCCATCTCTTTATGTGACACTCCCACTTTCCCCTTGACCATCCCATGAATGCATATGCATGACACGAAAAGCGCATTTTGCCCTTTTCAGTTCCCGCGACAGGCAGTCTCCGCTATCATCTCGGTGCGTCCCTTTCGTACATACCTCGCCATGGTTTTATGCGCACTTTGCTAAAGAAATACACCTGAAGTGTGCGCAAAAGCGTTAGTACATCTGGCCCACAGTGTAACTTGCTTAAAAATAATAGTAATCTAATTTTGGAACTTTGATGCAAAAAAATGTTTTAACCACTGGAGCGTTAGAATCCGAACCACAACCTTCAGCGCTATCCCATTATCCACTCACCCTCAAGCAGTATGATGGAGAAGTCCTGTGCGGTCTGACCCTTGCGGGTGGCAAAGCACTGATATGCCCCTGAGTGTCTTTTCTGGGCTGCCGTGATGAAGAGTGTCTCGTTGTGGGCACCCTGGATGGAGAAGTGCTGGTCGGGCACGATGGGTTCTGTGTTGCGGAACCAGGAGACGGTAAAGTGGGGCGAGCCCTGAACAGCACATGAAAGAATAACTGTGCTGCTGATGCCTGTTTTCAGGTTCTTGGGGGATAAAGTGACTCTCAGAGGCTCTGTGGAGAAAGAGAGAGAGAGAGAGGGGTTTGAGTCTGAGGGTAAAGTTTTGAATAAATATATATATATATTCTTTTAGAGTAAAAGTTAAAATTATGTCGTGCCTTATCAGTCCTATGTTTTTTGTGACAGATAGATTAGATAGATAGATAGATAGATAGATAGATGGAGGGAGCGAGATAAAATGTCAGTGAGCAATAAGGCAGCTGGTGATATGTGCTGGAGGCCTTTGTGCATGATGGTGTGTGTGTGTGTGTGTGTGTGTGTGTGTGTGTGTATGTATTTATGTGTGTCCTCCTCTCCTCCTGTCCTGTCAGAATCTGTGTGAGCACACTGGTGTGATGTGCCCACCGGCTAAAAGTCCAAATGTCCACCCCACCTCCCATTCTTTTATTACCCTCTTCCTTTCACATTAAGACTCCAGCTAATACCATCCCACTGGTCTAAGATCCCTCCCCATGTCTGCTTGAACACATATACACCCATTTCTGGTAAAACAGGGGTCAGACTGGAGAGGCCACAATAGTCTTCCTGTCCTCTCATATTGCTTTCTCTGAAAGTCACAGAGAAGGTGGCAGAGGCCTATCAGTGTGCCAAAATCACTTAAACACAAATGTGCTTCTTGCTTACTCACTCTCTGGTATACTCCGTTCGATATCTCTTTCTCCCTATAACACAGTTGCACAGGAGATAAGGGGCATTAGATTGGTTCGATGGCATGGTGTTGAACCTACTTGACCTGGACCCTCTCCTTTGAATGAAAGGTTGTGGATATTTCAGGACTTTGTAAGAGATAGACGAACAAATCACTCCATAAACTGACACCCAACAGGTGACCCAGATCCACTGGCCCTGTTTTTTTCACGATTGGGTTAACCCTTCTACTTCAATTGGTGGATACTTCGATAGGGCAGCCAAATCTCTGGGGCAAGATTCCTCATCCCTGTTCCTGGAGTTCCAACTCCAACACACCTAAGCCAGCAAATCAAGTTCTTTGTATTCAGTTGAAAATCACAGGTAGGAAAGCAAGGTCAGGACTAATCTTTCTGTAGGAAGGTTGATCTCCAGAAACAATTATGAGGACACCTGCTACAGGGTTTTGTTTTCTGCTTTGGGGAATAGAGTAGGTGGCTATTACTTTGAAGTTGCACGTTCCTATATCTTCTGTTAGTTTTGGAACAAAAACAGTTAAACAAACATAGTTCTAATCCTACTCTTACTAAGCCTAACCACAGCTCTTTCCCTATGGATAAGTATGACTGTTTATTCTGTATAAAGTTGATTCAGCAACATGTCCTATTTGATGAAACTATGATAAGTGAAAAGGATGATAAGATTTTGCCAAGTATACATGTTTACATCCCTAACCCCAGGCTCATAAGAATGGTGTTGAAGCTTCAACCACAGCACTATCCCTATGCCTAACCATAAAATCCAAGTTCAGGAACATGGTTCCAGGACCAACAAGGATGCTGATCCAAGAACATATCTAAAAATTAAAGGGTGAAGATAGCTTGTAACTTTTGAAAAGCTTGCATTTTTCCCTCACCAAAAGTATAATGGTGATGTTTTTTGTAATTCACTCCTGCCCTACCACTAGTCCTTTTTGTCACTCCTCTCTTTTCCTTTATTTCCTATTTTATTTCCTTACCGATGACATTAAGGTGTCCTGTGACCTCTTTGGAGCCGAAGCTGTTGGTGACTTCACAGATGTAGTTTCCGGAGTCTTCCAGGCGGAGATCGCTGATTGTGAGGCCGGTCAGTCGCCGCGTCCAGCGGGAGTCAGCAGGAAGCGGCCTCCCATCCTTCAGCCAGCGGATGGTAGGGTTGGGGTACCCGGAGGCGATGCAGGGCAACTCTATGCTGCGCCCCACTTGTACCTCTCCTGACTGGAAACTGTCCATCACAGAAGGCGGGGATTCAGTGGGGTCTAAGGAAAGAGAGAAAGCAATAATATCTAATTACAAAAAATCAGGTAATTTACATGTATGCATCTTAAGTGTACAGTAGCAAAACTGCCTGATTAATTCTAATGCTCATGTTTAAACAAATTACAACAATTGTTTTCTGCAAAATCCCTTAACTTAAATCATAAGCAGCCTTGAGGGAAAAAAATACATTTAAAAATGTAGAATATAATCCCTTTAAATACCAATAACATAAATTAGAATCTTAATGTTACTTCTCAAAGAATCACATTTAAGACAGTAACAAAACCATTTACGAAAATATGGTTAGTAGACTATGATTGACAAAAATGACAAAGATGTCAATTGCCCAACACACCCACACAAATGCCCATACTCACCCAGCACAGAGAGACGAGCCCCATTGCTCTGTCTGGTTTCTCCGCTGTATTTGTGCTTGGTGATGCAGCGGTATGTAGAGAGGGCGTCCTCTTTCTGAACGTCAGATATGTAGAGGGCCCCATATGATGTCAGGAAAAACCTGTTACCTGAAGACAGAGAAGAGGTGATATAAACATGTGCACATGAATTTCACTGACCCACAAATGAATAAAAAACACTGAAGCCTTTATGATTCTCAAAAAGTCCATTCAGTACCAACTTTATATGTACATCTTCAACCACAGGAATTCAATTCAGTGAGTCGCAGATAGAATAACCAGCTTTAGACTTTTACAAAAATCCCAACGTTATAATTGGTAAGAAAACTTGCTCACTCAGATACAAATTCGTCCAGAAATATGTCTCCAGTTACCACATACAAAAACTAACAAGCATACATGAAAGAATTTTTGAAGGATACAAGTAATTCATTACAGACTAAGATTCAAATATTTGATGTGTATGTTATTGTAACAGTATATTACTGTCACGTTCATTTCACATCAGTGAGGCCTGACTCCGCTCTGATTTATCTATACATCCATGAAGGCCATATTTTACATCGCAGCACTCAACCAGAAGCCAGAAGTGGTTGATAAATGTTTCTTCTTCCTTTTCAGTCCTTCTAATTCAATTCAGGACATTTTAGCTGTGAATATTTCTGACACAAAAAATACTAGTTTACAAATAAGATGTTTGATGATATGTGTTGATTGTGGTCATTGTGTGTGATTTCATAGTTAGGCAGAATTTTTATGCACACTATATAGAGATCTGTCTCTATATTGTTTCTCACAGGGGGCAACATCCTCAAAACATCTAAGTTAATAATTGAAACATAACTGAGAAGTACCCTGAGCTATGAAAGAGCAACCTACAAGCAATAAAATGTGTGTGTAGAGTACAAAAAAAAAAAAGAAAAAAAAAAAGAGTTTGTCTGTGTTCTGCTAAACTGCACATCACTGGTCACAATAACAACAGTAAAGTATGTCAGTGTGTGAGAACAGTCAGTCTGTCCCTGTGTGTGTCCTACTTTCTCCAGGCAGTCAAGGCATGTGGATTAGGCCAACCGTTCCGTTATAAGAAAACTAACTGGACTGGAAATGTAAAACTCACAAAACACAAGTCTGACACAAACACATATATGAACACACTTTAAGACCAAACCTTCACCTATAGGCCAACATCTGGAGTCATATCCACGCTGTGACTCATTAAAAACATGAAGATGTGTTTAGACTGTATATTTATGCGGAGGTATCATTAGTTGACTATCTTGTTTATCCATTTATATTATGACAAACTTGTGCATTCAAAATCACTCAACAAGACACAACGTTCCTACAGAAAGCAGGATTACCCAGTGGGAAGAGCATGTGTGTGTGTGAAGGATGGCGATCGATGCGTTTTATGGCTCGAGAGCTTCATCCAACGCAGATTTATGAAAGCGGAGAGGACAGGCTTGACTCGGCAGCCCACACACACACTCCATCACTATAACAAGCAGCTCACACACACACACATGCAGATAGTAGCTACAGACAAACAAAGACAATGGCTGGAAACAAAGATAAATTCAGCGTGTGTCTGTGTGAATGTCATGGCCATGTGATAAGGAAATAAAATGAAGTATGTGCGCACAAAATTGTGAGTGTGTGTGTGTGGATGTGTGATAATTTGCGTCACAAAAATGTATTGCTGAATGAAAATTTGTATTATAGCTAAGCACAAGCATACGTGTGTATAGACGTAACACAGTGTCTGTATAGGTATTGTTGTCACGTTGAGTGCTAGGCCCAGCAAACTGTAATTTAAGAGTCGGCCCTCGCGCTCCAACCTGCATATTAAGCCTTACAGGATAATATGCACTTGGTGACTTTAACCCCCTACAACATCAGCGCAACGCTGTCACAACATTTCACCCAGAGTGAGAGACCAGGGAGGGAGAGAGAGCGAGAGAAAGAGAGGTAGTCAGTGAGTAATTTTGGTTTAATCGCAGTCACTTGGATCTTTCTCATTGTGAAGACAGACTGGTAAATTAAATATCAGCAACCAGGGATACAAGGTCTCTCTTTCTCGCAATTTTTCTTTTTCACTCTGCCTTCATTTTTTTTTACCCCTTAGCTGTATAATTTGCACAAATGAAGTGAAATATTAAACAGTTATTTCACCCAAAAATGTAAATTCTGTGATCATTTACTTATGTTGTCCAAACCGGTTTCTTCTGAAGAACACAAAAGGAGATATTTTGAGTGAAGTTCACACTGTTCTATTCTATACAAACTGCTCTTTTCTATACATCAAAGAGAAAATCAAATAAAGAAACAAAGGTTTTCCATATGATGTGCTATGTATTTCACTTCACAAACTTTAACTATAGATTTGTGTGATGATAAATCAATACTGTTTCATGGCAACCATCTTAACTATTTTACATTTAGGCAAACTGGCAGCATATTCATATGAATTCATACAATCTTTTTCATACGTTTTTGTACGATCTGTCCCACTGAGGGTTAGGTTTAGGTGGGGAACAGTCAATATTTGCTGAAAATTTTCGATTTCAGATCTCCATACTCATTTTCTCCATACCTCTACATCTATTTTAGGGGTTAGGGTTAGGGGTAGGTTAGGGTTAGGGTTAGGAGGGGGTGGCGGGCTGAGGAGGGAAATGTTGCAAGCTATATTCAAACCCACAAACCGCATTACAGTTGCACTAACCGCTTGGGCATGGTTTCAACATCTATTAAAAGAAGTGGATTCCTTTATTTGAGTATTGATTTATCCTTTAAAGAAAATGCATGCACCTGTGTGTATGTCGTGCGCGCATGTGTGTGACTATACATGAGACATTTGTCTTCACACAAGAAGTGAGCCGTTGGGTGTACAGAATAAAAAAATGGAGATTGATGGATTAAGGGCCCTTTCACACCTACCTTGTTTGGTCCAGACTTTCGGACTTTTCAGTTTGGTCCGAATCAAAATTACAGGTGTGAAACCTCCCCCGGACCACGGTCCGGACCAAACAGATGAAATTTGGTCCGACGAAAAGAGGTAGTCTCGGTCCGGATCAAACTGAACAAAGGTTTGGTTCGTTTCTAGTGTGAAAGCCGTTTCTGTATGGTTCGGACTTTCGGACCTTTTACAGGAAGTTCCGGTGGTTCCCGCATAGCCGAAAAAACTGAAGGTGGCAGGAAAAATGAGCCGTGTAGCACATGGGGAGGTGAGGTTTTTAATTGAAGTATGGTCTGATGACATAATAAGAAGTCAACTTGCAGTCTTCTCCTCCTTTCCTGCCGGCGACGATAAAATGTTCGCACGACGAGCACGTTCATTTGGCGCATTTGAACTAGCCTTGTGTATAGTTGGTGCTGCAGGTAATTATGCCATAAAAATAACAATATAGTTGCAACGATATGCGTCTGTTCATTCATGTTGTCAAAGTTACCCGCCGAATTGACAACACGCTGACGTCAGATGCACGTCCATTTACAAACCAATCAATGTCAGCAGGATGCAGCCCACATAGATGATGACGACAGGACGCAAGTGTGTCACGTAAAGTTCTTTAGTGCGCTCGCATAATTGCAGTGTGAAACCAAACCAAAACTTTCTGAAAGTATAAAATGTATCAAAACGTGAACTTTGGTTCGGACCTTGGTGCGGACTTTCAGGTGTGAAAACGCCCTAAAAGAGAGACTGAGTTATGAACATATTAGTCTCACGTCTCCTTGCGATCAGTTCTGTTTGGGAGTGCGGATCAATTCTTGTCTAGTCTTCCTTCGCCTTGAGGTGTGTGTGTATGTATGTGTGTGTGTGTGCATGAAGGATTAGAGTGGGGTGGGGGGGCATGTAAGGTCTGTCTAAAACAAGGGCTTGAGTATACCACACACATACACGGTTCTGTGGTAGTGCTGGAGTGTGTAGCGTGGGCAGCCTGGGGCATCATGTCAGACCGAAAGAAGAAAAAAAAATGTAGAATTGGATTTATGTGTGGAGCATGGCAACCTTCCAGTTACATCTCACTCTACACAGACTCCCAAAGGCCAGAGAAACACACTCACATCACACACACATAAAGAGAAAAGAGGTTTGTATACATGTTGGAGAATGTGTATTTTTTGTTACGGGATGTCAGGAGGGCAGGAAAACTCTCTCGCTCTCTGCACAGTGCAGCTGAGAAAGATCCGGTCTAAAAATAAAACCCTACCGGAAGTAAAGCCGCCATTTTCCTGCCATCCTTTTCAAGGTAAAAAGAAACAGAGTATGACAGAGAGGATATGAATAGTAATGTGAAATACACAATAGTGTGGAAAATAGAACAACAACAAAAAGAAAATTGCAACGCACGAATGCCAGGGGACTCTGAGGTAGAGGCGGAGAACGACAGAACGACAACAGAAGGAAAAAGAGGAAGAAGAAGTGCACGAGATGAGAGGAAAGAAATACCAAAATATCACAAATAAAAAGAGATCAGGAGATCTCTTCGGGAGATCGAGAGAGAGAGACAGAAGGAGAATGCATGATGACAGAACGATAGACACATGAAGATGGAGGGAGAGAGAGAGAGAAAAAAGAGGGGTGTGGGCTGTTGTTGAATTTGCTCTAGGAGCTCCCATGCAAATGATGGCGCCGCTGCAATGCTAACGAGGACCGGGTTTCAAACTGTTCGGCCCATTACTTATTAATGCTCTGCGTCTCTTCCCCCTCCCTCTTTCCCTCTCTCGCTCTACTTTTCCCTCTCTCTCTCTCTCTCACTGTTGCTAGGGCCCCTGCGCTCACGTGACGTGGGTTAGGGGGCGCTGCGGTGGCATGTGCAAAAACATAGCGAGAGAAGGAGGGAGGGATGATGGGAAGGCTGGCGAGGAAGGGTGTAAACGGTGGGGATGCTAACGTTCGTTTGTTCGTTAAGCCACAAACGGGCTACCAGGGCACGCACGGAGAGCCTGGCACACGGAGAGACAGGCCAGCCAGGGCTCTGATTGGCCGCGAGCGGGACTCAACGTCATTTCGATGCAGAATTTGGTTAACGAAGGAGAGCTGACAAAAATCAAGAGAGCTGAGAGAGCTAGAGGGAATCAAAGATTAAAAACAATGTCACCAAGTGAAGGAAGACAGTTGATGATGGGACGGAGAAGGAAAGATGAAGCGAAAAAAATTCTACTGTCGACTCTTTTTTTTTCTTCCACAGAAACAGTCACGCTCAAAAGACGCACTGCTGATTTTGAAAGAAAGCCTCAACCAAATCTTCCTTGACACGATATGGTGTTTCCAAAGATGACTCTAGTTCCTGCTCGCCTGCCCTTGTCTTACAAAAAAGCACCCTTTATACACCTGATAGACCATTATGCTGGATATATGTAATGTCAAGTGTTATAATAATGTAATGTCAAGCTCAGTTATAATACAATGGACAGTTCTGAACATGGATGTTGATTGGTCAAACATCGTTAATGTGAAACACCTGCTTAACAGCACCCTTACACCATGTCTTCACCATATTTCTGACATACTCCAAGCTTTTGTGCTACTTCTGACAACAGAACCAATGGATTTGGAACTTTTGAGTGTAGACAGCCTTGAGCTGTTGCGCCTGGTTTAGACAGAGTTAGAGGCAAACTATTAACTTTAGTTTACATGTCAAGGACTACTGTATATCTTCTAGTGGAAGGGCAGCACTTAAAGATTTTTCAGATGTGCCCTTAATTTCTTTATGTTGTGAGGGGATCATTTTAGTAATGCAGTAAGGCACTACAGGTGTGCTACATTATGAATATAGTCATGACCGAAGGGGTTGCAGATGCTCCACTGCATGTCATACCTAAAGCCCTATAGCTCTGACTATATTCTCATATAGTGTGCTCAAAGAACTTGCAGTTACATTTAGATAAGGAAGCAGATTTCTTCAACCAATGCACCACACATTTATTGTGCCTTTCCCTGCACCTACTTCTTCCACTTCCCTGCTGTCACTCTTTCCTTCCCACCCACTCTTGTCCAACTTCAGCCTGTGTTCTGTAGTTGCACTGGCTCCCGCTGTTCTCCTTGTCTCCAAACTCCAACGATCCGGCTCACTCTTCTTGAGAACCTCAATTACATCTGTGTGGGTGATCTCTATGGCCATGTTCACACAGCAGCCGAATACGATTGTCAGTCCTGTATTTGAATCCTTAATACAGCTGTGTTCACACACGGTTCAGGTATTTACGGTTGATTGATATCAGCATTCTATAACCAAACGATCACTTGGACATTTTCAGAAAATGTTTTTTTTCGGGGGACCCCTGTTGTGTGGACGGAAACAGACTGAGCAACATACTTATATCATACAGTCTTATAGAGACATATATACGAGTTGTATGTCATTTGAAGGTTTTATATCTAGTCACTGTCTTCCACGAGAGCTACTCCCGTCAGTTTTGAGATCTGACCCTGGCTGCAGTTGGTTAATTAAGATTTGATTGGACTCTTGTCATGTCATCTGTTTTAAGACTTTGCCGCTTTATGGACGTCACCCCAAATAGAACACTTGACTTCCAATTATATGTAATTAAATTATATGTATGTAAATGCAGTTGTCAATTCCAAACACTGACAGATTGAATGCAGCCTCTCTATTAAAAACTCTTTCCCTCTATCTAACACTTTAGCTATCTGATATAAGTTGTCCCACATTCCCTGTCCTGACAGTATGTGTTCATGCAAGTCTGTGTGCAACTCAAAATGCATTCTTTGAAAACAGACACAAACAAAATGTTTCTCAAGGGTATTAAATGTGTTTGTGGCAGTTTTAGGGCTGCTGAACTGGATTGTGACTTGAAGACCTCTATGATCTATAGTGGAATATGTACATCTCCGAGAAGTCACCTATAAAATCCTTCTATTTTACTGCTCTGATAACATTAAACAAGACCCAATTGTTTTAATGTGAAACACAAAAAAGCCTTACTAGATTACATAAAATACTAAGACAGACTTTTGAATTCACTTTCTGAGAATCAGAAAGGTCAAAATGTCAAATAAAGAGCCAGATGTCCCCCATGTAATCCAAGCATGCATGTTAGTATTCATCCGAGTGCCTACTCCGTCCTGGTTCATCCTAATGACAGGACACGGGGGGCAGGCATAAAACATTGCTGAGTGTGGAGAGTTCAACTATAAACATGTGTTCTTCTGGCCACAACATGTGTGTGAGAGTGTGTGTGTATGATCAAAATTCCGCCATCATTGCATCGCCAAGGTCGGAGCGGAGTCACCCCGATAAACCTAATTTGCTTTTGATATCAATGCTGTTCACACATACATAATTACACATGCATACACACATACACCGCCACAAAAGGAGGGTAAATAATCGTGTATGACTTTCTAGGGGTGGGGTTACACTATCTAATTGCATTTTGGTGACTTACAAACTGCGATGTAACCTTCAAATCTGTCTTGAGCCTGATTCATTAAGAATAAAGGCTTGAATTTGTGGAAACAGGAGATGGTCAGGGTAACTTCACAGAGATGAGCCATGTGAGGAGAGAGTATTTATATAGTGTCCAATATTTTCAGCACCACGGACAGCGCCAATACACAATCACAACTTCAGAACTGCGAGTAGTTCAGCACCTTGGACAGTTTCAGAAAGTGCGGCTGTTCACAACACAATCCCTTTTGCATAGAAACAACAGAACAGAGGAATACGCCAACAAAATACAACACCGGCGCACAAATCCTAACCTGCCAATGCCACATCATGTTACACCAGGCCATGGAGATGCCCAAAGGGTCGCTGTGGATACGCACAGAACAAATTAAATAGTAATGTGACATATGGTACATGGCCGCAAAACCCAGCCCAGCAACAGTGACACAAACTAACTGCAGAGGAAATAAAAACAGCAACCTGCTAAGTCATAAAGCAAGAGGAATGAGGGAAATGGAGGTGGGATCTTTGATACTATATCTGCCTGTCATTTTAAAGGGTCATCCGTCCGTCCGTCCGTCCATCCATCCATCCATCCATCCATCCATCCATCCATCCATCCATCCATCCATCCATCCATCCATCCATCCATCTATCTATCTATCTATCTATCTATCGTCTCTTCACATCTGCAAACACACAAAATTACTACACACTGCAGTGTAGCCATGCACATTAATGAACAGTGTGCGTTGTTGAGGAAGTAATTAAGATTGAACTGCAATAAAACACCCATCCTGATAAATCTTAAGGCCTGTATTAACTGAAGTATCTGACTGGGGCATGAATGGGAATGAACAGAGCTCCGGCAGAATCAATACCCCCCTCTCTCTCACTTTCTTCTGCTCCACCTCTCACCGCCACCATCATTTCTTTTCTTCTGCTTTCTCTTGGCCGCAAAAGAATTACTCAGCGCCTGACAATAGGACATCTACACCCTCCGACAATAGCCACTCATTCCTTCAGTGGCCCCCCTTTCACTATCTACATTTATAAATGATATCTCTCCTTCATTTCAGCTCTATTCACATTCAAAGCAGAGAGAACAAGCAGCCTGAAGTGTCTTGTAATAATAGAAGCATATTTTGATAAAAGACGCCTGACACCTTGCAGGCTCTCAATAACAATGCAAACATGGGGTCTGAGATGCTTGATGCAAGGTTGTGAGGATGTTTGTCATATCTAAAGTCCGGCTCATGAAGCTACAGCATTACAGGTCTCCACCTCTCTATGAGGTTGGAGGTCGCCACTGTGTATCTGTTCAAGAAACGTACCTGTATGGGAGATTTCAGCTTCTTAAAGGACAATTTCACCCCAAAATTTAAATCCTATCATTTACTCACCCCCATGTAATTTCAAATCTGCATTATTTTCTTTCTTTCTGTGGAACATTAAAGTTTTTAAACATATTAGGAAAGACAATATTACAATTTTGGGGTGAACTTTCCATTTAAGTTCCAACTGAAGCAGAAGTTTCCATTTACCTTACACAATATTAATAAAGTGATTTCAGTGAATCTTCATTCTACAGGTACATTTTGGGTCTTCTCTTATTTTCTCCTTTTTCCAAACCCTCCTCATTTCCAACAGTCTTCCACCTCTTGACCCTTCACTTCACTATATTATTTTCCACCACACCCTTCCTACATTCCCTCCCCTCTATCCCCTCTCTCTCTTTCTCTGTGCAATGGTTGGAGGAGAGTGGGTTTGTGGAGGACTAATATGCTCATTAAAAAGGCATGCTTCACCGTCAAATGCCAGCTGCCGCTCTTTCCCTCCTCCTTCTATCCCTCTCTCTCTTAGTTTCCTACAGTGGGAAATTGTGAAACCCATGTTCAACCTCAACCACCGCTTATGTCTGAAAATAATAAGTCAACACACACACACACACACACACACACACACACACACACACACACACACACACACACACTTAGAATGTATATATATATATTAATTCTCTCTCTCTCTGGCTGTGCTGGTTAAAGGCTCTCCCATACTCAGCATCCTAATTAGAATAAATATTCAAGGGGCGCAATGTGAAAGAAAGGAGCAAGAAAGGAAGGGGAAGGACAACAAGAGAGGGCTTAACAGGAACACCACCATTGGAGGAAGTAGATGCCAAAAGACTAGGAAAAAAGAGAATGAAACTGAGAGATGATGTTTTAATGTGCTAAATTGTATTATCCATCCCTGTAGGTTGCTCTTTTATATAGGTCTCAGTTAGAGGTCTCCAAATATTTTGAGGACAGTTTGAGATCTTTTCTGAAAGGGTCACAGCGATGCCATAGAATAACCATTTTTGTGTTCCCCAAAGAACCTTTTACCATTTTATCTTAGTGTGAAGAACATTTTGAAAATCTAAAAGAAACGTTTCCTCTATAAACAACCTTTTGTACAATGGGAAGTTTACATGGATCTTAAATGTTCTTTATGGAACCATCAATGCTAATAAAGTACCTTTATTTTTATTAAGTGTAGAGGCGACATGTGAGGTTCCTTTTTTTCCCCTACAGAAACTTCTCTCTTTTCTCTCCTTTTAATGGCATTGTTGTCTTGGAGAAAACATTGAGATATTAAAAAGATCTTGTGTTGCTCTTCTTCCATGCTGTAATGTCTTCAAACACACACGTAAAAGCGGTTGACAACATCCAAACACATTTGCAGTCCTTTTGTGAGTCTCCTCGTTTAATAATTAAGGCTCATTGATAATTGATACAGACACGAGCCTTAAGAAGCAGAAATAAGGAATTCATATCTAATGAACATCACCAAAGAGAACTAACACTACCAAACATGAGCAGATTATCTGCAGTCTGGAGGAAAAAATGAGCAAACCAGGCTAAAGCAAAAACGCATCTGTGTTTGCTGTTAAATATCTTGCCAGAAAATCAATTATTAATAAACTAACCAGGCCTGTTGCACTCCAGACAAGATTAAGCTGCAAGGTGCATGTGTGTAACAGACAATGATTGATGTAGGAATTGTCGGTGAGGTTGACTTAAATCTGTAGGCTGAATGTGCAGAATACAAGGCATAAACACACACGCACATACACACATTACACACTGGCCATTCCCACACAAATCAATACAGAGTCTCGCCAAGGAAAGTTTGGCCTGGCTGTGACTCCTACACTGAGGCGAGAGAGCCAAAACATCACTCACGGAGAACTGCGCTGCTTCTTCCTTAGGTTTGTGATTTTGTTTGCTGATTTTTTTTTTTTCATTTAAGATTTAAAATATGTTTTAAATTGAGTTTAACATCTAAACAGGCTTATGACTGCTTTTTCACATTTGCTAATGTGCATTCTTCCACAAACACCAGCCTAATAAGTATTCAGACACTTAAATCACACATAAATAATAAAAAATGACATTGCAAACAAATTACTGTAGAGATTTTCTGGTCTCAAGGTAATTTTTAGTGGATATATGAAGTCAGCTCACCTCAAGTTTACACAGATGTCCTAGACGAGTAAGCACGGTTCATGCTATTAACAATAAAGCATGTTCCACAAAGTCTGACAAGTTTTAAAGGATATAATAATATAATAATAATAATAATAATAATAATAGTAGTAGTAGTAGTAGTAGTTGTTGTTGTTGTTTTATATTTTGAAAGCTAACCAACTTCATTTTGTGATTTTTTAATTTTATTTGAAAAGTCTGTCCAAATACTTTAAAATACAGTAAAAAAACACACACAAAAAAAACCTTTTGTTACAATAAATGCCACTAGCTTTGGTATTTTGTTACCTAAAGTAACGACATTTGTACATTATTATGTTTCCTAACCTTTTTGATGAAGGCAAAACAATTTAATGAAATAAAAAACTACCATGACTTTTCCAGGACTGAAAAAAAATAAAAAAATCTAAATTCCCAAATATTTCCAGGACTTTATTTCACGACTGTGAGAACACTGGCCACAACTTTTTGGGGCCACTGTATCAAAAGATAGTAAAGCAAAAACAGAAACAAATAAAAAAGAGAAAGGGAGTGTATGTGTTAGGCACTCTGGCGACAGATGTTGTAGTGTGGCACTTGGTGTCCCCTCAGCTAAGGCTCAGGGGCCAAAGATTGCACATGACACAGAGAGAGAGAGCAGAACAGTGTTCGTTTGTGTGTGTGTGTGTGTGTGTGTGTGTGTGTGTGTGTGTGTGTGTGTGTGTGTGTGTGTGTGTGTGTGTGTGTGTGTGAGAGAGAGAGAGAGAGAGAGAGAGAGAGAGAGAGAGAGAGTCAGTGTGGCAGAATCCTGTCTGCATCACTGTCTCTTCTGCATCGATGCCTCATGCTCTGCCCCAATTTAACCAATGCCACTATAATCAGTAAACAGCATACAACACAGGGGGAGGGGATAGAGAGAACACAAGAAAGATAAAGAAAGAATGAAAGAATTAAAGGAGGAAAGAAAGGGGAGCTATAACTTTACATATTCATGTGACTACTTCATAACTACTTTAATATGCAGAAGAGTTTTTCTTGACAGTGACTCCATGGGGAATTATCTTTACAAAATAGTTTTTTCACAAATTACTTATTGAAGAAGACTTCAATACCAATACCATACCAATACTTCAATTCCATACCTTATACCCAAACACTCTGCTATATACATTTAAAATAACAGTGATAGCAGATTCATGATTCAAGTTCGATCTTTTGCGACCATCATTCAAAAATCTCTCCTTTTGTTTTCAATGGAGTAAAGAAAGCCAAATAAGTTTAGAGCTTGTGTAAATTAATAGAGAAACTTATTGTTAAAGGCCAACCATATTTATTTGCAGTTTGGCTAAAGCTTCCGCGAAGAAAAACAGCAACAGAAGATGATGTAGAGAAAGATGGACAAAGAAGTCGTGTGGAAAATAAAAAATAAAAGCACTGACATTCAGCTAAAAGTCTCTCTGCAGCTATATTTAGCTTTATGCAGAGGTAAAGGCTGTGAGGGAATGTTGGTACACTGTTATTTTTTTCAGCGCTTCCTTTCTTTTTAAAATTTTTTTTTATTTACCTTATATTTTTACATATATTTATTATTGAAACAAGTCATTTTCAATTGAAACAATATTGAACTTTATACAGTTTTACTGTATTATTAATCAAATAAATGCAGCCTTGGTGAGCATGAGAGACTTTTAAAACATGAAAAATATGACCAAACCCAAACTTTTGAACGGTAGTGCACAAAAATCCATTTTACGTTTCCATAGAAAACTGTAAAATATATAGTTCATCAGCCATTATACAAAAAATATAGGAACACAATGTCTAAATTGACCAACCAATCAAGTATTCCATAGTGCTGTATAATACAAATAATTAATAAAAACATTTTATTATTATTATTTAGGACAGAAAGTGTGCAAAATAGCAGTCAACATAAAAATGTACTCTAAGAAACCTGAATACTAGACCAACAGGCAAATTAACATGACCCTGGTGGCAAGAAACAGAGAGAAGAAGAGATTTGAGGAGGGGAGATGGAGAAGTGAAAAAAGGGAAAAGAGATGAGATGAGGAAAATGTAATGGGGGATGGAGAAAGGGGTGACTTTATAATTTATGAGCCATGCACCATGTGCCTGGTGACATCTGCTATGGCACAGCTAATGTGTGTCCTCCATCCCTTTACTGGGATGCAAACATACTCACACACCACACACACTTTTACATACACTATAAATACAAAAATCACTTGCTCTACAAGAAGCAAAATGCGTAGCATTCAAAATGCATAGACTATCCATTTAAACATCAGTTCATGTGCACCACAGCAAACACATGACCGTCCAAGAACAGCTAAGTGCATTCACTTGAGAAGAACAATGCCATTGAAAACATGCAGCTGGATTGTTTCCAGTGATGCGTGTTCATG
This sequence comes from Tiaroga cobitis, assembly GCA_030578255.1. Classification (NCBI taxonomy): domain Eukaryota; kingdom Metazoa; phylum Chordata; class Actinopteri; order Cypriniformes; family Leuciscidae; genus Tiaroga; species Tiaroga cobitis. The sequence continues at coordinate 14,020,651 of CM060605.1, forward strand.
TTTTGGGATTCCAAAAACAAAAAAACAAAATTCTTGAGAGAAAGATTCAAAAACAATAAAATAATGTTTTAAAAAATTAACATATTTGTTCAAACATGGCTGAATTTAACCAATATTTCCACTTGCCATGGTGTAGCGTTTACAGTTGACAGAGTGGACTAACTAGCATATTCATGATTCCACGTATACTAAATGAAGAAAGGGTGTAGAGTTGCATTCAAGCTAATTTAAGGCATGAAGATTTTTTTTCACAGAAAAAAAAAAAACTTTTAAATATGTAATTTTGATTATATTAAAAAGGCTTTTAAGGGATAAAAGTATTGACTGAATGGGGACTTTGATGTAAATGTCCACACTTAAACCCAACCGTCAATGGATCGTACGAAAACATACGAATGAGATCGTACAACCAATTAGCCAAAACGTAAAATAGTTACGAATTGCCCTGGTAATGTATTGGTCCTTTAGCCTTCTGTTTGAACATTTATTTATTTTGTACATTTCTGCTGAGATTGCGGAAAAAAAACACTTGACTAAATCCACAATTTTGAGAACAGAAGTTGAGTTGCGATGAGCACATTGACAGTTGTGTCTGTTAAGCAGCCGAGTGTTGATGGTTTGCATGTGAGCCCCTTTCAAGCGTTCACGGCCTGTCTGATGATGCGTTTCTCTGGCAACACCATGTCGCATAACAGCCCTAATCAAAAATCCTTTCAGAACTGGAGGCCAATCTCCTTTTTATGCACTGATTACAACATTTCTGCCTTAGCAGGTGAGAGCTGTGAATAGGCATAAATTAGAGGAAACCTAACTATAACAACGAGTGTAGTAGTGTAACACATCTCTCTTTATCACCGTACTGTCAGAACACAAGTAAAGCCATACTATCGTTATCAGCTTTTTGAGCTTTTTCTTAAAGCATTCTGTTATTTTAGAGCCAGATTGAAGACAGAACTGGGATGGTTTACTATGAGGTCTGTTGTGAGATGCTGGTGTGAGACAAGCTAAAATGGCATCCGTGATACAGCATATGCTTGAACTAAAAGACTGTGATTTTGCCAAGTAGGATGCGTGTTTGGATCAACATCAACCAATTTGATATTAGGGTTTTGCTGAGGGATATGGATAGCCTTTGGGCTCGGGTTGGTGCATGAACAACATTTTTATCAACTATATGTACACCGACATTTCAGGTACCTGCATTTTTTTTCAACTCGATTTTTACCCCCCGGAACGCGATTATTATTGTGATAGTTTTGGTCGAGATTGGGCGGGTATTGAATAGCAATTGGGCTGGTTTTGTTATGCAAACCTGGCAACCCAGCTAGAAATGTTTGTCCTTATATAAAAGCTCATTAATAAAGAGTGTTTCCATTCTTGAACAGATTGCACACATGCACTTGTCTGCTGCAGTAATGCATCACATATAATAGACTGTAGGGTACAGCTTATATAGTGCATTCAAAATCTGACATTTTTCTTTTCTTGAGGTCATTATGTGGTTTTCGGCACACAAGTGTTAAAACAAGATTAAAAGTTTATATTTTAGTAAATATCACATCAACACTGACACATGATTTCATGAGCTGCCTCATTTTTCTCTAATTTAGTAGTTATTATAATTAGTTTGGACTGACATGGCTGATTTTTCATTCACAGGAATGTTGATCCAGGAACATGTCCTAATTGGCACAATCATGGTCACTGATTGAGTTTAGAATTCTAACAATGGAGAATGGATGGACAATGAACAGTTGGAGGTGAGGTCAGGTGATGCAGCAGGGGATGAAGGAAAGAAAGATTGGATCTGTGGATCTGAACATGGATGATATTCATCAGAGCGACAGGAGTGAAAAAAAGGCTGGAGAGATGGAGGGAGGGGAGGCAGAGGGAATATCTCCATCTCCATATGCCACTCCTTCTTTATGAGGTTTCTCTCCTTGGACATATTGGATTTTTCTCTCGCATTCTTCCTCACGGTTGTTTGGGTTCAGGCACTTCCAGCATTCATCACATTTGTCAACAGATAATCATTACCAGAGCACCGGGACCTCTACTGAAGGGCAAGATATCTGACCTATCCACACTCTAGCATACTGAGGACCCGAGAGTTTAGTGTGCCAGCATAAAAATAGCATAAAGACAGAGGGGAAGTGATGACAGGGAGAAGAAGCCACACTTTAAAACAACTTTCAGGAACACAAATTATGTATCTCAATACAGCTTTTCTATTACGACATGCTCTGACATTTTAAGTCAAACCAATAAGCAGAATTAATGTCTTTTTTTAGGCTGACACCAGGGTTATTATATAGTCACCTAAAACTAAATCTATTTTTAAATTTTTTAATTGAAATAAAGCTGAAATAACGTAAAATATACATTTTAGATGAAAAATTTTAACTAAATGAAAGTTATAAATGTTGCCTTGGCAAATAACTAAGTTTAAGTTTAAGGAGTAAAATTACTAACTGTAAATAAAAATAAATAAATAAATACAACTGACCCCATAAAAAAATATAGTAATATTCAAAATAATCATAATCATATATCATTAAACTGAAAGCTGAAAATATGAAAATAAAAGGTGATTCAAAGTATTAATAAAAACTACAATAGTACATAAATCATACTAAAATTACACTAGCTTAATTTAACACTTAATAATAACACTTTATTTTACATTTTAGTAACTTGTTGCTTTGTGATGTCAAAATTAGTTTATTCCTACTGTGGGGTATGAAATGTTTTACACTAATAATTTTGAAAGTGGGTTTGCTTTGTTTTTAAACTTGGGAAACTCTGCGGGTGAATTGTGGTGTCAAATCTATAGCCGGCAGTGTAAAATTATGCAGTACTAGGCTAAACATTACAGCGAGTTGTTTAGCAAAAGAGCCAATCATAAACTGCCTCAGTGCTTATCTCATTAAATATTCATGTGATTTGTAGTTGCTTGTACAGAAACTTTCACACGCTGTTTAGTTAGAGCATCTGAGGGAAACAATTAAAAATGTCAAAAAGGGACACCAAACATGTTAACTGACACCGCTTTAAAAGACTTAATACAGTCCGAGGTTTATGTGCAGTTATTAAAGGTGCAGTAGGCGATTTCTAAGAAACATTGTTGATATTTGAAATCAACCCAAAAAAACAAACCCCTCCCTTCATTGCTCCGACCCCAACATGCTCAAACATGCAATGCAAGAGTGGACTCTCTTTATCATAGCTGAAGCAAAGCAAAATAATGTTTCGCGAAAAATAAAGTGGAGATGGCGAACAAATGAAAAGGACGAACAAAAAACTTACAGTACCCATGAGTAGGCAATACAAGCAAGAGCTTGTTGTTAGTCCCCATCAGCACACCAGCTCCAGACAAACAATGACAATCAAAACTGTCCTGTTAGCTAACATTGCAACAACAGCATATCTTGGTTCTGTGAAACATAGCAAAACCAATGTTATTCATGTATGGAGCAGAAACAACGGAACCTCTGCGTCCGTTTTCAGGGCTTCCCGCTTCTGTCTCTCCAGTGCTGGAAAGCTTTTCTAATATTACTGTTGATTCTAAAGCTCTTGCCTGAACATAACCCTTCTTTTTCCAGTGATAGTCTCTCTTTTCTCTTTTGTAATGTCTTTCAGCCATCTCTCTTTCAACAGTCTTTCTTCAAATCTCCCTCTTGCTCTCTCTCTCTCATGCCCCACCATGAGTGGACACGCCCCCTACTGCTGATTGGCTACCAATTGTGGTGCTCGGCCTTATATACTTTCAACAGTGTTTCTCAGAAATTGTTTACTGCACCTTTAAGTAAGCTGTATTCAATATACTGACCTCATAAATATGTAGATGAGAACATCAATCCAGGGTTAACAACGTACAGACAATGAAATCTCAAAATGTGGCAACCCAAGGTTAAATATGAGTGGTGGAAACAGAGAAGTTTATGTTTACAATTTAAAGTTGGCAAGTAACAGAAGTTGTAATAGTCTTTTCTTGAAGACTAGTTTCCTGAAAAAGTTTCCTGAACAGGAAAAATTGTGACTGGTGTCCCGCCCTCGCGCCTGTAAACACATCAGAGAAGAGAAGAGATGCCGCTGCAAGAAGGAGGGGAAGTTAATTTGATTAAAGATTACGAGCCCATTAATTAAAAAATGAATGAAAGAACTGTCAATTTAAGATTTCATGGTGAGTTTAAAAAAATGTAATGAACAAGTATGAAATGCTCAAGTTTTGCAGATTATGAGACATTTATCCATAAATGAACTCAACTTGAAAACTATTGTCTTCATTTTTTAAGTTCTACATATACTGAACAATTTTGTTTTACAGTGAGAAGTGTAAGAGAGAAAGAAAGAAGCTATAAGAGGGAAATAAATAGGCATAGGCTAGAGGAAGCGAAAGAATTTGACAGAGCAGTGACGAGGCAAGGAGAGGGGAGCACTGTGTGTGTGTGTGGATTCATATCCCCCGGCTCTAGCACACATTAGCTGCATTAAGTGAGCTGACAGGTCCATCCCCATTACCCGCGCTGGTGGCACACACTGCACAGAGCGGCCTGACAACTACACACACACACACACACACACACACACACACACACACACACACACACACAGACACATGCAGCCGCCCAGCACACGGCGGCCTGTCTCAGCCTGACAACCGCACCACGTGGGACGTGCTCACACACACCAAACATATACTTTCTTTTTCTCCGAAGAATAAGATCCTCCGGAAAGAATTCTCCCTCATGAAAACCAGTCTAATTATAATGCATGCATTACACTCAAAAGTGCTGAAAAAGATCATTTACATTCATTTGGCAGAAGAAACTTGCGATAAATTCAAGCTTCATGTTTTTCAAACCTGTAACCTTGATGTTGTACCAGAGGAGCTAAGAAAGAATAGACATAATGCACAGTATGCAGAGATAAAAGTTGAGTGCCAATGTGGTATTGAGTACGTCTGTATCATGTCTTCTAGCTGCATTATTGATTGGTTGTGTTGTCTTGAGGTTCAGGGTTAAAGACCTTCTGCCGCCCGCATTGTTTAATTATTCACCCTGCCCAACGTCTGTCCACCAACCCACACACACACACACACACAGCGGACATTATAGGACACACAAAGCGATGCACACACAACTCTTGATTGGGGCGTGTGTCATGGAAACACGTGGAAACATTTATGTTCTATGATTAAACAATATTATACCATGGTCTTTCTGAATACTCAATTCTGATTGGATGGAAGGTGTGCAATAAAACCGTTTAATGCACAGGTAGTTCCAAGTCAACAACGAGGGGGTAACATTGCTGTTTTTGAAGGAAATAAACACACAGCTTCATTGTTTGTACTGAGAGACGTCACACAGATGCAGGTAATTCAAGCACTCTTTTCACATTTCTCTTTCTTTCTCTCTCTCGATAATTTAAATAAATGCTATAATTCATTCATTCAAATAAAAGTGATCTTACCACACTGCTTCATGTACAATGGTAATGTCATGTATTTTGGACATAATACCACTTTTTTTGGACAGGTATTGACATTAATATGAAAGGTTTTAGATATGTACCAAGGTAGTATCACGGAATATAAATATACAAACCATTCAGTACCATGGTACATAAAAATACTATGTATGGACGTGTAGCAAGATTTTTTGAACAAGTACCATGGTTTTATGGATGTTTGTGGACATACACCATGGTAATATAAAGGTTTTTGGACATGTACCATGGTAATACCAAGACATATTCAAACCATTCAGTACCATGGAATGTATCAATGCTGTACCTTGGTTTTTGGCAATACCATGTTTCTTTTGGATATGTACCATGCTATTCCCATGACTATGTAATCATTCAATACCTAGGTTTATATTGAATATCATGATATCACCATATGATATCATCACTGTACCATGGTATGGCCACAGCAGCACTTTCAGACTATAAGTGTCTGAATCGCTGCTGGCCACTTCATTTCTCTGCTTAAGCCTCATCTGGTGACAACATCCAGGCTAGTTTCTTAACACGCTAAGCTGCCAAAGAGCAGCAGCTAAGCTCTCATTTAGCCTGGCCTTCTGACACTCCCAGTCCATTCAGCACTTAGCCCTAATGTTAGCCTTGGCGCTAATGCCACTAACTACGCCGGCCAGACCAGTGGTTATTCAGAAACATACAGACAGAGATAGAGAGCGGCTGCTGACCCTTTGTGTCTTTCCTTGTCTATCTGCCCTAACATCACGAGAAGGATTATGGTCTCAATCTCGCTTTTCTCTCATCCTGCTTCGAGCAAAAATACAGAAAGAAAAAGAAAGGAAGGGTGGGAGGGAGGGAGGGCTGGACTGGGGGATTGTTGTTTGGGGTTAGTAAAGACGGTTTCCTCAAATGCGATTTCTCTCCTCCGCTGACTGTAATCTCCCTGGGCAAATCTGTCTTTAGCCAAACTAAGTAAATACAGAGGAGAAAAGGAAAAGCCATCTTTATCCAAATCCAATTGCTGCTGGAAGAAGGAGAATGAGTAGAGGAGAAGATCTTGTAATTTGTCTGAAGGATTACAAGAAGAGCTGACAGAACCTCTGTGTGTGTGGTACATTTGTGCTAGCATGCTAGTTCATGTTGTTCAACTGTTACATAAAGACGCAACTAAGTGTATATTTTGATTGACAGAGATGAAGTGTGTGGGAGATCTACAGGCCTAGATGGTAACACAGACTGTTTTCACATTTTCTGCACTGATTTTGCGAGGACATCTGCAGAAATTTTCTAAGGAATGAATTTAAACCAAAAAAAGTAAGTATGTGTAAGTAAGTGTTTGCATTTATCTCAATGGTGGTGGAATGGGAATTAAAATTTGTTTTAAAGAACGATAAGAAACATCTTTCTATTGAGTTGTCCTCGTGGGCTGCTTGCAAAAACAAACATAGTGTAGCCTGATTCCAGAAATAAATGACTCCAATGACCCGGTTCTTAAAGATAGGTTACAGGATTGAAATCGTCTGAAACACTGCTCTGTATAATTTACATTATTCACAGAGTGAGAGTTTATTTCATATTTAAGCAACATTAAGTGCAAAAATACCCAAATTAATTAGAAATTAATCAAACCAACTTCATCACAAATCAAATTTAATACAATCAGAATCAGAATCAATGGAATCAATGAATCTGGATCAACTCAAATTTAATCAAATCAATCAATAAGCTTGTGAATTTAAATTAAATAAAAAAAAAGGAAATCTGTATCGATACCCAGCCTTATTTAAAATTGACATAATAGTGCATTTTGTAGATCATGGAAGTTTGCTATATCCTCTACAACCAAGCAATCAGAACCAGAATGCAAGATGGGGCATTGAATTCAATCATAATCCAACATCAGAAGCGAATCAAATTGGATCTAATCAAATCAAGTCAATAACTTATGAATTGAAATTTAATTGAATCAAGAAATCATTATCGATACACAGCCCTATTTAAAAGTGAGTTCCCTTTCGAGGGAAGTCGCACTGCGTCGTTGAAAACGACTATTTGGGGACGCTCCCTTAGCGTGCGTCTCTGAAGTATGAATGAAACTATTCCAATCCTGATTGGTGTTGCGTCATGACGTAACATGTGACGGCATAACCGGATACATAAAAGCGACGCCGGCACACACACACATTAGCTTTCGCTCTTCAGCAAGCGCTCTCTGTTGTTGTCAGTCTTATTTGCTGTTGTCTGTCTGTGAAAGTTATATATAAAAATGGCGAGTGAACAGTTCAAACAATGTGTTCACCCCTGTCCTATATACATCACGGGTGGGGACACGCATAGTTTGTGTGTGAACTGTTTGGGAGTGCAGCATTCCCGGGCAGCTCTCGAGGGAGCTGCTTGCGGTGAATGTGAAGCACTACCTATGAGAGTGATGCGCTCCCGTCTGGCTTATTTTGATGCGCTGCCCAGTAAACCATGCAGAGATACCTCTGCATTGGTTGGTAGGGCTTATATGGCGGCAGGTCGGGCCGGGTCGTGTCTGCATTCAATGGCTGTTTTGCAGGCATACCAGGCCGACCTCCTGAAAGATTTGGATGAGGGGGAGGGACAGACATCTGTGGTTGAATCTGTCTGGTATCAAAGAAAAAGATAAATTGTTTCTCCTTGATGCGCCGATCTCGTCTTCTGGCCTGTTCGGTGACGCAGTTACATCTGTCGTTGACAGGTTCCAAGAGACAAGGAAACAATCTGCGGCGTTCCAGCAGTTCCTCCCCCGACGATCTAGACCCAAATTGAGTAGGGTGGGGCAAAAAGATCAGCCCCAGCCGTCATCGAGCTCCTCATATCGCCAGCAGCAAAAAGAGAGTGTTTCCTCTAGAGCCCCTCCCTTGGGAGCTTGGCAACAGAGGAAAAGCTCTCAGTCGAAGTCCTCCGGCCAGAAGGGCGACTTGAGGGACGTCCTTCAGGCTAGGAGGGCTTCGGGAAAGAGGTCCTATCTGGAGTGGTAGGACCTCCGAGGGCTGCACCCCCCGCTGCAGAGCAACCGAGGTTGTTATCGCAGCGGAGCCCTCAGGAAATCGATGTCGGGTTCCCGCCGTCTCTGACGCTTCGGGCCGCATCAGTTTCTGAAAGCTGGTTCCCTTAGTAGATTTTGTAGAGGCATGGTGTCATCTTCCCAACATATCTGCATGGGTCCTGCGTATAATAAAACTAGGATACAGACTGCAGTTCGGTCAGTCTGTATCCCCCCCCCCCCCCCCCCCCCCCCAGTGGTGCAGACTGCAGTGGTTCCAGAGCAGGCTCAGGTGATGGAACAAGAAGCTGTTAAAGGAGGCCATAGAACGTGTTCCTCCTTCAGACAGGGAGTCCGGGTTTTACAGCCGGTACTTTATAGTTCCAAAGAAGGATGGAGGGCTGAGGCCAATAGGCATGTGCCGGTATCAAATTTTCGTGCTGCGATTAATTGAATGAGCTTTTATCACGGTATACGGTATTATCACGATATTTTAATTGCTCAAGAGAAACAGATGGATTGCGGGTATCTAAAAAAACAACTTGCATCACAATGTGTAATTGTGATTTTCAAAGCATGGTAACTAAACAGAATTTTATTAAGTTTAGTGACAACGTGTTACAATGTTTACATGGTACAATGACTGGTAGGTTACTGTTTGTATTATTCAAATAAATTCTTGTATTTGATTTTAATCTTAATTCAATATTGACTCATTTGGATAAATATTAGGTAGGCTACAGTCTGCATGTTAATTTTTCTCAAGAAAAAAATATATCTCACATAATGCTGTAAACAGAGAGAAATTAAATATAATGCGGTTTTCATTATAATAACAATTATGTAATGACAAGTAAACATATAATTAATATGTAATAAAGTGCACATATTTAGCAAAATGACAATTTTTTCTAGTCAACTAAAGTGCTGGTCATTAAATGGCTTTCCTGAGGTAAATGTAACGTTCTGTGACATAACTGTTCTCCTGCAGTTTTATTGACCTCTTTCCGTGAAAAACACTGATTGATCGACATTTTGTATGAGGCATAAACCTTAAGGTAAGTTGTACTGTATCTTTAAATAAAAAGTAACAGATGATCGGTTTACTTGAACTGAGGCGCAGCGATCTGTCACAATGGACAGAACCTTTTTTTTTTCATATCAAAAGTAACCTGCTCTGTCTAGTCTGTCGGTGTCAGTGTCCTCTTTGCTCCGCGATTTTTCTCTGCGTGAGAGCGTGTGAAAAGTGTCAATTCCGTAAAGCGGCTTTCAGACAGAACGCGATTTGCTATTTTGCAAATAAAAAGTTGAACTATTTTGAACTTTGACTCCGGCGTGCTTTGGTCGACGCAGCAACAAAACGTCCCCGCGAGTATTCTGCGTCCTGTCTGAAAGGCGCTTGAGTCTCAAGTTGAATGCGTGAGAGTTGGCAGCCCTGCGGGGGGTAAATCGTCGGCAGCGTTCCTCCTTCCGCCATGCTTCTACTCCATGTGATGATTGTTTACACTAGACTAGAGTGCGCTCTGCGCCGCGTGCACACAGTGCTTATACATGTGGGGATTGTTTACATCAGAGTGCGCACGTGTTTTGCGGAGCATATACGCAGTGTTTAAGCGGTTGATAGAAAATTAGCTAATGCGTGTTCTAAAAGTCTAAATTCAAATCTATTATTTTTCACGGTATTTTGAAGTGGCCGCGATAACAATATCGTGCATATTCATTACCGCGATTTATCGCATTACCGAATACCGGCACATGTCTAGAGGCCAATTTTAGATCTAAGACATTTGAACCGTTCTCTGAGGAGGTTCAGGTTCAAAATGCTCACTATCCCCATCATCGTGAATCAAATCAGATCCGAGGACTGGTTTGTCACGATAGATCTAAAAGACGCTTATTTTTTTATGTCTCCATCCTTCCTTGTCACAGGAGGTTCCTGAGGTTCGCTTTCGGGGGCGAATCTTACCAATATCGGGTTCTTCCATTCAGCCTAGCACTCTCTCCCCGCACGTTCACCAAGTGCATGGATGCAGCACTAGCTCTATTGAGACTTCAGGGCATCCGCATACTGAATTATATCGACGACTGGCTCATTTTGGCCCAGTCTCGAGAAATGGCAATTCGGCATCGAGATGCCATCCTTGGCCACATTCAGAGTTTGGGGTTGAGACTCAACACAAAGAAGAGCGTGTTGGAACCATCCCAGAGCACAGCGTTCCTGGGCGTGGTGTGGAATTCAGTTACGATGCGGGCACGAATGTCTCCCGCACGTATCGAGTCCATTCTGGCGATGGTGTCTGGGATAAAGCTAGGCCAGGCCATCACTGTAAAGCGATTTCAAAGAATGCTCGGCCTCATGGCAGCGGCATCCAACATTATTCCTTTGGGCCTTTTACACGTGAGGCCCCTTCAGTGGTGGCTGAAAACCAAGGGGTTTTCCCTCAAGGGGAATCTGTTCCGTATGATCGGAGTAACGCGCAGATGCCTTCGTTCTCTAGTAATATGGAAGAAACCTTGGTTCTTGTCCCAAGGGCCAGTTTTAGGAGGTGTCGCCGGAAGTCCGTTTCGACAGATGCCTCCCTCACGGGTTGGGGCGCGGTCATGGATGGCCGCTTTGCCAGGGGTCTGTGGCCGGACCATCATCATTCTTAGCATATAAATTGCCTGGAGATGTTGGCTGTGTTCAGAGCTCTGAGGAGCTTCCTCCCAGACGTCAAGGGTTACCATGTCCTGATACGATCGGACAATACATCAGTGGTAGCTTATCTGAACCGACAAGGGGGACTCAGATCGCGCCCTCTATCCAGATTGGCGCATCAGATTATCCTTTGGTCCCAAGGGAAACTATTGTCTATCAGAGCAATGTACGTTCCAGGGGTTCAGAATCGGGGAGCAGACATCCCGTCGAGGCAGGGGCTGAGGCCCGGGGAATGGAGGCTTCACCCAGAGGTGGTGAAGTTGATATGGGAGAGGTTTGGACCAATGGAAGTGGATCTGTTTGCGTCTCGAGAGACGTCCCACTGTCCACTTTGGTTCTCCCTCACACATCCAGCCCCACTGGGGTTGGATGCCATGGTACAGGCCTGGCCGAGGCTACTCCTGTATGCTTTTCCCCCGATCGCTCTGCTTCCGGGAGTCCTGGAGAGGGTCCGTCTGGAGGACATCAGTCTTCTTCTGGTAGCCCCGTTGTGGCCGGCCCAAGTATGGTTTTCAGACATAATTTCACTCCTGATAGCTCCGCCGTGGCAGATTCCTCTGAGGAGGGATCTGTCGTCTCAGGCGGAGGGCACAATATTTCACCCTCGCCCAGAGCTGTGGAAACTGTGGGTCTGGCCCCTGAGGGGGTTCAGTACCTAAATGCTGGTCTATCAGCCGGGGTGGTTGAAACCATACTTAGCTCTAGGGCTCCGTCTACTAGGAGATTATATGGCCTCAAGTGGAATGTGTTTTCCACTTGGTGTAGAGAATAGGAGTTAGATCCAGTTAACTGCCCGGTGGCTTCAGTTCTGGAGTTTCTTCAAGATCGTTTCTCTGCGGGTCTCTCCCCTTCCACACTTAAGGTGTACGTGGCTGCCATTGCGGCTTTCCATGTACCACTGAGTGATGGGCCTCTGGGGAGGCACCAGCTGGTCATTCATTTTCTCCGTGGTACATGGAGGATGAGACCGACGACCAGGTCCAGGGTTCCTGCCTGGGACCTGGCGGTGGTTCTCGAAGGGTTATCCCTGGCCCGCTTCGAACCCCTTCAGCTGGCTTCGCCCAAGGACCTGACGTTCAAGATGGATTTTCTCTGAGCTATTACCTCTCTAAAGAGGGTGGGAGATGTTCAAGCCCTGGCAGTAACACCAGCCTGCTTGGAGTTTGCCCCTGGCGGAGTTAAGGCCATTCTGCACCCGAGACCTGGCTATGTGCCTAAGGTGCCTTCTAACACGGCACGGTCTACGGTCCTGCAGGCATTTCATCCTCCACCTCATGTGTCGGCAGAAGAAGAGAGGCTCCATTTACTCTGCCCTGTCAGAGCTTTGAGCGTTTACCTCGAGAGGTCCTGTTCTTGGAGGAGGTCGGACCAACTGTTAGTATATTTTGGGTCACCTAAGAAGGGGCTCCCTGCATCCAAACAAACCATTAGTAATTGGATTGTTCAGGCTATTGCCTTGGCCTACAAGGTGCGCAGTTTGCCTTCACCTTTGGCCATAAGGGCTCATTCTACTAGAGGCATGGCGTCCTCTAGGGCCCTCCTCTCGGGAGTGCCCCTCCAGGATTTGTGAGGCAGCCGGTTGGACTACCCCACACACTTTTATCAGGTTTTATAGTCTGCACCTCCCTAGTACGCCTGGCGCACATGTGCTCTCGTCCTAGCTGAGTGCCTGAGATCAGTTTCACTCTAGGCCAGGCCTTTTTCGGTGCGTGGCCTAGTGGGCATTCGTTCCCCAAAGAGTCGTTTTCAACGACACAGTGCGAGTTCCCTCAAAAGGGAACGTCTCGGGTTATGTCTATAACCCTTGTTCCCTGAGAAGGGAACGAGACACTGCGTCGTCCTGCCACGCCCCTCAATGCCTGAGAGCGGCTTGCTTCATCGCTAGGCTAATGTGTGTGTGTGCCGGCGTTGCATTTATACATCCGGTTATGCCGTCACATGTTATGTCATGACGCAACACCAATCAGGATTGGAATAGTTTCATTCATACTTCAGAGACGCACGCTAAAGGAGCGTCCCCAAAGAGTCGTTTTCAACGACGCAGTGTCTCGTTCCCTTCTCAGGGAACAAGGGTTATATACATAACCCGAGACATTTTTTTTGTACATTTTGTAGATCATGGAAGTTCACTCGCATCGCTGCATTCTCTACAACCTAGCAATCAGAACCAATCAGACTACATTTAATCAAAATCCCCCCAAAAAAAAAAAAAAATCTAATCAAATTAAAAATTGGAATCAAATCAAATGAATAATTTCACATAATTTCTGTTGTGAATTAGGTGATAAAACAACGCAGATAGCATGTTTCAAATAAACAATGTTATCAGCGTGTGCAATATATTCTTAGTGAAATTGAGTGTTGTTTGGTCCTCTGTGTCACTGGAAACCCTGTACACTTCACGATGGCTAGTGACAATGTATTTACCCAGAGGTCATGGTCCTTGTTGACATTTCGTGTCCTGTTTGACCCTCTAACCCGGCCAAATTGTAGCATGCAACCGAGAGAGAGGCGACAGAGGAGAGACATACCATTCCTCATCCCTCTCTCTCTCTCTCTCTCTCTCTCTGCCCCGGACGTAACAGCCTATGACAGCCCCAATTAGGCAGTGTGGCAGCAGCCACTACCAGGCACATATCCACACAGACAGAGAGAGAGACAGTGGCGGGGGGAAGGGAGGTGCAAGGCTGGTGGCATCCTTTGATTTGATGTGAGAGAGCACACACACACTCAGGACAGGGGTAAGAGAAATAGACAGAGGTCCAGATCTGTGTCATTGTGATGTTCCATCAGCGTCTGCGTGTTTGTTTCTGAGTGACAGTGATCCAGTGGAGTCTGTCTCATGCTGCCTACAGCCATCCACACATACTGTACTTCACACTGCCACGGAGCATATGCTTATCACACATAGCGATGAACATATTCTACGCAAGTATGCACATTTTTTTTGTAAATAAAGAAATATTTAGAGTGCATTTTCGTTATATGGAAACACGCAACTTTGAAATTTTAACTTATTTGGGGTTCCTCAAGACATTTGAGACAAATAAATGTAAGACATGATATGCGGAAGGTACAACTCGATTGCGAACGGATGATTTCTTTTCACGGTCACAGAAGTCGCAAAGAATATTGCGAAGAATATCCCATATTGTAACATACATCCAAATTAGGGCTGCACGATATTGGGAAAAAAATCACATTGCGATATTTTATTTTTCTGCGATATATATCGCGATATGAAAACAATTTCACCAGATGACTTTATTCGCTCTCTTTGGAAAGAATGAATCATCTGAATGACTGGGGTGATTTTGTAATGGAGTAAATCTGCATAGCAACTATTATAGTTAACTAATGTAGTTAACTAGAGTTTAATAAATGGAACCTTATTGTAAAGTGTTACCGATTTGTTATGTCTCGTGAGCTCAGTGTTGGACAGATCAGTTGTTTTAACCATTCATTAAAGTGAATCGGTTCAAACTCAAAGGAGTCATTAGTTAGCGAATTGGAGGTGTAATTAACGGACCACGGCAGACGTTGTGTGATTAGCCCGGCAGAACATATCACACAAGATTGGTCTCAACACAGAAAACATTTCATCACTGGATAGACTTTTTTTTGTTTTGTTTATTGAAAGTGTGGTTTATCTGAATGTGTGGAACGCTTTTCAGAGAATATTTTTTTTAGCACAATTCACAACCAGTAGTTAAGGAAAAAAATATATCCGAATGCTTCACGTGAAACTTCGTTCTTCCGACCTTTTACCATTGTGTATTCTCAAAGATATTCAGTCAACTCAATTCATTAATATGCGTGAGGGAGGGAGGGAGAGAGAGAGAGAGCAAGACAGTTTGAAAACGGTGAGAGTGCGCGCGCGCGACCGCGGCTCTCTCTCTCTGCTCGTTCTTTCAGTTTAACAAGCGCAGTCAGTCAGTCCACTCACCGGTCAAATAAGGCTTTGGCGGGACATAAATACGCTTTGGCGGCCGCCAAAAAATGTTTAATGCAGGAAGGGCATTCTGACTTTATTTTGAATTCTCATGTTCGTTCAAGCTCGAAACAAGAGAAAGACCACTGATCTTTGTGTCTGCCCGGCTCACAGAAAACAACGCGCAAGTTCCAGTCTTTTTACGCTTGATGTTTAAACTGGACTTAAAAACACATGCAAATGATAAACTTTCACTATATTATGGTTAAACTTTGCAATTAATCCGCGAATCGCAAGCGTTACGGGCCGGGGAGCTGCTGGCCCGTACTGATCATGAATCACGGATCAACTACGATCCCTAAGGCTTACATCGCAACATCCTGCGATGTGACTATCGTGGATGCGCACATCGCGATATCGATGTTAAAACGACACATCGTGCAGCCCTAATCCAAATGAAACGGACTATTGAAAAAAAGTAAGGTGGGGACTTTTTTTCATCGATTGTTGATTGGATTGGATGGAGGCAGATCTGAATACGAGATTGAGGTCAATTTTAATAAAGGGGCGGGGTTTAAGCTGACTAAATGATTGGACAAGTCTGGCATACATCGCCAGAAAGAAATCTGTCGTTTCACTGGAAAATGAGAGTGATGACATTTCAATTAAACATAACAAAAATAAATAAATAAGGGGAAAAAAAACATATAGATAAATCTTTATGTATCTTTTTAACCCTTTCACGCGTACGATCACACCGGTGTGATCAGTCTTGGCTGGTCCCTGGAGCGTACGATCACACCGGTGTGATTAGAACGGTCAGTGCATCACGTGATCAACTGCTAAATTCAAACGAGCTTTCTCGCGTTGGCTGGCGCTGAGCCAGAGACGGACGCACTCAGTGCTGTCATATATCACAACTATTGAGTGTTTTCAACCACATAATGTTTAAATACACATAAGTACTAGCAAAACAATGATTTTGAGTTTGTAAAATACACACTGATGTCTATGGAAGCAGCAATAATAATCCTTTCCATTATAATAAAATAAGACGACACGTTTTATTCATATCAGATACACATTGTGTAAGTAGCTTTACATTTGACCCTAGTCTTCTCCCAGTTCACCGGCCACTTACTTTCATGTATTTCGTGAGAAGTGGAGGAACTGACGTGTTGTAAATCCAACAGATCCGATTCTCTGAACTGTACAACACACTAAAATGGCGGCGCCCATTGTGAATACAGCTCAACTAACGCGATCGTTATAAAGATGTTTAAACAACAAAACCCATCCACTTGCACATATTTGACAATCGGAATCTCAGTGTTTCATGCTATAGCTAATACATTTGGGAATAATTTTAATAGAAAAGGAAAAATGACATAAAAGCAGATCCTCATTCATTCAGCACTGTGTTGTGGTTGCGCTGTGTCACGTGACAAGCAATGACGCGTCACCATGGGAACATTAAAGTGACAAGTTCTAAATAACGGTCGCCTTGAAAAACTCACGCTGGGGGGTCAGTTAGAATATTTTAAACTTACGTGTGAAAGGGTTAAATTGCATTGCACCCACTTGGCTCAAAAATCTAAGAGGAGTTGCTATAGTGCCCCTTGTGGCAATGCCAAACATACAACACAGGTTTGCATTGTGCTATGAATTACAGTCAGACACATTTCAAAATGGATGTGTTTACATTCACATTCTTGTACAAAACTATATTTAGTGTCTTTCCTTAGTAATGTCAATTCTTATAAAAATATAAGATATAAGTCATATCCCATACAATGCACCAAGCCCATGATCAACATGCGCTTAGAGATGGTTGAAAACACACACATGCATACAGGGGGAGGTAGTGTCCCAGATTGAGGAGTGGAGTGCTACAGTAAGCTGATTACTGGCGGTCACCCTGCCTTGCCCTTCCACAATTAGGTCACCCCCGCCCCCCCTTCATATTCCATATTTCCCCTGATCTCTCCATCTTTCTGGGCCCCTCTCTTTGCTCCGCCCATCTCTCCTTAACACCAACACTCCTTCCATCTGTTTTCTCCTTTCCCGTTTCTGGAACATAAAGATCCCAAATCAGAATCTTGGGAAGCTTATATCAGCTAATGACTATATAAAGTATGAAAGTTGGAAATATTCAGTAGTTAACCTACTTTATTTGACTAGATAAAACATGTTGATAAATACGGTAAAAAACAAAACAAATTAGGCCTTGTCCACTAATGCGTTTTCAATTGAAAAAGCATATTTTTCTCTCCGTTTTGGCCTTCCGTCCACACTGAGAAGGCATTTTTATTAACAAAAACAAGGCTTTTGGAAAGCGCTCTCCAAAGTGGATAAATTTGAAAACGCCGTTTACAGTAGTGTGGACTGTGAAAACAGAGGTATTTGAAAACGATGATACATGTTTAGTCATGTGACGCATATTGTACCCATATGGCGCTTTTCCACTACACAGTACCAGCTCGCCTCGGCTCGGCTCGACTCGACTCGACTCGCCTTTGTTTGCTTTTCCACTGTGTAAAAGTTGTACCTGTACCTGCTTTCGGGTACTTTTTTTCGTACCACCTCTGGCGAGGTTCTAAGCGAGCTAAGGCGATACTAAAATGTGACGTGAAAACAATGCCGACTGCTGATTGGTCACAGAGAATCTGCGTCATCATTGCACGCGCCAGATGGAGTATCCAGAATAAATAACCCCGCCATTTTGAAATAGTTTGGCCAGAGATAGTTACTAAACTTACTACTATTATTATGGCAACTCGGAAGAATACGCCGTGGTCAAACGAGGAGGTGCAGACATTCCTTTGTTTGGTTGCCGAAGAGAGGATCCAGCGAGAGCTTGATGGGGCAACGAGGAACGAAAGGCGTCGCTATGACGACCGGGTACTATTTGTGGCGGTACTTTCTGCAATGGAAAACGGAGCGAAAAGCGAGCCGAGTCGAGCGGAGCTGAGGCGAGCCGAGGCGAGCCGAGTCGAGTCGAGCTGGTACTGGTAATGGAAAAGCGCCAATAGATAATCATACTGGTATTGTGCCTGTTATGTGCTATTCACTTTCACACAGTTGCTCAAATATGTTATTTTGCACACTCTTCATATCACATTCCTTAATTTACAGTAACACACACACACAATGGAAGTCTATAAGGCAAGGTGTTGCACCAGGCTAAAAGTTTTAATTTTTTTGCCTCCCCAGAGCAACATTTTTAAGGTATAACCACAAGAAGTTCACAAGAGACCAGAGTAGTGTTTCTCAACCAGGGTGCTGGGACCCACTAGAGCGCCATAGCACATTTCCAAGAGGGCAGCAGGAATACTTGATTTAAAAGAAGCTGAAACAGCTAAAAATCAAGATGAAAACATCATTTTTCTTATTTGTCTTTTTTTGTCCCGCTAACTGAAAATGAGCAGCAAAAGGGGGTGGGGTGGGCGGGGGTTGAATATTGTCTTGAAAAATGGGGGTTGGGGTAATTTAGACAACTTTACTGCTGAAATATCAACATTTTTGTACAGAAGAATAAATATAAATGCTTTGGCAAATATGAGCTGAATATTCAGCTTTTAAACCCCTTTGGAATGCCTTGATTTAAATGAACCTGGCACATTCTTTGAAATAAATTTTTTTTATTATTATTATTTGAATAAAACCTGTTCATTTAGATTAACATTTACCACATGAAGCACATTCTTTGGTTACCTGACAAAACACTATTTTACTGTTTTTAAATAGTTGTGATCTCTCAGCTAAAGAGGAATTCTTCTCGTTCTTTCTCTATTTTCCTTTTATACATGATGAATTTTGATTGAAAGTAATGCTAAATAATGTAATTGGCTAGATGTAGTATGGACAACAGATTATTTCCCTGTTATATCCAAAAAAGGGGGGGGGGGGGGGGGGGGGACTAAATTTCAAACCAAAACGACATAAAAATATAATGAATGGGGAGGATCTGTGTTAAGGTAACAAAAAGTTAAAGTACATTTCAAGCAAACAGCAAGCAAAACCCCTGCAGCAACAGTTGATATGAAGATGCCAGAGAATCCTGTTGAACTCTCTCTCTCTCTGAGCTGTACAACACACATAAACACACACGTCCCCAAACGCCGATCCACAACAATACCCTTTAAGTGATTTTCGCTGTATCAATCTCTTAGTTCACTCATCTACCTTTAGTTGAAGGATAGAATAAATTGAATGAATAAGAGAAGGAGAGAAAGAATGGAAGAGCACACATCAGCACTTAAAGGAATAATGCATTATTGATGACAAGACAAAGCGAAACATTTATTTATCACCCTGGACACAGTCCTGAGAGAGACAGAGAGAGAGAGAGAGAGAGAGAGAGAGAGAGAGAGAGAGAGAGAGAGAGAGAGAGAGAGAGAGAGAGAGAGAGAGAGAGAGAGAGAGAGAGAGAGAGAGAGAGATGGGGGAATCAAAGAGCCGAGATTCATATAGTTCAAAATCAAGTTCAACCCCCTGCCAGGCTCAGAGCTGATCTGCGGTAAAGAGAAGGTCATGGATAAGCCCAGAGAGACCATATAAAGAGCACTTACTACAATCCCATAACCCCCTGCTCCCCCCATGCCATGTTGGCTGTTATTACAAGTTTCGTGAATGCCCCATAATTGTATACCTGAAACATACACTACGAACGTACGTCATCGCAGGAGCAAATGCTTAGTCAACACATTAGAAAGCACAGGTCATTTGTACAGATATAAGTTTTTGCATTATGTTTACAGTAACAAACCTCAGCATTATCGTATGTGTTATTATTTAGGTAAATAGCGATAAACATGTTAACTAAATTTAACTAGCTTGCTCATCGAGATTCATTGCAAACTATAGCTCCACAATGACAGTAGAAACGTGACAGAGGAACGTGACAACAGACAGTTAAAACGATAGGTCACCCTCATGTCATTCCAAAAGTTCTGTTTATCTTTATCCTGGCAAACAGAAAAGATGAAAGATTATTTTTTGTCCATACAAAGAAAGTCAAAAGGGTCCGATGTTGTTTGAACTTTGAACCCCAATGACGTTCAAAATATCTGATTATGTGTTCCATAAAAGAAAGAATGTCAAACAAGATGTTTGTAAGGACGTGCGGATGAGAAAATCATGACAGAATTAAACAAATTTGGGTGAACCCTCCCTTTAATGCTAATATTCGCTATAGTGCCCCACGACGTTTGTTGCATAATTATGTTCTGACACTGTGTCCTAACTACATGCGATGCGACGCCGCGACACGCGATAAAAGGTATCTTTTCCATGTTAATCAGAGTTTTTGTCCTAACCAGACGCGACGGCGACACGCGAAGTTTCTAATTTAGAAACGGTTCCTATTTCTGCGACGTCGCGGCTGACAGATCCGCCCACACAGAGATCTCCTTGGATGGAAGTTCCGCCCACACGCTGTTCTGAATGGCTGTGATTTTTGATTGACGTGTGGCGTCTCACAGTCGCGTCGCGTCTAGTGTGGACAGACACACTTGCTGTCGCTGGAATTTTATCGCGTCGCGTGTAGTTAGGACACGGTGTGATACGTTTCCAAACACAACAACAAATGAAATCAAGCAGCTACAAGTATCTGTATTCACAAATCTGCACACGTGCATCACAAGGACATTTAAAGAAAAAATGCAGAAAGCAGGTTTGTTAAAACAAAGCATCGCGAAGGCCCGCGGCGGGTGTTGACGCGATGTGATTTCTGCCCAGTGCTCTGAATGTCAAAGTGAAGAAATTCAATGAAGCGCAGGTAAACGGCGGGAGTAACTATGACTCTCTTAAAGAAACACACAAAAATGTGTAACTTTTGCTGCAATGAACTTTGACATCTGTTGACCACAGACAATTAAAGATGCTTGGCTTTACAGGCCGTCTCAAATGCTGCACTTTTACTTGCGGTCTTGCGATGGTCGTCGCGTGTCTGGGAAGTTCACAAAACCATATGGTGTCCTATTTGTAAATTAGGTTCAAGGAAAGTACTGCAAAGTTTGCAACGCCTAGACTGATGCAGACTCCACAGTGGACTACTACCTCATCTATACAACATGTGGTCACATTAGCAAAATTTCTGCAACATTTCACTGACAAAAAAGGCCCATTGTTTATTGTCAATAGTGTAGCAATGTATGAATGAAGCACAGCTCACACAGAAGTCACTTTTATCCAAGCAGCTTTCTGTTGGTCAACGTAAAATCTGCAAGGGGAAATTCTTTGCCTTCACCTGAAATACCCAATCGTGTGGATTCCTATTAAAATGACTATTAAGGACAGCGCTATACTCTTTCCACACCCTCAAAACAGATCTTACACCAATCCATCAAACGCTCCACCAGAGCTTCCTTTATCATGTGTGAGATTGAACAGTAAACAGTTAGAGATTAACTCCGGTCACCTCTGAGACAAACGCTGTACCACAAGCTGTTTCTGTGGCGATTTGCTGTTTGGCTTCAAGAGCGGTTCAATACAATAAAAGTCTTTCAAACCTTAACAAGCTCAACTCTTTGTCATTGAGCCATTGAGAGTGTGCTTGTTTTGTTTCTTTGTATATTTGCTGAGTATTTTTTTGTAAATTGTGGCTTTTGAGATATGCCTACGGTGAGGGTGCTATTGTGTTTGTGAGACGTGTGCGCGGCTTTAAGTGTGCGTGTGTGATGAATGGTCCGTTACAGGGATAAGTACTCAATAACAGCTGACACCGTCTTGCCCTCTGCCCTACACACACAAAAGCCCCAGATTATATTATTGTTTGACTGCTGCCCCTCGCTCTGGCTCACACACACACAGCCTCACACACTCCCCTTGAGCCCCCACAGCCAACATAATTACCACTATTGTGCACCAGACACACACAAACTGACAGGCACACAAAGACGCACGTGCCCTGAGATGCTCACATGCATACACACACCACTTGGGGCTTTGACAAAAATACGTAAGAGACGGCATGACCTCCAAAATATGGATGCATGCACAAATACAGATTCTCTTCATAGTTTTCTCTAACAATGCTTCAGTACTTTAGAGTTAAGTAATAAAAATACACTATAACAAAGTGTACCCTGTCTGTCTCTCTTGAGTGAGCTGAGTGCACGAGAAAGCCCAAGACTGTGTCGTCTAGTGTACTTAATTTAGGTCCGGCAGCTAAAAGTGTATCGTGGTCACATCTTGAAGCAATTTTTGACCTGACCTGGGTGGGGTCGTTGTAAATGCTGATTCGTCAGATCTTTGCAGAATGGCAAATGTCGCTTAAAACTAGCACACCCCTTTTTAGAGTACTGTGACCTCTTTCATACACCAGGGGGAGAGGGCAGCACTGAATGTGCTGTCCCTTAACAGTTAATCTTTAATGGGCAGCTTCTGTTTAGATACTCAGCCCAAATCTAGCTGTGAAATGGCTGTGACGACACGAGTGGAGAGGCCATACGAGGAGAGACAGAGCAAAAGAGGAGTTGGGGTGGGGGGGAGAAGGAAGGTTAAGTGGAAGAATGGAACAATTCTCTTTCGTGGCTGTGTTTACATGACTGCACGAGCGTGCAGACAAATGTAGCCATTAATGTGGTCTATCTCTCTCTCTCTCTGTCTCTATTTTTGTCGTTTTCTTTAAAACTACACCCACCCCCTACGCCCAACCTGTCCTTGACAGATTGTCTACGCTCACCACACTCCACACACTCTTACACTCCACACACTCTTAGAGATGCCCCCAAAACACACACCTGCTGAAACCACTCTGGTACTTCCTTTCATATTGTTTCTCCTGTACCCTGACTTTAAATGTCAGGGACAAATTTGATATTATATATATGTGTTTTTATGAGTACGCTATGGTATGAGCTGATTACATTTGATTACATTTCATAATCAGCATAGTATGCGCCTACTGTACAGCCCATTTCTGTTCTCAGCTTGCACATGCGTCTTGAACTCTTTTTTTTACACTATTTCGTTTGTCAATAAGATGGAAACACCGAACTGACCTGTTGTTTTAAAGTAAAAAAAACAACAACAATGAAAAAGGAACAGAACAACGACAACAAACTACTCAAGACTACAATAGATACCCGAGCTGATGAGTGCTTGTGTGATACCCGAGATAGTACCCCGGGGCCTTGAGATAGTGCCTTCACTCCGTCTGCCTGTACTCTTTTGCCCTGCATTTCTGGTTTTCTGTCAGGTTAAGCACTACATGTCTTACCTTTCTTAATGCATTACATTTCGAGATACATACTCATTTAATTGGTTGCTTAAAACAAGGAATGAGGAAAAACAAAAAATAAATAAAAAAACACAAAGGCCTAAGCAGGATAAGTGAGGCATGATCGTGGTGACCTGGGTTTGCATGGAGCTGGTTCCACGCTACACGTCTCGTTTTTTCTTTTAATGCAACACACTAGCTGACATGCATATACATCCATCACGAGCAAAAAAAAAAAAAAAAAAAAAAAGGAAAAGAAAAGGAAGGAAAAAAAAAAAACACAAAAAAACACAACAACAACAAACAAACAGGGTAAGCATGGCATGTGTGTGACAGCCGGAGGTGGGGAGTGTTCTTGGTGGTGAGTGATGGGGGGTCCTTGGGCCCCAGGCTCCGGTGCACATCGTCTTATCGCCTATAGCCCATTGTGTTGTGTCTTGGCCAAGTGGAGATCAGAGACATCTTTTTTTTTATCATATTAGCCTTAATTATTTTTCATTCATTCATTCATTCATTCATTCATTCATTCATTCATTCATTCATTCATTCATTTATTTTTTTATTTTTTTTGGATTATTATTTTTTATTATTATTATTATTAGTAGTACTATTTAGTTAATTTTTATCATGCCTGTTGTATCTGTAAGATTTTCTTCTGTTAAGTTATTTCCACTTACACACCCAGTAATACACACACACACACACGTTTATGTATGTTATTTTCATGTTTACATGTTTATGTCTATGTATGAGACCTTTATGTTTTTTGTTGTGTCAGTTACTTGTATGTATTGGATTACATAATAATAAAAAAAATCTTTCTAGTGCCAAGTGCCTGTGTTCATGCATGCTATCAAATGGAGTAGCCTATACTTTGAAAGGCTAAGCAAGCATTCACGTCAAAACTGAAGTATACTTTAGGCTTTAATACTGGGGAGGTTGCGGGAAATGAGAGTGTTAGTGTGTAACTGTGTATCAGGATAGAGGTGAGTGCCACATGTGTGTGTGTAATTGTTTAATAGGCTGAGAACACACAGGCGTACCCCAGGGGTCTTCTCTGGGCCCATTATGATTCCAGAGGAGCAGAGCAAAGAAAAGGAGATTGATTAGCCTTTCTGCCTAAAACTGACACTCTCTATTATGCACACACACATTTATCTAAAAAGGGGACATAACAAAAACATATATTGCTGTTATATAAATATAATCATATAACAAAGATTAATTTGAAAATGACAAATTATAGCCAGAAAATACAGAAAATGTCCCTTATCCAGTCACAGTCACTGCAAAGACAGATTTCAAACCAAAATCTAGTTGACTAGTCAGCTGTGTGCATTGTCCCACCCTGATCCGGCCTTGCAAATGAAGCAATGAACAACAGCCAATGAAATTGAGAGTAAAATAAGCACAAGATACTTTTCTCACAGCTACACTTAAAGGTCTCTGTCAGTGACAAAATGGAGGATGATCGTGTTTGCTAGGTGTATAAAGTGTGTGTCTGTGCATACGATAAAGACGGGCAGAGGGAAAGCGAACCTTTCATTGCGGTAGCCATGTGGCTTTAGCCATCTGTTGACATGGTCTAAATTAATTAGCCGAGCTCATTACAATTTTGCAAGGGGCCTCTAGCTTTAATGAAACAGTCTGTGGACACAAGCAGAGATCTCCCTCTTTGCTTATCTCAATCATCAAGCCTTTTTAAATGATCAAGTTCTTTAAAGTCTCTTGGAGTATGATTGGCTGTCAATGTTTTTATCATTCATCAGCTGGAAAAAAAATCATTCTGAAAGTGATTCCATCTACGGTATTTTGTTTCTCTGTATCGTTATAGCTATAGTGCGGACTTCCCTGTTCTCACATAATTAGAACGATTCTGAAAACTGTATAGTAATAGTATAGTTATTGTTATAGTTGTCCTTGGAGTGAGTGGCCCTTTAGACAGGATTTTCATGCTAAATGGGCTGTCAAACTCCACAGCCGTAGTACATAAGACATGTAGTACATAGGGCATATGATAGCTTTGTGAGGTAAAATAAAAGTTGTTATACACTTAAAAAATGTTGACCCCCTGGCGGTCTTTGTATAATACCATACTGCGTCCGCTGTTGTTGGTATCCTTGGTACAACGATCACCAGAAAGCCAAAACTCCAGATTTGCTAACAGACACACCTTTCCATTTCACCAATACTGTTGCTTGCTATGTCTACTTTTTATCTCTCTCTTTCTCTCTATCCAGAGGGAGTGCTCAGTCAGTCAGTAGCACCAAAGACACAACAGATGGGACTCAACATCATCCATAAGAGAGAGAGAGAGAGAGACAGAGAGAGAGGGAGGGAGGGAAAGAGAGAGAAGCATTTATTATTTACACCACTCCATATTGGAATATTAATGCTAAAAGCAATCGGGCGACTCTTCATTAAATTAACTGGAGATGCAGAGAAAAGGAAAGAGAGGGAGGCAGAGAAAGGGGAGAAGGCACATGCTGTTAAAAGGCCCTAAAATTAGTGAAGCAAAAATGAATCCATTAAGGCTTCCATTCTCTCCTCTCTTCCTCTTCCCCTCACTCCTCTCCTCTGCACACCTCACACGCTCCCATTAAAAACTGCTGCCCTGGCAGCACGTGCACACTTAAAGCTGTTTTTCCATGTCTTTCCAGAAATATGCATTTCTGTGCTGTCCCCTTAAGTGCCGGCTCAAAATTTAAACATGCATTTGGTGGCCCATACTTCCCCTGCTTCCATTTACCCCCTCTTTTCGCTATAGGCTATCTCCTTCTCTTTATATATTCTTGATCCCACCATTCACTTTTCTTCCATTTTTTTTATTTTAATCCTAAATGGCATTTTTTTTATAGATTACGCAGGCCCCAGATGTGTACGTGGCGAGGGTACATCTGGCATTACGGCACGGGATATGCAGAATCGTTAGCGCCCCTCTTATTTATGCATGTACACAAACGTGCATGCCAGCATTAGAGCCAGCAGTGTCTGCTTGGCAACACGGTGCGTGTGTGTACAAGCAGTCTTCCTATTAGCTGAGCGCTGGTACGCGCTGTTGACTTATCAAGAGCGGAAAAAAAACATACATTTAATCTTCCTGGCATTACATGTTAACGCTCCAGTTATAAGCTCACTGCCTAGTCTTCAAACTGTATGTGTGTCAGGTTTTTCTTACGTTGAGGGGACCAAATGTCCCCACAAGGACAGTAAAACCTAAAATCGACCAACCAGCCAATGGTGTGAGGGTTAGTTTAAGGAGTAGAGGACAGAAAATATTATTAGTTCAGAATAAAAAACAATAAATGTCAATCAAAAGTCCACATTATGATAGAAAAACCAAAAACAATGTGTGTGTATGTGCGTTTTCCTGCATAAGGGTGACAATCTATCCTATTTAAGGGCCAGGGACACACACACACACACACACACATACACAAAGGGGCCGAATCAATTCCAATTTCCTAGGTGTTCATTTAAATGATTGGGATGGCAGGGTTGAGATGGAGAGCCAGGCACACACACTCATTTAGACAGACAAAGCAGCGTTCTGGCTGTCTGGGTTATGGGTCATATCAGGTTTAACCTTTACGCAACACGAAAAAAGAGGACAAGAGAACGGCTTAAAACACAGAGCCTTACTAAACACCTCTAAAGAGAAATTGATGCTAATGTGCCTCTGACACTAAGCTTTTTTTATATGAACAAGCACTGTGTTTGTCCATACGTAAATATCAATGCAAGATTATGTAAATATCATTGTGATATGTTTATGTCTGTGTGTGTGTGTGTGTGCGTATGTAGCTCGGTGCATTAGCGCACTGGCCGCAGGGTCGGCCCCATGAGAGGATTATTGATTTTAATGGCAGATATGCTGCTATCAGAAATATGTCATATCGTGCGCAGATTACTATTCTAAGCATGAGACATGACACAACCCTGCCACCCACCCCTAAAACAAACCTACAAATCAATATCAAAAGTACACAAACTGATCCGTGTACACACAAACACATACCAAATCAACCAACACAGGACAAACACACCTCCATGGCACACATACACACTGCACAGACATCCCAACATACTGTCAGAGTTGCTATGGCACCCGGACCATATGTGTGATGTGGCTGCTGTTAGTCTTAAAATAAAACTGGGTTATTCAGATCTGACTGTTTGCAGTGCTAAGCTTTGCATTAATACCCACACTACTGCAGGTTTTAATGATCTCAGCTGTTTCTGAAATAATGCTTTGCTACTGAAACGCATTTGGGGAGAAAAACTGCTTGCACAAAAGTGAACAGATTTGATTGAAAACTTTGAATATGTATAATAAAAAATTATTTGATATTAATCATCATCAATCATCTATCTTATGAAGCCATTTGATTGGTTTGTATTAAGAACAGATGATTCTGACTGACAAATTTACATGATCATTGACTGAAAATCGTTGCTCTCGAATCTCATTTGTGCATATGCATAATAAAACTTGTTGTATCAAGATGTGTTGCACAAGATCTGACATCAACAACACCAAACAACACTTATTTTGCTGTGTCGGGTATGGCTATGGGTTGCAGACTTTGAAGCATATTAACCAATGTGAAAAAGAAGTCGGCTCAATTGTATTGAATGCGCACTTGAAGTGTACATCAAATCTTAAAAGTATATATATATATTTTTAAATAGTTGCGGATAATATAAAATTAAATAAATAAGGTCACTTAGGTTTAATAAAAAAGACTATACTTTCATGACTGCTTTTTAAATGACTTAAGTACATTTTTAAAAAGGGCACTTTGTAATGTCAAATTAAGGTTTACTTTTAAGTACATTTGAAATTATGTTTTAATAATCTTTTGTCATTCTATAAAGATGCACAC
Source organism: Tiaroga cobitis (assembly GCA_030578255.1). NCBI lineage: Eukaryota > Metazoa > Chordata > Actinopteri > Cypriniformes > Leuciscidae > Tiaroga > Tiaroga cobitis. Next base: position 14,048,884 of record CM060605.1, read on the forward strand.
TTACTTTGATGTGTTCACATACAAAACATACTAAAGTACATGTAAAGTACTCGATTATTAATTTAAATATGATGTACTAAATTGCAACTTCATTATAACTATATAATTACAAATATATGTAAATACATGACATGCAAGTTTCAAATAGAAATGTTATTAAAGTGTATTTTATTTCCAGGTAGAGACCATAAATGCTTATCGGTATATTTTAGCCATATTTTAAAGACAACAGAAGTAATTATGAAATTACATTAAAAAAGATGTATTTAAGTGAGTAAAAATGCACTCTAAATTTCAGATGATTGCATTTAATATAAAGGTAAACAATAATACATTTTAATTTAATTGCAGTTAAGTCTCAAAAGAACATACTTTAAAAGAATATCCTCAAGTGTGAACTAAATGTAACAAGATCTCTTTTTTAAAAGTATACTAAATTCCTCTTCCTTTTCACAAGGGAATGATTTTTTATGACATTATTTGGTATAATGTAATAATAATAAAAAAAAATCTAAATATGTCATTAATAATTTCTATTTGATAAAGGCCACAGATTTCTAAGTTTAACTTGATTTCTTGCACAAACATTGAAAAAGCAAGAATTAACACTAATATTTCATGATTTTCTGTAAACAACAACTTAATATTGGTTTGTTCCTCACAAAAAACTGCTGCATGGCTGCAAAAACCCTTAGATAGACATGGGCTACATTTATAGTTCGTTTTTGAAGCTTTGCAGCCTGTGGTTACAATATGCTTTAATAGTATGGAAAAGAGCAGCTTGGATATTCTTCAAAACATCTCCATTTGTGTTCCACAGAATAAAGAAAGTTATACAGGTTTGGAATGACATGAGGGTGAGTAAATGATGAGAGAATTTTCATTTTTGGGTGAACTATCCCTTTAAATGTGCCATCCATTTATGTAAGAACACACTGACTCAGCAAAGCAATCTAAAATCTGGTTTGTGGTGTCCTTACCTGAGTACGTTTTATACATCCTGTCTCCCTCCACCCATCATGATGGAGAGAACAAAAAAAGTGCATGTGGTGGTAATGAGGGGGATTAGGGGCAGTTATTACACCATCTGGCAGAACCTAGGCCTGTTTTTTACCCCATTGCCCACATTTCTCTTTTATTCTCTCTCTCCTTTCACCTTATTTCCCTTCGCTTAGAGACACAACAGTAAATGTAAATGCAAATGGGCTACAAAGCAACCAGAACAACTAGAGCTGCAGAAACTAGACTCACACAAAACATCAACACGCTCCCACAAAGACCCAAATTAGGTTAATGGAGATGAATTGTAATTGAAGCCATGGATGATGTAGACCACACACACCCGCCTTCACATGGAACACTGGAACAGACCAAAGGGGTGGATGAGAAAGACAAAAAAGATGGATGGATGGATGGATGGATGGATGGATGGACAGGGAAAATCAGTAGAAGGTAAAAATGAAGGAGCTCCAAGGGTGTCAACAAATTCTTGTCACATTAATAAAACTCATTCCCAAGCTGAAACGAAGAGAAACAGAGGGATCGATGGAAAGATACAGGAAAGTGAAAGAGACCCAGTGATTCACATGAGTGAGCAGACATGGGTCAGGTCAGGAAATGAAACAGCAAGACACCGTGAGAACAGAGCATGCACTCTACTAGATAAACATACACTTACACCTCTGCACGTCCCCACTCGCACACACAAACACAACCATTCACACCACAATCTATCGAACCAAGACATTGTACTTACTTTTATAGCTCATGAGAGGAGATTTCAGTCATTTAAAACTTCATAAAGTAAAATAACGAGCTTCCGGCCAAACGAACATACGGATTCCACTTACCCGTAGTTCGTCATGGCGTAGCGTGAAAATCAGCAGTATGTCGCATTACTCGCATAAGTTGCGCTTTACACTTAAGTGGAATCCGTATGTTCGTTTGGCTGGAAGCTAGTTATTTTACTTTATAAAGTTTTAAATATGGATATTTTCTTATACACAAACTCATCGCTTCACTTCAGAAGGCCTTTATTAACCCCCGCAGATCCGTGTGGAGCACTTTTATTATGGATAGATGCACTTTTAAGGGCTTCAAAACAGAAACGGCCATTTACTGCCATTATAAAGCTTAGAAAAGCCAGGACATTTTTTAATATAACTCCGATTATATTTGTCTGAAAGGAGAATGTCATACACCTAGAATGACTTGAGGGTGAGTAAATCATGGGCTTAATTTTTGGGTGAACTATCCCTTTGAACCAGACACTAATTTGGTCTTGGTAGATTGTGTCTGTGTTCTTTAACCCTCTGGGGACGGATTGGGCGGATACCCCCCAAAATGTCATACTTTTACAAATGTGTAAATATCTTAAAAACTATTAATGATAGAGAGGCGCTGTCTTTTTTACCGTCTTCCTCAGATTCCGCTGAAAACAGTGATAACTTACCCGGCTTGTAAATATACACACTTCCTTGTTGCGCAATACCACTATGTAAAAGGCCAATGAAATCGATGTTGTTTGGCAGATTCCGCAAGCAACAACCAATGGAAAAATTGCCGATTGAGAAATATTTTTTTTACCCAATCAGAGGAAGGTTACCATGACGTATCTAGCAAATCAGAGGACTCTGTAGCCTTGCAAGGGGTGGTACTATATAGTTAGGGATATGACGCAAACAGCGTTGAATGGAGAGAAGGAGAGAGAGCGAACGGAGGCTTACGGAGCGGATTATCAGAGAAATATGAGAGAGAGACAGAACAATTATAATATATATATATATATATATATATATACATAGAATTATAGCATTATTTATTGTTTTAGCACTTGTATGATGGCAAGCAGTAATCGATTTACGGTGGAACAAGCTCTAGAACAATTACTGGAGAGTGACGAGGAGAAAGCATTGCTTAGAATATTCTAAGCATTCCTAAGAAAAACGCCTGGGACTATTTGTAAATAAAGTTACATTTTTCATTGTTCTTTACACATTTTTTTAACAATTACACATGTCTGTCAAGCAAAGGCTTTGACAAATATATTTTTTGTTCAAAAACTGTTCACTATTGTTGTGTGATGTGTGATTTTCAGAAATAAATGACAAAAGTCTAATTTCCGTTTTGGAAATTCTCTAGTTTATTGTACATTTTTCACTCATACTTCCTTTATAAACACATTACATGCATGCTTATGTTAGCTTAGGGTCTTCTGAATCCATAGATACCAAACACATAGTGTTCCATCTCCATTACATATGGTTTATAAGCCCAAATGTAAAAATAGAGAAAACGGACCAAAAAGGGCTTAGTTCCCAGAGGGTTAATTTGCAAATCGTCAGTAGAGAACTTTCCACTCCCATCTGCGTTTTTGGAATTGCGCTCTCTTGCTAATCGTAAGTCTGGCTCTTAATTTCTTCTCAACTGTATCTCAATGTTGTTGTCTAGGAGATGTACCGTTCAAAAATCTCTCTTCCATAGCTAAAGCCTGGTTCACACGGGACGATTTTAAAATTGTCGGCCGATTTTCCAAACCTGAGAGACTCAACACACGGCGATAAAAAATCCCTGGTCTAACAGTTTTGGTCGTACAGTGTGTGGTGCGCAGCCACACCGCAAAATCAACACATCACACACAAACCGATTTGACTCCAGAGCATTCCCAGGTCAGACGGAAAATCTCGCAAAATCCCTCGAGATCAAACGTGACTTCAGAGTAAACAATCATGGCGGACGAAGAGGATGCAGTGGCGATGCAGTGGCGTCCTTCCGAGCAGACGAGAGCACTCTTAACACACCACACACGGCAGGAATATCTGATCAGATTATTTTACGATAATCGGAGCATACTTAAGATTGTCGGAAGGGGTAAATCGGGGCTAAAATCGGCCTAATTATCCTGCCGTGTGAACCAGGCTTAAGAAAACATAATCACAGTCTCAGTTAAAATTCATTGAAGTATCAACTTTGTCTCCAATGTTTCTTGTGAAATGTCCCATGAAGAAAAAAACCCAGAAACAAATCAGCTTATTTTAAATACACTAAGACTAATAAATTAACACAAACAGCATAATTATATGGTCATAAAATAATTTTAGAGTTCATATTAAAATATCTGATGTTTAATTGGGAACTCTGCTCTCTTGGCAAATCTGAGCACAGTCTGAGACATTAAGGAGATTTCTTCAGAACCTCTAGAGGATACAGTAAATGTATAATTACTACCACAGGAGGTGTTTTCTTATTACCTCAGGACATTACCATTCTTGCCTAGGAGAAACAGCTGAGATATTAAAGAGATCTGCTGTAGCATTTGAAATCAACCACAAACAAACTCCCACAAATTAAACCCTTTAAGCTAAACCCTCATAATCATGGGCGTACGTACCATATACGCTGTGATCTCATAGAGACAGGAAGGGGCAGGAACATAACAAACATAACCTCACTAAGAGAGGGTCTCAAAAAGACAGATAGGAGTGAAGGGAAGAGGGAGAGAAAGGGATACAAGGAGAGGATGAATGTGAGTCTGTTTTCGTCTCAAATACACAAGGCAAGTTCTTGTCTCTCAGAGAATCAGAGGAAGAGAGAGAGAGAGAGAGATAGAATGCACACAGTGTGTAGAGATGGGGAAAAAATACATGGTCATTCAAAAACACTGAGGTGGGTGCAACTGAATAAACAGAGAAATGGAGAGAAAGACAGAGAAGGTCATGAGGTGAAAGGAAGGAAGAGAGAGAGAATGAGACAAACACAAACGACTAATTAGTGTGCACATACAGAATGCACATAAGAAAAGAAAAGATGGAAACACTTTATTTTAGTGTTCTTGTTACACGTTACATGTTACTATGATCATAACTATAAATAATGCATAATTACATGCAAGTTACAAGGACACCTTTAAAAAGTGCAACCAAAAAGATAAATGAAAGCTGGTAGTGTTACGCAGCCAGAGCTTTGACTAAAAGACAAAAGGTCTGGTCCACATCACAGCTTATTTTGGCCAAGCACCGCCTACTTAGACAGGATGAGCCATCTGATTGGTTTATAAAACGACCAATAACAGTCCGTTTAGTTTTTATGTGCAGTTTAGGGGCAGGTTTACAATAAAAGTCATGAAAATAATAGCATTAACATTTGAATATATACAAAACAAATCAGAATTTATGTTTAAAAGTACTGATTATATCACAGAATCAGATTCAACTATATTGAAGTTATGTTGCAGATAACTAGTTAACTTAGTGCTGAAAAATGAAAAGAATTACAAATCCATTGATTAATTGGTCTTTAAACCCGGCCATTACACCTTGTACCTTGTAAACACAACCTCCTGCCAGTCTGATAAAGCATTGTGTGAGACTAGTTGAGAGGTGTCAACCAAACCGTGAACAATAACGCATGTGCATGCACATATGTGTAAACATACTCTTGCATCTTGCATGTTTCAGGATCCGACTCTTGCTTTACGCTAGCAAGACTGTGAGCATTCAGCTGTTCAGCAAATTCATCAAGAACAATCTGTTCCAATGCACGCAGAAAGACTAACTGTGTACCAGTCAGCGTGTGTGTGTGTGTTTTGTGTCTTTGTTGTGCATGGTAAGCGGTCATGCTCTGATGCCCTAGGCCTTGTATTAAAGGTATGGTGACTGCAGAAGAGATGTTTGTGTGTGCCTGTGTGTGTTTGAGGAGGTGGAGGGGGTGTGTGGTGGTCTCCAGAGAGTTTGTATCAAGGCTAGGCTGGTTTTCAACTGAAATGTATTTGAGATTCAAATTACATGCCTGCTCTTCTCTTTTCTCCACCCCTCCTCCCTCCGCTCTCTCTTTCCTTCTCTTCCTCTTTGTCTTCTGGGATTCTTAGTCAGCTTCAGGCTCAGAAACATTCCCTCCCTTCTCTGTTTTCCCTTATAACTTCTCTAGCCAAGGAGACAGCTAAAAACAGCTACATGCTGTTGACATGTTTCAAAACACTGAGACATTGTATTGTAGTGATAGGACTAAGACACTTTAAGTTAGACAGGTGTGATAAAGGCCACTCTGGTGAACTTTTTGGAATACTTTGGACAGCTCAATGACCTCCAGATGTCCTAGAAGCATTTTAAGGTGCTTACGTTTGAGCATCCTGTGCTTAGCCAAAAGTTATTAGCAGTGTTCTGCATAAAAATGAGTGAAACAGTAGGCTATATTTAACAAGAAAAATAAGTTATTATGGAATATTTAATACAAATAATATTATATATAAATATGATTTTATTTGAAAGCACAACTGTACAATTTCAATACTAACATTCACATTTTAATTTGATATCGCTTCGGTCCGGACATGAACTATAATCCGCACTGCGGATATTCAGTGCAGAAAACACTGTCATGCTCTTTGCATATGTGTACTGTACATGTGAAATGTTTTTTACAGATGTAGACATTTTTTCCTATATCTTTTAGAGCATAAGAGGAAGAGAAACAAATAGGGCCAAAGATCGAACCCTGAGGTACACACCACAGTAAAGCACATAACAGTACGCAACAACTTAAAGCAAAAGCAAAAACTCTTAAAGGAAAACAACTCAGTAAAAATTTGCTGTCGAGTTTCAATATACAGTCAGTGTAGTCAAGTGTGTTTTCAAAAAAAAATGTCTTCACAAAATGTTAAAAGACAAAAAGAAAGGGGAAAAAAGCATTACAAGCCAAAGGCAGTGCAAAGCGTGGGTACTGGACCAAAGCTGCCGGACTTTAACTGGGCAGAGAGCAAAAGAAATGCATACTGCCTGACACTTCAGCGGGGGCATTGAGAAAAAGAGAGGGGAGACAGAAGGGATGAGAGAGAGGAGATGGATGAGGAAGCTAGTTAGATGAGCAGGAGGAGAGAAATAACGATTCTGAGCGGGAGAGGGGGGTCAGGTGCACCTGCAATGTTCTTAAGAGAGAGAAACAAAGGATGAATATTGAGTGGAGGGAAAGGAGAGCCTGAGGAGGTGGAAGTCAAGAGAAGAGGTAAAAACATGTATTCACTCACACTCAAACATGCTCTTAACTCATAAATAACTATGCTCAGAGGGAAACAGGTTAGAAGACACTTCTCAAACAGATATAAAGCTGTGCTGCAACCTATAAGACCCCAACATAGAAAATAAAAGCAAGCCGTACACAAAATACTTCTTAACTATTGATATAGTTATAGTCAAGGTCTGATGCGCCATTCACAATGACAGCAATTTTTTCATATGACTGTGTAACTGGCCGTAGCTTTTGAAAATCCAACTTAGGCTCATTGGGAAAACGTGCCAGACATTTCTGCAAAATGATTTTAGCACGCAAAATCATTTAATGGCGCAAAAACGCACATTTAGCTATCTGAAAGAGATTATCAGGAATCTGGCCATGTTTTATGATGTTAGATGTTGTACATATCGTGGCAGTTCGGAATGGAATGTGGCGCAAAAAAGTTAATCGCATTTAAAAAAATAACGGGCAAATGTGAGATTTAAAAAAAGCTTTATTTCTGATGCAACTATGCCATTTCAGCTTGCTTCAAGTTTGTGATCTCTTTTATTTTCATTTGTGTTTCACGGGACTCATACCCGAGCGCTTTGCAAGTGTGCAATGCTGTACCGGGTGAGCTACCAAGAAAGTTTACTTCATAAGAATATATGTCATACATATGGAGCTTGATAGGTACTGCAAATATCACTATGGTAAAAATGTTTTGATGTCGTACTATAGTATTGGGAAAGGAAATCTGCCCCTGTAATGATAATTTGTGAGAAAAGGAATATGTTGTTTGTGTTTTACTGCCAGTAGTGTTTATTTCAGCTGAAAAATGTAGTGAATTTTATGAATAGGAATGCTGTTTTATCACAAATCTGATCACAAATCAAATCTATTGCGTATTGCCTGAATTTTTTTTTCTTCTATTTTGACAATGAATACATTTCCAAGGAATTAATATTATCCTGCAAGGGAAAATGTGTCTATAAAAAGCACAAGTGCATAATACTTCTTGAACAATATAAACAATTATCAATGCATGAATCAAACCCTTTCAGATCCAATCATTAATACAGTTTTTTTCTGCATTATCGCTGTATATGGACAGAAACAAATAACATAGAATATACGATTACTCACAGTAACATAAACATTTCATCTGTCTTTCAAACACTGAAATAGAGTGTCTTCCCTACCATTGGTGCAGCTCATTTGCATAAAATGAAGCTTCACAACTTTGCCACATCGCAGAACACTCCCAGATCGCGTCACCGACAGGCACTGTCGCTCTATCATTGAAAATGAATGAGTTTTGGCTGTCGCTGCAGAAATATGTCAGTGTGAACGCCCCCTTTAGAAAGCAACAATGCACAAATTACAAATTATGCAGCTATAAAGCAAGTGCAAAATGCATTACAGATACTGAATCCACTTTTCTCTGAAACATTGATCCACCGTAAATGCGTAAGTGTGTGTCTATGTGTGTGTGTGCAGGCATTCTGGGAGGCCAGTGAGATGATGTCCAGATTAAAGACTTGTGGGAGTCCCAGGACGCTCACTATATAACACAGAGGCCATTGATTAGCCATTAATGACGCATTGAGAAGCCATCTCCCCCACCAGTACTCAATCATACCTCCAGAAAGACAGAGAGAGAGACAGAGGCATTAAGACGGGCTCTCGGCATGCATCCTCATGCCTACGGCCAGTGCACAGCCGTGCTGATATTCAGCACAACAGTACAACCACAATAACATTCAGGAGCACAGAAGCCTTTCATGGAATCATTTTCTCAAAGGCAAAATCTTTCACTCCTTGCCAATGTCAGTTCCAGATCTTACTTAAACACAACACTAAGTCATCATTGCTGCAGTCAAACAGCATTAATCTCCGTTCTGGGACCTATGAAATAATTCAAATAACACATCCACCGCATTTCTAATTATGCATGACATCTCCACTGCCTATAACCTTCCTTAGCATGAACTGGACTGACATTCAGCCACACACACACACTAAATCAAGTTAACATCAAGGCCGGGGTCCTCATTACAGATAACGGCAGAGCTAATTAGTACTGTTGGTCAAGCAGGTCTCATTTCAGCCTGTACATTTGCATTTATGTTTTCACTGCTATGAAAAAAATAAATTTTTGGATCTAGCTTGAACATCCGATTTAAGGAAATATTATGCACAAACATACATAGATTCGCAAAGATGACAAAACGCTGGCACATGCGGCGTGCGGATGGCGCAGTGTGGGGTTTGCTGCATAACTAAGCGCGTAGAGAGGAAGCCATCTTCTCTGGGCAGCGCCAAATGAATTCACTGAGGCTCTATGCAAATGTTCCCCAGGCTAACGAGCCTGGCTGGATGATTGGAGTGCCATTGAAATTCTCGTCTCGCACTCCACTCCTTCCTCTCTTAGCTTCCTATCTGTCGTTCCTTCTCTCTATCTCCTTCTCACCACATCTATCTATCTATCTATCTATCTATCTATCTATCTATCTATCTATCTATCTGTCTATCTATCTGTCTATCTATCTATCCATCTACCTATCTATTTGTTTGTCTATCTATCTATCTATCTATCTATCTATCTATCTATCTATCTATCTATCTATCTATCTATCTATCTATCTATCTATTTCTTTATCTATCTATCTATCTATCTATCTATCTATCTATCTATCTATCTATCTATCTATCTATCTATCTATCTATCTATCTATCTATCTATCTATCTATCTATCTATTTCTTTATCTATCCATCTACCTATCTATCTATCTATCTATCTATCTATCTATCTATCTATCTATCTATCTATCTATCTATCTATCTATCTATCCATCCATCCATCCATCCATCCATCCTTCCATCCTGAGGCATGTTTTAATGTTTAAAACTCTTCCTTTCTCTCTCTCTGTGGGCAATGGGACGTTGGTGTCTCTTCTTAATCACGCGGCGATGCTTTGCACCTGCTCTCCCTGTAAAACATCCAAACACGGTTGTGAATAAACAAGCCCAGTCTTCCAACCCTCTGCTCAAACCACCACTGACCCCGTAAACACACATCAATAAGTAAACGCCTCCATTTCCCTCATCTCCCCCTGCACACATACACTCGCACAAATACACACACACACACACACAGCAGGTAGGATGCCTCTACAGATTCTTCCCTTTAGCACCTTGCTCTTTAATGGATACAGAGACCGGGATAAATAAATAAGGGACAGATAGGGAGTCTTTAATGGGCGCTCACGCGGCCATCAGCCCTTCTTTCCCCAGAGGCTGTGGCGACTCTAAGACTTAAAAGCGCACACCTCTCTCTCTCTCTCTCTCTCTCTCTCTCTGTCTCTCTATCTCTCACTCTGTGTCCATCTGTCCGGCCCGACCACAGCTTTCATCACTCTTTCTCTGTCTGCATAATTCAGCACCTGCCTCTCTTTCTGTCTTTTACTTTGTCCCTTCTTTCTTTATTTTTGTTGTGCCACTTTCTGATGGAATATTGTCACTCATTCTCTAACCCTGAGACCGACTGACAGACAGAGAGAGAGGAAATGGTGTGGTTGTTTGAGGGAGCAGCTGGAGTGGAGGCACGCTCCACTAAAGAGAGCGCTGATTACTAACGCTCACAGAGCAGCTCTCCATCTTCACCTCTCTCTCTCTCTCCCTCTCTCTGTGTGCTGTAGAGATTCTAGGGGCTGAATATGCAGATTGGTAGAAAATGGCTGTAGCTGGCAGACACAGAGGCCTGTGTGTGATCAGCTGAGTCTCACTGCAATTCATTGAGGCATTTTACTTGTACCTTTATAAGCAAATCAGGATGTACTTTCACTCACACACACACACACACGCACGCACGCTGGTGAAGTCTAGGCCTTTCAGTTTGTCCAATATTTTGAGCTGCATCCCCACAAAAAGTATAAATTTGACTGAACTCTGAAATGATATTGTACATAAATTTAAAATACTACTACTACTACTACTACTACTAATAATAATACATTTTATGTACAACAAAATGTCAGAGTTGTCAAATTTATTCATTTTGTGGGGACGCAGCTCAAAAATGGACAAACTCAAAGAACTTATTCATTCATTCATTCATTCATTCATTCACACTGATTATGTCTAGAATTCTAAGTTTACCAGCTTCTCATTTACATCAAAACTGAGAATATATTAACTTGCCCGAGCTTTAAAATGTTATTGTACATACTGTACATATTTTTTTCATTCATTCAATCATTCATTCATAATATTATTTGTCTGATTCTGCTACAATGTATATCAACTGAGAAAATCATTCATTCATTAAAATGAATCATAACATTAAAACAATATTTTACTGACAATGGTTTTAAAGGCCTGTTCACACCAAGGACGATAACGACAAATATATAGATCTAAAAAACGTTCTAAACATAAACGAATATCAGAATCCACACCACAACTATAAAAATAATGGCACAGAGAAACTATATTGTTGGAATCACTTTCAGAATGATTTTTGTTCAAGCTGAAGAACTATAAAAACATTGACAGCCAATCAGAATCTTTCTACTTTAAAGAGCTCGAGCATTTAAAGCGGCGGACGACAAAACTGCAGTGTGTGCGAAGAATAAACAGAACAATACCCAGCAAGCAATAGCCATAATTTCACACATAAGTTAACTATAGACCCGATATAGTCTGGCTATGATTAATCCACTTCTAGACAAAATAACTTGAAAGAGGTATGATATTCCATCATGTAAGCAAAGCCAACAGAGATTACAAGGAGTTTGGTTTCATTTATTTGATTTCTATTCTTGGAATATGGTTAGACATCTGTTCAATCTTCACTGACAGCCCAAATTTTGCCTTGTTTTAGCCTAGATGTCAAGGCTGTGTTTGGACGGCTATTAGATATCTTTTAAATGCAAAATTGCTTGCTGCGTATCGTATAGTTATCTTTAAAGTTATCATTCTTGGTGTGAACGGGCCTTGTCTTCATATTTTGGCTGAGCTGTGGACTAGTAACATGGTACTGAATGATTACAATATTCATATGCCATGAATATGCATAGTACTGAAAATACAAAGAAAACCATGATATTGCCATTATAAATGTCCAAAGATATGGTAAAAAATACGGTGCAACTTTTTATTAGTGCTAGCCCTAAAAAAAGTGGTAAAAAGGTCAAACAAATCTATGTATTTGAACAGTGACTAAAGAAATGTGACTGGAGAAATGCACTGTAGGACAGAAACGTCCAGTCAAATCAGTGTGGTGTAATTCCTCTTTAGCGAGCGAGTCCCCACTGGAGTTCAGTGCCCTCTTCCCTCATCCGTCACCCGCTCCTTCAGCACCTCCAAATAAAAACCCATACACTCCATTCACTGCTCAGACTATTGATTTATTTTTCAGTCCCACTTTAGAGGACAATTTGTATAAAGCTATTCCATAATGCATGAGTTTGCGTGTGTACTTATTGTAACTCGTGACATGTAAGGGGCATGTTAGGACATGACCAACTGCTCTCTCTCACCCACAAACACACATTACATGAACAATTTACAGGCTCACACTACTACACACTAGAATACACGCAAATGAGGTGACGATTGATCATTAATGGGTTCCTCTGGAACAATGTGACCTCATCTTACCATCACTGGCAGGTCTAATTTTAAACCAGCTTTAAACTTTTCTATACAATGAAACTGAATGGGGACTTGGACTCACAAGTTCTGGAAAGTGCTATAAAAGCATTCCATATGAGCTTGAGTGCTTCAGAAGCCTTGTGATATAGCCTAGTGCATGAGTCATATGGATCGCTTTAAATGACTGTTGAGCTCCAAAAATGAGCGCCACTATTAAAGTCGTCATGAAATCAAAATTGACCCTATTTACTTTGTTAGCGCACATTAATACTTGAACGGGAAAAGAGCAGTGTGAACATTCTGCTAAGTGTCTTCATATAAGTTCTAAAAAATAAATAAAAATAAAAATAAAAAACATTACAAACCTGGTTAAGAAGAACATGAGGTTAAGTAAATGATGACAAATATTCATTTTTGGACAATTGTGTTTGGGTGTAATGCAGTGCAGTTATTGTTACTAAACGTACATTTATTTCAAACGTAAATAAATGTAGCCTGTACATATAATGGAGCCGTTTACACCACACCGTTTTCAACTAGAAATGGAAAAGTTTTTTTTTAAGTTTTGGCTGTTCATTTACATGATAACGCCGTTTTGGGGGCCTGAAAACGCAAGTGTTTGAAAACAAAGTGCATGTTTTTTGAAAAACGATCCCATTCTCAACTCCATGCACACTACAAAAGTGCAATTTGTGAAATCTCGGCGACATCATGCACATGCGTATTACGTGTTCAGTTTATATGTGCATAGTGTTTCTGTACAAAGTGACATCGCCAACTGGCCTGGCAGCAGAATACAGCCTTTTGAATCATTTTCGCAGATCTATGTAAACGGGGATCATTTTGACAATGTTGTCGCCTGTACACGAATAACACAGAAAAAAAAACGTTTCAGTTTTTTAGTACATTGTTGTTGTGTAAATTTAAATGTATAAATCTGGACGCGTCTTAACAATGAATACGGATCTACTGACTTCCTCCTCTGAATCTGCTCTCTCATTCTGTGTTTTTCCTCTGAGCTTTCTCTGTAGAAGTGTTTGGTTCAAGGAAGTCTGTCCAGGTTGGAGTTTATGCCCCTCTCAGCAGGAATCTGTCAGCCATTCGGAATGTGTTTGTGGCATGCGCAAAACTGTGAAAGCACTGGACTGTATATGTGTGTGGCGCCATGGTGGTACGCTAATAAAAAAAAAAACACAAAAAAAAAAAATCCCACTGCGATGCATCCTCACACCTTCCTCATTCCGACCGTCGTTTCATACTCGTTGCCATGGAGATAAGATAAAACTCACACTGTTTTGGGCTTACAGAAAAGGAGGAGAACGATCTGAACAAAACTGCTTGATGAAAACTCTTACATACGCACTGGTGCATACATTCCACACTATTCCAGACAAACTGGCACCGATGGCAAATAAGGAACACTCTAAAGTGAAAGTGCATCCAAAAATTCTCTATTACTCACCTTCATGTTGTAACAACCCCCCCAAAAATGTCCCAAAAAATTACAATAAGCAACACAAATGTAGTCCATACAATAGTCGTATACAATATTCAAAGTCTTCAGAAGTCATTTGATACCTTTGTGTGAAGAAAAGATCAAAATATAAACGCGTGTTAGTTAACCCAAATAAGATTTCCATTACACGAGAGTAGATGTTAAAACTTCATGCTGATTTGTACTCGGCTTTCGCCAAGATAAGCAACAGTAAGACGTAGCTTCACAGTAAACTATGCTTCTCCATCCATTTACGCTTCTTTCTTTCCATATGGTGGTGTGACTCCCCTTCTGTCCGGCGTGAACGGCTGCCAAATTCTGCCATCATCTCCTCACCTTGATGTTGTTATCCAAACCCATAAGTCTTTTGTTCAACTCCAAAACACAAATAAAGATATATTTAATGGAACCTGAAACAATCTTGTCCCTCCATTGAAAGTCCACGCAACCAAAACTTTGACACTTCAAAAAGTTCATAAAGAGATCGTAAAAGTAATCCATATGAATCAAATAATTTTTCACTGGTTTAGAATGATGACAGAATTTTCAGTAAACTAACCCTTTAAGTTGTTATTCACTGAAAATGTTGACACAAAAATTTCTGACTCAGTCTACAAAATTGGTCTGAGAGATTCTATCTATCTATCTAGTCTAGTGTATTATAATTTTTTAGGATACATTACAATCACTCCGAAATAGACAATGGCAACTCGCATAACTGCAATAACGCCTAGGCTTTTGCTGTCTTTTTTGCTGAATTTCATTATATTAAAGGAAACTTGGATATTAAAATATTCACCTTTTCTTATATTCACCGGATTAGTAATTCTCTCACAGTTTGTGTATCTAAGTGTTACAGTCAGGTAGTCAAATATTGACATATGAGAGAGCAGTAGCATGGCCACTTTCTGTCACTCATAGAGTTTAATAGTGTATGCATGCAAATGTAGTGTTAATGTGCAAAATATTTGCTGCTGGAACATACCAATGATGTTAAACTAACAGAGGACTATAAAAGAAAAACAAATGGAGGACAAGGGGGCGATTGAATGTGGAGAGCTTCATTATTTTAGATCAGCAATGTGTCTGGGACTGTTACTGGATTGTAAAGGAAAAGTATATTGAGTGAGATCACACTGCTAACTACGCACCGAGTAGGAAGCAAGGGCGTTAAGCAAAAGCATGGACTTCATTTTACTGTTAAAATATATTTTATCACTAAAAAATTAGAGCTTTTTGCCCATTATTTCAGTTTTGCTTGGTTTTCCTTGAAGTGACAGGCTGGTGTAGAACTACAGCCACACACATACACACTCACGTTCACAAACTGCACCACTATTTGAGATTTACTGCAAACAAGATGCAGTTTTTCCTCGCCCTTCATATAAATAGTCCTATCAGCATAATGATTCCACATCACACATGCTGACGTGCTTATTTCTTTATTTCTTTTCCATTTCAGATCAATAATTTAGCATCCCTCCATCTTTTTTTTTGCATTTCATTAAATTCACATAGGGAATTGCCTGGATGTTATGAGCCTCATCCCAGCGTCATGAATGGAGGGGTGGGGAATAGATTTGGAGCAAAATGGCTAAATGACACATTCAAAAAGGGCTGTGGTGGAGGGAGACCCCAAGTTCAACCGTATGTGTCAGCTTTTGAGCTCAATTGCAGAGACTGTATAAAAAATCCTTTTGAGGACATCCTTAAAGGAACAAATGTACCACAATGAGAGCACTTTTTTCAGGTCTATGTATGCCAGTTGTATTTTAGGGTCAAAAGTGTGTAATTTCTACAACAGTTGCAGCTCCAAATGACATGTTGAACATAAAATACAAGAAATTATTTCAACACCAAATTCACATTTAAGGTCAGGGTTTAGTTTAGGATTAGTCTATAATAATAATAATTGGCTTATTTAAGAACAATAGAAGACAATGGAAAGGCCAAATTGAGACGGTGAGGAAAATGTGTTTTGGTGGGGTGTAAGGTCCCCCCCGCCCCAGCTAAAACAAGGGTGGACTAATGACAGGCAGTGTAATTGAACCTGTAAATCCTGCTCTAACTCCTCACTCCTCTCTCTGATCCTCTTACACATCTTGCCGTCTTAAACATGAGTCACGCAGCAGAAATCAGCTTACTGCTTCACACACACACACTCTCTCCAGCCCTCCTACATCCACAAGTGAACCCTACTGCTATTACACCATTAATACAAAGTACCATCGTATAACCAGTTTTCCTTGCTTTTGAACATTTGTCATGGTAACACCGTGGTACACTTACAGTAACTGAAAGCTCTCCAAAAAAAAAGCCTTAGTAAATGGTCTGAGCCCCATGTGTCGCATTTCGTTTTCTCAGATTCTTATATCGTATACAAATTTCACCATTAAAAAATTTGGGGTTGGTAAAATAATTTTTTTTTTGTTTTGTTTGCTTGTTTTGGAAAGAAGTGTATTTCCAAGGCTCACCAAGGCTGCATTTATTTGATAAAAAAAAAGACAAGAAACATTGTGAAATATTTTAAAATAACTGTTTTCTATTTGAATATATTTTAATATGTAATAATTATTCCTGTGATTTATTCCATTTCCCCAGACTTCAGTGTCACATGATCCTTCAGAAACAGTTGTGATGCTTAATATTTTTTGTGGAAACTGAGATGCATCTTTCACAAGATTCTTTGATTAATAGAAACTTAATCTATTACTATTTTGTAATATAATATATATAGGCTAACTCTCGGTGACGTCAATGAGTCAATGACATCAAGATTTTCAGTAAATAACACTTTGAATTTGGTCTGTTGCTCATATATTGCTTTCACGTGCATTCAGAAGACTCGGAATATAGTGCAAACATCATATAGGTCACTTTTATAGTGCTTTTTAAAATATTTGTTAAGCTTTACAACACATTACTAGTCAACATTCACTTTCATCATATTGAAAAAGCATAATTTTGAGCGGCCTTCCTTTATTCCACAGCATAACTAAAGTCCATTACGTTTATCAAGATAAACCAGTGCGCCAAATGTTAGCTTTGCTCATGTTGTAGCAAATCATTCGAATTATTTCAGCTCGATTGATGCACTTGGTAATCTTTAAGCAAAGAGTGTCAGAGTCAGTTTGCCAAAGCTGGAAGTGTGACCTTCTGTTAATCTATTAAAGCGACTGGTTAATCAATGAAGCTGGAAGTCACGGTCAACAGCAACAATGCTACACAACAGATACAGGAGAAAACAACAAAAGTA
Organism: Tiaroga cobitis; assembly: GCA_030578255.1. Taxonomy (NCBI): domain Eukaryota; kingdom Metazoa; phylum Chordata; class Actinopteri; order Cypriniformes; family Leuciscidae; genus Tiaroga; species Tiaroga cobitis. The sequence goes on from CM060605.1 coordinate 14,066,281, forward strand.
CTGCCCATGGGATCACACACACACTCCGCCAAGCTGTACATCCACATGGACGTTTTCCCACAATCCCCCGAGTCGTGTGGATTACCACTCAAATGTCCGCATCTGTGACCAGAGAGAGAGGGGAATCCAAGCATGTAATCAATCAATACTTGCTGGAAACCTCTGGACCCCTTATACTGATACATATTGACACAGCGGCTAAAGCGGATCAATGAGCGCTCCGGTTTGAAGGGCAGGGAGCAACACACCTCCATTGAGAAAGATGAACTGAGCAAAGAGAGAAAGAGAGAGACTCTAGTCACTGATTCCATCTGACTTGGCCGGTGTAAGCAGCACCTATTGATTTTCCAATCAACTACAAGGCCAGGGTTCACACAAACGTACACACACACACACACAAACTGCCACTTGAGCTAGGAAGTCCGCTACTCAAGAAAACCGCTACCTTGTTTGAACACACACACAAAGCACTCTTGGCAGAATCATTTTGCTGCCTTTAGAGTGAATTTGATGACGTGGGAAAGCTTTTGTCCACTATCAGAATGGATTTTTCACACATACAAACACACATACATGCGGTGTGAGTTATAGAGGAGGTCTAAAAACCCTAATTTAAATAAAATATAAATATGACATGGACATTTTCAATTAGAAATGTCCATGTGGACTTTAAAGGGGTATAGGCCTATGTAAGAATTAATCGTTTTTTGTATTGCTTTTTGTAATTTTGTACACAACGAGACCTTCTGCAACTTCTTATGTTGCCTATGAAAGCAGACTGATTTTTATGTGATGGACTTGGTCCGGTTTCGCTGGGAAAATCCAAAGGATGTGTTCAGGAGGTTAATGCCGAAAGAGCTATTCTATACTGTAATGTCAATGTGTCATGCAAAAAAAGAGATTAATTCAAACTAGTCTCACATAGCTGCATCTATACAGTCTATCTATAGTCTCAAATATACTCTATAATCAAAGTATCTCAACAGTATCATTTTAATTACATCATCTATCGACATAATGCCGCTGAATCACAGAGCTGGTGCAAACATATCCACATCGCTATGATCAGATGCTTTCTTAACTGCGAATTTGTAATTTTTATTCTGTGTTTATTTTGTTATTGAGAGGAAATAACAAAAAGAACTTCACTGTGAGTATGCCGGGGCCTTGGATCACGTTACGTGTGCATGAACACCAGCAATAAGTTGCTGGCTGCAGTTCTTTAATGGCCACCGGTGTCGCTAAGAAGTTTCTGAATTCTACATATAGCCCATTTAAGTTACTAAATTTACTGAAACTGAAACTAAAATAAAAATAAATTAAAGCTATATACAAATATTAAAAAAAACAAAAAGTAATAAAAAAAGACAAGCACATAACAAAATTACTCACATTTAAACTAAAATGAAAAACTAATTTAAAATATTAGTAAAATAAAAGAGAAAATTATACAAAAATAGCACTGCAATAGAGACCCAAATCCTAACAATTACATCTAACAATATCTAACAATTAGATATGTTACATGAACCATTGTTATTATAAAACTTACCTAGCAAGAAAAGTAGCTAGTTTTTAAGTTACTAAACTATACTATCAAACATTTTTTTACTGTCATTTTTCTGAAATATGTTTTTCGATAACTACAAACCAACATTTGGTCCCAAACTAGTTGGTCATACTGACTCATTGCTTAAATTAGGCTAAATTTGCAACCCTATTACTCAGACAAACCTCCACGAACATGACCCCGATGAAAATCTCTGTGTAATGCTGCACGCATACCATGTTAGATAATATTGGAAATGAGTGAAACTCATTCGTGCTGACAGTACAGGGCATTACGTGTCTTTATTCAGCTCCATTTTGTTGATCTGTCCTATTTTTCAGTTTATACTCCATCCAGACAAAATGGGAGACATTAAGAAAGGCCAAAATGAATTCGGACTGATTAACAGGGTTGCCCAAGACCATATTGAGAATATGAGGGTCTCCCAGCCAGGCTGCTTTTATTTTCATTTGAACATCTCAGATGAATGTTCAAGGAAAAAAACACCAAATTAAATCCAAAATCTATTTTGGAAATTAGGCCTTCTTGTTTTTGCAGTTTTTCACCTTAGTGATGAACTAGAATCATAATTGTATATAAATGAGAGGATCTACATTCTCATTCCAAAACATTCCATGTATTCTTTCTATATCGTGATTGTCTTTTTTTTTTTTTAAATACAAACTTCCTTATGCAGCCAATAAGAAGGTCACAAGCCTTTTAGGCATTGAATTAAACCCAGTATAATACATTTCAAATATAATAACATTACTGTATCATTTACGAAATATTTTTAAGAGCTAAAGGCCACTGCACAACTGGCAAGACTGTGCTAACCAACTTAAAATGCACAATCCCGCAGAATAGTGCAAAGCGCATCCATAGTTTCATTCAACTTCTGAATTGCTAGCTTTCCATACAGTTTATAACCCAGACCATATGAAATCTGTGGTCTAATTCATTTTCTGTGCTGAATTTCAGAGAGAATTCTGCAGAATTGTGTGGAATGGATTTAAATATAATAAAATCTGTTCTTGACAATGTTTACACATGCCTAAGGTTGTGACCCCTGACCCTATTTGGACTCTCAAATAACATCCGTTGTTCTCCACACGTTGAAACCAGAATGGCCATCCCACCCTTTGAATGACAGGGAACAAATAAACCAAACTGACACAAAATTGCAGGTGCAACATACCATCCTGTACAGAATTTTGGATTTGTTGCATGTCCAAAATGTATGAAAACGACATATTTCAAATCAGCGGTTACTTTAAACAGCCCAACAGTGCGAGGAATGTCTTACCTGGGACGATGGAGACAGTGTCCTTCTCCCAGGACACCACACTGACGTACTCCTGCACAGCAGAGGGGATGAGGCACTTGAAGACGGCCACGTTGCCCCGCATGGACCTTTGGTCCGCCACGCGAACCGTGTAAGGTTCCCTGAACACTGTTCATGATGAGGCAGAGAAGAAACAGATGTTGGAATTTATTATTAGATAAATAATTATTAAACAATACATTATTATTACGTAATTATACAATAATATAAAAAATATATAAATTATTTAATAATAAAAATGTTAAATAGTAAAAAAAAAATGTTTTTATTTAATTATTAGTGGTCAAATCGATGAATCATAATTAATCGATTTGACAGCACTAATAATTAAATAAATACAAATTGATTAATCGATTTGACAAAAGTATTAATTATATTTAATGTTAATGAAATATGTATTTATTCATTTTCATTTTTTTAAAAACTTTAGTTAAATTTTGAATGTAAAATATTACATGATATTTTTTATGAATGAAGGCGAGGTATCCTTTTCTGTGAATCCAAAAAGACCTGATCTGGGACTGGATTTTTGAGACGGAGACTGAATCTTTTTTTTGTCAAGAGGTGTTCAAGAGTTCAGGAAGTGGCCTTTTTATAAATCACCCTGGCAATGCATGCAGACGGCGGTGAGTGGACGCTGGTGCAGAGCCTCTGGAGCTGTCAGAAACATTTGCCCCCGCTAAAGGGACCTTCTCTGCACCTGACAACCGGAACCTGGACGAAAAATCAATAGACGAGAAGAACACACAAAGCAAGCTGGGTACGAAGATGTTATTTATGGGCGAGGAGATCCTCCTACGGTAAAGGGCGACGGGGGAGTGCGAACAGATTAAAGGAGGCGCTGAATTTCATTTTAATTTCAGGGACTCAATTTGCTTTGTGTCTTTCATCAACATCTATTTACTTACGGATTTTAATTTCCCCCTCGTTTCTTTGGGGAAGTAACACAAGACGCAGAGCGAGGGCATCTCATTCACGAACATGACGCCGCAAATTTGATCACGCAGTCGGGGGATGTTTTCAGAGAACTCTGTGGGTATTGCAATTGGATTCAAGACCAATTCAACCACGCAGCTTTTTCACCCCATCAGAAAAGAGACCGATCATGAGAATTCATGAAACGTGGCAATCACCCACAACCAAACTCTGAGGCCACCCCCTCCTGTCTCGCTTTCACGAACTACATCTCCTTCTATATATAATTAACGCCTGGCTTGCGGGTGAATTTCCTTGGTCATTAATAACAGTTTCTGCCAGGTGCCAGTGTCACCCAGAGCAAGACGATTCAGTGTCCTTGTCTGATGGTTAAGTCATAAATTGTTGAGTCCAGCGATTAGATTTCTTTCTCTTTCTCTTTCTTTCTCTCTTTCTTTCTTTCTTTCTTTCTATTTATTTAGTTTATCAAAATATGCAAATGAAAGATGTTTAAGTAAGTTAAAGCAGACTGTGTATATTTGCCCACTGTTAACTAATCAGCTTCTTACTGATGCAGATGAGATTTGAATCAATAGAACAAATCAATAGAACTCCCTATTACACTCAGGGCTCCATAGTCTACAAATAATCATTTATTCAGTCATTGATTGACTGCGAGTCTCAGGCCTTATTGACTTTCTAAAGATAAACTAACTCAAACCGGCCCTATTAGCTAGTTTTATTTTCCCCTCAACTCGGATCGCGCTGCACCTGGCTGTGGAATGTTGTTTTACAGCAGTCGAAAGAGCGTAAACAAGCCAAAACATCTCTAAGGCTTCAATAATGCATGCGTAAAATTCACAGACGAATTCTCCGACAACAATAGCAGATAGCATTTTTTTATGGGCAAATGACTTTCCGTCTTCATGTGCGGCATCATTAGAATGTTACTGATGCCTGACTATACTCATCGGTTGCTTGGAAACGGACTGACACGCGGGCTGGTGCTCTCTTTCTGCACACCAGGAGGACTGGGTCCTGTATCACTATCGTTTAAATAATTAACTTGAGAGAAACCAAACACCGTATTTACTTATTCATGACGCAAGACGTATAAAAAGGGGAAAAGAACTAAACTGAATAAGAATGAGCTGGTGAATGGTGCTCATTAATGTAAAGGTAAAAAAAAAAACATTAACATGACCTATCAGGAGGCAGGAAGCCAAAGAAACAAAGGGCTGAAAGAAAGAAAGAAAGAAAGAAAGAAAGAAAGAAAGAAAGAAAGAAAGAAAGAAAGAAAGAAAGAAAGAAAGAAAGAAAGAAAGAAAGAAAGAAAGAAAGAAAGAAAGAAAGTGTGAGCTAGTGTCACAGTGCACCTGTCACGCTCAACGCACGAGGTCTGTGTTTAACCCTCATGCTGACTTTAGACAAACTCAATACAGGGTGTAGGACAGTCTATTTAGGATTATAGTTAAGTTGATATACCGTTAGCATAGCTTTTATTAAGCAAATGAAGAGTGAGTTGAAGAAGAATTCAATTTCATTTTATTTAAGACCGTATACCAGGGATAGGCAACGTCGATCCTGGAGTGCCGCTGTCCTGCAGAGTTTAGCTCCAACCCTTGATATAAACTCGCCTGCCTTTAGCATTAGTAATCCTGAAGACATTGATTAGCTTGCTCAGGTGTGTTCGATTAGGGTTGGAGCTAAACTCTGCAGGACAGCGGCACTCCAGGACCGACGTTGCCTATCCCTGCCGTATACTGTTTTTATAATCTGCCCAATGCTTCCCTTTGGATGGATGTTAGGATGGACGGACGGACAGACAGTAATTGATAGATAGATAGATAGATAGATAGATAGATAGATAGATAGATAGATAGATAGATAGATAGATAGATAGATAGATAGATAGATAGATAGATAGATAGATAGATAGATAGATAGAAGCTTTTCTCTACTACATATGAATATAGGGACACAAACAATTGACATGCTAGAAGTTGAGACACTTTAAAAGGCTAAATGTAAAATGAAAAGTGAGCGCAAGGCGGAACACACACACTCACATGAAGTCCTCATAGGGAGATTTTCATAAATGTAGAGCTATCCACACAGGTGCCCGTGCTATTATTGGCACAGGATCAGCATGCAGGAGAGAGGGTGAGAAAAGAGGAGGAGGGAGAGAAAGAAAGAGAAAGAAGCATGGGGGGGGGGGGGGGGATGGTGTCATACAGTGAGCTGTCAGCTGTCATCATTCTCCAGTGCCACCTGAGACATTCAACGCCACACCCTGCCCCGCCCCTCACCGTACCCATGGCAACCCTTCAGTGCCATGATCTGATTGGCTGGTGAGGGAGCCCCAGTGTTGGGTTCCTCAGGGCTCTGAGTGGGTTGCTAGGTCCACTAGCAGTTTTGTTGCATCTCAGCACTTAATTGATTAATTAGTGTAATTATTTGAGGCGAAAGTCACCCCCGTATTGTCGCTAGTTGGTAGGTAATTCATTCCATCCTCTGAGACTTTAATGTTAATGCGGGTGAGGTGGAAAAAGCAGTGTGGACCGAACTCGCCTGGTTACATTTGAAGAATCGTTCAAGCTGATGTTATTTATAATAGTGTTAGATTGGCGTCGCTCGATGGGGTTATTTCTGGGAAATTCAGAGTAGGTGAACGTGTACGTGCGTGTGTGTGTGAGTGAGATGGGAACTCTAGCTTAGAGGACAGATGGAGACTGGGAGACAGGAGGGACACTGGCACTGCGCAGGCTGGCATACGAACGTGTGTGTGTGTGTGAGTGTAGGGAAGTGTATGGATATCCCTCGCTGTTGCTGGGCGGCCAGCCTCACTCACGAGCGCTGACCTTGGCACCGTGTGGGAGGGTCAGTCCGCCAACTGTCTGTAGCGTAGTGTGCCCGTCTGTGCGCTGCTTTTTAAAGCAGCCAGGTCAACAGGCCGGCCACTGGGACATCCAATTGGCACTTACATTCATATTTAGGTTAGCAATATGGCGGCCGCTACTTCTGCTGTTACTGCAGATGTTAAGCTAAGAACTCATGTTCCACCTGTAACGTCACGTGCCCCCCTCTGCCACAGCGCCTACGTTGACTTTGCTCTTTTCTCCAAGCAATATGGTCCGTAAAGAGATGCTGACAGAAACCAATTGCAGTCATTTAGGATAAAAGTGTGTAGATTATAGTAAGGGTATACACAAGATCTAAAATTAAGATGTCAAGTGGCAATACAAGTGCTATAAATTAAAATGTATTAGGAACTGCGATGTAATGCATGTCGGAATGTAAGAATGTTAATCTGACCCTCACGGATATAAGTGATTTGAGTGATTCTTAGGACATTTTCTAAAGAAAATGTGAAATCAGAAATGTATCTAGGTAAAAAAAAAAAAAAACCATGTGGTGACATGTGGAATATTCCTCTTTTTAAACTATCCAAATGTGAGGAATGTCAAAATATAAGGAACAAAGCACAATGCCATGTATCATGTCACAATGGCCAGCATTCTTTGTTATCAATATTCAAGGGAATTTTTATTTCATTTTTAAATATTTTTTTAATATTTATTTTATTAAATTTTATTTTTGTTTTATTTATTAAATATAGATAGTGATATAGATATATAAATATATATATATATATATATATATATATATATATATATATATATATATATATATATATATATATATATATATATATATATAAATAGTGTTTTTGAAAGAATCCTCTCATGCTCATCAAGGCTGCATTTAGAGTAATATTTTGAAATATTTCAAAACAGTCGATGTAGATTTTTGTGGAAACCATGATACATTTTTACTTGAAATAGTTTTGTAACATTATACATGTCTTTACTGTCACTTGTGACTAATTAAGTGAGTCCTTGTGGAATAAAAGTATTCATTTCTTTGAGAAAATCTTTTGAATAATTGTTTATACAAGTATATTTATTTAAATTTATTGAAAAAATTCTTTGTCTATGCGCCATTGACAGGACACGGTTTAATATCTAATGAGCAAGTAAGCTATTATTTAGTTGACACTTTCATCCAAAGGTCATTTGTTCAAGGACATGAAAATGATAGCTTATAGGCCTGTTCCTTGTGAGACTTGAACCAACAACTTTGCAGTTGCCAACCCTGACCTTTACACAACACTGCAGCACCATATAAATACAGTAGATAGATGGATAGCTAGGCCCGACAGATGTATGGAATTAGGTCTCACCTGCTTTGACACGGATGCTAGGGCTGCGGATCTTGCCGGCCTGGTTCTCGGCAGTGCAGAAGTAGTCATTATCGTGAATGAAGCTGTTGAAGGCAGAGGGGGAGAAGGGGTAGAGCTGCAGCGTGCCGTTGGCGTGAACGTGGCGGATGTGTGGCACGTCGTAGATGTCGTCGCCAGTGGCCAAGTACCAGCGGAGGACGGCATGGGGGGCGCCACCCGCAGGACAGGGCAGGGACACCCCCACTGAGCTGGAGAAGGTCACTCTCTGCAGGGAAGCATTCACAAAGTACAGCCTCGTCGAGACCACATCCTCGCTGTGCACTGGAAGAGAGACAACATGGTCAGTCACAAAGTGACTAGAGAGTTTTATTCTGCAAATCAACACCTGGACAGGTTAAGGGGCCAACTCATACTTGTTCCTTTGGGTTACTGCACTTTGAAATGGGCAGCACATCATGAAATAAGCTCTGTGTGTCCTTCTGGCAAACTTCCACCTCACTATCACGTCTGGTAAAGTGCATGCCCTACCGTCCTCTGATTGGATTATCCCAGAGACGTTCCCATTGGGTCAGCACAACTCGATTCAAATTTAGAAATCAATCACTGGATTGAGAAGATGATGTAACCAAAAATTGTCCTTTATCTGATTATTTGTCTGTCATTTTCCAAGTGCACAATCTATATGAAAGCTAAGGGTTGCATTCCCCTGTACAACAACATAACTAGCTGCATAACTACCATAGTGTGACACATTGTTTGAGAAATTAACTACTGTAGCTAGTCAATTGACGTTGCGCAGATGATGGAGTACTAATTTATGCTAATTCATCGGTTTGAGATCGTATTTAATGTCAGATTATTGCCAGTAAATAAAAGACATGGCATTTGAAGACTACTGCACTATTTTTGTTCTTCGTTGTTTTGATTTATTTACAGATGTTCGATTCAATCACGGGTTCCCTCTTGCGTCATATTACGGGGTTCCCTGGGTGTCTGGTGCGCATTCGCAAATGCACAATCTTAAAAAACTGTGTATATATATATATATATATATAAATGCTTGGCAACGATTAATCGCGATTAATCACATCCAAACTAAAAGTCTGTGTTTACATAATATATGTGTGTGCACTGTGTATAATCATTTTCTATATATAAAATACACACATATGCATGTTTATATTAAAGAAAAATGTGTCATTTATATATACAATATTTATATATAATATAAAATATGTATTAATAATATTATATACAGTATATACATGAAAATGTTCTCAAAGATATCCATGCATGTGTGTACACACACATTTATTATGTAAACACAAACTTTTATTTTGGATGCGATTAATCACGATTAATCGTTGCCCAGCACTGAATTAAAGATATAAATTGTAATGCATGTAAGCTTGGTTATTTTGATCAAGAGCATGATCTATATGTTCACATGTCGTACTAACAAGAAACTATGCTTCTAACCACAGGTCAAAAACTGTAGCTCCAACTAAACAACTTGCGAATGTTCGGTGGAACTATGGTTTCGGGAAGCACCAAATCATTGCTAACAACACAACTCATGACCATAGTTGGCTAACGCTTTTGGAAAACACACCCCAGATTCTTTAGCATCAATAGAAAGTGTTCATTTAAATTGACTCTGAAACTGAAAATTCTGCAATTTCCACAGAAGCAAACACAGATGTAAATGAACAAAGTAAGATCCAAGCATCAGCAAGCCTCCCAAACAAAAGCGGACTTTGTCCACAGCAAGAGTGGATCTTTACTCTCCAATCACATCTTTTTATAATATATGTGTTCTTGGCAGATGCTTCCTTACCAAAGGAACCTTACTTATCCAACCTTAACCCAAACGACAGTGATAACAAGCAGTCATAGGGCAGGCATTAAAGAATATCACTTATCTAAAATGTGTGCGGTGTGAGCCGTGCTGAATGCTGCCATCTGATAGGAGAATAAATAGGTCATAGAACCCCCGCTATGTATCTACAAACCTCTCTGACAGCTAATGTGGATCAGACAATCATTCGCTCTTTGTATATTACCAAACCCGGACTACTGTGAGAAAAGAGGAAAAAAAAGATGGTTGCGTAAATTAACGCGTGTTAATTTAGCAGCGTAGCTAATGATGTCCTTCAAAGGCAGCGTTTTAGTGATTTACCATTCCGGCGTCTCTATTATCTGCAGGCTCTATTACGGATTACATGGTTCTGGTGGGATGGCTCTGTATCTTTTTGTATTCTGAAAATTGCTTAGCTCAGCTCTGGCTCCGAGCCAAGGGAGACACAAGCCCAAAGCAAGAGCATTTTCTTCTAAGGCAATTACATTTAATTAATGCCCCCCACCAGGTTTATGTCAACAATGCCTGGATTAACCCCATTCTTGTGATTCTCATTGTGTTCGAAAGAATAATGGTGACATGCTAGCATGCCATTAAAGTCAATGGGGTGCCATAGATAAGTAAACTATCAGCTTCCATGCACAGAAGACTTATAATGTATAAAAATAAATATGAAATTGGAATTTATACCCATTCAAATTGAATATTAAAGGATTAGTTCACCTAAAAATGAAGATGCTGCTTCTTTTAATGCAATGAAACCAAGGCTGTGCCAAGTCCCCATTCACTTTCATTGTATGGAAAAGAGCAGCTTGGACATTCTATAAAATATCTTCTTTTGTGCTCCTCACAAAAAAAAATTAAAATAAAATTAAGTTAAATGGGTTTGGAAAGGCATGAAAGGTTTTACTGACTAAAATTATGTTATTATTACTTTTGACAGTTATAGGCTACTCCTTTTAATGGTCTCGAGAGACAAAGGACAATAATAATATCCATTTGGAATAAGGAAAAAAACATGCAAAGCATAAATAGAATGAAAACCATGAAAAAAGTGGTGCTAGAGAATTGAAAGGCTGAGATTAGAGCTAAAGCTTTTACTGGGCAAGGTGGGGGTTTGGTTTCTTTCTCTCTCCATCCATCACTCTCTCTCCCTCTCTTTTTATATTCCCATAGAACATGAAGGGATATGTTATGTGATTGGAATTTGTACGCCAGACGCAGAGAGTTAAATCCATATAATCTCCTTTCACATTTAACACACACAGAGCCTTCCTGGCCTGATAATCGCAGCACGGTGGAGGGCCTCTATCGCTTCCCCTCTCACTCTGCCCTGTGGGGAGGGCAGATTATGGAGGTGGGTGCGAGCCAGGGGGCATGAGTCCAGGCAGGACCAGGTCTAGAGTGAGCAGAGGAGTAGGTTAGATGGGGGGCTGCAGTGAATGGTTTTGTGGAGTCAGGAGTCACAGGTTGCAAGGGAATGAAATAAAATGCTTTTCGTTGTTCTCGCTTCGCATGAAATAAAAATGTGCTGGATTACATTAGTACAAGGTCTAGACTGGAAGTTCTCAACCTTTATTACTCAAAAGTCCCCTACAGTCAAGGTTATTTTTTTAAAGACTGCCTACACAGCTATGCAACTAACACAAGTATTTTATTTTCTTACTATTTTCTTAACATAATCTAGAACACCAGAATCCCATTAACTGTTTGGTGACCCATATTCTTCAAAAATATCTTCTTTTTTGTGTCTTCAAAAAGGCAAGTTTATTAAAAACTTGCCTTTTGTGTTCAGCGGAAGGAAGAAATTCATACAGGTTTGAAACAACTTGCAGGTGAGTGAATGATAACAGAATTTTCATTTTTGGGCGAACTCTCACTTTAAGAACAAGTACGACCAACTAGCAGTTAGTTAGGGGGTAATCAGTCTTACTTTTCGGTATCAGATTAAACAACGTTTATTATACACGTAAAATATAGGTTTATGTAACTGTTTTACAAAAAGTTATGAACTGTCTTAAAGAACTGTTTATAACCTGTTTGTGTCATGATTCTGCCATCATGCTCTTGATTTTCCTAGGCTTGTGGCAGGATCATGGCAGAACCATGTTTTGTGAAGCGCATGGCCTGTTGTTTGGGCCATGTGCTTGTGTTGTCTCGTTACGTAACCCCGCCCCCTTGTTATCCTCATCTTGTCATTATTGTCTAGTCAGTTTCACCTGTTCGTGTCATTAGTATCTCCCTATATTATCCCCTTGTGTTTGCTGTCCTTCGTCGGTTCATTGTCAAAACTGTTTCAAGATCTTTGTCAAACGTTCTGTGGATCTTGTCTATTGTATCAAGCTGTGAGTACCTGTTGACCGTATTGTTTTGTAAAGGTGTTTTATTAGTTTAACCTGTCTTGTTTTGCCCCATCGTGGGTTTTGTTTTCTGTTTTGTCATCAATAAACCCCGTTTTGAGTTATTTGCTGTCTGCGCTTGGGTTCGTTCCTCCAACCTCATGACAGTTTGTTTAACCATTTGAAGGAAAGACAGCATCTTAGAAGTGGAAATGCAAATGTTTTAGATCCAATTGTGATCCAATAGATGTCCATTTTTGAGAGGACGAATTAAAAAGTTTTGTTTGCCAAGGTTATATGCTGCAATAAATAAAAAGCTCAGTGGTGCAGTCAATTTCACAGTAGCATTTCAATAAATAAATACACATTTCATTTTATTTACAATTATTTAATCAATTAATTATTTATTTATTTGATTAATTTATAGATAGTTAGAGAATGCTTTAGCCCCTTTAGATGTTCACGACCCTCCCCCCATTTCAGGTCCGCTGGACTAGACTGAGCTTTGCGCTGCATGCAAAGTCAGCGCTTAATTTAGTGCCACAGTTGCACTGACAAATCTAGGGTTTGAAGCAAATGTTTTGACCTACGCTTTTGTATAAAGAACCTCTGGGATCCAGCATTAGAGTTAAACAGCAAAGATCCCTGACATGCTCAAAATGGACTCAGTCCCTGGCTGCCGTCAGCCTTAAGTGCTATTTGGGACGAGAGCAGAGTGCACTCTATCCTGGTTTCTGAGCTGTCTCAAATATAATTCCGCTCTTTTCAGGACCATGGACAGTGACTGAATGGTACCTAAACACGTTTCAGCACTAAAGACAGCGCCAATCTCCTCTTGGCAGAAATGCAACTTAAAACTAAGCAAACACAAACAACTGTTAATCTGTAATAGTTCTTTCAAAGATATAAAAAACATCTCTCGCTTATCATTGGACAAACAAGAGCAAACGCCATCCTGCGCATGACATCAGAAAATATAGACAATAGCGGAAAGCCTGCATGACAACACATCAGTTCACAGTAGATCTGAACAAAACATAGCAACACTGGGAAATATGGTCATGGTCGTACTGATATGGGATGAAAAACAGGTCAACTGGTTAGTCCCCCTGCCCCCCACCCCTTATGCCTTTGCAGATTATAGCCTAAAGCATAAACCCCCATAATAAAGATTGCAATATCTATAATCTCACAGTGGGGTTCTGGGTAAGGGGTTGTGGATCCAAAAGGGAGGGCCTGAGGATATCCACATCCCCCCACACTGTCTGGGTCTGAAGTATAGGAGGAGGAAATGAAAAAGCTTGAGACCAGGACAGCTGCAGTTTGTCCTCCACACCAACAGGTGTCACTATTGGGATGCTATCATAGAATTCTACCAGGAGAAAGCATTCCCTCTGCTCATGGGATCACGAAACTTTTTGAGCCAATAATCTGAGCTGTAAATGGCATGTGATAAATTACTCTAAAAGTGCGGAATTCCAGTTATTTCTATAGGAATCAGTGCGATCAGCCGTTTCATAAAAGGGCAAAAAAGTTCCCTATGCAGATTTTGCTCATGTTCAAGTTGGTCATGTGAATTCGTCATGCCGACCAACAGAAAGCTGCTTGGTTTTAAAGTGACTTCTGAGTGAGCAGTGCTTCATAGATCGCAACACTATTGACAATGAAAAACTTTGCCAAAATTTGCTGATGTGACCACACCTTAAAAGTGTGAAATTGAGGGTTTTTGTGGCAATCAGCTAATCAGCTTTGTCATGACATAATTTCCGGCAACTTTAAAGAGTTAGTTTACCAACAAATTTAAGTTCTGTCATTAATTAATCACCCTCATGTCGTTCCAAACCCATAAGACTTTTGTTCATCTTCGGAACACAAATGAAGATCTTTTTAATGAAATCTGAGAGATTTATGTCCCTTCATTGACAGCTACGCAATTACCACTTTCAAGCCCCAGAAAGGTAGTAAAGACATCATAAAAGTAATCCATGTGACCCAAGTGGTTTAACCTCAATGTTATGAAGTGACACGAGTGCTTTGTTTGCACACACAAAAAAAACGATTTTTACCACTTTATTTACAAATTACTAACTTCATCCATGCACCACGACGTGCGTATTGTGTTGACACAAGAGCAGACATAGTTGCGCGAATGTGGGTTGACGAACATTTTGTAAATAAAGTGATAAATCGTTTTTTTTGCGCAAACAAAGCACTCATGACGTTTCATAAAATTGAGGTTAAACCACTGGAGTCACATGGATTATTTTAATGATGTCTTTACTATCTTTCTGGACCTTGCAAGTGGTAATTGCGTAGCTGTCAATGGAGGGACAAAAAGCTCTCAAATCACACATTTTTAAGAGCCAACAAATAAATAAAATCACTAGTAAAACTTACACCATATTGTAAAGATAATATATTAGCGATGTTGCTTCCGAAATGTCAGCCAATTTTGAATGGCCACCAAATAAATTTGTTGATGCTATGCATTGAAACTCATCGGGAAGGAAAAAAAATGGAAACATGATCATGCAACAATGGTTGACCACTATGTCCAAGGATGTCCATCATGGTCCAGGGGTAGATGATCAGTACTTTAGGAGAGTCTTAAGGAGAGAAAAGAGAAAGGGCAATTGAATAACCCAATTTCTTCTCTCTTTGTTCTGAGATGACTTCCGTGTGAGGGCTAACGAAGCCCTGCAGCTCCTTGCTATTCTCGTTGCCATATGCCAAACGAGGGAAAGGGCTGCATGGGAATGCTGAAACACTCCATTAATGATGCCCATTTTCCCTATCTATCTGTCTAACTCTCAAGATGGACCCGTTATTCTCCACCCACTTCCTCCAACCGAAAAAATTCCTGCTCAAAAATGTCTTTGCTCATCATTTCATGTTGTTTTTCCCTCCTTCTCGCCATCTCTCCCTGTTAATCGCCTTCCGTTTTTCTCTTTCTTAACTCCCCCTTTATGTGTGGTCCGCCTAGCATTTGCACAACATATACATATATTTTTTTGCTCAATCGCTATGAAAATGCCATTTGAATATGTATTGCGGATATCCTAGGCAATTTCCAATGGTGAGCCTCTATGCATAATGCAGCTCTCTCGGTCGCTCATCTGCATTTGCTTAGACACACACTCTCTCACATGCACACGCATAGATCTTCACACCCTGTCCCCAAAGAAATCTGCACACAATCTCTCTTCCGATCACTGTCTCACCTACATAAACATGTCTAAATGCAGACACATATTTTTGGGACGCGCAACTGTTCGACAACAACGCAATTCAACCATCCATTTGCCTCCGAGCCTACCAATTAATTTATTCGCAGATTGTTCAAGGGCCATTTCCGCTGTCAAGCCTGTCTGTATCGCGCTACAACGCTGAATATTTTTTAACAGCTTCCAGTGTCACAATGTTTTCTTTAACCTTTTAAGATGACTCATGAGATTAAGAGAGAGAAAGGCTGACTTTCTTCCTCCTTTGTTTTTATACCTTTCCTCAGACAAGCCACTTATCAAACCGATAATCATTTATGCACGGCGCAGTCAAGGAAAAATCAATACTACAGGTGCTGAGTAACTTCCAGCTGAATCTAAAGTCAGCCCTACGCTGCATCCAGTTATAAATGGGTTTATGATAGCGAGAATGAGTGTGTGTGTCGGGCATTTCTTTATAGCTATGCTGAGGAGGACACATGTACACTTGGTGTTTAGATTACATTTGGTCTGGTATATTAGAGTAAATCTTGCCTGCCACTGTTGTCCCTGTGATTGTTCAGTGCTTTGCGTGAGTGAGCTAGAGTAGATTGGAAACCAGTCACATGTAACCTCCCACATTTGCATGGCAGTCTCTTTGAGAAGAGGGAGAGAGAAAAGTGTGAGACATATCTATACATTTGTTTAAATAATTAGCATTTTGCATTCATCTATCCTGTTTACATTATATAATGAATCAAATAATATATGATCATGGTCATGTAAGAGACTGAGGCTGATGAGTCTCTTCATTTCTAATCTTGGTTTGAAGTGGTTGGATTTTGAATTGGGTAAGGGATCTCTGCCCCCTTATTTTTGCGGTACTGCAGCGTCAGGGAAAAAAGAAAACATTTCCAGCATTTGGATCCATGAAGAACCTTTAACATCCATGGTTCCTTTCCATTGCACAAAAAGTTCTTTAAAGTGGAAAAAGGTTCTTTAGATTTTCAAAATATTCTTCACACTATGAAAAAAAAGGTTCTGTTAAGAACTGGTCACTGAAAGGTTCTTCGGCAAAAACTTGGAACCCTTTATTTGTTATCATCATTATTTTTTTAAACTGCTCTAAAGTTGTCTTGATACTGACCAACATGAAACCACAGTAAAAATGTATTCCTCTCTCTGGATGGAAGTAACTATGTCTGAGATAAATCATATCCACTCATAATTTACTAAGTACAATTTAGGGGAGAACCAGGAGTGTTGTAACACAAGGTGAGTAACACCATCAGTCAGAAAGAAGTACATGAGTGAAATCACTAATACATAGCCACCACCATCCTGGAGTTGAGTGGAGTGGGAAAGTCTCTGTGACCATTTTAATGGATGTTAACATTATATGGCTGACATTATAAAATCTTAATCAAATCGAAAGTTTCTTGTATATTCATACATTTTAACTAATATACTATTACATATTATATCAAAGTTTGAGACACACAAAAGAGAGTGGCAACACTCCACATTTGCGTTTACAAACAGCTAACGTTAACATTAGACGTAGGCCTACGAAATGGAATCCAAAGAGATGAGGGGCAGGTTTTTTACATTGCAGTGAACTAACGTTACTCCGAACAGAAACTTACCAGACGTTTGACCTTTGACGAATTGATAGTAAAATGTAGGCTACGTACGAACCACGTATGTAACGTTAGGCCTATTCATGTAGGCTACGTTAGTGTGGCACTGGATTGTACGCGGAATAAACACCAACTTTCAGAGATGTCGACTTTTAAAAAGTACTTTTCAGGGCGCAATATGTTGAGGACCTCTCACCACTATATCTAACCGCCATCTAAAGAGACGGTTGACAAACAGAAGAAGAAAATAACATTGTCATTACTCACCCTCGAGGTTGGTCTCACAACCGCTTTTTATCGAACTGAAAGACGTTTATCTTTCCTAAATAAACTATTAGACTATTACTAATAGACTATTCCTGTTTTAGAGACGTTTTAAACAAAGCAGTATTTATTTTTGTTTGTGATTATATCTGTGATATTTAAAACTATGAAAAAAAAAATATTGAAAGTTGTGTTGTTTTCCCATCCACACTGATCGTCAGATAATGGAAAGCGCGCGAGCAGCGTACTGTTGCTATGGTTACCGCTACTTCTGTTCCTGAGCGAGTGCGTAGTGCACTGACGAATTGATTCTGTTACTTTTATTGTTACTAAAGAGTTGATTGAAGACACTTTTGAAACATATTAATATACTTAGAGAGAGTAAACTATAAAAATGAATAGCCTGTAGACCGTTTTTTAACCTCCAACCATTTGATTGGGTGTTTTGGGAGGGTTCAAGACGAGCTTTAAAGGGATACGTTAGTTAACCCAAAAATGAAAATTCGGTCATCATTTACTCACCCCCAAGTTGTTCCAATCTTGCATGAATTTCTTTCTCCTGTTGTTGAACCCAAAAGAAGATATTTTGAAGAATGTCGCTAACCAAACCCCCTTGACTTTTTCCATAATATCTCAGTCAATGGGGTGTATCAACTGCTTGGTAACCCATATTCTGAAAAATATCTTCTTTTGTGTCCAGCAGAAGAAAGAAACTCATACAGGTTTGGAACAACTTGAGTCTGAGTAAATGATGACAGAATGTTCATTTTTGGGTTAACTATCTCTTTAAATAGAGGAGTCAAACACCATGATACCACACCGGATGCTTTGCGCTTGGTCCGATTGGATGGACAAGTGGCCCCGACGTGTCGCGAGCAGCAGGTGCTCTCAGGAGGCGAGGAGTGTTCACGCGCTTAACTCACCGGCACACGAGCTCTGAAAGAAGAACAGCGGTCACCTGTCGAAGCGGAACGCGAGAGTGACACCAAGATTTTTATTTTGCCGCACTTCAGCTGAAATGGCAGGTCGAGCGGCGGGGTGCAGGGAAGAATAGCACGGCGCTCAACCCAGTAAATCTCACCGGTTTTCTTTTGAGTTTGAAGGGTCTAAAAAAGAGTTAATGGTGCATTTTACACAGAGTTCAGACTTGGTTTTATATTGATATTTTAGGCTACATGACTGGTGTAAATAGTCACATGACCAGAGCTGTTTAATTCCATGAAAGGAAGCATGCCATCATAAACAATTTGCTAATGTATTTTCTAATATACTAATATTTCAAGAGTCTATGATTAAAATAACAACAACAAATAATAAATAATAATAACAAAAAAATGTTAAATAATAATATATATATATATATAGATAATCGACTTTCTTTACCCCACAATTGCCTTCAAAATATTAAATTGTTACTTTATTGATTGCAACTTTCTTGAAAGAGAAATGTTTGACTATGTGTGTTTCCCATCGGTTACAGGAATAAAACACATTCTTTGACTAACTTTTTTATTTATTTATTAAACTTTTTTAATGAAAAAAACAGTTTCCACTATCCAGTGAGTAAAATGATTTAGCTGGGAATAATTTGGGATTTTTTTGTATTTCTTTAATTCGGAACATTCATAATTCGTGCCTTGGGGAGTTAAAAAAATCACTGATGGGACAACCCTGTTCAATCTAAATATCTTATTTTCAAGAAGAAGAAAAGTTCAAGTTACTACACAATTCATGGGAGTAACATGTTTATCTGTGACTCATGCTGCTTCCACACATGGATTTACTCTTTATTTTTATAGAGGAAGTATCGTTTTATAGTGTCATGGAAAGAAGAGAGGAACAGGTGTATATGACGAGTATAACGATATATATATATATATATATATATATATATATATATATATATATATATAGAGAGAGAGAGAGAGAGAGAGAGAGAGAGAGAGAGAGAGAGACATAAATGGAGTCCTTATGGCCAATGACCTGATTTACTTTTGGAGTGTGGGGGATGCGGCAGATCTCCTACTAATTGCGCAGCTGGGAAGAACAGGGGATTTGATGGGGGGGGGGAAGAGAAAGGAAACCAATTTTGCATATTTCTATGAGGGGGAGACCGGGTGGGATGGAGGTGTCCTGATGTGAGCAGCCGGTTTGACATTGCGAGCAGTTTGGAGGTGAAATCTCATGAAAGTGGGGAATTTTTTGTAAATGTTCAGATATTTCTGTTATGGTTGATGTAAAACATACACATGGCCATTATTATGAATAATAAAAATAAAAATAATATGTCTGACTCTGAAAGCGTCCGATGTGTTGGACGTGCATGGCAAGCTCCTTTCAATCACATTTTAATTTAGGCAAATGTTCAGAAAATCGGATCAGACCGGATAATATCGCAGCCACCACACAAATTTGTCGACCTGACGACTGCTGATCCTTAAAATAAATATTGGACAGACACAGATACACACAAGCGAACCCACACTGTATACCAGCCCTTTATTCATTATTTAATATCCAAAAAAAAAGCTAAAAAACTAATAATTTGTTTGATATTTAAAAAAAATCGAGACCTATCACAAAGAGTATTCAACATCTGGATAATAACATGGATTAATTCTAAAATGTTATAGGCCCTATTAACACAATTACAAATCCTTCCAATAAACAATTACAAATCCTTCCAATAAACTAAGGCTTTGTTAATTAGTTTAATAATAATAGTTATACTATTTGCTATTATTTTTGTTCATAATAATATTAATTATCATTTTTCATCAAATTATAACTCACATGCAAATAACAATGTACATTTCAACCTTCAATACTGCAGCATCCCTGTGTGCCTTTTTCATTTCATTTAGTTGCATTTCCATAAAAACCTGACCCTCGAGACGAAAATTTACCCTGGATTCGGTTTCCCAGCCCGGGGTTCAGGTGTGAGGCAGGGGGGTAATATGTGACAACTTGCCCGGGTCACGATAATGCATAATAATACATTTAAAATGGCTGCTTATTTCTAAACAAAAACGACTAAAATGTGTTCTTATGATAACATACAATTATTTCTGGAAAGGTGGAAAAAAGCTTTTTAAGGAGAAATGTTTCTACATTCCTTGAAAGTGAAAAAGATGGAGGCGCGGCCCTCTCGGAAAAATACGCAGTCCTAATGCATATGCATGTATGATAATTGATGTGCGTTTTACATCTCCTATCGACCGTGTCATCAGAGCTTAAGATACATGATAAGATATATATTGTGAAAATCACAGAAAACTCTATATAAACTAAGAGAATTATTTAATAAAAAGAGAACATGACAAAAATAAGTTTGTTTGCGCCCTCCATTTCCCGTTTTTACGCACTTTACGCCCTACTGCACCCTTCCTCCCCCATACAAGAACACACACAAACATACACAAACACACATTAATACACACTACAGTTCTCTTTCACAAACCCACACACACACACTGGAAGAGAAACAGAATAATTCTGACCTTACATCCCCGATCAAATTACATTAAAATATATATATTTTTTAAATGTTCAATTCTAAAGCATCCAAACTCAAGTACTGTATAACCAGGTAAAGCATTCGCATTTGAATTGTTTGTGGGCAAATAAAAAGTCATACTTGACGATGCAGTATCAGATAAAGAACACTTCAAAACAGACGTTTTGAAAAGTGGTTTCATCCCAAAATATTTTGCCAGATAATTTTAGGGGGAAAAATATGAGAAAAAACTGAAAGCATCTCTCCAAGGCTGGAGGGTGAGGAAAGGAGGGGCATGTATGCTGTGAGGTGTCAAAAACAAAATTGTTGAGGAGACATCATGACAGAAATTAATGCGTAACACTAAATGAATGAGCAAATAAATAACCTTAATTATGATCAAAATAAACCACATCTTCGTTTTCCATTTATACAAATTCAAATGTGCCATATCAAACCCACCATCAGCACAGTCAAACCAGGAATCTGTTGGCTTAGAAAATGGAGGACCACTAATTGCACCAGTGCTAATTGGAAATGAGGCTGCATAAGCCATTCTATTTTTCACATGATCTATGCAGATATATTCACCCTCTACCACAGACATATGCTTTTTTATTACAAAATACCAATTATTATTTTCCCTAAAGGCATAAAACAGCATGTTACTATAAACAACGAACAGACCTATTCAAATCCAAGAAAATTACATTCTTATTCTAGCGCAGAAAAAAAAGAAAAAAAGTATCAAGAGCAGAAAAAATGACACCTCACTGACCAACTCTACTTTTCCCAACAAGCAACATACAGAAGGCCAAACGTGTATGACAAATGCGCACGACCGATGCAAAAATCTGCTCCTGTTCTACATATTCATAACTCAACAGCATATTCATATCTTGCATACAAATCATGCTATCTCCCCCATCTTTGCGCACGGGAACATGCAGATCCTACAGCCTCATAATCTTCTGTTCGCCGTTAATCGCCGACTAGAGAAACAATTTTCCCCGTTTTAAGCAACTAAAAACATTTTGAACGAAGTTGTATATTAGTTTTAGAGGGAAAGAAACTTCCTAAAATCCAGATATGTGAGCGCACCATAAAATAACGTTGAAACTCCTTCCACTGAACTTGGAACAGTGCAATTTTTGTGCAAACAAATGACCACTTAATTGAATTGAATAAATTGTGCAGTTATTTACCCACATTGTAAGTCAAAAAAGCAGCAATAAATAAATAAACTGACTACGTACCTTCTTGAAAAGAATACAGCAGGAGTAAAGTTACCAGCCACATGCCATAAATAGCAGGTATATTTCTCAGGAATGTTTTGCAATCCCGACGTGTGCACTGTGCAGTATTCGGCCAGGCGAGGCTCCGTGCAGGAGTGGTGACGATGCTCCCCGGCGATCTCTCCAGCCCTAGTCCCCTACTCGTCAGCGCCGAGAAGCGGGGAAGACTTTGGTCCCGCCTCTCGTACCCTCCCCTCCGCGGGACCGTCATCCGAACGGCCCCTCCTTCGGTAGTCTAATGGTTCGGCGAGATGGAGAGGTGCTGGTGCGGGGCCAGAGAGAGACGCGGCGAGGACGGCGCGCGGAGTTTTGTTGGTGGGGGTGGGTTGAGTGCATCATAGAGGACAGGACTTAACATGTTGTTGTTGTTGTTGTGAGCGGTCCACGTGGCTGGAGTCAGCCGGGGCATTCTGTGGGACTCAATGTAACCATGGCGCACCTGGGAACTAAATGACAGCTTTTTTACGCACGGCGGATCACTTTTTGCGATGTCAACGGCTTACCTTTTATCGTCAGAAAACTCGCATTGATTCAACGCTGCTGAGAGAAACAGCTTAAACCTTGTGTGGTCTCCCAGCCAGACTTGTTTGCTGGTTTTAGGCACTTTTCAACAGACCAGGACGGAAAACCAGCATGGTTTTAAGGGACCACCTTAAACCAAGATTCGCAAATCAAACCATGTGGGGATATTTTTTCGGCAGGACTGAGAGTCATTTTAAAGTAAAGTTCGTGTAAATGTTGCGCGCAAAACGCTCCGCGTACGTTCTTTATGTCACTACTCGTTGAGTGGCACGCGTGCGTCCTTAGAGAAACAGCACGAGAACCTGTCATGCTCTCTCCATACATTAACGTATGTGAATGAGAGAGAACGCGTGCTTCAGAGGCGCGCCGGAGAATGTCTGAATCGCCGGCATTGTTCCGCGCTCAAAATGAGAGGAATGACATGCGAAGGGCGTATCGTGTATTGTCTAGAGTGGCGGATAATGCTCACAGACCACCCCGGCTTTATCGTCTGGTGACTATAGTGTCTTTCTACACCAGCAAAGTCTGCAAAAAACAAATATTTATATGAATAGATTTGAATAAACAGTGGAAATTGTAATTAGATTATTAAACCCTTATAATTAAGATTAAGCAAACAATTTGTATATGGAAATCGGCGAAACCTTTATCTCATAAGAATAAAGCAGTGATGGAAATGGAATATTTTGATAATTATATGTAACAATGCTAGAGTGCATGTCTGGGTGTAAAGTTACAATATGGGACACTACCTCCCCACCGGGAAAACTAAAGAAATGACAACAATGTGTTAAGTGATTGTCTGCAACCAATGGTTACAGTGTTTGGCTTGATGGTTCCGCCCCAGCGCTCTGGCTTCACACTCCCACACACACACTCTTTGGGTAATTATTGATCTGTAACATGCTGTACTGCTATTGATTATAGGCTATGTGCAGCCCTGTCAGAGATTAAACCGATACAGAAATCCATCACACCGACATGTGATTCTACACACGCTGACAGTAACGTATCCGTACCCAGCCCCAGACAATGCTGGGACAGTCAGCAACACACCAGTTCATATCATGTCATGTCATTTCAGATCATTTCAATGGAATAATCATTAGTGAATTTATGTTCACATAGCAGAATCTTCCATCCCTGATTAAGGGTATAGGCCTACATTATGTAAATTATGACTACTCTAGATAATAATGTTTAGGTTAAATTTATGCTTTCAACCAATACGAGTATAGTATTTTCAGCCTAGTTGAACAAATCTTAGTTTAACCACGTTAAATCCAATTCTGCAAAGTTTATTTGCTTACATGGCATGGTCGCATCGATCTTGTGACGTCATGCCCTCTTTTTGGTTCGTCTACATGTCTTTGGTCTGTGTTGCATATTTCAGTCGAATTGCACCAGAGTTCGTTTGGAAGCAGACTGAGACCCATCTTTTCAGCGGTCTCTGTCAACTTGTTTGGTACGCACCAGGGTTCAGAGCAATTGCACCAGAGTTTGTTTTAATCAAATTAACATGCCAAGTGTGAGCACCCCCTAAGAGCAACCAATCTAGTTTGAAATGAATGACCAATAGGGGTCAAGCACAGTGGCACAATGATGTGAAATTCATATGACTCTTTGGTGTTAAGGGGGATGACCCCTGATAACCTTAGGGGGTCACTTGGCCAGTGTTGTAGTCGAGACCCACTAATCTGAGTCCAAGTCAAGATCTAGACCAGAACAGGGTTGAGTCCAAGTCAAGACAGTCAACATTCTCCTGAGTCCATGACTGGACCAAGACTATGACTATAATAAGCTGGTCTCGACTATGACTCTACACTTTGCCATTACGTGGAAGTGGTCGCACACATAGGGATTATCCCACCAGTAAGCTCCTGAATATTTCTGATACGGATACAGTTGTTTTCCTGCAGTGGTTTCTATGGAAAAGAACAAGCAGAGAAACGAGCAGTTGAGCAGATCAGCCCGACTCTTTGTTTCCTACAGAGGCCTCTCTCTACCTCTCCTCTCAACTCACTTATGTAACAAGTGGAAATATAGAAGATGGAATGCTACCCTTACCCTCCCACACACTTATGGAGACACACAAACACTCTGAAAGAAAGTACAAGCCACACTGGGCTGAAAGAAACCTAGAACTGTCTATCTATCTAAACAATGTGCATCAGAGAGGAAGTGACCACTGACTTGCAGGCAGGCAGCTACTGTTGAAATCATTGCTAATACAAATCATCTGCATCACTCTCTCTCATCTGTTGCCTGGAGAAAAGCGAAGAACGAGACAGAGAGAGAGGGAGAGAGTCTGCCAATGAGGAGAAGGAAGGAAAGAGAGCGGAGAAGGCAGAAGCGGGTGGGCTAATGAGAAGGGTAATGCTAATACGCAGACAATCAGAGTCCCCCTCAGGCCATGGCTACATGGTAGAATCATATTAACGCTAATGTATCTGGTATTAATGCAGAGAGCCCCCCTCCCCAACCAAATGCCTGCAAGGTCACTGAGGGTAGAGGGTGGTAGCAGAGTGGAAGCGAGGGAGCAAGGGTTGGTGCCTACCCACCTCAGCCACACGCAGGTAACGGGAGGGCACTAATAGCTAGCCGTCCGTAATGGTGGCTAACCGTTTCTCGCAGCTCCCCCTGCAGTATGGCCGCCTATTAGACTGCTCTATGCAAACTAGCGCCATGCAGATCCAAAATGGCGGCCGAGGAGGCCCAGATGGTGCTTTGGTTTAGCATGGCGGCGCACGACTTGCCCAGTTCCGCTGGAGCTGCACTGGCGCTAATTAGCCAGCCTGATACAGAACTGTACGCCATGTTACGCTCGCCAGCATTAGTCAAATGAGTCAGTGAGCTGCACCAAGTCAGTCAGCTGAGGGAGGGACCCGCGACTGCGCATGGGCGCCAGTCTGTTTTTTTTGCAAGACCAAATGTTTTATTTCATTATTTATGTTTTTTTTCTTCCTTTTTTTGCAGGCTGAGGAGGGGGTTTGTTTTGCGTTAGTGGAGACGAGACTGTTGAACCCGAGCTTTCCGGATGAATTTGGTGTATTAGAGGGTGGGTGTGATTGTGTCTATGTGCATGAGGGAGTAAGTGAATAACCGTGTGTGGAAACAGGAGGATATTTCTGGAGCTCTCGCTCTCCCTGCAGCCTGTTGAGGGGGGAGAAATCGGGGGGAAGAGGAAGGTGGTGAAGCGAGACGTCAGGGGGGTGTTAATTTATTCAAATGAGCAAGGGAGGATAATGAAAGAGAGAGGGAGAGAGAGAGAGAGAGAGAGAGAGAGAGAGAGAGAGAGAGAGAGAGAGAGAGAGAGAGAGAGAGAGGAAAAGGGGAATGGGGGGTTGGTTGTTTCGCTTTGCAAATCTCTCATCTCCTGATCTTCTTTTTTCATGTGTTTATCTTATGAGAATCTCTCGCCATTATGGTCGTAAGAAACAGTGGAGCAGGAACTGGAGAGAGGAGAAAAGTCGGGAAAATGTGAAACAAGGAGGGAATTTATGGATAATCTGTGAAGGGCTTAGAAGGATGTAAATGTGATAAGTATCTGTATATATATATTTTTTATATTATGCTGTATACATTCTAAAGAATATATATATATATATATATATATATATATATATATATATATATATATATAAATATATATATATAAATATAAATATAAATATAAATATATATATATATATATATATATATATATATATATATATATATATATATATATATAATATTAAACTGTATTCCTAAAGACTAAAGTTTATCAGCAGAAAATGAGCTGAGTGTACCTTGATTAATTCTTCATTCTAAATGAGTAAGTACTTGTACGGACTTCTTTGACCAAAAAGGACATAGTGTATGATCTTTTGTAACTCAATTCAATCCAAATGATCCTATCACAAAATGAAATATTTCTCTTAAGCGCTCATGAGGTCAAAACGGGATGATATTTTCCACTGGACTTGGGTGTGTGTGAGAGTGTGATAAGGATATGCAGTGCATTTGAATCAATTAGAATACTTACTGACATCTAGTGGGAAGATCTTACAATGCAGACAAGGGTTAAAAAACAGTTCACACAAAATAATACTATTATTTATTTACTCACCTTCATTTTATTTCTTCCATGAAGAACAAATGGTGAATATCTGAAGAACAGATAGCTTGAGTAGACAGACAGACAGACAGACAGACAGATAGACAGATAGACAGATAGATAGATAGATAGATAGATAGATAGATAGATAGATAGATAGACAGATAGATAGCATCTAGTCCACTTTTGCAGTACAACATGATTTGTCCTGTTCCAAAGTTGAAGTTTCCATCCAGACCTGTGTGTCTAGATTGTATCTTGATTCCCACGCTACAGTCAATCGCCCCCACCCCCACCCCAAATTAACAAAGCCAAACAAGCAGATTTATTTTCACAACAAGTTAAACCAGTATATTCTTAAGCTCTAAGCAGGGTTGTTAAAATGCTGACCAACTGCAACAAGACCCAGTGCACTCATGTATACAGGCCTAAACACTTCTCCATGTGTGGGAACCGACCAGCACTGACCCTCTCACCATTAAGAGCACCTGTAAGCAGACCACTATTTACACTTTATTCTGCAAGCTTATTGAGATTTTTATCACATTAAAACTGCAGCACAAGGTATATAATACTTGCTTCATCTTATTTCCATGTGCAAAAATGAAGGATAACTTAAATTTCTTCAACAATAAAACATAAGGCTCTAAACTACATCAACGCCTGGTTTAATGCCTAAATCGACATGAATTCTGCTTTGCTCGGGTTCCGGTGAGAGAGGGGTAAGGAAGTAGTTTTGATTAATATTAAGTCAAAAATTAAGGTTTAAACAAAACCATAAATCTAATTTGAGAATATAATTTAAATTTGGCTGTAAAAATTGGTCCAAAGTATAATTTTGTTAAGTGTACAGTACCCAAGTTGTCATTTGAGCAATAACACCTCAGTATATTTCATAATTAATTGAAGATATAGAAAAGCAAAGGGCAATATAAATATGAATAAAATAAATAAGGAGATTCGAGGACTGGAACTAACTTTTGCATAATGAAAAACAATTATATTAATTATAAAAAAATACTTTTAATGCTTTGAATACTTAAAATTACTTTAAAGCTCCAGTCCTAACTTTTTTGGGTTCAAAATTATCCAAAATAAATTTTCGAGCAAGTACAAATCCAGCCAGTGTTCTGCTTGCCTTAACTCGATTCAAAGCAGTAAGCTTGTAATAATTTTTTTAATTCCAGTGGTACTGATGGATTTCCGCGGGAGATTCGAGCATGTCTTTGCGTCATTACGTCACATACACATAAAGAAGGAGTCTCGGCTAGTAGGCTATATTGTGAGGACGAGGATGTCGGAGGTGGAGATTTATAGCCTTTTCTCACAGCACTTGATATAATAAAACTTATTAATTTGATGGGGGATCCAGAAAAGTTCAAACTACAATGACCAGTGACAACTAGAGACTAACCCGTTGTAAAATGACTGAGAGTTTGGAAAAAGAGACTGCAATCGGCCGATTGCAGTCTCTTTTTCCAAACTCTCAGTCATTTTACAACGGGTTAGTCAAGCGAAAACAAGGATAAATATCGGAAGGCCATTAAATGTAGTCACGCAATGCTGACGTTGTTAACATTAACTATTTAAGAACAAAGTATAATTTGCACGGTTTGACGTAATATGATAAGTGATCGTTAGATTTAATCAGCGCGATTTACTGAAATGCTTTTTTCCCCTTAGTTGGTCAGAACAAACGTGGATGTTACTTACTTGTTCAGATGACAATTTAGGGTGAAAATTCTTATGTTGGTCATACTTCCAAAAAGTAGAATCTGTGATTCTGAATGACAGTCTCCACACTCTCCTCAAAACATTGGGTTCATCCGCGCTGTGCCGTGCCGAGGTACAACTCACGTAATGTTTATAATTCCCCAAATAACTGCAATTGCAGATTTCGAACCGAGATGGCGACAAAGAGGAAAAACTGCAGACTGCAGCTTTAAAAAAAAAAAACAACGTAAAAATGTTGAACTCTTTATGCACATATACACAATTTTCTGAAGGAAACCCATTATGGGGACAAACAACGCTGTTCCCTTGTGTGTTAATGAAATATAAGAAGAAAATAGCAAAAGAGAATGAGAGAGGGGAAAGAGAAGGAGAAATATGAAGGTGTCGCAGTAGCTCATGAGTGCGCCTGACAGGCCCTGTCTCTGCCTTTAATGACTTATTTATTCAAGCATAATTAAGCTCAGGCCTAGAGCGCTGATTAATGCTCTTTGTCAGCTTGCAGAACAATACCTCAAACTTCCTGAGCACTGGCTCTTCTCCAGCCCTCCGTTTCTTTCTGTTCGTCTAACCGTGCAGTTCGTTACTTCCGTAAAGGCAATGACCAAGACTTTGACAGCATGCATACAGTACGTGATGTAGAAGAGTGTGTAATAAGGTGGGTTGACCTACCATGTATATATATATGTGTGTGTATATATATATATATGATCCTATGTAGGTTTCTACCTAAGTACCGACATTTCTGAACGGGCTGAGGCTTGGATTTAGTGAGTTTGAAGTGAAAGTATGAACGTATACTACTATGTGCGGAGAGCATTTACTCAATATTATTATCTAATTTTTGACATTAGGTGGCTTTTAGAGGCTTTTGCTTCTGTCATCAATTACTCACCCTCATGTCGTTCCAAACCTGTAAGACTTTCGTTCATCTTCAGAACACAAATGAAGATCTTTTTGATGAGATCTAAGAGCTTTCTGTATATTGACAGCCAAGCACCTTGCATGATGCATGTTTATATGTGAATAAAAGCCTAAATTCAATCTGTTCATCAAATAAAGCGATCGAGTCTCTTCACAAAATTTTGACTAAACCACTCAATTCATATGGATTAGTTTTACGATCTCTTTTATGAACTTTGTGAAGTATCTAAGTTGCGTAGCTGTCAATGGAGGGACAGAAATCTCTCAGAAATCTCTTAATTTGTGCTCCGAAGATGAACGAAAGTAGGCTAATATTGAGTAATTAAAGACAGAATTTCCAATTTTGGTTGAACTAACATTTTAAATATTGTTTTACTCATACTGAATGTAAGCTCAAATATGCACTATCTTGTTCTACACCTAAGAGACATTGTAGAAAGTGCTCCCCTTTGGCACATGGACTCTCCCAGTCACCCCTGTCATCCAGCGAGAAATGGACTGTTCCAAACTTTCCACCGGAGTTCGCGAGGTGAAGGGGAAGAGAGTAGACGGATAACAAAGTCCTTTTAGGCAAGTCATGCCACTCGGCCGCCATCTTGGCAACGCCTCCGGGCAGCTATTTCGGACTAACGAGACCAGGCTCCTATCTAAATGAATGGGCAGAGACTCAGAACTGCACTTTCACTGGTCACCGGGACATAAAAACTGCATGTATACAACAGTAATAAAATATGATAAAAATCGCTGAAAAAGTTTGATGACTTTGCCCCAAAATAAGGTTTAAAACGCCTTTTTCCCCACAGGTTATACTTTTACTGCGCATGCGCAAGGGTTCTCTCGCTCTCTGTCGTGCGCGCGCTACTGCTCGCTCGCTCGCTCTAGATTCCGGGAGATTTGAACTAATTTGCGGTCAATCAGGGAGCCGCTATCAATCTGCGGGAGACTCCCGGAACTTCCGGGAGACTTGGGATGTCTGATATTTACACAACTATCAAATCTGTGACTGTTTCAAACAGTAACATATTTTCCGCTGTCGCAAAACTCAACTGTGCGCATGCGTCGGTGGAACCAGACGATAGGCTTAAATGTTTTCCAGCTTGACTGTTAAAAGCAGACGATTGGCTTTCCAGCGGGAGGGGCGGGGCATGTGCATACAACCGCCATCTCTGGCGTTACGGGTTTCCCCTATATAGTTGTATTAAGGATTGAGGAAGTGGCATGTCTCTATATAAATAGTCTCTGCGGTACAGGGAAAAGGAGATCGGCTGAATATTGTATATAGTTTGTAGAGTGAAATATAGGGTACTAGCCCAAATCGGAGGAGTTATCGATTGTGCGTGTGCGTGCATCACACTGTAAGTAATCACATAATTGTTGAACATTCTCAGCGAACGCTAATCCGCCTGTATCCGTGTTTACATTTAAGGTTGTTTACTTAATTATATTCTACTGCTGTGACATTACTGCCATTTCATTTATATTGAGGTCATTCGTGTACTAGTTATATTTATTCCTTCTCACCAATGCACGGTTGTATCTCAGGTCGCGCGCATGCGCTCAGTTGTTTACATCTCGGTTCGACCGCACATGCAGCAGTAGCCATGCTCGCATGCACAGCGCGTGCACAGCTCGTGTACAGCATTAGCACACACACATCCATTCCCACTTTTTCAAGTATATCATCATGGAGGTTGTATTGGGTTATATTTCACCGCTATTCGTCAGTATTTTACCAAACAAGTTTATTTGTATTGTTTATATATATTTATATTTGTATTCTGTATTCACAGAACCACACATCTATGCACATTTAATAAATCTACGATTTGGAATATAACCTGAGTGAGACATCATTGTTCTGACCGGACAAACTGCAGCCTTCAGCCAAACCTGAACTAGCAATTAGAGTGAATACTCACAAGATTTTTCAGACATGTCCGTGAAAAAACAAGAATCAGTAGGCCTACGTGAAGTTCACAAGCAATCACATGTTTATTTTCTAAAAAAAGAAATAAAACTAAACACCTCTTACATTTCACAAACACTCAAGTCTCAGTTCAGCTCAAGTGCTCAAAAAGGGCAGAAGTAAACTAAATCTATCCATCAAAAAGAGCTCTTAAATATATCAACGGATAAATAAAATAATGTTAAGTAAAACGAAATAGTCAACGCCTACTTGCACTGGATGTGCTGGTTTCGTCCTCGTCTCATATATGAAACATCTGCGATTCAGCAACTACACGCTAATGCACTCACATTCGTGTAAAGTAGCCTTGTTGACAAGTTTGGGTGAGCAAGGGCAAAACACACACGAATACAGTACCTTCAATGGCCTGTAGATGGCGATATCACTTCTTCTGTAGCGGAAATAAACTGCAAAATGTAACGACTAACGGGTTACAAATGTATTGGAGTAGAGTACGCATACTTATTCAAAAATGTAGTCAAGTAGAGAGTAAAAGTTGTTAACATCTTTGATACTGAGTAGAAAAAAGATCCTTAAGTACAGTAACTAGTTACACACTGCACTGCACAACTGATATTGTTTAGAC
Source organism: Tiaroga cobitis (assembly GCA_030578255.1). NCBI lineage: Eukaryota > Metazoa > Chordata > Actinopteri > Cypriniformes > Leuciscidae > Tiaroga > Tiaroga cobitis. The sequence continues at coordinate 14,098,253 of CM060605.1, forward strand.
ACCAAATTAAAGGGTTAGTTCACCCAAAAATGAAAATTAAGTCATTAATTACTCACCCCCATGCTGTACCAACCCCGTAAGACCTTCGTTCGTCTTCGGAACACAAATGAAGATATTTTTGATTAAATGTGAGAGGTTTATGACTGCTACATAGGCTCCCTAAGGGAATGAATCCTGACGGCCCAGAAAGTCAATGAAGAAAATGTTTAAATATTCCATGTCACAACAGTGGCTCAACTATAAGTTTATCAAGCGACATGAATACTTTTTGTGTGGAAATAAAACAAAAATAACGACTTTATTCGACTATTCCTTTTCTTCCTTGTAGGCCTGAAACGAGACTTCAAGAGATTTCCACGACGCATGCGCGAGAACTTAACTGAAGTAGTTGAAGGAGATCGCAATTCTCGCGTGCGCGTCGTGGAAATCTCTTGAAGTCTCGTTTCAGGCCTACAAGGAAGAAAAGGAATAGTCGAATAAAGTGGTTATTTTTGTTTGTTTTTTCGCACAAAAAGTATTCTCGTCGCTTGATAAACTTATAGTTGAGCCACTGTTGCGACATGGACTATTTAAACATTTTCTTCATTGACTTTCTGGGCCGTCAGGATTCATTCCCTTAGGCAGTCTATGGAGGAGTGAGCCAGCTGTCACATTTAATCAAAAATATCTTCATTTGTGTTCCGAAGACGAACGAAGGCCTTACGGGGTTGGTACAGCATGGGGGTGAGTAATTAATGACTTAATTTTCATTTTTGGGTGAACTAACCCTTTAAGGAAAAACCAACAAATCTTTGATTATGCGGTGTTCACTTAGGATGTTTGGGTTCTGCCCAGACAGTAACATGTAATTTTGTTTCAAACATATGCAATATATGACTAACTTAACACGTTTTTTTTTTTATAACATTTTTTAATTCATAATAAAATAGCTAAAGTTTATAAAATTAAAGTTAAAGAAAATCTAAATTTTTTCAATTGTATTCATGGTGATGCCTGAGCGTGACCTTTTTTGTCACACTAACATACAAGCTAAGATAACATTTCTCTTTTTTTCTGTGTGGATATAAGAAGTGTGAGAAAAGTCAACAAGTTTCATGCCATTTTGAGCATTTTTTAAATATGAGCAAATGTCATTTAGAGTCGCCCACAACCCCAACGGCACACTAGGCGTAGGAAAAAAAACACACTTCCGACGAATTCAGAGAAACAGATGTAGATTTCTTTGAAGAATCAAAGGGTAGGCCTACATACTTATTCTTTTTTAGAAAGCAGCCATTGCTTTCAAGGAAATTCATGTAGGGCTTTTTTCAATGCACTTGCATGCTATGAAATCCACATGGATGACATTTTTCACAACCTCACATCTGCTGATTGTTTTGTTATTCATTTATTTTGCATATTATGTTTTCAACAAAGTTATGTGTTAAGTTTAGCATTTTTTATTACTATTAATTGTTTTGTTATTTATTTGTGGAGACCGGATATATACAAAGATATTTGTTTTTAATGACCCTAAGTTTGATGAAATCATCAAATTATGAGGGAAATATTTTATTTTTTAGATATTTTAAATAAGAGGGAAAAACAAAACACTTAACTTGTTTGAGGAATTTATCTGACAAAATTAATTGGAAAAAAGGCAAACCACAGCACCAGGTTTTATTTAACAATGCAAAAACAATTCAAATAAAATGCATAGAAAAACAAAAGCCTCAGAGGAAAATTGACTACAACATAATCAGTTATTGATATTTCATTGGTTCTCTCTTGTTTTTGCATGTGTTCATAATTTCTTTGTACGACAGCCTGGCCAAAAATTATGTTATGTATTCATTGCGTTATCACAAATAAAACAATCGAATCCTATTTAACTACGCAAAATGTTTTCAAAATCTTTAACACATTTTTATAATATTTGAATAAAGGGTAAATATGTCGGACATCACTTTTGGCCACTAATACTAATAATAGTGTAATAGGGTGTAATAATAATAATAATAATAATAGTTACTCTTAATGATTATTTTAGCATTAACTTTTAGCATTTATTTGCATTAAGAAAATAATGCTGCTGCTGCTACTGTTAATTTATTTATTTTTTAGTAGTCTGTGTCATGTATATGTTATGTTATGTTATGTTATAGATGTTTTCTAATCATCAAATATATTTAATGCTTGAAACTTTTTACATTTGTCATATTTGAGGAAAGCTGATATTTGATGAACTGACCCATATGCCCTCTATCCCCTATGCAAGTAGGCTAGTCGACAGGAACCTGAGTGAATTTAGCCAGTCAGTTTATCTCTGATCTTTGCACGGGATGCAGGTTTTAATCATGAGAAATGATCGTTCAGGATTAGTGAATACGCACAGATCTGCATAAATCTGTGCTTACTCAGGCTAAACAAACCTCAGGATGTTTCCTGGAACTCCACTGAAGCCAAACATTATACATTTAAATGGAAACGTATCAGTTTTACAGAATCTAAGTGATGTTTTTAAAGAAGATTAAGTATTAAAATGCTAGGATGTTGTTGAGGAAATAGCCACATTAGTTACAATATATCAACAAATAATTAATTTTACTGCTATTATTTTATATAATCACATGCATTAATGCATTTGTTTATGAAGTACAATACACATGGAAATATGCTAACATTTTCTTCTTTATTTGTAATATTGTATTAGCCTCACATCCAGACATGAGAAGCAATTTAATGCTAATTTTAAAATTAAAACTAAGCACTCATTGCATCAAGCATCATTCCACATAAAACACTCGGCACAAGTTTTAAAGTGCAACACCTGAATTTGAGTTGAAGGTTGTATCCCAAAAGCTGACATTTACTGCCCTCTAGTGTGTAACATTTTATATTATCAGAAGGTTATAAGGTATATGTTCTTATTTCAAGTATTAATAGGGTAAATCAATAAAAGTTGCATGAATATATACACAATTTCACTAATAATGAAATACTTTCTCAATAAAACTTTAAAACTATCCTTTATTGGTATCTAACATCATTATCTGTTTTTCCAAATCAATGTTTTAATGAAGCAAATCAATTAAATAGCAAAAAAAGGTATAATAATAGGACTTTCACAGGCTGTTCACATCCCAAAACCATCCAGTACAGACGCGAGCCATCTTAAATGTCTTCATCTCCATGCTTCGCCTGACAGACACACAAATACACAGACATTTAAAGACTGCCAGCTCATGAAAGTCAAGCATGAAATATATAAATATATCATTGCTTTCAATGTTACAGTAACATGTTGACAAACTAATTGCAGACCCTGGAGGAACTATATCATTAATTTTAAGCCCACAAAAAAACAACAACAACAGTAAAAGCAACAATGTATTCTTCTCACGATATGATAGGAAGCCTATTTTTCATTGTTGTATATATTTTTTTTTTAAATCCCTACAAATTAAAGTAAACCTACTCTAAGATAGATTCACTAAAGTAGAAAGTGACAACTAGCGCCAATCTTCCCTCGTTTGAAATGACAATAGTTGTACTATACTCTGACCACTAGATGTCCCCAGAAACACATTAATAAGTTAAGTGCACTTACTTTAGGCTTGCCACACCGTTTGATGCGGTTACCTACAGGAACAGACATTCATTACACATTATATGAGTGATTTGACATGACTGAGTGATTTGACATGACTCATACGACACACACACACACACACACACACACATGCACGCTAAACACTTACCTGTCAGGAGGAGGATAGACAGCACCACAATGACCCCTGCAAACACCAGGCCTCCAATCCGCAGATTCTCATAGTCTGTGAATCAGAGCCAGAACAGCTTCTGAATACAGATATTCTGATTAAGGAATACATGACGCATAATTCTGATACAGAAATATGATGACGGGTCTTAAGGGCAGTACTGTGGGAGTAAAATAATGACAAATGTTTTTTAAACAAAAAAGCTTGATGAATTGCACTACTTAAAAACATTAACCTAACATTAACCATGCTTGCATTTTAATGCATTGTATTTTTAGGGCTTGCATTTTTATATGCTGAAATTCAACATGGTTGTAGCCTATATTTAAGCTGCGAATATTTCAATTCAAAACATTTCACACACATTTTCATTATTAAAAATTCAATAATCCATATTCACCTCTCAGATTTCACTGAGAGGTGAATATGAGGTTCGTATTACAACTTATAATATGTGACAGGCAATTTTCGGTACATTCAACAGGCTTTTTTGTTTCAAAAACATTTGTCATTATTTTACTTCCAGTTCACACAAATGAGATAAGTTACGCTAACTATATTAGCCTCCACCACATCACCGCGCTGCAAGTGTTCTGAAACGGAAGTTGTGGTGACGTATATGGGAGTGCAACGACTTCTCAAACAAGAAAAAATGTAGGGCGGGACTTGATTTTGTCCATGGAGAATTGATTGGATAGTTGTAGTTTGCATGCGAGTGAGGTTGTCCAAGCCTAAACACATCATCAGATGAGATGTCACTGCAAAAGGGTAAGTTATTTTGATCAAAGATTAGGGCACATGAACTAAAAAAAAATTATAAAGATGTGCACGGATAAGTCATTTATATTCTAATAAATAATGCAACATTCCATCGAAATACAATAATTGTTCATTCTGATTTCACGGTGATTAATTCTGATTGACTGTCAATGTGTTTATATCAGCATTGAAAACAATTATTCAGAAAGTGATTCCAACCATATTATTCTTTGTGTCGTTCGTTTTTGTTATAGATGCGGACTATACTATTCCCATTATTGAAACTATATTGTTAGTGATCGTTATTGTTCTCGGTGTGAATGGGCAATTATTCAGATTTGTAGAATACATAATATCTTATTCTTGATATGACAGTAGGCCAAATAAGAATATTCCAATATTAATTAGAATTTTATTGTTCACATAAAACACAATGAATTATTCAAGAGGAAGATTGTTCAGACTTACCATAGACAAAGTCTGCATCAGGGTCTATTGTAGGCTGGGCTGGGTAACAGAGAGAGAGAAATAATTAAATAGAATGAAATACAATTAAAATGTGATGTTCTTTGCAATGAAGGAAATGAAGCAAGTGAAGATATCCTCTACTTTAAAGCTATTCGAATGGATGAATAAATGAATGAATGAATGAATGAATGAATGGATGAGGCATAGTCTCAATTGCTCTGCACCTTGTTAACATCCGATCAAATCAGAACACTCAGTCCACCGAATGTGTCCACACTTATCAGAAGCGGACTATTTCACCTGTCGATCACTGGAGGGTAGGCTATTCCAGAAAGCAGGAATATCTTATCATCAAACATACAATGAACTATTGGTTGATTTACCCAAACCTTCCAAAACCACATCTGGGAGTATATGTTCAACCAACTCAGATTATGTGGGGGGTGGTATAATGCCCTTTTCACAAGATGTAAAATAAACCTCTGATGTCCCCAGAGTGTGTATGTGAAGTTTTAGCTCCACATACCCCACAGATATTTTTATATAGCATGTTAAAGTTGTCACTTTTTGAGGGTAAGCAAAAACGCACCGTTTTGTCTCTGGCCCTTTAAATGCAAATGAGCTACTGCCGACACAGTGGGCGGAGCTTCAAGAGTGTGTGTGTTAGCAGCTCTGATTACCTCATGCAGACACGCTAAAATGTCAGAAACTGTACTGCCTTTTATGTTTAAACCGTCAGACAAAGATGGAGAGACTAAGAAGAAGTGACATGTAGAATGCAACAGGACGTCTCTGAATGGTTAGTTGATGAATTAATGTTGCTGATGTGGAGTTAACTATCTTTAATTAGCATGTTCTGTCATGATAATCTATAAATCGCTTGTATAGGAACTGTTGTGAGATGCACACAGAGTGACTTTCTATTGCATGTGAAAAGACGGATGCTACAGTTTGAGCTGACTCACAAATGTGCTCGACTACAACAACTCTTCCTCTTCTCAACATGGACTGTGTGTTCCTGGGGGCGGGGTTTATGTAAATTTGAGGGTTAGTGATGTCACTAACCCGGGAGGAAACTCGTGTAGTTCCTACCAGCCGTTTGTTGTAGTCCTTAAAAAACGATTTCTTTAAAAGCAAATATCTCCCTTTGCTTTGAACTTTGAGCGTTGTAACTTTGCAGATGTTGTTTATGCTCAAACAGCAACATTACACACTAACTAAAGTTAGAAAACTGAAATCATAATCAACCACCTCTTTAACACACCAGACATTCTCAACAGAGCGAGGAATTGAAGAGTCACCAATGAAGTCGGACTCTAAAAAGTGCGCCACACTACCTTCTTCTTCTTTTGTTTAATGGCTATTTACATAGTGCATATCGCCACCTATTTGGTGGTTGTACAATAATTGTTCGGTTATGTAAAAAGCTATGTATTTTGAAAAGATTCTGGGTGTTTTTTTAATGATTGATTTTTATTAAAATAATTTTTAGGTCCTTGCAAAAACTTTGCAGGGACCTAAAAAGCATGCATAATTTATTTCAGCTATATTTCAAAATATCTTTTACATCTAATTCATTGTTTATCCTTGTCTCAGGTCCAGACTCTATGAAAATCTATCATAAAAACATAAAAAAACCTTAAACCATTTCAATATTTATTGCAAAAAGTAACAATTTGACAGTCCATCTGTTGTGTTGTCATTTTAACAAAACCCTGATACGTTTTTTGAATGATGTATGTGTGTGTCTAATGGTGGGTCAATATAAATACCACTTAAAAAAAAACCCTGAATATTTGTTAATACATTTTTTTTCAAACTCTGCAAAAAGTGTGGAAATATTTGAGTGAATTTTGCACAACACAAATACATCACCTGAGATGTGCTCTTTGTCCACCGAGTTAAACAGTTGTAGAAACACTCACAGATTTATAAAATCAGCCATTATATAATTTTGGCTACAAATACAATGAATCATTAGTTTAGTACCATAAACCCATAATACTGTGTTTGTTTTAAAGTGTTTGTTCTGTTTTAAAGGGTTAGTTCACCCAAAAATGAAAATTAAGTCATTAATTACTCACCCCCATGCTTTACCAACCCCGTAAGACCTTCGTTCGTCTTCGGAACACAAATGAAGATATTTTTGATTAAATGTGACAGCTGGATCACTCCTCCATAGGCTCCCTAAGGGAATGAATCCTGACGTCCCAGAAAGTCAATGAAGAAAATGTTTAAATATTCCATGTCACAACAGTGGCTCAACTATAAGTTTATCAAGCGACGAGAATACTTTTTGTGTGAAAAAACAAACAAAAATAACGACTTTATTCGACTATTCCTTTTCTTCCTTGTAGGCCTGAAACGAGACTTCAAGAGATTTCCACGACGCATGCGCGAGAACTGCGATCTCCTTCAACTACTTCAGTTAAGTTCTCGCGCATGCGTCGTGGAAATCTCTTGAAGTCTCGTTTCAGGCCTACAAGGAAGAAAAGGAATAGTCGAATAAAGTCGTTATTTTTGTTTTATTTCCGCACAAAAAGTATTCATGTCGCTTGATAAACTTATAGTTGAGCCACTGTTGCGACATGGAATATTTAAACATTTTCTTCATTGACTTTCTGGGCCGTCAGGATTCATTCCCTTAGGGAGCCTATGGAGGAGTGATCCAGCTGTCACATTTAATCAAAAATATCTTCATTTGTGTTCCGAAGACGAACGAAGGTCTTACGGGGTTGGTACAGCATGGGGGTGAGTAATTAATGACTTAATTTTCATTTTTGGGTGAACTAACCCTTTAATAACACAGCACCTCTGAGATTAATAGAGACAATCTCACAATGGAGGGCTTACTTTTATGGACAACATTCTCTCTCCAGCTCTCATTAACTGGAGATTAGGAGAGCAGAATATTCAGGAAAAAACGAGACTCACCTGCTCCAGAGGACATGGCTGCTCTTTCGGTGGGTCACGGTCCGGAATGACAAAACTGCCAATGTAAATTATAATGAAGCATTATAAATAATCCCAACAGTCCTTATTTAAAGACTAAAGATTTTCAGTTAAAGACTAAAATCTTTAACTGGAATCTTTCATCTTCAATACACTGACCCATCATATCCAAAGAGCCATAACTCCATAACCAAAAAGAAAAGGGTTATTTGCATACCCCCTGGCATTTCTCTCAATTCAGCTCCTACAGGCTTTCTTAAGATAGCACTCATATTGATTCTCTGTGTTTCTTTCCAATCCATATCTCTGACTGTAATGATTAACACATGCTGCTTTGAAGAGAAAGTGACTCATAAAGCCTCAGTCAGGGCAGTTTGCTTTTCAATTCTACATGCAGATCTTGTCAGACAAACAAACACTTCGTGTCCATGATGTTAACTTTTTCTGTAATGCTTTGCTCAGGGGCACATGGTGCTAGTTTATTATTCGAACCAGCAACATTTCTTGATCTCAGCTGCATCACACCGCAATTAATTATTGACTAGTAACATGTAAAACTTTGTAAAATGGACACTATAATGTTCTACTCAAAATGTCAACTTGATAAGTAGTTCTTAATTGCAATTCATGCATGTTTTTTTTACATGCTAACTGTTTTACTGTATCTTTCAATATGTTAAAACAAAATTTTTTAAACAATAAGATAATGCTAACTCCTATCCGTTTGGATTTGTTTTGTTCAAAACGTTACTCCATCAAATTGACCTCAAAATTGATTTAATTCAAAACGATTTTATTTGTTTTTCCCTAGTTTTATACTATTTTTTTCTATTTTGTTCTAGTATTATATTTTGTATTGAATGGTTTACACTGACCCAAAAATTACATGTTCACGCAATAAAATCATGCACTGTAAAAAAGAAAAAGAAATGTGCTGCCTTAAATTTTGAAGTACAATCAACTTGGATGTTTAAGTCATTCCAACTTAAATTGTAAAACACCAACTTAAAAAAAAAGAATCTTGTTTAAGTTATAAAAAAGTTGTAAATTGCTTAACTTATTTTGATGAGTTGAAGCAATGTAAAAACACGTTGTTAAAACTTATTGATCATATAATTGATCCTTTTGGATTCGTTTTTTCTGTATTTCTCAAAACATGTACAGTACTTTTGAGCCCACATGTGTTCAGGCAGCTTGAAAAAAGGCTAATAATAAAAAGCAGATAGAGGAAGCTCCATAAAAATACATTTTAACTGAGTTTTGTCTGGTGAGGAAAACCTTTGAAAAGAATTTGAGCGGAATATAAGCCTCATATTTGAAATAAATTTTAGGCCCTGTATAGAAGTAATTTCAACAGGACATGCGCATGAACACGCAACCTAAACATGTCCTCAGTTGTCTCGTCATGAACAAAAAAACAATGAAAACGTGTTCACTTCAAATTCTACTGTTTTAGAAATTCTGATGTATAACATTCTGCAAAGAAACCATAACACAAGTGCAGGAGTCATTGCCATCTCAGCTCACCTGTACTGTGGAAAGCTCCTCTTCCTTCTGAAGTCTTGTCTAATGTGAAAGTGTGCCTTCAGTCCAGGTGTATTTCATCCCTCTACCCCTCCCTGCCTCCCAGAGCAAGCATTTGTAAATCTGGCCGCCACACCAGTCTTTGAAACACATTTATTAGCCCATTAACACTGGCCTTCAACCTATGATAAAACACCATTGAGCCTAACCTTTGGAATCATCGCCCAAGGGAAGTCCAATTACAGCAGTGTGAAACACTGGGTGTGATCGTGGCCATATTGTGTCTTAACTTTGATGTGTCGATAATTGACTTCCAAGTCCTTTTTTAGACGACTACACGGGACAAGACGCTACAACAGTGTCAAATAGATCATTCTGATGGATAACGGAGTCCGAATGGTCTTAAATAAAATCACATCTGACGTATTGATCAGAGCTGCTTTTTCTAGCAGGTGATGGATGACCTTTTTAAAGGACGCGAGAAGAAAAGGAGAGATTGACCGATGCTTGGCGTCTCTGTTCGGAAATAGAAAAAAAAAGAATCTACACACTGATGGCTGTGTCAGACAAAGACTTTATTTATTTCGGAGCACAAAGAGTGGCCATACACAGTAACTGCACAGATATGAGACGAATATGTTTAAAATTCCTCTCTAATAGCGAAGCATCTGTAGCGTTAGACTGTGTTCTTGAACAGCTACATGTGATTAATATTCTGTGAAACGCTTCTCTCTTTATGACCTTAGCCTACATTTTTTTTATAACTCGCATGTGTTTACCACAGCAAGTGATGTGTGGAACAACACTCACGTACGCAGACGCACACAAATGCAATGGTTGGTCTCTTTAGACGCCGACATTTTGGTGAACAGTGTTTATATTATAAATATGAGTGATATTAAAGAAATAGTTCACTCAATAATCAATATTCTGTTATTGTTTAAGTTACTCACTGTCATGTGATTCCAAATTACAAAATGATCACCTTTACATTCCCCTTAGCTTTGGAATGTCAGAACCAAAAGTTGTTATTCTCTGAAAACCTTCCCATTCCATTCATGCTCGCTTACATTAAAATTTGTCGCAGAGTTGCATGTTAACAAAGTCCCTTTTTAACTCGGCGGCCATCTTTGAAACGCCTCTCACAGGCATGCAAGTGCAGCTCTTATCTTTTTGAATAGGGGAAACATAAAATTCTCCAAAACTGTTCACCAAGCTTACGATTAAATTTCATATTTGAAATCACCAATGAAATCTGACAACAACTATTCTGTTTCTCAACGCTCGAATCCTGACAGAAAACACAATTTTTCAGGATGGATCAAGCTAATGCGCATTCGCAGTGGAAGTGCGCGTCTGACTGACTCCGGAGCTTCTAACGGCAGCTGCAGTGACAAGATGACTTTACCAAACGGTGATTGGCTCTTATTTTAGAAGGCGGGACTAATATTGAGCGTTGCACTTTTCCCCCATTCAAAATACGAGTGAAGCATCTTATGTAATTATATAGGATTTGAGAGCTACAGTGGAGATTTTCAGCAAATAATGATTTAAGTTTCAGCCATTTCCTTACATATTCCACATTATATGTGGAATATTTTATGATAGTTGCGTGTTTTTTTCTAGCTGCATGTATGCTCAGCTCAGCTCAGCTCGCACATACGCCTAGAATTTATTTTGCACTATTCCACAGTCCAAAAAGAAACAACTATAACGGGAAACAACAATAGACATTTTTGCTATTCAAAACTTCTGGATAGAAATAGCACAGACACAAGGATGAAACTCTCTAGTGCACATGTGTTGACACTTGTGTTCACACACACATTATATCAAATGGAGTACACTTTGAAGGGCCATGTGTGCATGCATATGCCAGTGTTCATGTTAAAACTGAAGTTTGCGCTTTACGTTCTTGAATGGAAAAGCGCTGCGAAAGAAAATCATTTTCAATTAACATGACGGCAATGGCAAAATATTTATTTTTGTCTGCACTATACCTTTCAGAAAGAGAATGCCTAAGCTACAGAAGACGTGTGATGAAAAGGTAAAAGACACAGGTTAGCGGCACTATGGTGAAGGGATCTTCTCCTGCGGTCTCGTTCTCAGGCCGCAGATGTTTAGACTGTGGGTCCGAATGAGGGCGCTGAGCCCGGCAGTGTTGCAGCTGATCAGAGGACAGCGGTATGGCGCCCCTTGTGGTACAGTGGTTTTACTGTTTTGTTTTTGTGCTTGATATGTGCAGAATGATGGAGAGATTGTCGGAGGAATGTGCCCTGAATGTGGGCATGCATTCCTATAAGCTCTATACAGTATCTATCCAATGGCAAACACACATGCACACGCTGTATATTCAAATATATATTCTTCATCAGATGTGAATCAATACTTATATTGAATACTTAAGTGTATTTGAATATGTCTGCTTATAATCTATACAATCTACAAGAAAAAAAACACAGCAGGTGGGACACAAATGACAATAACAAGTGGTCACACCACCAATAACAGTAAAAGTTATTCACTGTTTAGACGCTAAAACAAAATGATTAAAGAGACAGTTCATCCAAAAATTAAAACTATGGTGTTTTTTTTTTTGTCCTTTTTTAAGATGTAGTCATTATATAACCAGTGCTACATAGACAATCTTTTGTTTCCTTTTGTGTTCAACGTAAAAAAATATTACTGCATACAGGTTTAGAATGAAATGTTTGGGTGAACTGTTCCTTTAAACCACACACACAAGTTCAGTTGGGGAGGAGCCAGGAACGTTAAGAATAATCTGCAGAAAGTGGCTAGTTTTGCTAAAACAACTCACTCGAGACGGACTGTTGCAAAAGGGCACAGACGGAAAGACGAATACAGTTACTGTTCACGTGACAGGACTAGAGGTCTACATACAAGACACTGGCCCATTAAAAATCCAAGTTATAGTCTCCTCCCCCACAAATCCCTGTCTCCTCTCTCTCCTCTCATAGCCATGGTCTGGAATCAGCTTCATCATCATCATCATCACCATCCTCAGCATCAGTGAAGTCGTTCAGCCACGGCTATGTGTTCAACAATACTGGGAAGAAATAAATCAGACATCACATACCCAGCTAACAGGGAACGTTCTGAGAACTTTGGCTAACAGAGGTTCTATCAAAGTAATGAAAAACTTTAATTTCAGTAAAATTAATAGGACATTTGTTCAAAGTTACAGTTTTTCTCAGCCACTTTGGTGCTACTTGTTCAACATTCAAGTCACTTGTGCACATCATAAAACCAATTTCTCATTCTTTTGAAGAAATTGCAATTGCTTTGGTACATTCATAATATTGATTATGTGCAATTGTCTGCTGTATTCTACATTATCAGACGCTAATGTCATGTTGATCAAAATATATTATACTGGTTTCTTGTTGAATAAAAAAAAGTCAATTTGAACGTTCTGAGAAAATTAAGAAATAACGTTTTTCATAACTTAAAGGGTTAGTTCACCCAAAAATGAAAATTCTGTCAGTAATTACTCGCCCTCATGTTGTTCCAACCCCGTAAGACTTTCGTTCATCTTCGGAACACAAATTAAGATATTTTTGATTAAACCTGGATCTGGATCACACCTCCATAGGCTTCTTAAGGGATTGAAACTGGCCGGCCCAAAAGTTATGAAAGACATCGTTAAAATAGTCCGAGTGACTACAGTGGCTCAATCTTAAGTTTATCAAGCGACGAGAATACTTTTTTGTGCGCGAAAAACAAACAAACAAAAATAACGACTTTATTCAACTATTTATTTCCTTCTCTGTGGGCCGTGAGATTTCACGTAGTGATACAGCGCAAAGCTTCTGTGTTGCACGTCACACGCAGGCTCACTATTGGCCGACGCCGGTCATGTGTGTGATGTGTGTGATGCGTGTGACGTACAACCTAGAAGCTCACGGCCCACAGAGAAGGAAATAAATAGTTGAATAAAGTCGTTATTTATAAATAACGTATAATAAGTTATAAACTTAAGATTGAGCCACTGTAGTCACTCGGACTATTTTAACGATGTCTTTCATAACTTTTGGGCTGGGCAGTTTCGATCCCTTAAGAAGCCTATGGAGGAGTGATCCAGCTCTCAGATTTAATCAAAAATATCTTAATTTGTGTTCCGAAGATGAACGAAAGTATTACGGAGGTTGGAACAACATGAGGGTGAGTAATTACTGACAGAATTGTCATTTTTGGGTGAACTAACCCTTTAACAGGAACATTAGCAAAATATTCTTAGAACCTTTTTTAGAACATCATATGTTAGAACATAATTTCTGATTCTATAATGACACTCATATGGAAAGTTGCTGTACCTGGTATGTTTCAGTTCTCTGCTTTAGGAGTCTCCTTGTCTTTACATAGAAGAATAACAGAGGAACAGTAGTCAAAAATGTTCGATCAAAAGATGACCAATATATATTACAAAAGATGGTAAATCTCACCCTTGGAGACAATGATGTTCTCTGCTTGAGCTTCTTCATCTCCTGGAGCCCTGAGACAGTATGAAGTGTAAAGAGAATTATAACTGGTGGTGTTTCTGTTCAAAGAAAATGCGTGAAACGTTTGTCAGAATATCAAAGAGTCTGGGTGAGACTAACCTGGGCTTCTGTTTGAGACTGCATCGGCATCTGCGGCCTGCAGGGTGCACACATGCAAAACCATTTAGAACATATGAAGGAATGTCAAACTTTACAAACAACCTGGAGGGATTTATTTTGTGATAATGAATGGGATAATAGGGAATTGGGATATTAATCCCATACTAATGTTATCATTGAAACCTGCATGAAATATTGATAAGTGAGTGTGTCTTTATTTATATTTCGGACACAGAGTGACATATACTCATGTGTCTAATTTCATGATAAAACATCTCATGCTCAGTTGAATAAAAGCACTACTGTATTATTAATATCCGTGAGGCAGCTCGGTTTAGCTATTGCACTCTGATCTCTTTTGTTTTACAGTACTTTCTGAGGGATTTAGCTTCTGAATGAAGATGATGAGTTATGACTTTTTAACAAATTAAAAAAGACGCTTCTTACTGAGAATAAGGAGCATTCCGAGAGCGAACAGCACCACAGCAAACGCCAAACCGCAGATCCTCAAACTCTCGTAGTCTGGTTAAGAAATAAAGTTTTTATTTTATTTTTGAAGTAATCATTCGAGAAAGACTCAAACTTATGTGAAAAAGAAGCGATTTGCAGTTTGCAAAACCTGTTTACTTGTGATATTCTTGAGTGTCACAGGATATTCAAGGGTAAAAAAATTGTGGACACTTTACATGCACCGATAAATTTTAAAAACAATAAAGGCTGGAATGTGCATTAAGAGAGTAAATATATTTACCCTATAGGGTAAATTGATTTGACAGACAGACAGATATAGATAGATAGATAGATAGATAGATAGATAGATAGATAGATAGATAGAGATACCGTAGATAGATAGATACCGTAGATAGATAGATAGATAGATACCGTAGATAGATAGATACCGTAGATAGATAGATAGATAGATACCGTAGATAGATAGATACCGTAGATAGATAGATACCGTAGATAGATAGATACCATAGATAGATACCGTAGATAGATAGATAGATAGATAGATAGATAGATAGATAGATAGATAGATAGATAGATGGTAACACTTTACAATAAGGTTCATTAGTTAACATTGGTATATTAACTAACATGAACTAACATTGAGCAATACATTTGTTGCTGTATTTGTTAATCGTTAACGTTAGTTAATAAAAATACAGCTGTTCATTGTTTGTTCATGTTAATTCACAGTGCATTAACTACTGTTAGCAAGATTTTAATAAAGTATTAGTAAATGTTGAAATTAACATTAACACAGATTAATAAATGCTGTATAAGTGCAGTTCATTATTAGTTCATGCTAACTAATGTAGTTAACTAATGTTAACTAACGAACCTTATTGTAAAGTGTTATAGATAGATAGACAGACAGACAGACAGACATACAGACATACAGACAGACATACAGACAGACAGACAGACAGACAGACAGACAGACAGACAGACAGACAGACAGAGAGCAATCTGGGGTTAAGTTACCTTGTTTAATTAATTATGTATCTTTAACCACTGAGTTACCACCATCCATCCTGGGAGTTAAGCTGAATTTAGTTTGTGTCAAATATAGCACCAGCTTGCAGGCCAAAGAGCTTAACTCTAATACGTCTTCAGAATGCAGGTTTTTGCTTCAAGCTAACTCTTGGCGTGATGTTGAAATTGTGGCCTCGCTCAGAAGTGACTTGCCTCCAGCCACTCTTTAAAAGAGGCCAAACCTGTGAAGTGTTTTGAAGTGGTTGTTCATGTCTGGGCAGCCAATGATTAATAATCAGATTACTTTTTTTCCAAGTAACGCATTACTTTTAAATTGTTTAAATGTTAAGATTCACTTTTGATGTGACCTTTACATTCGCCAAAAATAGAACTTTTGTTTATTGTTATTAAAAAACGAAAAAAGCAAACCCAGCCCAGGTGACAAAAAGTAATGCAATAGAACGTAACACATTACTTTCCATAAACAAGTAAGTAAGTAGGCTATCGCAATCAGTTACTTTTTTAGGGAGTAATGCAATACTGTAATACATTACTTTTAAAAGTAACTTTCCCCAACACTGCCTGCATGTCATATATATGGTGCAATAAAGAAGTTAAATGTTCTCAAAAGTATTGATTCTTACCGTATGCAAATGGATCCACTTCCTTCTCTTTTCCATCTGATGGAAAACAATTTGAAATTAGACAAAAAATTATATATATCATATATATATATATATATACTGTATATATATGAAGAGTTCAGATGCAAAAGCCTCTAAGTGCCATCTGAAATTTTCTTCTAGAATGATCATTTTTATCAAGCTTGTATATTTAAGTTCAGTAATTTCACTTAAATGACAATGGAAATTACCTATTAATTGTCATTTAAGTGAAATTACTGAACTTAAATATACTGGCTTGATAAAAACGATCATTCTAGAAGAAAATTTCAGATGGCACTTAGAGGCTTTTGCATCTGAACTCTTCATATATACACACACAGTAGCGGAGTGGCAATCGGGAGAGTCGGGAGTTTTCCCGGTGGGCCGGTAGTGTTTCGAGGCCGCGAGGGCCGGTCTGATAAAATGTATTTATTGGAAGCTCGCCAAGTGCACTTGGGGCTTTTTTTATGAATATTGTCTAAAACGAAACGTAGTTTTGCACTAAGCTTTAGTGGCGTAGGTCGTAGGTAGGGTGTGAGCCTGAGACACTTGAGTGCAGCTTTTGATGCGCTCGACGCGAGTTCGAATCCGCCTTTTGCCGAACTCTCTCTTCTCCCTTTTCCCAACACATACGTAAAGATGTAAAATTTATAACCTAACATTAAGGTCTCTAGCGTTATATTTTGCCAACGAACTATTATTGAAACCATGATATGGCTTTGTGCATTTATAAAACAGCACAAGACGTTTAGAATAGCATCCTGTTTGCGCTGCGTGATTACTTGCTCACGCGATCAGCATGGTGTTTTCTCCTAAATAAAAGCTCAAGGGTTTATAGTGAAGAAATTAGGACAAAAGTATTTTAATTTTCCTATATTATAGTGTAATGTAGGCTAAAATATACTTTTGAAATATTCATTTTCATTTACATATAGTACATTTATAGGCTAAATGGATTTTACGTCATAGGAATAATTATATAAATCATTATTACATTATTATAATAATTGTTTGGCATCCTAAAACACCATTGATAATGTAATGCAGACTGAGACTCTCATAACTAAAAAGATGTTTGAGCCCACTTTAAATCAATGCTTTTTCTTTGTTCAACGAGCAGTTCATGGGTCGAAGCTCTTAATTTTGATCTCTCAGAGAGCACGAGATTGATGCATTTAACCTTAAAATGTACAAAATTGTCTTGCGGGGGAGCATGCCCCCGAACCCCCCTAGAGGCACAGAGTCCACCCAACATAGTTTCACAAATTTCTATGGGAAAGAACGACCATTTATAAACTTTACTCCAGCATAGTACAACAAAGTTCCTTTTAAATCAGTAAAACGGGAAATGCTAGCCTATATTAAAATCCTGCCGGCGACGAGGGCCGGTGGTGGATGAAATTTCCCGGTAGATTTTTTGGTCCCACTCCGCCCCTGTACACACACGTGGTAAAACAGTAATAACTTGCCTTGGGCAGCAGAGTCAGACGAAGCTAAGATCATAGCAGAGAGCAGAATCAGAGATGTGAAAAAAGAAAACCAGAGAATAATCATTATTATGCATGTTTATGTTCACTAAAACATCCAATACCTAAAGCAAGAGTGTTACATGTTATTTGTTTGTGGAGGGTTGTGTTTGTGAGAAAGATCAGAGTGCCCAAAGCTATGATGCAATACTGGCAAAAATATGACATTGCTTAATAAATGTGCACGATTCAGGCACAATAACAGGGTTTTTGACTGGCTCAATACAATTTGTATTAAACTCTAAGAAATGCATTAGACTAATTGATGCCTGTGAGACACGATTAACATCTTTCTGATTTGCCTGTACTGTAATACTAAATATATTTTTCTAAATGTCTCATGCTTTTAATATTGTGGTAACTTATGCTTTATGTTATGACACAATGTAGTTGATCGTAAACTAGCCGGAATCACCATCAAACTGGAATGAGCTTTTTAATGAATGAAAAGAATGTCTTAAAGCTTATTGACAAGCCTGACATCAGATGCATCTTCACCACAGTCCATTAAAAAGTCTTTTAATATGACATAATAGGTGGCAGTGGATAATTTGCCAAGTGGACTTGATTATAGGATGGATATTACTAAACTGCCTCTTTTTTGTAAAGGTTCAGCTGATTATTTAATTCGACTCACAAATGTCAGTCTGTCAACATATTTAATAATTTTATAGGGATGCACAGCATAGTGTTGTGTAATCTGCAATTATCTTCGCATAAGAGTTGAAAGGGGGAGAGCAAGTTCAGGAATATTACAAAACAAAACAAAACGTCAATGAAAAGAGAGGGGAAGTGAAAGGCTAAATGTATAATACACCCAAGAGTCCATTCCAATCAAGAAAGGTCCATTGTCTCTTGTCAATATTGTGGTTACGTATGGAGCACAGCTCACACTGAAGTTACATTCAAACTAAACAGCTTTCTGTTGGTCACCGCACGATCAGCGTGAACACGTTGTGAAATCTGCATGTTGGCGGTACAGATGACCCAACCTTTACGATAAAAACACTGAAAGCTGTTGCTCGTTGCTTGCGCCTATACCTATAGTTCATGATTACTAAAACGCACTATACCTCAAAACTAAAGTTTCATTATCGGCATATTTGGTTATGAAGAACCTTTAACATCCATGGAACCTCTCCATTGCACAAAAGGTTCTGTATAGTGAAAAAAAAACATGGTTCTTTTAACTATTTCCTCGCCATTGATGGTAATTTCCATAATTTGTGAGACAACGCTTCCTCGCCATTGACGAAAATGTTCGGCTTTCCGCGTTTTCACTGTTTTATGGTAGGGGCGCTACTACACATCTTCTGAAAGTGTGCTGAATCTCAGGATCAAAACACAGGTGAAGAAGCAGCAGAAACAAGCGATATCATATGTAAGCAGATGCATATGTAAAATAATGCGATCATCAACATTAAACAGTATACACTCTAAAAAATGCTGGGTTGTTTTAACATAATTTTGGGTCAAATATAGACAAACCCAAACGTTCAGTTAAAAATTTTATTAAAAAATTTGTTTGTCCATATTTGACCCAAAGTTGGGTTTAAACAACCCAGCATTTTTGAGAGTGTCTAAATGAATGCTGCCTAACGTTACTGAATGAAATGTCGACCCAGGACGAGGTACAGGTGTGTGAAACTTTGGGGGTGTTGATAGACTCAGTCTACTCCATATATGTTTTGATCATCGTTCTGAATGCCAACCGGCCCAAAATGCGTTTTTCTAAGCTTTTTGCTCAAAATGTTGCTTTTTTTCATGAAACTTACCCAAATTCAAGTGTTAATAAAAAGGAATGCATGAAGCTAGAATAGCAGAGGGTCTAAAGAAGATGGTCTGTTCTTTTGATATACTCAGATATTCATACAACAGACTATTCTATGAATCGTTAAAATACGACCATGAATCGTTTGTGAAAATGATAAAAAATGCTGGGAAAGTTTTTCAAAAACATAGTCGGGGAAAGAGTTAAAAACTGCTCACTGAAAGGGGATAGGGGTTTATTTACGGGAAAGGTCAAAAGGTCGTTTTTTTAAAGAAAGCGGCAATTAAAAAGAGACAGTGAAGGAATTAAATACCGAATTGATGAAAGAACAATTAAAGAAAGAAGAAAAAAGAAGAAACAATGAAATTAATGAATGGAAATGAAGGAAGGAAGGAAGGAAGGAAAGAAAGAAAGGAATTAAGAGGGAATGAACCTTGTGGTTGCAGTGTGAACGATAACCGGATGAAAATCAGTCTGACAGTCATCAGTGCACTCAGCAATGGGTGGCGGGTTTGTTGACGGAGCAAAGGATAAATGTTTCACCAGTTAGAGAGCTGTGTGTGTGAGAATGAATCTCGTGCACATGTGCTGGTGGTTTCTTGTGGCCTAATTGTGGGTAGGGTGGAGTCTCTCAGAGGAATGAGATGGATTAAATGGATGCTCTCATTTCAGGAATGAAGTTTGTTTGGCAAAAGCAGGACGACAATTCACAGACATGTAAAAACACGTATAAACATGAAGCTTTCGATCAGTCTACTGAAGAACTATAGAGTGCACACACACACTCCCAGGATAGGAAAGGTCACTGATCAAATTCTCAGTTAAGAACTCTAGGATGGTGCTAATGTGTCATCATGTCATGGCTTTTTCCCCATCCTC
The DNA here is from genome assembly GCA_030578255.1 of Tiaroga cobitis. NCBI lineage: Eukaryota > Metazoa > Chordata > Actinopteri > Cypriniformes > Leuciscidae > Tiaroga > Tiaroga cobitis. Next base: position 14,118,656 of record CM060605.1, read on the forward strand.
TTCCAGCTCTTTCCGATCCCAGCGGACACAGGGAGACTGGAGTGTGATGGAGGGGGCACTTACCCGCCACATAGACTAGGAGGGAAAAAAGGAAGACCAGAACAGTTTCCATGACAACTGCAATGGGAAGAGAGAGAGAGAGAAATAGTAAATGGACTGAGAATTGGTGTTAGTGGGTTACATGTTTACCACATTCAGAAAGACTGGAAAGACCTCACAGTATTCAGAATACCGATTATGTCCTGTCCTTGAGTGGTATATTGTCATTGTACTTGCAATATTGAAAGAGCCTGGCGGCAGCATCAGGTTAAAATTAGATGCCCTAGCCTCATAAATCACAGATACACATCTTGTGGTTTTTTAAATATGTTCTCAGAGTTCACTGAATAAACCAGGTGCGTGTGTGTGTGTGTCATTTTATGTCTGGGCTAAAGTTGTTGCGTAACAGTGTTTGGTGCCCAGATGTCCTCAATGTTATATCACATTGTGAGTAATTTGGTATCAGGTTGAAGGCATATAAAATATACATATAACAACACTTTTATACGTCCAAAATTGTTTGGTACGATTTATTTATGTTTTTGAAAGAAGTCTCTTAGGCATACAAAGGGTGCATTCATTTGGTCAAAAACACAGTAAAAACAGTATTGTGAAATACTATTACAATAAAAAAATGTTTTTAATATATTTTAAAATGTAGTTATTCATGTGATGGCAAATATTAATTTTCAGTGTCATTAACCCAGTCTTCACTGTCACACGATCCTTCAGAAGTCATTCTAATATGCTAATATTATAATCAACGTTGTAAACAGTTGTGCTGCTGAATGTTTTTGTGGGACTTCTTTTCAAGATTCTTTGATGAATATGAATTTCAAAATAGCAGCATATTTGAAACTCACCTCATAGATCATATACTGCAATATAATACATACACATAGTTATAGGTGGCAAGTTCAGTGTGAGAAAAAAGTCTGAGACATGACATCATCTTTATGAAATGATATAGGGCCCTGTGCGCCTCTCTTAAATTTACACTACCTTCTGCAGGTCACAGTTAGTCGCATGACTGACTTTTTAAACCACACGTTGTGCGAGATTTCAATTTTAATTTGTCACATTACTGTAGCGCCTGGGCGAAATCACAATGGCTTATTCGTTCTAAGCTTCAGAAAGATTTGAACCTTTTGGACTTCTTCATGTAAATCACAGGCCTAGCACCGATGAGTCTGAATCAAATTGCCCCATTGTCACTTTAGTGGCATGGCAGATGCTAAACAGAAAACACCTCCAAACTCCTTCGTGAGCTTCAAAAAGATTTTATTCAACTCAACTTCCCTCCCAAGACCATGTGGCATGGACGGACATCTGAGAGACGCACCAATACATACACAAACATTCTTTTTACATTTAACTGATAATATAAGTCATTCCACAATGTATATGATATATTCCTGTGTGTATGCATGTTCCCCACCCTTATTTTAGCCTGGTTATGACTTTCTAGTAGTGTTAATTGAACTCTAAGTTCTTTTATTCATGTGTAAGGATGTATCTCTACTTTTGTATCTTTCTTGGTATCGAATTAAACCTCTCGGTTTGCCTTTTCTAAATATATAGTAGGTTACGATAAAATGTATTATACAATGTTTGCCATCCTTTGGAGTAAAAATGACCAATTCTGACACCATCATAAAACATGCTTAGGCTGTCAGAAGGAGACAAAGAAACTCTCCCGCTGAAAGTTTTCTAACTACTATTGGTCATTTCACTAAGTCTAAGGACTAAGGTTTCCTTGAAGGACGACGACGAAAGGTCTCTAGCTTGCTTTTTGTTCTCTAGTCTTAGCTTTGTCTTGTGTTTTGGTCTTGCCTTGTTTTAGTCTTTCGTCCGTGCTCATTCATTTCTATCTCCGGGTGAAAAGGACTTTCCCTAATTTTCCGGCAACTTTGCTTTCAAGTAAACCTTTTAAACTTCCCGCAAACGACACGCTCTCCGGAAGAACGCTTCAAGCTCACGGACACACCGAGGATCTATGGGCTTAGAATTGTTGCATTATTCCAAATAAATAGATTGAGATTCACAAACAAATGTAAAGAGATTCACAAAAATATATTAAATTCACAAATAAATAGATTAAGATCCACAAAAAAATGTAGAGTTTCACAAAAATGTATAAAACTCACAAATAAATAAAATGAGATTTCCACAAAAAAAAGATCAATTCACAAATGCGTGCAGTGATTTACAAATGCAGAGAAAGCGGTCCACAAATAAATGCCATAGTTGCGTTTGTGATATAATAACACATTTGTAAATATTTTGTTTTTATTTGCAAATCTCAGTTAATTTATTTGTGATTTATTTTATTTTTTTTGTAAAACTCTTCACATTTATTTGTGGATCTTAATCTATTTATTTGTGAATTTGATACATTTTTGTGAATCTCTTTACACTTGTTTGTGATTCCAAATCTATTTATTTGGAATAATGCAACAATTCTAACCCCATAAGGATCTTCACACACACGCATTCTTCCTCAGCACCACATATCCATGCCAGTATTATTTCTAGATATTTAGATGCGTTTAAGATTGTTTGCGCTTTAAGGTGATTTGATTCTTTGCTGGCTCTCAAAGGTTAACCGTTTGTGATATTTGCCATTCTGTGATCTGCTCTCTCTTTCTTTCTTTACTTTCCGTTATTCTGTTTATGTATTATTTGTTTTAGTGTAGTCGTATGTTTTCGTAGTTTAATTTATTAAAACACATTATACACTTGATTGTCTGTCTGCTGCTCATCGACCAAAGTCCCTTAAATCTGTGATCTTAAGCTACAAGCTTTTATACTGTTGAGTACTTACGTTAGTAATCTAATAGAACAGAAAAGTTATTCTTCATGACCAGAAGAATAACCTTTCTTGAGAGTTGATAAGAAGAACATATCGGTTTGGTTGATGAACAGATTAGTCGATGTGAAATTAATTATGTTAAAAGTTATTCTGAAAACTGATCTAGCTTATCTATATTCATAATTAATTATAATTTGTTGTAATTAATTAGCATATATATCATTATATATATATATATATATATATATATATATATATATATATACAGTATATATATATACATATATATAAATGTAGGTACACATACATGGGCTATGTACCCCCTTTTTAGGCTATTTAAATATTTAGGCAATAATTAATCATAACAAGTTATGATTAATTATATATATATTTAAATTCCCTTTTTGAGCGTATTCGCTACATAACTATACGTAATCATTCATCCTGCCAGAAGTCCTGTAGTCCCTCAAATGAATATTTTTTATGACTTTTTTACTAAACTTTCCAGGTTTATTTAATTAGCATTTTACATAATGTTTACACATAGACAGATGGATATACCAGCCCGTTCTCATCCTTTGGCGTCATATAGGTGACGCTATATGACAAAACGTCGAAATACTACGCACATGGCACCCTTTAGCGTGAATATAACACGCGAACCCAAGGCGTCATAAAGTTGACTGGCATCCTTTAGCGTGAATATGAGACGCAGACCCCACCCCACACCTAAACCTACCCATCACTTCGCGTGTTATATTCACGCTAAAGGGTGCCATGTGCGTAGTATTTCGACGTTTTGTCAGGCGTCACCTATATGACGCCAAAGGATGAGAATGCGTTGGATATACTCATGTAAAGATCTACAATGCCTTCAAAATGAGCTGTCTCACTGTCTCTATCTGTCTTTCCTTTAACATTTTTCTCCGTGATTTGACTTTCTGTCTGTGAGTGCTGTACTAACATTTGTTATAGGAGGACAAAGTCATTTGTCAGGATATTGCTGGATTCTGCCAGCGGTCCCAAAATCCCTATGACAGCTTTCAGGGACCAGATCAGAGCAGAGTCATTTACTGGGACATTAAGCATTGGAGAGCCATCGACAAGAAAATGACTAACTGATTAACTGCCCTTGACCACAGAAAGGACATTTATCCTATACTTCTCTGGGTGTTTCAAGAAATGGATTGTGTCACAAGAACAATTTTTTTCAGAAGGACAGTTCATTTGCCAAATCACAACACAGTCATTGAGCACAGCTTTTCAAACTTATGAAAATCTATTAATCTCTTCAGCGTATGACAGTTCTAGTTCCTTTAATAGACAAGCCGCAAAAAAATAAAAAATTTCTAAAATCTAATTAGAAAAACAGAAACAGCCAATGTTCACAGACAAATCAGTTTTCAAGTCATTGTCAGAAAGTAATTTTTAAAAAAATATTTGTTCAATCGTGTAGCCATATGGCTCAACACAGAAAAGAAAAAGGCAAGTTTTAAATTCTAAAAATACCAAACGCCCCTTCTGCTTCTCTACCCTTTAAAGCCAATCCTGCCATCGCCACCCTGGTGTTAAGTAGGGCATCATCATCATCATCTCAAAATGGTGTCATGTTTAACCGGTGAAAGGGAACGGGGTCATTCTGAGAAAATGGTGTTGCCAGGTATAAGAACTGTTGAAATTTTCGAGATACTGAACTAATTCACACAACACTCACTTAACTCAGTTTAGTGTGCAATGCAACACAATAACGACAGTTCAAAAAACAAGTAGCCTAAGCAAATATCTAAGGAAAATCCAAGGACGTCCCAAAGACCCTAGTATGTGAAACTTCACAACTACTCTACACGGATTATGAATCTGTCACTAGTTTGTAATTTTCAAAAGATAAACTGTTACAGATTTGAAAAAGTCATGTTAGAATTAGAAATACCTTGAGCGGTTTCTGACAAATTACAGGAAAACGTCTCTGTTACGTATGTAACCTTTGTTCCCTGAGTAGGAGTGTTGGGGAACACCTTTGGTGTGGACGAATGTCTGAAGCCCTTATACCATCACGCCAATTTAATATTTGGCCAATAGCTCTTAGCACCACCCTAAGAATACGTCACGTATGCTTCATTAGTGTGGTGTGCGCGATTTCCTCAGATTCCATGACGAAGGAAGCACTAATCAAGTATGGGAAGGCCGGCATCGCAGTGTCTCGTTCCCTACTCAGGGAACAAAGGTTACATACGTAACCGAGACGTTCCCTTTCACAGGTCTCTCATCACTGCGAATATAGCTATGGGAATGATTTATACCATAACATCTTCACATATCTGAGAATAGCTGGAAGACCGTGGAAAGCGTCCGCTCAAGCAGATAAGACCTGGGAGCCGGGAGACCATAGAATTTGATAAAAGTGTTCGGAGAGGACCATCCTGCCGCAACACAAATATCCTCCAAAGAAGAGCCCCTAAACAGAGCTTGAGAAGAAGCCATTCCTCTAGTGGAATGGACACTCACACCTAGAGGCGAGGCCAAACCACACACCTCATGAGCCTCAATCACCCAATGAGACATTCTCTGTTTGGTGACAGCAGTCCCTCTGCTTTTACCAGCAAAACACACAAACGATTGCTCTGATCTACGCCACTGGGCTGAGCGGTCGACATAGACCTTCAGTGCCCTGACCAGTCAAAGGCCGAGAGGCTGTGCATCACTCCCAGTCTCTGAATCAGGATGAGAAAAAGCCTCCAAAACCACCTGCTGGGAACGAAAAGTGTTTGACACAACCTTAGGAATGTATCCTGGCCTGAGATGCATCAAGACTTTAACCAGCCCCGGGGTAAAGTCTATATAGGAAAGGCTGACAGAAAGAGCCTGCAGGTCCCTATTCTCTTAAGAGAGGAAAGGCCCACCAAAAGAAATGTCTTAAGAGTCAACAACTTCTCTGACACAGATTCTAATGGTTCGAACGGCTGACCTGCCAGACCTTCCATAACAATGGCTAAATCCCAAGCGGGAATTCGTAGAGAGGGGAAAGGTATAAGCCGTCTCGTCCCTTGTAGAAAACAAGAAACCAGGAGGTGACATCCAACAGAAACACCTCTGTAACGGGGTTCAGATGTTATGGTAAGAAGGAGGCGGGAACCGGCGAATGTTCAACGATTTTAATAAATAAATAAACAAATACAAAAATGAAAGTATAAGCCAGCAGCCCCTCACAGATGAATGCAGGCCACACAAAACAGAAACAAAACAAAACATAAAATCAGGCCTGTTCCTCTCTCGATCTTCACTGTAGTCGCTCCTCCTTTATGCTTTCGCTCCTCCGTGAGAGATGAGAGACCGGTGCGTCTCACAGGTGTCATTCATTATCACTCACGCCACCGGCTCTCGCCGCTCTCTCACGTCACTCGGCCTCGTCCTGCTCGCCACAACCTCCTATTGGTACATGCTCTGCCGAAATAGCTGCCACGTACACTTTAAGAGTGACAGGGGCCGCACCCTCCGAAATACGACTTTGCAGGAACCTCTACAGGGAACGGTCTCATCTCCCGATCGGTCTGGCCCACCATGTCGAATGTGTGTTTTTTTTAATGCCGTCACAAACGGGGCACACGCCCCTGACCCTTGGTCTTTCCCCAGAACACCGAAGGCGTGAGTGCGCGGAGTGTCTGGAGTGCTGCTTGTTGAGGGAGCTCCACCCGAGACACAATTTTCGGCGGAATGGTTATGGTCAGAGCGAGGAGGCCAAAATGAGAGAGGTGAATACGCTTGCGCGGTCGGTCCAAACTCTCTGATGGAGAGCCAGGCCTCAGAGGACGAGCGAAGGAATCAGGAACTACTTTTGGGGGCCTGGGGTCGAGAGGTCTTGGCCGTCAGACCCAGGTCTTTCCTTCTGCGTCGTGAACGAAACGTATCCTAGAGCCCCAGTCTCTGCGAGGGGGCTCCATAGGTGATAGTTTACTTCTCTGTGCTCCATGGGCGTGCTGCAGGGAAGACGAGTGCGAACGGACTGTGGGTGGTTGTCGCTCGCCTGCAGGCTGCAGGTCGCCTGCAGGCTCGCATACTAGGCCTACGTGAAATAAGCTGGCGGAAAACTGCAGATTCCGGTTTCGCTGCTTGAAATTTCTCCACCACAGACTCGCCAAATAGACCGTCCTTGGACATGGGGGCATCCAACAGGAAGGTCTTGTCTCTTTCTTTGATGTCAGTAAGAGTGAGCCAAAGGTGGCGCTCTACTGAAACCATACCCGCCATGGACCGGCCTACTGCTCGGGCAATATGCTTGGTAACTCTAAGCGCCAAGTCAGTGGCCCGTCTGAGCTCTTTAACAGCCTCTGGAGTCAGGCCTTCTCCCTCATCCAACTCTTTAAGCAGCTCTGCTTATTAGGCCTGAAGTACAGCCAACGCAAGATGGGCCGTGAGACTATCTTTGACGGTGGGCATTGCCGCGTAGCCGTGATCCGCCATTTTGAAGATGGTGGTGAAATCCGCGAATTTGGGATTTGTGATTCGCGCCGAAAAAGGCTGCTTCCAAGACTTCAAAACCTTGTGGTGGAGGTCTTGGAAGAAGGGGAGAGGCCTACGGGGCTGGGCTGGGGGCTAGTCAAATAGCGATCGTCCAGCTTCAACTGGGCCTGAGTTTGAGCCGTCCTAATCCAGCCCCAGCTTGTTTACAGCACAATTAACCATGTCTGGATTTCATCACGAACGAAAATGACGGGGTCCGAGCCACACTTGTCTATGAGCAAGCGGCTCAGGGAGAGAGAGAGAAAGGGCGAATATTCCGTCTGCTCGCTCTCCATGCACTCGGGCTCATAATCGTCACCCCAAGCATCCATCATGTGCGGCGCCTCAGCAACCGCAGAAATGGAGAGGCAGGGGTAATAGTGGTTCTGAGGCCTTCTTTCCTCAGAAAGCAGGTGAGTATTGAGCGCAAATCTTTCAAACGCAGTGACGACAGTCAGATAGGCCGTTAAGTGCTGCCTGGGCATGTTTAAGACCCAGACATTGCATGCACCTGTCACGAGTCTCTCCTCCTGCGATGAACCTGTTACACAGGTCGAAGCATTTCTTGAAACTTAAACTTAAAGTGGTAAAACTGCTTTGAATTAGATCAAAGAACACGACAAACACAGTTTCCTAAGGGCAACAGAGAATCCGCTTCCTGAAGGAATAAAATCTGAGGAAATAGCACACAGCACACTAATATGAAGCATTAGAGATGTATTCTTAGGGTGGTGCTAAGCAATATTGCCCAATCAAATTGGCATGATGGTTTAAGGGCTTTAGTCATTCGTCCACACCAAAGGTGTTTTCAATAGCGATATTCGTAGTGTTGAGAGACCTATGAAAGGGAACAAGGAGGCAGTGCGATTGTGTGATATTACTTTTAACATACCAGTTCCATTAATATTAATTTAACCAATTAATCCCACTGGTAACAATTGTGACCACAATTCTTTCTTTCTTTCTTTCTTTCTTTCTTTCTTTTTTTCTTTCTTTCTTTCTTTCTTTCTTTCTTTCTTTCTTTCTTTCTTTCTTTCTTTCTTTCTTTGTCTGTCTATCTTTCTTTACTCATTTCTTTATAATAATTATCTTCCATTTTTACTATATTACCAGACTGATCTCATAAAATTGCGTGTGTATGACACGCCAATTCGTATTTCCATTTTTGGTGTGCTATCAACACGCACAATCGCTTTTCAGCGTGTTTATGAACGCAGTTGACTTAACGTTATTACTGTATATATAAATATATGACCTACCTCCACCCCGTCCCTAAACCTACCCGTCACTGGGGTTAATAGCATTTATGAGTCTTCCCCTACCATCCTAGGGAAAAAAATATCGCTCCCCAGATATAGATCTACATTTTGCTTCGTTTCGCTCGGAAATTTAATGGCGTGTACATATACGCGGAATCACTTGGACATTAATGGCGTAGACATACACGCATATACGCGGATATCTCAAAATGCGTATAGATAACACGCCACTTGACTTGAAAGTGGCGTGTCTGTTTACGCAAAAGTCATGATGTCATGTTGATATTACTACCGTAAAACTTCAAATAGTAGTCCGGGCTTTTATTTTCCCAAACCGTCGAATTGCACCGGCTTGTATTTGAGACAGGCGTCTATATGAGTCAGGCCTTTATAATTTAGTGTTGAGATGTTGGTCATTGAGTGTATGTCTCTAATCTATAAAAATCTCCAAATGCTCCACGTTAAACTGCGGTCTTCCAACCTTTTACTGTCGCGTCGTCAATTGATTTTGATTAATATGCGCGAGGGAGAGAGAGCAAGACAGCGCTCGTGTTGTTTGAAGATGTGAGAGTGCGCGCGCGCGGCCGGGGCTCTCTCTCTCTCTCTCTCTCTCTCTCTCTCTCTCTCTCTCTCTCTCTCTCTCTCTCTCTCTCTCTCTCTCTCTCTCTCTCTGCTCGTAACGCGCCCTGTCAAGCGCAGCAGTCATTCTATTCTACATCACTCATCGATCAAAAAAAGCTTTGGAGGGACAAAAAATTGCTTTGGCGGCCGCGAAAAAGCGGACGATCTGACGGTTTTAGAGGATTAAATACAACCCGAAACTAAAAAACAGACCCGGCCTCTATTTGAGACCGGCCTTTATTTACCCAAACCTGCAGCCACACCAGGCGTGTAAAAGAGACAGGCGTCTATTTGGGACTCGGCTATTATTTGAAGTTTTACGGTATGTCATTTTGTCATAATTTTATCTGATTATTTGTGCCATACTGCTGCATATGAATGCTATTTTGTCCTGTTTGAAAGTGAGCCAGACAATGTTTACTACTTTGTTAATGGAATAAAACATTAATTTCAACTATTTAACCCAGTCTTTAAAATAATTGCTGGAGGTTTGTCTGTTTGTAAATGCATTAACACAATATACCTAGACTCCCTGTGTTCTACTAACGGTCACATTTGTGACCAGACATAAAACCCAGTTTTTCATTGACTTAAAAAAAAAAAAATGTTTACATATTTTTTAGATATTGGTTGTTTAATACCCTTAACAAATACCATACAAATTCATCTCTGGGGAAAATTTGGGATTAAACAGTTAATATTGTTTGTCTTAAATTTTAGGCACAGTTCCTTTACTTTGCCCCGCCAACGGAAATAGTTCCAAACAGAGTTGTATTTCAACATGGAGTAACACATATAATGGGTTTGTTCCTGAATGCTTGAAATTAAGTGTTTGTGTGAATGATTCAATTAATCGTTCGGATCCCTGTATTAATCAGCATTTTGCACAAACTAACTCACTCATAAAGACAAAGTGAAGCTGTGAGATTAATTAGGCTACTTAATAACAGTGACGTTATTACCATGTTGCTGAAAAGTAATGTAGCCTTTCAGTACGTTTTTTTATTTATAGAATGAATGGGACTGCAGCTAAAACGTTTCTGTGCTCCTGAACGTTGTGTGTGCGAAATCTCTTTCCGCCTCAACAAAAGAAGCAGTTTTTGTGCGAACGAATACAAGCAGGTCTGCTTCATGATTAAGAAAAGTTATATTTGTGGGTAAATGACATGTTGGTCCCTCACCTTGTGCTGTCTTGGATTTCCAATGGGAATCGGATTTAGATGTAGATGTCCAGATATCAGATGTCTGATTTAAAACCACATTTGAAAGTGAATTGCGTAAAAAAAAACCTAATCTGTGTGCAATATTCGCTGTTTCAGATGTGAGTGTTACATGTCAGTTTGTTTCTGGACCCCATTCTGTGTTTCTTTTGTACTGTCCGTATTTGGTATGTGGACTTGTGACACTCTTTGTACTTTTTCCAGTTTAATTATTACAATATTATTCCAAGGTCTTCTTCGTCGTCGTGTGCTATCATCCTCACACCAGAACCGGATACAAGTGTGTCTTTAATTATCTTGTTAATCAGTTCCTCCGTCACCCTGTATATATATTTATCCAAATGCGGTTGTAACATTATCTAAATGCTCTTTAAATTAATTCTTTAACTTGTTCCTGTTCTGTTCAACTCAGTTATACTGTGACATTTTCTCCTTAAGTTTGATCTCTCTGACAGAGCATTTGAGAAGTGAATCTGACAACCGCATCTGAAATATGCACTTATACTTTCAACTTCAGTGCTATTTGCTAGACAAGGCTGTTTAAACCCCAAAACAATATGAATGTAACAGTGCTGACATTAAACATGTTTTAAAAGAGAATTGTGTGAATAATAAAAAAAATTAAACAATCCCAAACTTATGATAGGGTTGAAATAATATAGTGCTCTGGAAAGTTCGGAAGGCAGAAACCACATATATTTGTTTAAGAATGACCACTGAAAACTGTACTTGTTGAACTATATTCTGAATATGAGAATATGAATGTTTGGACTGACTTACATTCAATGTAATCTCATAATGTTGAACTCACTAATGTCGACATTTTACCGCTGTTCTACCTCTAAGATGTCCTAACAAAAGAAGGAGCACATGAGCCAGAACCACAAGGAAATTATGGTCATCTGGGAAATCGTCCTGTAGCACCATACAAATACCATCTTGGATAACCTCATGCTTTTCCCCAACTATATCAAGAGACACATGGCTCTAGCTACAACTATATGTTTGATAATGTTAACACAGCATAGCTTGGTAAATAGCCCCCTTATCTTGGTCTTTTTTCAGAGTCTTATCAGCATGCAAGCCATTCCAAAAGCACTGCTGCCAGCTAATAGACAATACCAAACTTAATGAATTCACAAGGAGCAGGAGTGTTTGCAATGAGCTGATAAAATCAACATGGGTTGTTCTGTTTAACCAGATTAATGTCATTAAGCATCACTGATCTACTCAAACATAAGACAGACTACACCAGGAGTATCACTAAAGGCTATTATAAACGTTTTGTCGTGTTATAACAGGGCATTTTTTTTAGCATATTGTAAACAACAGACAATGTCTGTCAGATCAGATTGATTCCTCTCATCCTGATGGCAGTCACTAAAATTTACATTATTTAACCAAGAATTTAACCAACAACACTGATTGTATGAGGTAGTTATTGGTCGGGATAAAATTATTAAAGTTGTACACAATAATATATATATTTTTGGTCAGCAGTGTACTGGTACACCATTTAGTGTGTGTTTATAGTTTGGTTCGTTTGGTTCGTAACCGTTACTAAAGGCTAAGCATGAAGCATGCAAGTTTGCGAACCCATACATTTAAGCAACAGAAGAATCATATCAGAAAGAGCTTTATAGCACAATAATTCTTTCTTGAAAATGAAGCTTCCACTTCACACAAATACAACAACAATGCACATACTGTGATTATAAAATGAAAGAATAAAGTAATAGTGAAGTCAAGATGCTTTCACAAAGCTTTAATTAATGGCAGAGTACTGATGCAGCCAATTCATTTATCCTTTTAAGAAAGAAATGCCTCCCCAGTCAGTCGCTGACCCGTGTTAATCACCCTCAGAATCAATTTAGACTATGTTGTCGGCTACAGATATTTCCGGTGTTCTCTGGATGGACAAAAGGAAGCCAGTCGCTCTATTTGGATGGCTTGCGAATGAGACGAAACATAATTCACTCCCAATGACTGTCATATGAATTGTGGATTTCTATTCTGACAAGTAGCAAATACAAACAAACAACTACCTACACAGGATAGATGGTTAGAGTCATTAGATTATGTTTTTTATTTAAATTTTTTTATTATTTCTTTACATTTTAGTTTTGAGTTGTACTCTGCTCAGTGTCCCGCACTGAGCGTCCCATTTTGAACAGAAGAATTCATCTTAAAGATATGGCGACAGGTTACAGGTGAAGTGCATAATTGTGGTATTTTTGTCGCACTGATTTCGTCATCAAATACTGCTTCATCATGTAGCAAGCAGTTACTAGACCGTATGTTGGATGCTGAGAGAATCTGACCTCAATGATATGACTCGCGCTATGAATGAGAGCGAATAATATTATCAACAGAGCCGGTCGCCAGCTGAGAGCTCTCATGACTAGGTGTAAGAGGAGTGCGAGTGTTTACTCGCTTTTAGTCTGCCAGAACTGGAGCAGATTCTCTCCCCATCTAATTATCGCTGTTTTATGCACCTTTACGCCCGCTAAAAACACCACATAGGAGAGAACCTTCTCTCGCCAATTAACATCAATAGTATATTTTAGGTAGAATGTGTTGCTCTGAGAAATATGCTACAATAATAGAGTGTTATATGTGGTGCTATAGGAGGTATGATGGCAGTATCAAGAATTAAATATCACACTTACATAATATTCAGAAGACGTACAATCAGAAATAGACACATGACCATCGAATTATTCAAAGAATTTAAAGACAGAGCATAGAACAGTGTTGTTATTTTTCAGTTGGGTGTTTTACATTTCATTTTATATTGTTTTGTTTATTGTATTATTTAAGTGTTATGGGATCTTTAATTCTTCAAGTTGCCATCACACCTCTTTGCACCAAATATATCACTATTATTGTAGCATATTTTAGTTTATATGTGTATTTTATACTTAATTTGTCTATCTGTTTTTTCCTTGTTCTCCTGGCATCATGTAAGCTGTATTGTTATACATTTTTGTAATGTGTTTTAATAAATTAATTAAAATAATAATAATAAGTAACGTCTCGGTTACGGATGTAACCCTCGTTCCCTGAGTAGGGAACGGAGACGTTACGTCGGATGACGGAGAATGGGGGTTTCGCCAGAAAGCCAATCCTCTTCGAGTATTAAAAAACGAGCCTATGGCAATGAAATGCCATGGGTCTGCGGAATTTGCATAATGTATCTCCGCCTCACTGCGTGAGTATTTAAGGAGAGACAGCTGCAACAGCAGATCATGTCTTCGCTGAGGAGCCGAGACTGAACTCAGGCGTCTACCCAGCGGTACAGCGGAAGTGGCAGGGAGACGTAACGTCTCCGTTCCCTACTCAGGGAACGAGGGTTACATCCGTAACCGAGACGTTCCCTTTCGTAGTCACTCCGAGTTACGTCGGATGACGGAGAATGGGGGTCCCCGTGTAATCACGCCACCTTCACAGCTGTCTTCCAGTGCCCTGCGAAGTCTGACCTCCCTGTCGTGATATAGGCACGGACGAAGGAGTCCTACTTAACACAGGAATACCAAGGTACACTGGGAAGCATATCTCATGGGAGATATGCCGCAGCACGCCTACCCAAAGGGAGGACTTAAGAATACACATATGGCCCAAGGGGGCTACATATGGAGGAACACTGGAGTGACCAGCCCGTAGGGTGGCATCTACTTTCAACTCCAGGAGTGGCAGGTGACTTGCCGAGGGAAAGACACATGCTCAAAGAGGCTTACAGTGGAAAATACACATGTGGGGGTTACTCAGAGGAGGAACCATGCACACGGAGGCACCTAGCCGACGCACAGGCAATAGACACTGGCGCCAGCGTCAACAGTGCTGGAGGAACTCAGGGCTTCAGAGAGGAAGGCTCACCTGAGGAAATATCACACGTATCCAGTCCGTGGAGTGGAATGGCGAGCAAGCGAGACACTTCACAGCTCCCATGTTAGCTTGAAAAAGACAGTACATGGGCGGAGACTGGCTCCACTCGGAGATTGTAGAATCTGGCGAATGTGTTAGGTGTCGCCCAGCCTGCAGCTCTGCAGATGTCTGTTAGCGAGGCGCCACGCGCTAAAGCCCAAGAGGACGCCACACTCCGGGTGGAGTGGGCAGTCACACCAAGGGGGCATGGTCGACCTTGCTGCTGGTATGCCAAAGCAATGGCGTCCACTATCCAGTGAGACAACCTTTGTTTGGAGAGAGCCTTTCCCTTCAGCTTCCCACCATAACAGACAAAGAGCTGGTCTGAGGTCCTGAAACACTGCGTCCTGTCTACGTAAGCACGGAGGGCGCGTACTGGACAGAGCAGTGCCAAGGCTGGGTCTGCCTCCTCCCGGGGCAGCGCTTGCAGGTTCACCACCTGGTCCCGGAAGGGAGTGGTGGGAACCTTGGGCACATATCCAGGCCGGGGTCTCAGGATCACGTGAGAGTGACCGGGCCCGAACTCCAGGCACGCTTCGTCAACAGAGAATGCGTGCAGGTCCCCTACCCTCTGATGGAGGCCAACACAACCAGGAGCGCTGTCTTCATTGACAGGATCTTAAGCTCAGCTGATTGCAGAGGCTCAAAGGGAGCCCTCTGCAGGGCACTTAAAACCACTGAGAGGTCCCAAGAGGGAACGAGAGGAGGGCGAGGAGGATTCAGTCTCCTCGCTCCTCTCAGGAACCTGAGGATCAGGTCGTGCTTTCCAAGAGACTTACCTCAACTGCTTCATGATATGCGGCGATAGCGGCCACATACACCTTCAGGGTGGAGGGAGACAGCCTTCGCTCCAACCCGTCTTGCAGGAAGGAAAGCACAACGCTGATCGAGCATCTCCTGGGGTCTTCTCGGCGAGAAGAGCACCAGTTGACGAAGAGGTTCCACTTCAACGCATAGACATGTCTCGTGGACGATGCTCTAGCGGAAGTGATGGTAGCCGCCACCGCTGGTGGCAGGGTACTCAAACCTGCCTCGTCCCGTCCAGGAGCCACACGTGGAGTCTCCAGAGATCGGGACGAGGGTGCCATAGGGTGCCCCGTCTCTGAGAAAGGAGGTCCTTCCTCAGAGGAATTGGCCAAGGAGGTGCTGTCGCGAGGAGTATCAGTTCGGAGAACCAGGTCTTGGTGGGCCAGTATGGGGCGACCAATATGACCTGCTCCTCGTCCTCCTTGATCTTGCACAGAGTCCGTGCGAGAAGGCTCACTGGGGGAAACGCATACTTGCGTAGGCCCTGCGGCCAGCTGTGCGCCAGTGCATCCGTGCCGAGCGTGCCCTCGGTCAGGGAGTAATACAGGGCGCAATGGGATGAGTCGTGGGAGGCAAACAGATCTATCTGTGCGTCGCCGAACTGGTCCCATATCAGCTGGACCGACTGGGGATGGAGTCTCCATTCGCCAGAGGTTGGCCGGAGCCGTGACAGCTCGTCGGCTGCACGGTTCCGCACTCCAGGAATGTAAATAGCACGAAGGGACCTCAGGTGCTTCTGACTCCATAAGAGGAGGTGGCGTGCGAGTTGCGACATACGGCGAGAGCGTAGACCACCCTGACGGTTGATGTACGCTACAGTCGCGGTATTGTCCGAGCGGACAAGTACGTGTTGACCCAGGAGCAACGCACGGAAGCGGTGCAGGGCAAGGCGTACTGCCAGCAACTCGAGGCAATTGACATGCATGAGGCGCTGGGGTCCTGTCCAGGAGCCCGCGGCTGCATGTCCATTGCACATGGCGCCCCAGCCCGTGGCAGAGGCATCTGTGGAGACGACAACATGCCTGGAAACTCGTTCTAGGGGAACTCCGGCCCGTAGAAAGCTGAGGTTCCGCCACGGGGTGAAGGTCTGACGGCAGGTCGGAGTTATTAGAACTCTGAGCGTACTGCGATGCCATGCCCACCTCGGGACTCGATCGCGAAGCCACAGCTGAAGCGGTCTCATATGAAGCAATCCGAGTGGCGTTGCTGCGGCTGCGGATGCCATATGCCCCAGGAGCCTCTGAAAAAGTTTCAGTGGGACCGCACTCTTGCCCTCGAACTGTCGAAGACAAGTCAGCAGTGAGTGTGCGCGCTCGCTCGTAAGCTGCGCGGACATGGCGACCGAGTCTATCTCCATACCGAGAAAAGAGATCCTCTGCACGGGGCAAAGTTTGCTCTTCTCCCAGTTGACCCGAAGGCCCAGACGGGCTAGGTGCCGGAGCACTAGATCTCTGTGTTCGCAAACCTGATCTCGAGAGTGAGCTAATATTAGCCAGTCGTCGAGATAATTCAGGATGCGAACCCCGTGTTCGCGTAAGGGAACAAGGGCTGCCTCGACGACCTTCGTAAAGACGCGAGGAGACAGAGCCAACCCGAATGGGAGAACCGCGTACTGGTATGCCTGCCCCTCGAAAACAAACCGAAGAAACGGTCTGTGTCGAGGTAAAATGGAGACATGAAAGTAGGCGTCCTTCAGGTCTATCGCTGCAAACCAATCCTGTGGCCGCACGCATTCGAAAATGCGTTTGGCCGTGAGCATCTTGAACGGCAGCCTGTGAAGGGAGCGGTTCAAGACGCGCAAGTCCAGGATTGGCCGTAACCCACCGGTTTTCTTGGGGACAATGAAGTACGGGGTGTAAACCCGTAACTCCACCTCGGCTGGAGGGACAGCCTCGATTGCACCCTTCGCCAGCAGGGTGGCAACCTCCGCTCTCATGATCGGGGCATAGCCACCGACCACAGTAAGCGGACTCCCCTGAAGCGGGGAGGAGACCGTGCGAACTGAATCGCATAGCCGAGCCTGATCATTCGGGCGACCCAACAGGACAGATTGGGGAGCTCTAACCAAGCCACCAAACACTGATCCAGTGGAATCATCCGAGCCACAGGCGTCCCCCCGGAGGGGCAGCGGAGCGGAGTGACCGGCACAGGTGAGGGTGGCATAGCGGCCCAGCACGCGTGCACAGTCATGCTCCGCGTCCTGACAGAGGAGACCAGGGAAGGACCAGCGTTCCGCGGGGGTCTGCTCTGCCAGGGGTCTGGCGATAGAGGGGGACGAGAGTGGTGTGGTCTGGAGACGGCACGCACTGTCATCCGCACCCTCAGAGACAGAGGGGAACGAGAGTGGCGAGGCTCGGGGGCGTCGCACACTGCCGTCCAGCTCTGCGTGCTCAGAGATGGGATGCAGCTCTTTTTTAAAAGATTCTCCCCCAGCCCTCCACCGGGGGAAGGAGTGGGCCTGCAACCACTCCATGAGAACTGCAAGCCATAACTGAGCTGCCCGTAACGGGAGCGCCGCATAGCCTGGCGTACAGCGGGGCTGCGGGGCTGGTACGGGCAGGGGCACCTCCCTGCGACCACCTCCACGGCCCGGCCCGGTGCTGCTGGGGCCGGGCGGGAGGGGGCGGAAGTCGCAGGAGGGCGCATTCGACGGCAAGCGGACTGAAGCGTCTGAGCCGCCGGCTGATTGGCAGCAGAAGCCGCAGGGTCAGAAAAAAGCCACAGTCCACTTCTGGGCGGCCGAGAACTGTTGGGCAGAGTTCTCGACCGCGCCGCCGAAGAGGCCAGCCTGGGATATGGGGAAGTTGAGGAAACTGGTTCACTCAGCCTCGCGCACATCAACCAGGTTAAGCCAGAAATGTCTGACCACACATGTGGACATCACCTGACTCAGGGAGCGTGCGGTCACCTTCGTCGCTCGTAGAGCAAGGTCGGTGACGGCAGGCAGCTCAAGGATGAGCCCTGAATCAGCCCTACCCTCGTGTATGTCACTGAACACCCAGAAGGATGGCAATAACACACAGTGAGGTGGCAGCCTGCCCCGCAGCTCTATAGGTCCCCGCCACCGGAGTAGACAAGAACCTACAGGCATTGGGGGGGGTGCTTAGGGTTGCCACGCCAGGTGGAGGCGCTGTGGGGACACCTAAGTGTTGCCACAGAACACTCCACAGGGGGGAACCCCAGTGTACCGTAGACTGCGGCCTCTACGAGGGCAGAGAAGGCGGAAGAGGCCGCAGAGCAGTCGCGAAAAGTCAAAGGAGACTTCCACGATCTCATGGCCTCTTCATGCACATCCGGGTAGAAAGGATTTGGGTTCGCCACCCCCAAAAACCAATCATCAGCCTCAAGTGCTCGGGATATGGCAGAATTTTCCACACAAACCCGATACTCGTGGCAGCCCGGGAAAGCATAGCTGTGAATTCTGAATCAAGCTCGCTATGCTAGCACATCCGAGGACAGCAGCACAGACGAGCCATCTCCAGAGGACTCCAGCTCACCTTGTGATGCGGCGATAAACATGATTTCATCAGCTGGTGGACCGAATGAGAACGCGGGCCCGCGGGACCACGTGGGTTGCAACGTGAAAGACGGGGTGTGGACCGAGGAATTTTCGTCGGTTAGTTCCAGACCTGACGTCTTAGTCACCCTGGCCACCAGCCGAAGTATTATCTCACGTGGAGAAAAATAGATCGGGTGATGGATGAGGGGACTCTCACTCAAATGAGCTCACAGAGTCTCGACCGTATACATTGCGATGGTCACGTTCCCACTGAGAGAACGTGACACACCCACGAGCGCTGTCCGAGCGTGATCAAAGCCCAAACACGCCAAACAGCGCTCGCGCCCAACAGCTGAATCTATCAGAATACCGCACTCAGAAATACACGGGCAGATCGTCTTTAGAAAGACGCGTCTTTAAAAAGACGTGCCGCGTGCACGCTCTTTTAGTGAGAGGAAAAAAACTCTGCGGATGCTGAAGCGACCAGGGAGAGACACACAGACCGGCAGACCACTGCTCAGATCGCAGGCAATATGAAACTCGCTGGATACCGCCGTCACACCAACATCAGAGAGTTCGCTCGTCTCGAAGAGATGTAGTCACTGAGAATACTCAGGATTTGGCTTGTGGAGTGAAGAGATTCTCTTGGCTCCGAAGCGAAAACATGATCTGCTGTTGCAGCTGTCTCTCCTTAAATACTCACGCAGTGAGGCGGAGATACATTATGCAAATTCCGCAGACCCATGGCATTTCATTGCCATAGGCTCGTTTTTTAATACTCGAAGAGGATTGGCTTTCTGGCGAAACCCCCATTCTCCGTCATCCGACGTAACTCGGAGTGACTACGAAAGGGAACCATTTTTTTTTTAAATATAATCAAATGTTATGCATTATGGATTTCTATGAACATAGAATGTTCTTTTACATTCTTTTACTTTTATGGTAAAGTGTAAAGCGACTCAAACTTTTTATTGGCCAACTGTTCATTTATATGCACTTATTTATATACAGTTTTTTCCCCCATTTACATTCAACATTCTTTTCCCATTAAAATTATGACATTACGTATCATAATTTCACATCCTTCAGTGTTTGCCGTCTGTTTAGAATGCTCTGCCTGTTTCCCTTTCCTTCACTCCTCCTGTTTTTTTGTGCAAAATAATATCTGACACCATTGTGATTAGCTAAATTGCATATTTTTCCATTTAGAAATGATGTGATGCAGGGAAGAAAAAACCCTAAAATGCCTGCGGGGGTGTTGATGACAGAAAATGGCAAGCCTATACAAAAGACAGCAAAACAATATTGAATGCATTGTATATTCTCCCTTTTTGTAAGCTCGTATGATTTTTGATTCATACACTACCAGTCATATGCAATGTCACCCATAATTAGCCTAATCCTGATTACCATATTTCAGCAGAATAGGATATTAGCCTTGTAGATTTATTGAAACAGATCAAGGATTTCAGTTTATAGAATAAAATTTCGCTGTGAACAATAGGTCATCGTTGACTATTTAAGGTGAGACCCTTACGCCTTTGATCAACCACAACGAGCGTAAATTGTATCCATGACAACAAAGCTTTCATTGGCGCGCTGCCAGACGCGGCTCTATCAGGGTGCAAAAATATTGCTATGGCAACTGTATCCGTCAGGTGATTACGATTATTAGTACAGAAAGCTAGCTGTAGTTTTGCAAGAGATAGTGATGGTAACGTAGAAACTAAAAATGATGGCTATCAATGTTTGGCTCAGGGCAGAATAGGCCTATCTGATGTAGCGTATTAGTGGCAGCTGACAGCAGGACAAATCCTTGCCCAGACATTATTTAGAAATCAAAACACGATGGTATTCGGGCACGTCATCAAAACCGTCAAATGCAACCATCAAAACAAATGCAGGGCACAAGATACAACTGTTATAGGATCCAATAAAATGACATTTTAATGGATAATGTACAGTTAAATAATCATGATTCCAAAATAATAATGATCACACTGTATCACTCTGAAAAGGTTTGTTTTGGGAATGTACATTATCTGAATTATTACACGACTACTTGCCAAATGAATTGACATGCAATTTTGATTTGTGAGATGTCATGAAGGTCATTGTTAAGAAATATTTAACCATTGACCAATCAAGAATCAAGTATTCCAGAGAGCGCCGCGTGATAAGCACGAGAACGCAGAGTGCGTTCTCGTTTATAATGTATCGATCAGTGGCGAAGATAACGAGCTACCTGTTGTGCGCGCGGAGCTCAGTCGTGGTCATCATCACCGGACCCCTCCCAACCTGTGGATTTCCTTCAGCATGCATACTAAAATATAATTTCCCCACTTTTCCCCATACATTTCCCTCTCAGAATTTAATCTCGAATCCGCTCGTCTGCCATCATCATTCCCCCACTCATTTCGGAGGAAGAAGTTGCTCAGAAACACATTAACACATTTTCATCATTAACATGCAAATAAATAGCGCAGATAATAATTTGCCGCAAACATAACATGAATGATGTATAGAGGTCTGGTTAATAGTGTTTTAACGAGGCAACAACACACAAAGCAATTCGGACACACCCTCGCGAAACAACAACGGCGCTGTACAGCAATGTGTATTCAAACATTAATTGAATAGCCGTAAAATAATTAATTTTTTTAAGTCTGTGTTCACTTCTATGCGTAAACCGTATTATACATTAAAAAAAAAACATATGGCTTTTGAAATGTCCACAGTCCATTTATTAAATGTTTACATTACTTAGACTGATGATGTAATTGGAGTAAAAGCCAGCAATTACGCATGCCATTCCCAAAATACCACATTTATAATGAGAAAACAGCATGCAACAACATCAAGACTATAAAACAACAGCACACGCCCTCGTTGGAAAAGTGACTTCATACCCTACCTCGTCTCGTCTCCTTAATTGTAAGTTGATGGGCAACAGTGGGGCAAATGCTGCTTCCTATTGACAGACACGATCCTTGCGACTGTCGGGTTCTCAATCCGTTAAGTAATTTGGCGTTTTGAAATGTAACGAAAAGTTGTGGATTGGCAAAAATCCGCTTAAACGACCGTTTGATGTTGTATGGCAGCCAACAAGGTTTATCTGATATAAATATACCGACTGTTGGCTTGTCCCTTGTCTCTTCTCTCACGCTCTCTCTCGGTTCCCGCCCTGCCACGCGCGCAATGAGAGACACCGCACGCGTTGGTTGGTTGGACTTTATAAGCGTATACCGCCATGCAACAAAGTCTTCTTCAGTGCGTATCGAAGTCGAAGTCAATCATTTCCTCGTGACGCATGGTTCCATAAAGAACATTTACCATTCATAGAACCTTCACATTGCACAAAAGGTTCGTTATAAGGGGAACAAGTTATTTTTATTGTTATTCACATACAGAAAAAAATGGTTTAACTGAAAGGTTCTGTCCTGTGGGTGAACGTGATTTCACCAAGTACCACATGTTCCTGGATCAACATCGTTGTTGATCCTGGATCAACTTTCCAATCAACCAATCAGATTTGAGGGACAAGTTTACAGTTTATGTCAAGTTTAGTGCTTAGAACCAGGGTGAACTACACATCAGTGCTATTCACCTTTCATTACCCTCTGATTTTAGGGAAAAGTTATGGGTTTAGGTTTAGGGGATTGGGTAAGGACTACATTTTGGGACAGGAATGTTGATCCAGGATCAACAAAATATGTTGATCCAGGACCATGTCTGTGGGGAACCTAAAATGGTGGTTCTATGTAAACCTTTTTGGAACCTTTATTTTTAAGAGAGTATGAACACAAACATTTCTCATTAAATTCTTCCAAGAACAAATTATCTTAGCTATGTTATCCATCATTTCATAGCTGTTTTGGAAGTACTGTATACTGTACAGTCTTGCTCAAAAGTTTACATATTTGCAGTATCTGCAAAATATTAATTATTTTCACAAAATAAGAGGGATCATACACAACTCTGGGTTCGGGCCAAATTCCAAGCCCTCCCCCTGGACAGCACGCCAAATACACATAAACCTTTACTCTTTCTAATTATATAACTCGTGAATTAACATTTTGCAGATTCTGCAAGGTGTATGTAAACTTTTGAGCACAACTGTATATCAACATTTGTCTCCATATATGTGTATATATATATATATATATATATATATATATATATATATATATATATATTTTTTTTTTTTTTTTTTTTTTTTTACAAGGTGTTTAAGGAGAAACATCAGGGACAAAGTTGATTCTAACATTTCCCACTTGGTGGGGTATTCCTCGAAGTGGAGTTATTTTTGAAAGTCTTAGTCTTAAGACTTAGTCTTGGCTACAGAAAAGGTAATGAAAAGGATATTTCAAGGGTTCATTAAATCCATTCATAATGTAAACGCATTCACTCGTAATCTTATGCTTAAAGGGTTAGTTGAAAACTCTGTCATTAATTACTCTCAAGTCATTCCAAACCCATAACACTGTCGTTCATCTTCGGAACACAAATGATAAAATCTGAGAAATTTCTGTCCCTCTATTAAAAACTATGCAACTACCTCTTTGACGCTTCAAAAAGTTCATTAAGAGATCGTAAAACCAATCCATATGAATTGAGTGGTTTAGTCCACGAGAATTATCCCTTTAATGTGCTGAAAACCACAATAATGTTTATTGTCTCATCATTGATTCTATCCTAAAAAAGTTGGCAAATGTTATCTACTTAACCTTACCTCGCACTCTTTCAACTGTGTCCCACTTGAAGAATAAAGCTCAAACTGTATCTGCTTTTGGCATGATTTATAAAGAAGCAATATATGAATCAGAGAGAAAAGGACGGAACCTTCACACAGGCTAAAACAACACAATCACATTTTATCTTAGCTCATAGACACTGATTTTCAAATAAAATTAACAGCCCTTTGGTTAATAAATACATATTAGTAGAACACTCCCATTATTTCTGTAGAATCAGTGCAAGGATACAGAGTTAAAGAAGTAACAAAGGCTCAGGTTCAGCAGTGTGCTGTGAACTTACAGTATAAATGCATCGAAAAGAATGAGGAAAGCAACAGAGGTGAACTGCAGGCGCTTCAATGCCTGCAGCTCTGCTTTCCCAGGTTGAGTTGTTTTATTCTTGTAGGAGACCGTGGAATCAATAAAGTGTTTTTCTTTGTCCAAACGTGGCTACAATATTGCAACATTGCCCCATGTCAAAGTGCATTACTCTGTCCTTCATCTTTTGTCCTGTGTCCACTGTCATTGTTTAAAATGTCAGGGATGGACACACCATACAGAAGAAAGGCATCAGGGCTTCTCTTGCTAATTTTGAAAATGACAAGATATAGACATGTTAAGAGAAAGCACTAAGTATAACGAATAATATCTACATGGACTCATGTTGGACGTTCTTGGACCATGTTGTCCACCTTACCTGCATCGTGCTGTAGATCCAGGGCAGAAGGCCGGTCACTCTGCTATATACTCCTGGATATTGTCTTTTTCCACAACCTTCTCCCCAACTGGTTATTCCAGCCAGATACCAGCGTTCATTTTCTTCCTTACACACCAGTGGACCTCCACTGTCCCCCTGAAACCAACAACAAGGATGGAGAGAAAGAGAATGCAACTTCAGACCATTGTGAAAACAAACAACTGTAACATTTTACTTAAAGCCTTTATATGTAATGCACCTTATAATGAATTATGTGGTTTCATGAACTGTAACCACAGTTATAAAGCATTATTGTTCTGAACTATTCATTGAACACCTTTAGAACGTGTAATGCATTAAACGCATATCAAACAACCAATTTCAGATTTAACAAATAATCTGCAAATATGATGCATTTTAACTGTGGTCAAAATTATTTATGAAAATATATAATACATTATGAATACATTTATAATGGATTATACATAAAAGTTAATTAAAGTGTTTCTAAAACATTTATTAAAATAGTGTATAGTACAATTTAAAGCAAAATGAATTCGTTGTTTTTAGAAAAGTACTTCTAAAATACACTATATTGCACCACATGATTTTGTTGGTTGCACTAAATTATTTAACATTATTTCTAAGAAATATGCGAAAAGATTATATTCCTTTTCCTATTAGTTTTTTACAAAACAAAAATCTGTGTGACATATAGACCTATTGTAATTTTCATTTAAAATAGTTCCTAAAGCAAATTTCATCCTGCTTGCATAATAAATGCTTGGTTGAATAAAACATATTTGCAGCACTGTGAACACCAACATACAGCATTTGCCCAAACACCAGAATAAATCAATGTCATGAGACAAAGAAACACTGGGCGAGACCCGGCCAGTAAATAATGTATTTGCCTGAGGTCACTGTGGTCTAGTATTATGGAGACAATGGTAGATTTACCTGACAGGAGTCCCGGCCCCCATTCATATCGCCGGCACACATCATATTCTTAGTGATGGCCCCTCTGTACACCTGACTGCTGTTACACACAAGTGTGTCAATGACATTCACTGCCACATCCATAAGAATTGTAGAGCCCTGGGCTGTAGAGTAATGGAAACACTCACAGTCAAAGGTCCAGGTCAGATAAAAAGCTTAGATGACAACACACACACTGTGACGTGGACAAACTTCGAAGCTCAAATCAGCAGTTTGCAAACTGTACTAGCGTGAATTTTAGAAATAGTATAAATAGGTTATATTTCACCTAAAATTTTAAGTTTAGTAGTCATACTCTTTATTCTCAATGATGATTGCTATCACTTAAATTACAATTTTTAATGATCCTATATCTGCACACAAGTTTTATAACAAAATCAGCATTAACTGAAGGCAACACAACAAACACCATCATGTTGTATACATACAGTTGTATACTTTACAATTGAAATATGCAGATTTGTTGTGTTGAGACTCATTTCAGGACAAGTCACACATGCATAAAACATCTTAATAATCATAGAAAAATAAGTTTAATTTTCTTCATGCAAAATGTAATTTGTTATTTATCTCTCTGTCTCTGTCTCTCTCTCTCTTTTTTTTTAACCAGATTTGTGAGATTCACCCACTAAATTTTGCATGTTTACTTTCTCTATAACACTGTCCTGTTTAGGTAAATGGTAATACATGTTGTTACTCTTTGTCCCATTTTTTTTCCCCTCTACCATTTTTGTTGATTCTCATTGTTATATCCCTGTACCTGCTCCCTGTTGTGTTGTCCCAAAGCCAGATGTCCGGCACTCTAATCCATCAGAAAAGGTCTGGTCAAATGTAGGAAGGCAAACTGGCTGAATGGTATCTGTATATGAAAGAGAATGTCGAGCCATTGTAGAATATTCAGAATATAATACATGGTTCTTTAAGGGTCACTAAATGGTTTCACTGTAGAAAATCTAGTGCAAACATTTACATTTTTGTGTGAACTACTCCATTAAGTGAATACAACTCACTGGAGAAAGCAACAGGACTGGTGAGTTTCAGTAAGGCGATGTCATAATCATTGGTGTTGCTGTTGTATTTCTCATTCACCATAATCTTCTTCACAAGGAATGGAGTCTGAGTGGTATTCTGGAAAATAGTCCCAACATAAACACGCCAATTTCCAGAATTCGCCATTTGGCTGTGATCAAGAGAAAAAGATTATCACGTTTACATTTCATTTTTCATCAATGTTGTAATGACATAAAGCAGCTATAAATAATAAACATTTGATAATTGACACGCTAGTTCCTGCAGCTTAACTAGAACATTGCATAGCAACAGACATGAAGCTTTGAAACATTTGCGAATCTTTTGTTTTGAATCAGTGGTCCGGAACTTGTCACATGATTTCAGCCAATGAGGCTTTGTTACGTTATACTGCTCTAAAACTTGAATCATTTGTTGTATGTAGGTGGTGTTGCTTTGGTAAACCATGACCGAGTGCCTAAAGGCCCATTTACACCCAGCATGATTGGCTGATATTAATATAATTCGCAATATAAAAATCGATCTAAATATAAAACAATAGCAGAATCCACAGCACAACCGTATTGATAACAGCACAGAGAAACAATATCATTGGAATCACTTACATAGGCCTACAATTTTTTTTCCAGCTGATGAATGATTAAAAGCAACGACAGCCAATCAGAATCCAGTAGACGTTAAAGAGCAGCATGCGTTTAGAATAAGCAGAATAATATTGTCCACCATTAACTTTATAGTTATCGTTCTTGGTGTGAACGGCCTTAAAGGGTTAGTTCACCCAAAAAATTGAATCCTGTCATTAATTACTCATGTCGTTCCAAACTCGTAAGATTTTCATTTATCTTCGAAACACAACTTAAGATCTTTTTGATGAAATTTGAGAGCTTTCCGTCCCTTCATTGACAGGCTACGCAAATACCACTTTGAGGCTTCAAAAAGTTAATAAAGAGATTGTAAAACTAATCCATATGAATTGAGCGGTTTAGTCCAAATTTTCTGGATGATCGCTTTATATGATGAACAGATTGAATTTAGGCTTTTATTCACATATAAACATTCATCAACTCACACATCAGTTGTGGTAAACGGAAGCTCAAGCATGTTCACTTGACGTGCGAGAACCAATGAGGTTCATTCTCGTGTTACGCAGCACGTTTGAGTTTCAGCAAGAACCAATGAGGCTCATTCGCGTGTTACGCAGCACGTTTGAACTTCAGCAAGAACCAATGAGGTTCATTCTCGTGTTACGCAGCACGTTTGAACTTCAGCAAGAACCAATGAGGTTCATTCTCGTGTTACGCAGCACGTTTGAACTTCAGCAAGAACCAATGAGGTTCATTCTCGTGTTACGCAGCATGTTTGAGCTTCAGCAAGAACCAATGAGATTAGTTCTAGGGTGTCAAGCATGTTCGGTTGAGCTTCTGTTAATGTTCTCTGATCAATGTTAATATGTGAATAAAAGACTAAACTAAATATAGTTAATACAGTTTTATAATGTAGGCACATTTTTTGTTTATATAATAAATGTATGTATAATAATGAAGAGGAGAATGATATTTACTTGCTTAGAATTGACCTAGTTAGTAAATCCCTGGCTAATAACCAACCTTTTGAAGCAATGGGCAGCTGACACAACAAAGTCTGGAGAGATGAGTGATCCACCACAAGCATGGCGTCCATTGAAATGCAGGCTAACCTGCCAAGGCCACTGGCCAAGTTTAGAGGCCGTGCCCCCTATGATCCTGGAGGCACTTTGCTGCTTGCCACAATCTGAAAAAAACACAAAAAAACAAAAATATTAATTCAACAGTTGTGTGAGAAGGATGATCCATTTACTCAATATCCAAACAATGTCACTTATGGAGTGAACAATGATTGAAGGTATACTGTGATGTATTACATGTATCATTTAGTTATGCGTCACTGTAATTTGATATAAACTGCGATCAAATTTATTCTTACCTGTGCACTCAAGTGAAACTGCCTTGTTATTCAAACAGCTCGGGCTGAACAAACAAAAATGGTGAATGACAGATATTATGTACTATTGAGGAAGTTATAACCCTGACATCACAAAAGATCCTATCCCAGCTAACAGGGAGTATTCCCAGAACTTTGGGTAACATTCTGCAAAGGTTCTCTCAAAGTTATGAACAAACATTGTTCCAGTAACATTAATGAACAGCTTTCACGTGAATTCACACCCTTATAGGAACGCCCACCTGGGGGGTGAAACAAAGCTTTCCTCCATTGCCCGCCAGTCATTTTTGCCAGGTTTGTACGAAGTACTAATAAAGTACTGATATTAAAATACCAAATTCAATATACACCTTATTGATGATATACTATCATATATACTATGCAAAGGCAAGCAGATGAACCCAGAATATAAACGTCTAATTAAGCATTTTACCACAGAAAACCATTATAAACGCTTAACCATTTAGCCTGTTGAATTGCGTTCCTATTCTGGGTTCATCTGCTCGCCTGTATATAATAATCTTCATAAATAAGGATCTTTTAACACTTTCCCAGCCATTGACAGAATTTTTCAGCTTTGCATGTTTTCCCTGTTATACGGTAGAGGGCGCTATTACACATCTCCTAAACGGGTATACTACTGAATCTCCGGATCAAAACAGGCAAAAAAGGAGCTAAACAAAAGATAAAAGCATTGCTTATGCACGTTGTAGTCTTTTTTTTTTTTACGAGATTTTCTCAGCTTTTTGTTCAAAATGTTGCTTTTTTATGTATAAAACTCACCCACATTCAAGGGCTCTGTTCTTTCTTTTGCTAAATTGCATGTTCAATGATTCATACAACAAAATATTCTGGAAGCCACTGCATTTTTGTGAAAATGATCAAAAACGCTGGCGGTGAAAAACGCCGGAAGGGAAAGTTTTAGTACTTTAAGGCATGTTTTGAAGATTCAGAAACTGTTTCATAACTTGAATGTTAGCGAAACGTTTTAGAACATATTTTTGTTAGCTGGGATGCTGTTCTACAATCTGCACTTGATTTGATCTTACCTGACTTTGACCAGACTCTGTATAAGTTTGTCTGATTTAGATTCTAAAGTAAGGGCTTTGGACATCTCGCTATTCACTGCACTTGATGCATAAGACCTAAGGGAAAAGAAACACAAGACATCAGCTATATTCAAATATTTTTTTGTTGAAACAAGATTCATATTTGGTTATATCGGGACCCATTAAGTGTTCACCCAATGAAGATCAACCAAAAATGAAAAATCGGTCATCATTCATTCTAGGCCTACCCGTTATGTCGTTCCAAACCTGTATGACTTTCTTTCTATCCTGGATCACATAATACAATATTTTGTCATGGACTTTTATGTTGCTTTTAGTGCTCTATTAAGGTTGATGGACCCTAGTCACTGCTGACCAAGAGCTTTGTGAACATTCTTCAAAATTTCATATTGTTTTCTACTAAGAAAAGAAAGTCATATGGCTATGGACCATCTAGTAAATGGTAGAAGAATTTAAAGTAATGCTCTTGTTAGTGATGGATTAATATGTTTACCCTCTAAAGCCCAGTTGTTCACAGATCTGGTCAGCATAACTCTTATCCAATCCCTGATAACACACTGGAAGGAATCCACGATCCTGAGCAGTTCTGACCTGCAACACGTCACCTTCCCCAAATCTCACTGAGAACATTGGAAAGGAATGTTAAACAGTGAAATTACATTTCCTAATAGTTTTTTTTAAACTTGTTTAACAGTAAACATGTGACCATCATCAAAACAACTTTAAAATACTTGAGATATTCCAAGATAAAGACTTACTGCAATAAGTGTTATTTTAGTATTATTTACTTCTAGTATTGAATTTATTAATATTTTGAATTATTTTAAGCTTTTTTTTATTTCCAGTTTTCGTTTTAGTGTAAGTTTTAGTCATTTTGTTGCAGGAATGTGCTTTATACACTGTACATATATAATTTACAGTTTTAGCTTTGGCCATTTTAGTTACTTCATTTTTATTTCATTAAGTTAAGGCATTTTTATTTTTATTTTATTATAATACTTATATTTTGTTTTAATTACCAAAAACTATTTTAAATAGTTTTAGTTAACAATAACAACACGGTATAGAATTAGCTTAATTTGACTTTTTTACTTTAGCTTAAATTTAACATAAAAAACAATACTAATACTACGATTTTTTTCGTTTTTGTCAAATGTAACTGTTTTGTTTTGCAGATAAAAATGATCAGATGTTGTTTTAAAGAGGTTTAGATTTGCTCTTTGTGGTGTGACTCGCAATGAAGTTTTTAAAGGCCTTTTTTTTTTTTCATAGAAATAAATAGAGGCCTTACTGTAAATGTTTATTGCAGTCCAGTCAGTTTCTGGATAACCTTCAAATTTCCTTATCAAGACATTTGTAATAATATAATTCCTTACCTTATCCGAAACACTCAACCAATAATCTCTATGTAATGTTTCCTATATGAATCAGTTACATCTGATAGTCCGCCTCTTTGCTGTAGAAAGTGAGCTCACCGCAGTTTGTCTCATCGCTGGCCGATTGCAAGTCTTTGATGCCGTCACACAGCTTGCAGGAGTTGGAGCACCCCTTCATGTCGTCATTCGTCTCGTGGTCTTCATTTTCCTCGCAATCTTTTCCCTTGCAATTGTCCTCATAATGGACGGAATATGACTTGGATCCGTAACGCACTATCCCCATAAGTGAGAGAGCGGCAAAGAGAAAAATCAGGGGAAGGGGTGAAGGTACAAAGGTGAGCATTAATGGTGAGTCCTGTCGTTACCTCCAAACCAGATGGCCAGTCCAATGAGAAACAACAGAAACAGCACACTTCCCCATCCTCCCCAACACTTGCCTCTCCGTCCACAAGACTCCTGCCTTTTTGGAGGAACTGAAGGAACAAGAAAAAATCAGCAATCCAACTAAACTAATGTCCCACATTTGTGATCAAAAGTGTGTAGCACTACTATAATTGTAGGCGAGTCGAGGACTGTTCATTTATTCCAAAATACATTTGAATTCAGTTTCTTGATGCCATGACTTCAATATATATTGTCTATGATCAACATTTAAAATTTTTGTTTTGTTTGTTTGTTTTTTTGGTGGGGTTTGAAGTAAAAATGTTTGTGTAACTGTCTGGAGAATGCAAAGTTGAAAAATGTAGAATACTCTTGAGGCATAGTCTTTCCTTGTTATTGTAAAAATGATTAATAAAACATGACAAGATATCGTTGACAGGAATTAGGAATACATTCCCATGATTTAATCATTTGTTCTATCGTTTTAGTTAAATCACTGAATTAAAGAGACCAAATTAGTACAACGTGGCCAAAATTTAACAAGAATTAGGGTAAATGGGTGAATGAGCTAAAGTCTGTGAATTTAAAAGTTGTGGGGACAGATGGGGACAATTTGGGACCACAGTATCTTATTTCTCTGCATGTCATGTGTGACAAAAAACATTCAGAGTGGTGACACAAACATGTTGTCCAGCCCTCTTGTTGTTATGCAACAAGAAACCCAGGAAACCTCACAAACAGACCTTGTAGACTGTCATGACTGTGTGTCAAGGTCAGAAAGTTTCATATATATATTCCCTCCTAATTGGGCTTACAGTTAAATACATAGCCTACTTATGTGTCAAAATGCCTGCCTTTTTAAGTATCCTCGTAGACAGTCATTTATGTCTTCAGTGAACGTAAACAGTTGAAAAAGAAAATGCACAAGTATATTGGATCCATGCATTTGGTATTAAAGTGACAGCAGCGTAATATAAAAAAAGGCTTGAATTGTTCCATTTGAAATGGTAAACTTTTCAGCTAGAACTGGCCTCCCTGTTTTCATTATGATCAATTTGTAAATACAGTATGCAGATATTAGTTTCATTTAGCAAGAGCATATTATGTAGAAAGCTTTTTTATGGGAAGCGGCAAATCGGAGCGAATAAATAGCTTCCGTACTTACCGACAACTCGCTGAGTGACGATGACAGGTGATACCTGAACTTGTGCTGGATCCCTCTGAACATAGTATGGCACAGTTTTCTGAGCGACACCATATCTGTCCTGACAAATCACCTCCTCGTAGGTCATAGGAGGGGTCTGTGGGCCCACAGCCACAGAGTAGTATGGTGGAGGAAGGTCCTTCTACAAAAGAGAAAGTGAAAGAAACAACTTCTATAAATGAGAATGAACACTTGCCCTTTTTTCCCATCATCTCTATCATAGTTGGTGTGGTTTGACAAGTTTGTGTACTTTTTAACATACAAAAGATACCACACATTGCTCTTAACTTGTTTGTGTGCCTTTGTCCTAAATATTTTAAAGGCCTTCTACTCCCCAACAGGATTCCATGAGTTCTGCATTCTAGTCAAATGCCATTACAAATATGTTGTACAATATACTTGTTTTTCTAGTTTTGCTCTTCACGTTTTTTGTTTGTTTGTTTGTTTGTTTTTTGCCATGTCATTTCAGTTGCCATTTTGTGATGCACAGCCAAATACAAAAATTTGAAAACAAAATTAACTTTTTTTTATCCGATTTTTGGAGTTACTGACTTCGGTGCCTATTTTTATGAAGGCCTAATTGTGTTTACTATTTTCTTTATTTTTTTATTAGATTGTTGTTGTATGCTACATAAGTTTAATAGTTATTTGATGTGGTAAATACTTAAACAATAGAGTGTACTTTGATTCTTTGGTCACTAAAATGGGATCGAACCTGATCACTGAGGCTGTGTTTGCACTGACTGCAAACTCCATCAACATAACCTTCTATATTGACAATCTGTACAAAATTTGACGTTTAACCTAAACTGCCATTTGTATTAGACAT
This sequence comes from Tiaroga cobitis, assembly GCA_030578255.1. NCBI lineage: Eukaryota > Metazoa > Chordata > Actinopteri > Cypriniformes > Leuciscidae > Tiaroga > Tiaroga cobitis. Next base: position 14,151,635 of record CM060605.1, read on the forward strand.
ACTGCTTGAGTTTCGTTCATTTCCGTGTCTTGCTCATTTTCACACCTTTGATTGTATTGGTTCAGACTGCCCAATCCATTATCATCCATGATAAGACTGAACAGATGCATCCAGGGTATTCTGTAAAGGGTGCTGTCTTCTGGGAAAGACTTTGTCTTGAGGAAAGGTAGGCAGATTGCCTCTGACAATTTGTTGATGTCTTCACGCTGATGTGTAACCTAGACAGTTTGGTCGCAAGAATCGAATGGTTTGCTTCCTTGTTAGCGCAACAGTCCTGAAAAGAATACACGCCTTCTTCTGAATGGGTGGCTTTCATTACAGGAAGTATGTATTTTACTGGAATAGTTCAAGAAAGGATTTCAAACTCGTATGACTGACTTTCTTCTGTGGAATACAAAAGAAGTTCTGATGATGACTGGTCACTATAACACTTCAAGCTTCAAACATAATGCAAATAAAAGTTGTCCAATCCAATCCAAACATTAATCATTGAAAATATTCCCTCCAATTTTGTAACCAAATAATTTGAGTCATTAAGCTGCTCTCTGGATCAGTTCACTTCATGAACGAACCAACTGATTTATTGAAAAAAATAATCAAGGTAAACAATGGTTTTGATGATCTTCTCTAATCTTGGAGGCTGTAGATTTTAATCTGTGAGAAAAATAAGTATTAGTTTTAGTTCTTGGTGGTTTGTCTACCATGTTTATGAGGGTAGTTGCAGTATTTCTAGTTAATACTAAAGTTACGTTCACATGGCTAATTGGAATACGTGATTCTGACTAGTCAATCGCGGCAACTTTTAACACAACTTTTAAGTTGGCATGAAATCGACGTTGCGATAGTATTTTATTCCCTATTGTGACACATATCCGAGTGAGACAGTTTCTCTAACAAGAACATTTTTTAGGGCGGGACTTTTGTCCAAGGGGAATTGAATGGATGGTTGTGGTTTGCTATTGGTCAATCTCATGTGAGTGACAGGTTACCCCGCCCTCAAGCCACTAAACGCATCAGCAGAGAAGAGAAGACATTACAAGAGGGAGGGGAAGTTATTTTGATGAAAGATTATTCAATAAAATAATGTTGTGCACGGATAAATAATTTTTACTAAACTGCAATATTACATAAAAACAAGAATTATACATTTTTTACTTTATGGTGACTTGACATGTGACTTTCTTTTCACAGTGCACAATGTCTGTCAATACTGATGTCTTTCTCCGTCAAAACACATTTCACAGGATCGCAGACAGGTGTAGATATTTAACCTGCTAAATATCTGTCATCTGTTATTAGTCTTTGAACATTGACACACAGTGATCGTCACTCACGTGTATGAGCACTGCTCTGTCTCATTTAACGGTCAGTAAGTGGGAAATCATGGCTAAAATCATAGTGTCTGTCAGGGTGACATTACTAAAATTACTAATTATTTTTACTATTATTATTAATTACATTACTACTTATGTCTCAGGTAACGATTGAGGTTAAAATTACTTGATAGCACTTCAGAGGGCCAGTTGCATATATATTTTGTAAAGACTGTGTCTTAAAAACTAGTCTGACCAACTAGTTAGTAATCAGTCTTACCTTTCAGATTCAAATGAGATTACCATCCATGTCACGTTCCTGACCCAGTTGGGGTTCATTTGGTGATAATGACTGGCTTGACTACACATTATCCATGTTATGTATAGCCTCTTGCAGAACTCCTTTGGAAACTATGCAGTTTAACCAGATGCTTTGTAATGCAGTACTGAGTTGTGTTTTGTGACTGATGTATTTTGAAGGCCACAGCTTACCTCACTTTCTAAGTTCCAGTCTCTTTTGAAAGATGTACCTCTTCAGTCAGTGAGTAGGTGTGTAAGTGTTTGCACTGCTTCACCAAATAACAATAAACTTGTCTGTTTACACCCAAAACTATGCATGTTTCACACACTGCAAGATTTGACAGGTGGGCCATGTTTTCTGGGCTTTGAATGTTTATTAAATTGATTCACATTGTATTGATGTAATTTTTCCACAAGAGTTGCGAGTCAGCACCCCTTTTCATACCAAAGCTTAGAGCCTACATGGAAGGTTTTTTGTTGTTGTTATTGCCTGGCTAATAGGTTAATAAATATGGGTGCTTAACCCATTCAACCAGACCAGTCATATTTGTTACCAAAATCACATTTAGTTGTTGATATTTTATATAGAGTTTTCAACTATTTAGTTGATCATTTTGCTGCAGTGCCACTACCTTCTTTATAATGTCAAATGTGAATTGGTCATAATAACGTTATAATAATCATAAAAATGTTTCTTTGAGTAATCATCATTAAACCTACTTAACTATAGTTATATTTAAATACCCTGGTCTAGAATGATGACCTCTACCAGGACACTGACCCCAGTTTCAGTCTAGAATGAATAGTGGGTTTCTGTCTGACATGCACGTATCCTGCATGAGTGTTATTCAACTACCTCAAAATCCAAGATTATCTTTAAATACTTCTTTAGCATTAAGTGGGTTTCACAACAAGTCCTTCAGGTGATACAGACAGCTAAAATTATTAAATATATAGCTAAACGCCTTCAAAAAATTTGACCAAAGAGGTGTTGTAAGTCTCACTTTTCAGTGTCTGATACAAAAGCTTAGACAGGGAATGAGAAAGTTTTCAGATCAATGTGGAGGAACTGGTTTGTCAAAACTCTTACCATTACGCAAAATAGCACGAATAGCAATTAGCAATAGCACTTAGCAATAGCAATACGAATAGCAATTATCAGCTGTCAAAGTGAAAAAAAAAAAGAATATATATATATATATATATATATATATATATAGCTTGTTTCATGTATTACCTTTAACTGAGGAACAGGATTGTATATATATATATATATATATATATATATATATATATATATATATATATATATATATATATATATATATATATATATATATATATATATATATATATATAAGCAGATCATCACCATATTTTTACATTAGTATAATCATTTAGGTGACACTTCATGTATTACCATGATCAGTCAATGCATTAACTAACTTTAACAATGAATTAACTCCTCTTTGTTGAAAAATACATTTATTGTTAGTCCACATTAGCTCAGGTCCACTGAATAAAATTAATAGATACAACTGCAATTGTTAGTTCAAGCTATTGTTAACAAATGCATGTATATAAAAAGTCCACTGAAATAAACCACACGATATAGAACACACATGCATAACACACATGCATAAAAACAATAAAATACAATGAGATAAATACAAAAGCATACTGCAGCCAAAACTATTCTGTCTTACCGTATCATTGTCTGCCATTGGGAACAGGAGTGAGAACTATGGTTAGATCCAAAAATGACTGTGTATTTGGCTGGACAGGATTTCAACCTGTCTCTACAGTCCTAAAGGACAAATGAGACCCTCTTTTCCAGTTTTCATCTGCTTTTCAAGACATAGTTAAGACTGCCCTCTTATCCTCCCTCTTTTAGTTTCAATAATGCCAGTGTCACATCTACCTGCCCGACCAGTTTCATGACACCAGAGCCCTGCAGAGCCCTCGGGCTCACCTGGAAACGATCAGCTGAAAATAGATTCATATAAAAAAAAACTTCCCTGTTGTAAAGTTATCAATATTGTCCCTAAGAAAAGAAAGGGTATTGTTCAAAATTCATGTACAACTTTAATGAAAGGTTTTGATCCACTTCAAATGTTGCCTACTGTTGGACAATGACTAGTTGGACTAAAAGTTGCTTGCTTCATCAGAGATTTAAATATGTTAAACTTAAATCATTCTAACCAATCATTCAATCATTAAAAAAAGATGAACTGCCCAGGCCAGAAGTTGGGTAATAATTAAAGTGTAACTTTGTCAGGCAGCTTTGTTACAATGTCAGTAGTGTAAATGAACCATGTTAACTCATTCACCGTGCTCACGTTTATTTGTCAGCAAAAGTCCGCCGTATGACGCATTTTGCTACAGATTGTATCTTCTGCATTTTTGTATCCCCGCCCACAGACAGTCAGATCGACAGAGGGTTATTAACATAACAGTTATTGTAAGGGTAGGTATATCACTGAAAATAAAATCTGTCTCTTTAAACCGCATTATGGTAAAGATGGAACACTATGGCAATAGTTCTCACCTGTACTTGAAATAGCACTCGGGTAGAACTGACAGAACGGCAGTTTCTTTCAGTTTTTTCCCTCTGTTTGGTTGTGTTCGTGGACATCCATTTTGAAATGTTGAGAAGGCTAGTCAACATTTCAGTAGCACTGTTATAGTCGTATTTTACGATTCTTTGCAGCCATTTAGCTGCTGCCAACAATGCGCTGGATCTTTCACTTGAAACTGAAAGTAACTTAGCCCACAACTGAAACAATACATGTCGATACCGTAAAAGTATTTCCTACTAAAGCAAGGCGGTTTTTTTCTGCATTCAAGCATGGACATACATGTCGTAATTGCCATAGTCTCAAAATGACAACACGTGACATTATATTCTGAGATGTTCACTTCCTCGGACTGGGAAGAATGCATTGCTATGGCACCACCATCAACGCCTAGATGAAACTGCAGCGGTCAGGTCAGGTGGTACAAGTTGGAGCTCTTAGAAAATTCCCAACGTAATTACGAGCTCTACGAGGACGTGAACGTTTTTCACAAGTTGATAGCATCTTTTTGCAGAAATTACGACATGGCGTGAATGCACCTTTTGAATCTGTATAAGCAAGTGTGGGTGCTTCTAATTTCTTATTTGTGCATCCCTATGATGCATCCTCGTGTCCTTCCCTCGCTTCTTTCCTCGCGTCTCAGCTCCTGTAGGATGCAAGGGAAGGCTGCAAGGGAAGGCTGCAAGGAAAGAAAATGAGGACAGAAGAGCGAAGAAACAAAGAAGCATCAATTTAAGTATTAAGAAGCACTCTGTGTGTGTGTGTGTGTGTGTGTCAAGTCGGCCGTTGTTATTGGGGAAAGTTGCCACGTGTTTTATACAGTGGTCTTCTCTCTCCTCCACACCCCCTTCATGTGCACGCGCACTAACCCCCCCACCCCCATATCATTCTTGTCGGTTATTGGCTGGAACACTGTTTGTTATGTTTTGTGGTCCAGGTTTGCCCAGTTTGTTTTTGTTGCCGTTTGTGGAGCCTGGGGTGTCTACAGAGACCGCGTTTTTTTTACAATGTGTTTAGGGGACAGGCAGCCAGCGGATAGTGAGGAGATGTTTGCTGTATGTGACAAAAAATGTTGAAGCGTAAAAAACGTGTGACATCGCTTAAAGTTCACCTTTAAAGTGCCCCTATAATGCTATTTTAAAGATTCCTAATGTTGTATTGGAGTCTCCTACAACAGGTTTACATGCATCAAAGGTTAAAAAAACTGTTTCATTTCTTCATAATATACATTTGCACATCACCACATTTTCAATGATTCTCAAACGAGTCGTCAGATGAATCAATCCCTCTAAATCACTCCTTTCCGCGAGCTACTCTGATCTGATTGGCCAGACAGCTCAGTCTGTTGTGATTGGTTTACCACGTACAGCGCGCGCGTCGAAAACAAAAACGCCCATTGCCATAACAACGTCAGCTCTTGATGCTTTCCTACACCGCCTGATGCTTTCCTACTCCGTAAACTAAAGACCTTAACAAACAATGATGTCGATTTTACCATATCAATGCGAGCGCGAGTCCGATAATGAAATATTGGAAGAACTAATCATTCAACCCGAACCTCCATAGCAAGGACGACTCGAGCGGGGCGTTTCTCAGTGATACATACTTTGACGGTACATTATAAGATGTTGCAAACGTAATTCCTCACCATCAGCAATAACAAGTGCATGTCCATAAACAAACCGATTATTTTACTTGTACTAATTTATTTACCGAGTATTTTTGTAATACATTGCAGTGAACACGTGGAAACTGTATCCATAACAGCATGTATGCAATGTACACTAGCCGAGCTCTAGTGAATGACTGATGTAACAACATAAACGTTGCTAAAACAAATCTTTCCTCAAAGTAATGAGAATGACAGACAATCTTAATAGACAGTAATAGGTAATAGTGGCCGACAGCTGATTAGCAGAAGTATTTCAGTAAGACAGTGATAACATGAGTTAGCAGGAGACCTACACAATATAAAAATAAACTAAGTATTTTAAACACCATCTTTCAAGAGCAAGCGGTTTGCGAATCCTGCATTGAACTCGGAGATTTGAGAAGCAGTCGTCAGTAAAATAAAGGGAACACAGCAAAAGTTTAGGATTACACTGCTGTCTGTGATATGGTACAGATGAATTTTAACCACTGATTCTTCACATGCTCATCCTTATTTCATTGACTCAGAGTCGACTCTTACTTTTTGAAAGACAATAATTGTATATATACGGTGACCTTTCAGATTTAAAACTTTGCAGGATGTTTTCTTTCACCTAGAGCTGTGTTACACACTACATGAAAGATCATTTTCACCATAGTAGGGGCCTTTAATGTATGAATGTTATTTAAACAGCAGTGAAATGAAACTGGACCAATTTAATATTTTGATTATGAATTAGATCTTTGCAATTTTGTAATCTTTGGCCTATTCAGTTTCTTTCAGGATCACTGAAGCACGACAACATTTTTCAAGCACAGCAGTGGTCAAATGGAAAACATTGTTCATCATCATCATCACAGCAGTGGCAGCTGAGTCACCACAGTGAACAGGAAATTCTCAAATTACAATTCACAAAGAGAGAATGACGAGGCACAAAGACAGCTGTATTTCAACATCTCTCTTTGCCAAAGGTAGAATTTTCAGTCATACAACAACATCACTGAGCTTCTTTTCATTTTGGGAATATAGCCTACACCTCTAGTCAAGGATAGTTTTTGAACTTGCAGGAACTGCTGGGAACAATAACTTTCTTTTACCTTCCTTCTATTAATATCTTAGTTGTATGTTTATATGTCCATGAATACTCTTTGTTAACACATGATGTTTAACTAAACAAAGTTCGGGAGGAGCACGTTAAAATAATCAATCCAATTAACTTGTCATCAACAATCATCATGACTTTCCCATCAGCAGAGGAAGCATATAAAGGCATTCAGTCGACTCACCTACATTCGTTGACAGGTTTTCAGCATCCCGCCACCACCCGTACTCTGGGTTCGGGCCAAATACCGAGCCCAGAGCCCTCTCCTCGGACAGCATGCCAAATTTGCATTCCATTTATTCTATCTGACTGTGTGAACTCGTGACGTTTCTACATGACAAAAGCACAGACATGAGACAACCTTGATATATTGATTCCCTCCTCCCCCCAAACTAATATAAAGCATACAGGGGACATAAAATAAAAAGCAAAAAGAGCAAAATATAATAAAGCAATAGGCAGGTTACATCACTTCATTCAGATTTGTGCTGTAACAGAGCATGAGGCACAGAATGCATTCATGTGCGCCAATTTATTGTATCAACAAAAGAGAAAAGTAACAAAAGCCACCTTGAAACTGATCCACGTGATTTGACTGACAACACGACTGTTCGGTTATTTACAGTAATCAATGAGTGACGTCACAGAAACTTCCCATTGCATTAACACTCATTAGCCTACACATTACACATTTTTTTCAAAAATATTAATTACTTTTTAGTTTACCATATAAAATACAGATTTTTATTTACATGAATATAACATATGATTCCATAGTGTAAAATGCTATCTCAAGGCACAATGTTAAAGACCCCACATTCAGAAATGTATTCAAACAACAAATAGCAATGTATTATGAGTTTGACTACGATGCAAAAGGCGCTTCAAAAGGCTCAGGTTAAACATTCAACACTGAAGCAAACATAGGGGACATATATTTAGAGACTGATGATGTAATACAGGTGAGGACAACAGCTTCATGATCTCAGCAGGTATAAGCCAGACAACTCGGTTTATAAAGTGCGCCTTCACTCTACACTGCCTCCTGTTGGCTAAATGAAGAATGGCAGAAACTCTCCTTTGATCTTTATACAAAATCATCCATTTTGTATGATTATGGTGGCATCGTTACCTAAACAAATATGTCATTTTCTAACAAAAACTGTCCATATGACTCATTATCAAGTCTAAGTTGGCAAAATAACTGAATACATTTTTGTAAACGTTCTAATAAAACAGGAAGAAAATGATGTCAGTAGAACATGAAATAAATGTAAACACTGTTGACCTATATTTTTTTCAGAATTAGTTTGCTAAAAATATCTTGTTAGTCAGTCAATTAATCAATTCTGAAGGGTTGTTGTTTTCCTATAACAAATTTCTAGATCATTTTCAATTTCCTGTTTCTCACAAATAATTGTCATTATGGGCTCAATCCCATTAGGTGTTCTTGCTTTATTGAGAGGAACTCAATCTCTACTTCCAGTCTCTCTGAGTTTGGTCAATACTCCTGTTGGCAAATGCCAGTGCAAGTGCTTCTACCTATAAAAACAATAATAGATCAGTCCGTTCACTATTTCAGAAAGACATAGTTACTTTACTGCCTGTGACCGCTTACAGGAATAATGCAGTTGTATCTGTTGGAAAAAAGTGTGGATGCTTCCACATCTCTCTTTTTTTTAACCAATAAAGTAAAAGAAATTTCAGCTTTGTTGATTATGATAAATCTAAAAAAGGTAATTTTTATGTAATTAATATGATCTTGTTACTAGCAAAATGCCATAGGCTATTCATAAATCTAAATATCTAAATGCCAAACCTCTCTTTCTTATATTTGTGAAATAACTTGAAAAATACCTCTTTTCAATGAAGTTGTCTGAGAACAAAAAAGCCTTAAAGGGATACTTCACCTCTGGAAAGATGAATGTGTATTTAAAATGGGTCATTTATGTAGAAGAAATGTAAAATTATTTTTTAATTTGGAGCTTTCTAGACTGAGAAAAGCCAGAAAATGTATTTTTGGCTTATGTGGATGAAAGACAACAACTCCCAGAATGCACTTGCTTCGCTGCCCTAGGAGGCCACAACTACCGGTAACAGAGCGCATGCAGTTAAACAACAAGTCTAAGCTACTAGTGAGTCTCTGTGATGAGTCTGCCCGAAAATGTGTTTCGAGATCGCCCAAAATGTCCGGGATTCGGCTTTTGAGTTCTACTGTCGCCATTCATTATGTTTACTGTGGCGAACAGGACGAGTGAGGGCCGCGGGAGACGGCGCGAGGCCGGTGGCGTGATTACCGATGAGCGACACCTGTGAGACGCACCGGTCTCGTATCTCTCACGGAGGAGCGGAAATTTCCTTAGCAATGTTAAAACGCACATCAACCGATCACTTGATTAGCGTTCATGTAAACACTACATTCAGATTCACCAATTGGAATGAATTCAGTTAGATTGAAACAAAAGGTGTGCATGTAAACAATGAATGGCGACTGCAGAAAGCAAAAGTTGACGTCGACGGCCGGACATGTCCGGGAAAAAGAGGATGGGAACCCCTACTACTCATCTTTCTCAACAGAACAAGAGCCTGCTAGCATTCTGTGAGTGACATACTGTGAGTGAGATCCCACCCTCTATGGGCGGGTTGAAAACATGCGGGACAGCCCCTACTACTGATTGTAGTCTTTAGCTTCTGGCCAAAAAAATTTTTTTCAGACAAAAAATGCATAGGCCTAAATCTCTCGTCTCAGGGGGACATGAGGGTGGAAAGCATGGTAATTCGAAAATACTACAGGTTTTCTACTAATACAAAGCTTATTGCTAAATCCTGAAGTATCCCTTTAAAGTCGTCATGAAACGGAAGTTGAGATTGTCCTTTTTTCCTTATTGTGACGTGTATCCGAGTGAAACGGCTTCTGAAATTAGAAAAAAATGTAGGGCGGGGCTTGATTTTGTCCTTCGGGAATTTATTGGACCGTTGGAAGTTGGGCGTTGCTAACAAAATGGAGGCAGATTTGAATGCCAGTTTACATTCAGTTGTGGAGGATTTCTCTCCACCGGACTCACCACCGTTACCCTCTCATTTTTAATGGGATTTTGGGAAGAATTTTTAATTGAGGAACCCGACGATGAGAACGAGGACGAGCAGCCAAATTTTCCGGAAGGAATCACCCCATATTTATATGAGCCTCCGCGAACCAAGATGAGGCGGCTGATAGTCAAGTTCACCCTTGCACACAAACGCGACTTCGCCGTTATTCCTCCTTCTTCGAAATTCGAGCCAGCGGGCACGGAGACAAGGTTGTTTAGGGATAGGAAAGAGGACGCGAGGAACGTAACCAAAAATGCACCTACACACCATATTTGCTGGCTGTCAGTGACACTGACAGGTTTCTGAGAGGCGGGCCAGAAACGAGACAGACCCCGATAGCCACGCCCTCTAGTAATAGTTTTTGACTGGAAGAGAAGTTGTTTCGATGGGGGAGGGAAGGGTAACGTATTTGATTAAAGATTATAAGGGTACATGAATTTTGCTTGAAGTGCACAGATAAATCATTTATAATAAACACTACAATATTACATATAAAAATACAAATGGTAAAATTTGATTTCATGACGACTTTAAAAATATTATCTGTTTGTAATTATTTTCCTTTTTTCAGTGTCATTCTCATAATTTGTCAATATGTTTAATTTATATTATTCCCCCCCAATTATTTTTGTTTTGTTTTTTGTTGTTTTTGTATTCTGTAGTTATCTGTTATTATTTGTGTATTGTTCTACCTGTTCGCGGCCAGGGGAAAGAGAGACTGCAGAACACGAAATCCAGATCCAACTGCTCCCACCTTACATATACCTAAACCATAGACAGTAAAAGAAATGGACACAGCGACCCCATTGATTTCAATGGAGAAGACTGAAGCCCAATTACTGCACTTCCTGTCTGATGTCTGAGCGACTGCGCAGGCTCAAACTGAGCGTGACGACAGTCTGACAGTTGAAAATCTTCTAGTAGCTGTGCCAAGACAAATCTGAATCACCTAATTCCTCAAAAACGTTGTTGAAATATTTTGTCCCGTTGCTTTCATGGACTCTCTATCTATGGGCTTCTCCCTTGACTTTATGCCTCCATGTCCCCCCGATTGCCTCTTAGACAGTAAAAGATTGCCTGCGAGCTTCTCCTCCTGTCTATACGGTAATGTCTCTATTGTGCGACAGAAAGTTGAGTGGTTATGACGCAATCGTAAGCCTATTTTTACAAAAACGGCTTCTACAGGGCCGTAACGTAAGATACAAAGTAATGGAGCCTTTTATACATTGTCGTGTTTCTTTAGAAATAAATAATGGACAAATAAAGTCTTTGGACGCCTCAAATGTAAAGTTATTCGCTGTCAAAGTGACGCCAAAATGAATGGTAGTCAATGGAATGCTAACAGCAGGTGAAGTTCTGCTACAATGGCGGCTTCCGCGAGGCTTCAACTTCCGGCTGATGGATTACCCTTGACCTAAACCTACCCACCTCCGTCCCCTGATCCTTAACCCCACCCCTAATCCTACCCATCTCCACCCCTTAGATCTGGATCCAACTCCACCCCCTGGGTCTCGTGTACTGCAATGAGGTGCTACTGGGGAAAGAAGGACAGTGTTGCCAGGTCCGTGCATCAAAAGTAGCCCAAAACGCCCATCGGCTCTTCTCCATCGGGCGGCTGAATTATCCATCCACTGGATTGTACGTATGAGGGATGTTTTGGGGGTGTTGTAGCGTCGAAATTACGGGGATGGAAATCAACCTGCGGAAAAATTGTTTACCCGCGGCAACAACTTGGCAACACTAATGCTAGGCCGCAGGATCCATCGACTTGGGACAGCCTTCGTCGCGCCTTTGTGACGCAATCGGCCAATAAATGCGGCCTTCGGAGGATCCAGCCCCTGACTTGGGACACAGCTTGTGTTTAAATCCATTTTTTTATACCAATCCCTCACCAACATCCCTCAGATGTACGTTTCTTACATTGCAAGAGTGCCCACTACTGGCGGAATCTTTTCAATGGATTTAAACGAAACAATCCAGAATGGAGCTGATTTATTTATTTTTTTTTCTTCAGCATTATTGCCCAGAGATTGTCCACCTACCTATTAAAGAATGGCTTCATTGACACTTCAGTTCAAAAAGCGGGCATTCCAGGGTTCTCAGGATGCTTATAACACAACAATGTTATCTGGCAACGAATTCAGTCAGCAAAAAAGGAGAGGAAGGAGCTAGAGATGCACCGATGTGAAAATTGTGGCCGATACCGATAACCGATATTAATATTGCTGTTATGGCCGATACCGATATTTACCGATGTCGATATCTCTGCATAGAAAACACATAGCGGAGATTAAGGCTGCACCATATTGGTAAAAAATGACATTGCGATATAAAAACAATTTCACCAGATGACTTGAATAGCTCTATTTGGAAAGAATGAATCATTCTAGAATGACTGGGGTGGTTTTGTCATGGAGTAAATCTGCATAGAAACTAATATTAATAGAATGTTAACTAATGTAGTTAACTAGACTTTAATAAATTGAACCTTATTCAGGGTTTCTGCAGGGTTTAGTCCGTCAAATTTAAGACTTTTTAAGACCTTTTTATGACCATTGTGATTTAAATTCATGACCTACACGAATTACGAAAAACAACTTCCTTTCAAAAGTCTTTTTTTTTATTGACTTTCATTAAAAGTAATAAGCTTCATTATTTAAAGGTTCCATTTTCTTAAGAGTAACAAACTGAAGGCTCCCTTTTCTCAATAAGTCTCAATAACACAGGAACAACACTCAACAATTATCACGATAATATATATCAGTCAATATCGATAATTATCACGATAAATGTCAATTCTTTATTTCTTTCAAGTTTAAAGGCAAATTTTCTTCTCCTAACTGAAAGTTGTAGAAACCAGACCGTTAATTGGGGTTTTAAACTACTCTTTATTGTCAGAACATATCATGACAAACACTTTCCAAACAGGTAAACATTTCACAAATCTGAGGTAGAACATTCAAACATGTGTAATTTTTCCTTAAAGAAATTGTAGGTAGGAATTGTATAAAAAAAAACTTTATCCAAATTTTTTAAACTTTCTGTATATATCAATGCATAATTAAAATGTAAGTACTCTGAAAAAGAAAGTATAAAAATCGAGTGTCTGTAGACCTCTCACGACTGTTTTAAAGACAGCTCATTATTTCCATTCACTCCACCCCCTCCCTTCTGGGCTCCTTCCAAAGCCACGCCTCCAAAACACATGAACGCGCGACTCCGACCGCTGAGCTGAAGACGCATTATTTACCTGAGACGAGCGGAGAGGAAGGAGCGCAGTGCATGTAGTGACATCATGTCAGAATCACATGTAATAAAAAAATCTAACTTTATCATTATGAAGATAAACAAATAAGATGTATTTTAGTACTCACTATCAAGTAGCATATTGATATTGGTAAAGTTTAAAATATATATTTATTGATTCGCTAACGAGCTAGTTATCTATAAGGCAAAGCTAAAAACAGGTTGCATGATACACGTTTTTCCATTGCCATCATTTACACTGTGATGAAGATGAATTTCGTGTAACATTCATAACATATATGGTGTTCTGCATGTAAGAGTTTCCATGATGAAAGCATTGTTGACTCTGATGAGGACTACACTCCGGAGACAAGTACCGCATCGTCAGCTTGAGGACAGATCCGGGGTCGAGGGATTTTTTGTTTAAAAACAAAACAAAGGCGAAAAAACGTGCAGGTAAACTTCCAGGTGAACATGGTAAAAGAGTTAGCCAGAGGGTAAATATAATTCTAAGAAAAGTTCCTGGATGCGGCCTACTATCTGTTAAACATGTATTTAGTTATCTAAAGCAAAATTATGCACAATTCAACACTATAGCTATCATCTTGAGCTAGGCATATATATTATTTATCATTTCTAGTACGGCTCGCTAAGTAATGTTATGTTAGCTATATTAGGCAGCTACGTGTGCTAATGACACATGCTTCATGAAAACATAAAGAAAAAAATATGTATGCTCAAAGTACAAAAAGAAAGATTTACCTGTCCAGCAGAAATATAGCCATCCAGGCGTCACTTTTCAGCCCCTTGAGGTCTCTCAGTTCTCGCCATCGCTGGAAAGCCACGCCGATATTGACATGCGTTTTATTTTGTTGTTTATCCAAAGACTTTTTGATCATTACCTTTTCTAGTAACGTTACTGTCTTCCTTTTTTTGCCTGGTTTGCCTTCGCGAACTCCATATGTGAATTTTGATTGGTCTTTCTAATCTCTGCCATTGTTTTGCTATTCCTAGGTTCCGTGCCTCTTGAATTCCTCAAATCAAACGGATGGCCGCGCAAGTGGGCAGGTTCTGTGTGGCAAAAGGGTGGTTGCCATGGTTGCGAGAGAGTGACAGTCGCCTAAGCCAATTCTGTGTTTCGTCCCGAATGTAAATAATGAGCTGTGTTTAGTGCAGATTAAACGGTCTAGAGTCACTCGATTTTTATACTCTTTTTATCAGAGTACTTACATTTTAATTATGCATTGATATATACAGAAAGTTTAAACAAATTTGGAAAAAAGTGTTTATAAAATTCCTACCTACAATACCTTTAACAAAATTAATATCTTTATTGGAAAATTAATTTCTTAGTTTCTGCATGTGCTAATGGGGGATATTGTTTCAAGTCTTGAAACAGGTTTGTGTTGCCTGACTTTGATGGCACGTTTCTTCATGAAATGTATGAAAAACAGTATAGCCTAAATACATTAAATACTGTAATTATATTCCATTAGTCCTTTAATACATTGTCTATATTAATAATATAATACACTTCAATATGTATATCCCACATTTCATGGTGCAGTTAATATACTAGGCTAACGTTATAGTAGCCTAAATCCATGGTAATTATGGGAATTTGTAGACGGAAAAGCTTCCGACTGTCTCGTTGCGCACAGTGTTTCTCCTGTTCGTCAGCGCTGTTTCATCTGCCTTTAAACTGGTTTAAATCACTGAGACATTTGTGTTCTAAGCTGAATTCAAGCGCTTCTCACTGGATCTCGTGAGCGAGACCGATTAGAGTAAACCAGAACGAGTCTGCTCTAGTGAGCTCGCGCTGCCGTTTGGACTTTGAGCCGAGCGGATAAACAGTCCGGGAGGCGCGCGCGGTTCAAATGAGTTTCGTTATAGAGAAAAAAATATATCGCGATAATGAATGAATGAGCATATCAATTTAAGACGTGGCTAAATGTAACTTATGAGCTTGTATGGAAAATCCGGACGTTTTTATGACTTTTTATGGCCTAAAATTCTTATTATTAAATTTAAGACGTTTTATGACTTTTTATGACTCCGCGGAAAGTAACCCTGCTTATTGTAAAGTGTTTCCGATTTATGTCTCTTGAGTTCAGTGTTGGACAGATCAGTTGTTTTAACCATTCATTAAAGTGAATCGGTTCAAAGGAGTCATTAGTTCGCGAATCGGACGTGTCATTAACGGACCACGGCACACGTTGTGTGATTGTCCCGGCAGTTTAGGATATCGCACAAGATTTGTCTCAACACAGAAAACATTTCATCACTAGATAGATTTTTGTTTTGTTTATTGAAAGTGTGGTTTATGTCATCTGAATGTGTGGAAAGCTTTTCAGAGAAGATATAAGGTAACGTTTTAGCACAATTCACAACCAGTGGTAGTTCAGAAAAAAAAACTTCAGTCTTCCGACCTTTTATCATTGTGTATTCTCAAAGATATTCAGTCAACTCAATGCATTAATATGCGCAAGGGAGGGAGAGAGAGCAAAACCGTCTGAAGACGGTGCGCGCGCGACCGGGGCTTTCACTCGCTCTGCTCATTCTCTCAGTTAAACAAGCGCAGCAGTCGGTCATCTACATCACTCACCGGTCAAATAAGGCTTCGGCGGGACAAAAATACGCCTTAGTAAGGCTGACAGAAAACAGCGTGCAAGTTCCAGTCTTCTTGCGCTTGATAACTGACAGGACTTGAGCTTGTAATGAATGTGCTCGTGCAAAAACAAACATCCCCACCCCCGCACTCACATCTACACACGAATGATTATCGGCCTGTTCACATCGGCCCTATTTTGACATCGTAACGATACCGATGTGTAAAAAATTTACCATATCGGCCGATGTTATATCGGCGGCCGATATATCGTGCACCACTAGAAGGAGCTCCATGTGATATTCCTGGATTTGGCTAATGCATATGGTTCAGTGCCACATGAGCTTTTTTGGGCAGCATTTGATTTTTTCAGAGTACCAATGTCAATAACAAATTTAGTGAAAGCCTATTTTGGAGATTTGCAATTTAGTTTCTCAACATGCGACTACCACCAATCAGAGCATGGATGACATGACAACCATGACTACAACAGTAGCCTGCACTAATCGGTTATTGGGGAAGTTAACAGATAATATTGAATGGGCACAAATGCAATTCAAGCCCTCTAAATCAAGGAGCATCTCGATAGTTAAAGGAAAGGTAGTAGATAAAACATTCTTCATTAATGGTTAGGCAATGCAATCAGTTTCTGAGAAGCCAGTGAAGAGTCTTGGGAGATGGTACGATGGGGATCTAAAGGACACAGTTCGAGTGGGAGAAGTTACACGACAAGCAGTGAAAGGGTTGAAGAGCATAAACAGCTGTGCTCTATCAGGCAAACTAAAACTCTGGTGCTTTCAGTTTGGTCCACTGCCAAGGTTGCTGTGGCCACTGGCTGTGTACGAGGTTTCTTTGACAACAGTGGATACGCTGGAAGCGTTAATAAGTTCATACATCAGGAAATGGTTGGGAGTTCCACGCTGCCTCAGCAGAGTGGGACTTTATGTTAGGGCCAATCCCAATTCTAGCCATTACCCCTTCACTTTCCCCTTCCCCTCCGTTTTGCACGTGCACGTGAAGGGGTAGGGCTGTCCCAATTCTCTTTTGGTTGGAGGGGGAGGGCTAGGGGGAAGGGCCAGATAGCCCTTCAAACGAAGATTTTTCGGGACCACACTTCAAACGAAGGGGTATGAGAAGTGTCACTGCATACACCGGCTACAGACGCAAAATGGCTGCCCAAGCGAAAAAGGAGACTCATAAATGTAAGTATTTTTGGCTTTAATAACTATTTTAACGACAAATAATGATTTGCTTTGTTACATTCAATATTGTGTTCATATTTACGGTCAGTTTCTTCACAGAAACGTTTGTAAAAAAATCGCTAAAATTACTATAGTTTGCTAACGATAGTGCCGCAACATATTTTCATGTCTGACAACTGGTGAAAATAGCGATAACCCACGCGACTGAGATGACTGCAGCTGTCGACGGCATCTTGGAAGTTGTGATAAACATCGGCGCATCTCCTGTGACGTAGGCGCTAGTGACGACTTATAATGACGTCTAACGGAGGCGTAGTGGTGTCCCATTTCTTAAGGGAATATTTTCACCCCTACGCCTTGCCACTCTGTTTCAAGGGTCAAGGGGAAGGCGAAGGGTTAGGGGTAGGGGAAGGTGGAGGGGTAAGGGGTAGAATTGGGATTGGGCCAAATGGTAAAGGAATATTGCAGCTGCCAGTCTCTGCTTTAACCGAGGAGTTTAAGTGTGCCAAGGTCAGACTGGAAATGACCTTAGTAGAGTCACACGACAAATGTGTAAGGGAGGCAGCCCCTGTGTTAAAAACTGGTAGAAAGTGGTCAGCAAAGAAATCTGTAGTAGAGGCAAAGGCTGACCTTCAAATTGGGGATATCGTGGGACAGGTACAGCCTGAAAGAGGGGGTTTTGGGCTCAGTTTAGCTCCTCCTAAATGGCACAAGGCAGGTCCAGCTCAAAGGAAGAAGCTGGTAGTCAACGCGGTGCGAAAGCAGGAGGAGAGGATGAGGTGTATAAAGGCCATTTCCCAGGCCAAGCAGGGAGAGTGGATGAGATGGGAGACTGTGGAACAACTCAAAATGGGCTGGCAAGACCTTTGGTCAATGGAAGAGAGTAGGATCAGTTTCCTTATTAGGTCAACAAATGATGTTCTCAAATCACCGCAGAACCTAAACCTCTGGGTAGGAGAGGATCCCTCTTGTCCTTTGTGTTCATCACCTGCCACATTAAGGCACATTTTGAAAGGATGTAAAGTGGCTCTTAGCCAAGGTCGGTTTACTTGGCGCCATGACCAAGTATTGCGATGTTTGGCTTTAGCATTGGAAGGCAAGTGTAGTATGACCAATAAGTTGCCGCCTGTTCTAGCAAAACATTAGACGCAGAAGACAATATTCCTCCGCCCAGGCGAGCAACCACCAAGAAAAGGTGCTAACACCAATTCTCGCCCAGGACAACTGGAAGCTGCTAGGGACTGGAAGATGCTGGCTGATCTTGATCAACGGCTTATTTTTCCACCTGAGATTGCCACCACTAACCTACAACCAGATATTGTTTTGTGGTCTGGATCAGCACGCATTGTTCAACTGATAGAGTTAACAGTGCCATGGGAGGATGCGGTAGATGAGGCATATGAGAGGAAGAAACTGCGGTATGCTCATCTGGCCGCTGAAGCAGAACAGCGAGGATGGAGAGTCCAGGTTTATCCAGTGGAAGTGGGTTGTCGAGGTTTTGTGGCACACTCTACAACCCGGTTTTTCAGAGACGTCGGATTCAGTTGGGCAGATATTGTGTTTTTGCGGTAGGTGGTATGCCATACGGAACCGTTGCCACTGAAACGGCATATTAACTCACCAGTGGGGCTCGACAGCCTTAGTCAAACAGGTTGGCGTGTATGGTTGGGTTGCGGAGAGATTGTGAGATTGTGGTTAGGTCTCAGCAGCAGGAGGGATGTAGAGGTCAGTAAGCTGGGCTGAGTTGAGTGGGGGACGGAGGGGGGTGACTCTGGGACGCCAGAGTCACTGTCGAGCCACTGTCAATAATAAACAATAGGCGATAAGCCTTTGCGCATTTTGAGTAATCTTTCTAATAGGCTATTTTGAAGAAGACAGACAAATACGTTTACAATTAATTTTCTTACGTTTATTCCTTGAGTCATATTGAGTGATTTAGTTATATTGAGTGTTTTCCTATGACCAGGTTTAACTGGCAGGAGTAGCTGTTTCAACCGTCCCGACAGCGCCTCCTGCCAGTTAAACCTGTTTTGTCCTTAAACTAAAAAACTCTGATAGTACACACTTAAGGCAAGGGTGTGTTGCAGTACTAATACACCTGCCGTATTATCATTACAATGGCACATGAAACAATAAATACAACTTGTCAGTCAAAAAAAAAGTACCGCACGTAAGAATTCACTAACCACACTCAAAAACAGCTTTATGGCTTTAACTTTAAAACGGCATGACGTACAGAAGAAATGTTTTCGCGGGTCTGGTAGGCATTGCGTGCTGTAGGCCTACGTGCTGACGAAATTTGACGTACATGACGTGTGTGGTTTTCAAGTAAATAGGCTTGTTTGAGATGCGCCTTGCCTCGCCTGAAATGTAGTCGAGAGTAGGCGGCTGCAGTGAGAGGAGGAGTGAAAAAAGCGCAGGCAAGACGGACAGATCTCTCTTCTCGCAGTGGATCTGACACCTGTGAGATCAAAGGCGGATATCGCGGGATTCACGGGATTCACACTCATGCACGGTGTTGCTAATAAACTGCATGTAATTTAAGTTTTGTTGCTTGAATATGAAAATAAATATAATGAACAAGACACCCAAAGTACTTTTTAATTCCATTTTAAATAGGCCTACATGTTTATGAATCATTTTTTCTTTAATACAGTGTTTTTATAAAAAAAAAAAAAAAATGACATCACATAGATCGCACTGTCAGAGAGTTTGGGGATATCCACACATAATTTATACACATAAAACATGATATCAGAGTTTTAAAATCAAACATTTTAAAAGAGAACAATACATCACGGTTGTTTAAACGAATGAGCATTAAGCTGTGCCGTCAGCAAGTCATTTCCCATCATGCTTTTGATCAGCGCAGTCGGTAGAGAGCAACTGCGCGTGACTGCAGAATCCGACACGTGCGCCTTGCGGTCGCGAGAGTTTTTTGACACACGTCAGCATGACATCAGAGCAAGGCGGACCGCACTCGGACACATTTCTAACCGGCATGCATCTCGCGCTGATCACCGGTGATCGGTTCTGCGCAGATTTTGCTCATCTCAAACAAGCCTTAATGTTTCATCCGTCCCGGCTCTCCCCTATTATGTAGGCCTAGTTAAATGTGAAAATAAGTCCAATTTATACACTAGAGTTGTGTGGGGTTAAATTTAGTCCAATCTACTGTGACGTTACAATGCATTGTGGTCTATGCCTAAGTGTACATATGAGCTGTGTCCCAATGTGAAGGCTGCATCCTCCGAAGGACGTATTTGAAGGACGATTGGCCGTTTTTGAAGGCCGATTGCGTCACAGCGGCGCGACGAAGGACGCCTCAATTCAAAGGCTGCACCCTCGGAAGGTCGCATTTGAAGGCCGATTGCGTCATCGCGGTGGGATGAAGGCTGTTCCCAATTCAATTATGCATCCTCCGAAGGCCGTATTCGAAGGCCGGTTGTCATTGCAGCGGACGAAGGCTTCCCCGATTCAAAAGCGACGCCAAATGCACCCTTCTTTCCCCGTGAAAGAAAGGATACATAAATGGATCCTAAGCGGCCTATCCTACCCCATAAGTCATTGCGAGGGTGACAGCAGCATTTTTATTTAAAAAAAAGGGCGGCCGAGAGTTCAGTGGTGGACGGCAAATTTACATTTAAATGTAAACGTATTATGTTTTCATTTACTCAAATAGCCAGAGAAACGTCTCAGGTTACGTATGTAACCCTGGTTCCCTGATAGGGAACGAGACGCTGCGTTTGAGACGCGGTGGGAACGCTCTGCGTGATTGCGTCATGAAGCACGTGTAAAATCAGTCCAATGGAAGCCCGATACGTCATAGGTGACGTCATAGACCAGGAAACTATAAAGCACCCTTGCAAACAGACCGCGCCAGCTTCTGAAAAGTCTGAAGCAAGTCGATCAGGGTATGCAGGAAGTATGGCAGGCAAACGCAGCGTCTCGTTCCCTATCAGGGAACCAGGGTTACATACGTAACCTGAGACGTTCCCTTTCAAGGGAACTCGAGCTGCGTTTGAGACGCGGTGGGAACCCCATACCCACTACGCCATAGTGACAAATGCCCGTACTGTGTGAAGTCCTTGCGCACACTAAGAAGCAAGCAACCTTGCCCCTGGAGTAGAGAGGTCAAGGTCATAAAACCTGACAAATGTATGCGGAGAGGACCATCCTGCCGCATTACAAATACCAGGAAGGGAAACCCCCGAAATTAAGGCCGTAGAGGCCGCCATACTCCTAGTAGAATGGGCCCGTACAGCCATAGGTGAAGGCTGACCAGCCGCTTCATAAGCTAATGAAATAGCCTCGACTATCCACTTGCTCATAACCTGTTTAGATGCAGGGCACCCTCTTCTGAGTGACCCAAAACATACAAATAATTGCTCTGACTTACGCCACAGGGCAGCTCTGTGAACGTAGGCATCCAATGCCCGAACTGGACATAACAGGTTCAAATGTTCCTGATCTGGGGTATTAAAAGGTGGAGGATAAAAGGCCTGCAGCACTATTGGGCCCCCAACATTGAATGGGACCTTAGGAATATAACCCGGTCTAGGGTATAGAAATGCTTTCACCATACCAGGTGCAAATTCCAAACATGAAGGAGCAACCGACAGGGCATGCAAATCTCCAATTCTCTTGATAGATGAAATAGCAAAGAGAAATAACGCTTTCAAAGTGAGGAATTTTTCTGAAACCTCTTCAATAGGCTCGAACGGAGCCAGAGCCAGACCCTCAAGTACAATGGCTAAATCCCAAGCCGGTGCTCTGGAGTGCAGTGCAGGTCTCAACCTCAATGTACCACGGAGAAAAACGAGTAATCAGAGGATCTCTCCCAATAGAAGTACCCCCCAGAGGGGTATGGTAGGCCGATATAGCCGCCACATAAACTTTTAAGGTGGAAGGAGATAATCCAGCAGAGAAACGGTCTTGCAGAAAATCGAGAACTGAACCAACAGGGCAGTTAACAGGATCTAACTGACGCTCACCACACCAGGTGGAGAATAATTTCCATTTCAGCGCATACAGTCTTCTCTTGGAAGGGGCTCTGGAATGGAGAATGGTCTCAACGACCTCAGTCGAGAGACCGGATTCTATGAGCCTGGCCCCCTCAGAGGCCAGGCCCACAGTTTCCACAACTCCGGTCGAGGGTGAAAAATCGTGCCCTCTACCTGGGACAGCAGGTCCCTCCTGATTGGAATCTCCATGGGAGAGCCGTTCAGAAGAGACACCAAGTCCGAGAACCAAACTCGAGTCGGCCAGTAAGGGGCTATTAGTAGCAGACGGGCCCCTTCCCAGGGCATGCAAATCTCCAATTCTCTTGATAGATGAAATAGCAAGGAGAAATAACGCTTTCAAAGTGAGGAATTTTTCTGAAACCTCTTCAATAGGCTCGAACGGAGCCAGAGCCAGACCCTCAAGTACAATGGCTAAATCCCAAGCCGGTGCTCTGGAGTGCAGTGCAGGTCTCAACCTCAATGTACCACGGAGAAAAACGAGTAATCAGAGGATCTCTCCCAATAGAAGTACCCCCCAGAGGGGTATGGTAGGCCGATATAGCCGCCACATAAACTTTTAAGGAGGAAGGAGATAATCCAGCAGAGAAACGGTCTTGCAGAAAATCGAGAACTGAACCAACAGGGCAGTTAACAGGATCTAACTGACGCTCACCACACCAGGTGGAGAATAATTTCCATTTCAGCGCATACAGTCTTCTCGTGGAAGGGGCTCTGGAATGGAGAATGGTCTCAACGACCTCAGTCGAGAGACCGGATTCTATGAGCCTGGCCCCCTCAGAGGCCAGGCCCACAGTTTCCACAACTCCGGTCGAGGGTGAAAAATCATGCCCTCTACCTGGGACAGCAGGTCCCTCCTGATTGGAATCTCCATGGGAGAGCCGTTCAGAAGAGACACCAAGTCCGAGAACCAAACTCGAGTCGGCCATACACTGCTTGATAAGCTCTATAGCTCCCTATTTATATGGGCTAACTCCACCCTCGGCCTGTACCAAATGAACAAGCAGGTACCAAACATACAATACATTATACACAAAAATAAAAATAATGAAACATCAAACATTCACAAATAACACTGTGTAAACCCATGGGTACTTAACAACACACAGAAGAAAACATAACAAAAAAAAAGGAAATGAAAAGGAAAAATTGTTTAGCTGCTATTCCCCCTCCCCCCAGACAAAACTACAAATGGATCAGTCCAATTAGGGCTATGCTAATGCTACAAAAACCTGTTTGAATCATACAGACTGTTTGATGGTGCAGCATGAGACTAGAAGGCCTATTTTCTGAAGTAGGCAGAAGTAACAATACCTCATCTCCTTCTTCAAAGCTGCGGGTTCTGGCGGTTTGATCATACCATTCCTTTTGACGTGCTTGGTTCTGAAGGAGGTTTTTCCGAGCCATGGCTGTAGTTTTCTCCAACTGTTCTCTCATCTTCAGGACATAAGAAATAATGTTTATTTGACCTGGCTTTTCTGATGCTTCCCAGGCCTCTCGTAAAACATCAAGAGGTCCTCTGACTGGGTGAGCATACAGGAGTTCAAAAGGAGAAAATCCTGTTGATGCTTGGGGTACCTCCCGATACGCAAACAGCAGGTATGGCAACCACTTGTCCCAATCCTTTCCAGTCTCTGAAACAAACTTTTTCAGCATATTTTTCAGGGTTTTGTTGAACCTTTCAACCAAGCCATCTGTCTGAGGATGATAAGGGGTAGTTCTTACTCTCTTAATTCCCAAGAGTTGATAAACCTGGTGAAGGGTGCGGCTCATGAAATTTGGGCCTTGATCTGTTAGGACTTCCTTAGGTATGCCTACTTGAGTGAAGAGTCTGAGAAGTGCAGTCGCTACCTGCTTAGCAGTGATTTCTCTGAGAGGATAAGCCTCAGGGTACCTAGTGGCATAGTCACAGATCACAAGAATGAATCGGTTCCCTGACTGGCTCCTTTCTAGTGGACCTACCACATCTACTCCAATACGCTCAAAAGGCATATCAATGACAGGTAATGGGTGCAGTGGTGCATATGCAGGTTTATAACTAGTTGTGAGTTGACACTCTGGGCAAGACTTGCAGTACTCTTTCACTTCAGTATACATCTTAGGCCAATAAAATCTCTTAGAAACTCGCATAAGGGTCTTCATGAAACCTAAATGACCAGACCAAGGAATGGTATGTCCAAGCTCAAGCACCTCCTTCCTGTACGCTTTAGGTACAACCAACTGAGTTCCTTCTTCCTTACTCTTTCTATAGAGTAGGCCTGCCTTGAGAACATATGTTTCTCCAAAACCTTGCAAAACGCAACCTTCCTCCTCAGCTTGCTTAAAACACTCCACTAGAGAGGGGTCTCCCTTTTGTAGCTTAGCTAGGTTGTTAGGTATGGTAACATCAGACTCGGTTAGTTCAGGTTCCCCCAGATCTAGCTCAACATGGTTAGTGTTGCCTACAAGTCTCTTCACCTCCTCCCTACGCCGCTCTAATCTCTCTTTGTCAGTGGGCTTAGGCTCTGCCTCTATGTCAGCAGCTGAAAAAGGCATCTCATTCAAAGCATTAGTCTCTGTCTCCTGCCTTATACGCTGGGTTTGGGCTCTTGTAACTACCCCACACCAAGTGCTGCTCTGCACTAGATCTGACAAAATAGGGACATCAGTACCCAACAAAATGGGGTAGGGGAGGTTGGTGGCTACCCCCACTCTCATCAGATAAGGCTGGTTGTGTATCTCAATATATACATCTGCTGTGGGTAACTCTGTTCTATCTCCATGTACACAGACAATGGAGACGGTTTCATCCTCATCCCATATATCTCTAAGGATGTACTGAGACTGTACCAGAGTATGGGAGCAACCTGTGTCTATCAGGGCAGTGAGTGGTTTGCCATTAAGCAAGACGGTTATAGTGGGCTCGGGGTTATGGCCATTGGTGGGGGAATGATTAGGACGGGGTACCCAGCATAGACTGGTGGTTTTGGACTTTTTCAAGGGGCAAAAGGGGCTAGTGTGACCACGTTCTCCACAATTAAAACACACAACATCGGCCCTGTCAGAATGTTGCCCTAATGGTGGGGCCTTAGCAGTATAAGTCTTATTTTGGAAGGGCTTTAGAATCTTGGCTTGGCTAGTGGTATGAGAGTTTGAACCAACCCCAGTTCCGTCAGACTTACCCCTGCCAGGATGTAAGATGCCTGCATACCGATAGTTGCCAGGGCCTTTTCGTGCAGCAATGTAGGCCTCAACAAGCGTAGCAGCTTCCTCAGCAGTGGAAGGATTCCTTTCTTTGACCCAAGTCCTTATTTCCGGGTAGAGCACTCGCAAGTATTGCTCCAACACCAGAGTCTCCATAATGTCCTCCTTGTTGCAACTGCCAAACTTGACCCATTTATAGAACAAATCCTTGAGGCGAACGTAAAGTTCTCGGGGAGTTTCCTCTACTACTGTCTCACGCCCTCGGAATCTCAATCTATAGGTTTCAGAGTTTATTTCATATTTAGACAAAATTGCCTGTTTGACTGCATTATAGTCCTGTGTCAACATTGGGTCCATAGAGACAAAAGCACTCCGTGCTTTACCAGTCAACAACGGGATAAGGCGTATAGCCCAGTCCTCCTTTGGCCATTTGAAGACTTCCGCCAGTCTTTCAAAGGTGGTGAGGTAATGCTCGATGTCATCGTTGTCTCCCAGCCTTGCCATACGTAGTTCTTGGTCCATCACTCGAGCTGGTTTCCCCGTAGTAGAAACCTCCGCCCTGGTGTGTTCAAAGTCCAGTTGTATCTGGCTGACCTGATGCTGGAGGACTTTGTATTGTTGTTCCCGACGGGCCGTCTCTCTCTCTTGCCTGTCATCACGGTTTCGCTGATATTCCATAAAACTCTCGAACATACGGGCAAGACTGGTGATGGCCCCTTCTCCTCCAGATGAAGTAACTTCAGCAGGGGACGAACCTCCAGTGGCACCTTGTCCCAGCCCTTGCTCAGTGCCCTCCTCAGGCTGACCCCTCAGCTTTGGTGGCATCTCAATGAGCAAAAAAAAAAAAAATCCAGCTTGTTTATGACCAGGGCTATCCCACTTCTGACACCAACTGTAAGGGATGACCCCAGTGGTCTTAGAGGATAATTTTTAAGAAGCTGGAAAGAGGTTCAGTGGATCCCCAAAAGGTGGTTTATTATGATGAAAAATGAGAAAAAAAAATATATACATGGTCACATACTGAAATACAAACAAACAAACAAAACTGCAACAATGTGCAAAAACGGCTACACCAAATAATTTGGTCCAATTTGCAACAGGGTCTTGCCTTTGGCCTTAAACAAACCACGACTGCTTGATAAGCTCTATAGCTCCCTATTTATATGGGCTAACTCCACCCTCGGCCTGTACCAAATGAACAAGCAGGTACCAAACATACAATACATTATACACAAAAATAAAAATAATGAAACATCAAACATTCACAAATAACACTGTGTAAACCCATGGGTACTTAACAACACACAGAAGAAAACATAACAAAAAAAAGGAAATGAAAAGGAAAAATTGTTTAGCTGCTATTCCCCCTCCCCCCAGACAAAACTACAAATGGATCAGTCCAATTAGGGCTATGCTAATGCTACAAAAACCTGTTTGAATCATACAGACTGTTTGATGGTGCAGCATGAGACTAGAAGGCCAACAGCCCAACCAAAGTTTTGGGGGGAATTCGTAAGAAATAAAAGGTAATTCTGACTGCAATTAACTGGGTTGTGAAGTTTTCTTCTAAAAAGGAATAATTGAATTGAACAACATGTTGGAGCAAGCAGACAATATATATACATATATCAGACTCATTTCAAATAGGGAAAACAATTACACAACACCAATCTGATTTAAAAGATGGTAAATGCCGGCATAATCAGGTAGTGATGTGTGCATGTGTGTCAAGTCCATGTAATTCATTTTCGGTCACAAAGCTTAGCTTGTGACAGACAGAATTTTTTTTTCATATCAAAAGTAACCTGCTCTGTCTAGTCTGTCGGTGTCAGTGTCCTCTTTGCTCCGCGATTTTTCTCTGCGTGAGAGCGTGTGAAAAGTGTCAATTCCGTAAAGCGGCTTTCAGACAGAACGCGATTTGCTATTTTGCAAATAAAAAGTTGAACTATTTTTAACTTTGACCCCGGCGTGCTTTGGTCGACGCAGCAACAAAACGTCCCCGCGAGTATTCTGCGTCCTGTCTGAAAGGCGCTTGAGTCTCAAGTTGAATGCGTGAGAGTTGGCAGCCCTGCGGGGGGTAAATCGTCGGCAGCGTTCCTCCTTCCGCCATGCTTCTACTCCATGTGATGATTGTTTACATTAGACTAGAGTGCGCTCTGCGCCGCGTGCACACAGTGCTTATACATGTGGGGATTGTTTACATCAGAGTGCGCACGTGTTTTGCGGAGCATATACGCAGTGTTTAAGCGGTTGATAGAAAATTAGCTAATGCGTGTTCTAAAAGTCTAAATTCAAATCTATTATTTTTCACGGTATTTTGAAGTGGCCGCGATAACAATATCGTGCATATTCATTACCGCGATTTATCGCATTACCGAATACCGGCACATGTCTAGGTGCGGGGTGATAAACCTAGGCCAAACGGTAGAACCCGATACTGGTAAGCTTCGCCCCCGAAAGCGAACCTCAGGAACTTCCTGTGATGAGGATGGATGGATACATGAAAGTAAGCGTCTTTCAGGTCTATTGTGACAAACCAGTCCTCGGACTGAATCTGTGATACAATCTGCTTGAGTGTGAGCATTCTGAACTTGAGTTTCTGAACTCTGCTGTTTAACTGGCGCAGATCTAGAATAGGACGCAACCCTCCATCCTTTTTCGGAACAATGAAGTAACGGCTGTAAAACCCTGACTCTCTGCTGGGAGGAGGCACCCCCTCTATCGCTCCTTTTTGAAGAAGTGTCAGAACTTCCTGCTCCATAACCAGAGCCTGCTGTGAGTCCACCACTGTGGGAAGGACCCCTTGAAATCTGGGCGGTCGAGAACCGAACTGAATTCTGTAACCCTTTTCTATTATATGCAGGACCCATAAAGAAATATTTGGCAGAAGTTTCCACGCTGCCAGAAATTCTGATAAGGGAACCAGTCTCTCGAGACTGGCCTCTGGATTTGATTGAACAATCATTTCAGCGCCCTGAAGCGGCGAACCGGCAGGGAACAACCGAACTGACCGTTCTACAATCCTCCTCAGAGGATTACATGGGGACGCTGACACATCGGTGCCCTGAAACGGCGAACCGGCAGGGAACAACCGATGTGGCAACGCTGCGACTCTCCTCGGAGAACCGCCCCCCGGAGGGCGCCAAAGAGAAACGGTTCCTCGGAATCGTTCCTCCCTGGAGGGGACCACCCTCAGAAGCCTGGCACACTTGGCGTCAGGACTTCTTCTTAGTCCAGGTTCTTTTAGACATGACAGTCCTCAGATCCTGTCTGCCCCCAGCAGGCCTGGACTGCGAACGCCACTCGGGAACCCCAGATTGTGGAGGAGCCCGAGCAGCAACGCTCTGTTTCTGCTGGTATCTGTGTGAGGAGCTCGTAGACGGACGAGGCTGCTCAACCTTTATATTGCGTGCAGCCTCGGGGACATTAGACCGGCGAGGAAGAAACCTCTGAAACGCAGCCGCTTGTTTTTTATTTTCTTGAAACCTATCGACAACACAATTTATAGCATCGCCGAACAGACTTGTAGGAGAAACCGGTGCATCCAGAAGAACAGATCTATCTTTGTCTTTAATCTCAGAAAGATTCAACCATAAATGACGTTCCGTGGCCACCAGGGCTGCCATAGAACGGCCCACAGATTTGGCCGTCTCCTTGGTGGCCCGGAGAGATAAATCTGTCGTGCGACGTAATTCTCGAATTGCATCAGCACTAACTTCCTCACATTCATCTATGTCCCTCAGCAGGTCAGCCTGATAAGCTTGTAATATCGACATTGTATGTAAGCATGCCGCAGCCTGACCTGCTGCCGAATACGCTTTACCCACCAGCACTGATGTATTTTTTAATGGTCTGGTGGGTAACGTCGGGGCTTTCAGTGATGACGCTGACTCGGGGGAGAGATAGCTCGCAAGCGTCTCTTCCGCACGAGGCATCGTCAAATAACCGTAATCATCAATACCTCTAACTTTACTGTAATTACTAGTTTGAGGATTATGAACTCTGAAAGACGCCGGTTTATTCCATGATCTGGACACCTCAGTGTGAATATCAGGAAAAAACGGGAGTTCCCGACGAGGAGGTCGTGATCTAGATGGTAAATAACGATCATCTAGAAGACTCTTTTTTGATTCAACATCAATATCATCAGCTGGCCACTCAATATTTAATTTAGTAACAGCACGAGATAAAACCTCCATCAGCTCCTCATCAGCGGGGATATGAGCTGGCGAAAACTCAAAATCCCCCATATCAACGACATCCAGTTCCTCAGAACTGGATAGCCGCAACATTGGTGCCTCAACCTGGGGAGGAGAAACCGCAGAGCGGGCTCCTTCCTGGGCTGGGACACCGGAACCAGCAGGTAAGGGCTGAGAAAGGGCTGGGCCCGTCTCAAACCCCGCTACTAGATCCATCTGTGAACCCCACGATGCACGGCGCCGCTGTGCCTCGGCAGCAGCGGGACCCGCACCACGGGGAACACGAATCGAACCATCCTCCTCAAAGAATGCCCGGCGGGAGCGGAGAGTTTTCATGGACAAACTCATGCAATGCTCACAATCAGCCCCCTCGAGGACTGACTGGGCATGCTCAACTCCCAAACAAGCAACACACATCTGATGTGTGTCCCCACCCGTAATGAAACGAGGGCAGGGAACAACACAACGTTTGAAATCTTGCTTGCTCGCCATCATGAGATATATATAGATAATATGATCGGACAGACAACAATAAATAGACAAGGACAGAATCACAGAGAGCGCTTGCTGAAGACAACAGAAGCTGGCGCGGTCTGTTTGCAAGGGTGCTTTATAGTTTCCTGGTCTATGACGTCACCTATGACGTATCGGGCTTCCATTGGACTGATTTTACACGTGCTTCATGACGCAATCACGCAGAGCGTTCCCACCGCGTCTCAAACGCAGCTCGAGTTCCCTTGAAAGGGAACCAGCGTTAAAGCCACAAGTTTTTTTTCTTATTCATCTTAACTCATTCGTCACCATTGCGTGCTTTATTTGTCATGTGGAAACGGGAAAACGACATTATAGCCTACATTGTAAATTATTTCTTTATTATTCATTATTTCATTATTTTATGCAACTTTAAATGTGTAGCCTACATAAATGAGAATTCATGGCTCTGGATATTTGTTTAAAGACGGGGAAATATAAAAGATAAAATATCCAGTAAAATATAAAACAAAAAAATGACAATAGCCAATTTCCTTCTCCATAGCTTTTTAGGCTACTCAATTTTATTAAATGAATTATCAGGATGGCATGTACTCTCGCACCGTTGCTTGGCGCCAGGAGCGGTAATCGGGAACACCTGGTTGCGCAATTAGGAAATCCCACGAAGGCTACATGGTGCGTCCTTCGAAGGACGAATAGGCTGCATCCTTCGAAGTCCGCGGCCTTCGAAGGATGCAGCCTTCACATTGGGATATAGCTATTGAGTATGAGTAGGCTCGCTCCCTCTGTCAAAATTGAGGGGTCGAGTGTCTGTTCAAATAAACTTATCTCGCCCACCCACTTGACAAAGTTGAACGCACTTCAAAAATGATTTTTGGGAAGTTCACCAGTGTATGTAAGCCATAGGGTATGGGGAGCGCAGGGCACAACGTAACGCGGGGCTAGTTGTAACACACTTGTTTTAAATACTACTTCCACACATGCCAGCATGACGAAACTTGGTGTTTTTTACTAGTTGCCATTTCAACACTATATAGAGAAAAAATTGCGCCAAAATTCAGAAATCTTTATAAGATATCACTGAACATTTATTTAACCATAGCAAAAGTATTTCTTACTTAAGTTAATTGTTCATCTCTATTTTTTGTGTTTATTTAAAATGAGACAAATCTGATATTATTTTAATCTCCAATCTGTTGTTTAACAGTTGATATAGTTCTTTAATGCTTCGCTAACTAGCAGAAGACACTAGCTGGGTTTAAACCCCAGTTGTGCAGTTGGGGCATGTTGTAACACTGCGTTATAATGTGCCCCTATTAGAAATATGCTATTATATTCTATACTTGTATGAATTCTATTGAGAAAACATGAGAAACATGTAAATAAAGACTGAGAGGCAATGTTCAGAAATTATTAATTATTATTTTGTTTTGAACTATGCTGTATAGCTGTGTTTTCCGGTGTGTTTGTTGTCAAACTCAAAAATGAGTTTATTTTTAATTATAAAAAAATGCCATTATTTTATATAAAAAAGTTAATACTTGTATTTTATTAAGAAAATATTTTGGTTTGACTTGTATATATTTTGTATTAGATCAGATAGCATTTTAAGCTGTCATGTGGTCATGTTACAATGTGCCCCTCACATGTTACAATGTACCCCACCTATGGGGCATGTTGTCACATTTCACTTCCATTCTTTTGGGGTAAATCAAGAAAAAAGTATACACTGTATAAATAAAACAAAACCACATAATTGTACTAGACATGTGGAAAATTATTGTGGGAAAAAATAAATACTCTAAACCCTAAGTAGATTTACACAAACTGAGAAAGTCAAAAAGCATTACGTTGTGCCCCGCTCTCCCCTACTTCTCAATACTCAAGTAAATGCTTCCTAATTTCCTCGTTCCTCAGTTATAATGTTAGATTAGTATGAACATTACTGCTATCTGTCACAGGAACACTATCTGTGTAAATTAACTCTGACCAACATGTCAGCAGAAATTTGATGACATAAGCAGTTACTTTGGAATTGGAAAATCTCATTTTTATTCATGAAGTTTATTTAACAAAGTTCGGGAGAAGCACATTCTGTCTCTCACCTCTGTCCCACAACAGTTTTCCAGGATCCCTCCATGATCCCAAATTTCAAGCTCTTTACCCTATCTGTTTAATATGCACGTGTGAAATTGTGAAATGGTAGCAAGGGACATGCTAAAATGACCTTTATCAGGGGGAAACACATGGGAAAATGTTATGTTGTCAAAAGGAAGCCATCTGAGGAAGGACAAAGAGGAAGTTATAGTCCCGGAACACTTTTTTCTGTAAAACACACATTGCTGACCTGTAAGCCGTCAATATGACTTTAGTATTAAGGTATTGTGGTGTATTTACTGGTGGTAGAATCTATTTGCAGATAATCTCTCACCCCTAAATGACATGTAAGTAAAAATAAATGTGATATTGGTTGCTTTACATGGTCACTTTCATATTGTCTTTTCTAACGGCCATAATAAGCACCAATATGGCCTTGACTTTATGCTGTTAGTTATTTGCCTGCTAAGTACAATTAATGTAAATGAAACAAGCTTGGGTCAGGGGTGTTAACAATATATCTTACCAGAAGAGGGCAACATTTGACCTGTTTTAGGTTGTCTGGGCTTTGAGTGTCATTGTTTGCTTTGGGCAAAGAGCTTCCATGGTGACTTTGATAGTCAATTAAAGGTGCTAAATCTAACTTTTCTTCTAAAATGAATCCTTTTTTATTGCCTGTGTGTGAAGGGGTTGTAATCACACATTACAATGATCCACTTGTCGGGTTTTGCTATTACCTCTGAAGGCCAGTGTTCCTATTTCTATGTGAAGTCTCCGGGTCGGATTTTCTGCGAAATCCATCGGATGTGACGTGCACGCGCGCTCCCGAGCCTCTCTCCTTTTTATATACAGTCTATGCGACGGCACTGCAGCGACATGGACAAAAAACGACCTGCCTCCAGCACAACACAGACTCCAACACAAACTCCACATAAATATAAAAAACAAAACAAAACAAAATTTTATCTGCTGAAGCTTGTCAGGCCAAACGTGAATTGGATCGACTTAGGGCGAAAACACGGATCAACTTCGGCAGAGCGTTTGAATTATGGAGAGACCTCCGCTATTTTTATTGTGATAAATTACAAGTTCCCTTTCGAGGGAACTCAACACTGCGTCGTTGAAAAACGACTCTTTGGGGACGCTCCCTTAGCGTGCGCTTCTGAAGTATGAATGAAACTAATCCAATCCTGATTGGTGTTGCGTCATGACGTAACATGTGACGGCATAACCGGATGTATAAAAAGTGATGCCGGATACACACACACTAGCTTTCGCTCTTCAACAAGCGCTCTGTGTTGAAACTGTCTCTGTCTATTTGGTGTTGTTTGTCTGATTTAGATACAAGTTATTATGGCGAGTGAACAGTTTGTGAGATGTGTGCACCCCTGCCCAAGATTTATCACGGGTGGGGACACACATCAACTTTGTGTGAACTGTTTGGGAGCGCAGCACGCACAGGCAGCTCTTGAGGGATCTGCCTGTGAACACTGTAAAGCACTATCTATGAGAGTGCTGTGCTCCCGCTTGGCTATTTTTAATGAAGATGGCCAAGCTCGCGATCCCTGCGGTTCAGGTCCCGCGTCCGTTGAGGCGGCGCGGAGGCTTAAATCGTGGGGATCGCAAAAGGATCTCGCAGATGAGAACGAGACTGCTAAGGCACTTTCTCGTTCATCATCTGGGGATTCAATAACGCTCGTTCACGGTGCAGAAGCCCGCACTGCGGCTTCTTCTGCCCGTGACGAGTGCCCGGTGTTGGAACTATCTGCTTCTGAGGAGGTGGATGTTCTCAGCATCGGGAGCGAGGAACATGAGTATAACTCGCCAGCTCATGTTCCCGCATATGAGGAGTTGGTAGAGGTTGTGACTCGTGCTGTGGCCAGACTCAACATCAGCTGGCCACAAGATAAGCAGGAAGATTCTCGTCACAGTAAATTAGATGAGAGATTCCTGCAGCACAGGTCACAGCCTCAGCGCCGGGGTTTGCCATTTTTCCCAGATCTTCATAAAGAGATCGCTAGATCCTGGGAAAAACCCCACTCCTCTCGCATCTCATCTCACACATCGTGTGATTATAGTAATGTGGTGGGTGCGAGGGAGGCGGGGTATGGCAAGATGCCGCAGATGGAGGAAGCCTTGGCAAGTTATCTTTCTCCTGAAGCGGCATCTTCGCTTAAAACCCCGGCGCTGCCCAGCAAGCCATGCAGAGAAACATCAGCATTGGTTTGCAGGGCATATATGGCGGCTGGTCGGGCTGGTGCGTCTCTGCATTCGATGGCTATCTTGCAGGCGTACCAGGCCGATCTCCTTAAGGATTTAGATGAAGGCGAGGGTCCCACTCCATCAGATATTGCAGAGTTAAGGAAGGCCACAGATTTGTCTCTCCGGGCCACTAGAGAAACGGCACGTTCTATCGGCCGTTCTATGGCAGCTATGGTGGCTACGGAGAGGCATCTGTGGCTCAATTTATCGGGAATTAAGGATAAGGATAGATCCTTTCTGATGGATGCGCCGCTTTCGCCTTCTGGCCTGTTCGGCGACGCAGTGTCTACTGTCGTCGACAGGTTTCAGGAGGCGAAGAAGCAATCTGCGGCGTTCCATCAGTTCCTCCCTCGCCGCTCTGGGTCTTTTAGGAGGGCTGGTCCAAGTGGCCAGCCACAGCCGTCAACCAGCTCCTCACATCGGCAAGAGCAAAGAGTTCTAGAGCCCCTCCCTTGGGAGCTTGGCAACAGAGGAAACACTCTCAGCCGAAACCCGCCGGCCAGAAAGGCGACCTGAGGGCCGTCATTCAGGCTAAGAGAGCGGGGAAGAGGTCCTAACCGAAGTGGTAGGACCTCAGAGGGCTGTCCCTCCCGCGGTGAGGCAACCGAGGTTGTTTTCACAGCGGAGCCCTCGGGAAAAAGATGTGATCCCGCCATCTTTGATGCTTCGGGCCACATCGATTTCCAGCGAACACCCGACAGGGTGTCTGTCACAAAAGTTTTTAAAAGAGCAACCACTATGTTCACAAAATGTTTCTCATCTAGCTCCTGCCGTTCCACCGTTTCAGGAAGTCGAGAACAGTGCTCAAGAGATACCCGAGACCAGTCTCGAGAGGCTGGTTCCCTTAGTAGAATTTCTGGGAAATTGGCAAAATCTTCCAAATATATCTATGTGGGTCCTGAATATAATAAAAGATGGTTACAGACTGCAGTTCGGTCACAGACCCCCCAAGTTTGTGGGGGTGGTGCCGACTACAGTGGTTCCAAAACAGGCTTGGGTTATGGAACAAGAAGTACAGACTCTCCTGGTCAATGGGGCCATAGAAATTGTTCCCCTACCAGACAGGGAGTCGGGGTTTTACAGCCGTTACTTTATAGTTCCAAAGAAGGATGGAGGACTGAGGCCGATTTTAGACTTAAGGCATCTGAATCTGGCTCTGAGGAGGTTCAGGTTCAAGATGCTCACCATTCCCATTATAGTGAATCAAATCAGGCCTGAGGACTGGTTTGTCACAATAGACCTAAAAGACGCCTATTTTCATGTCTCCATCCTTCCATGTCACAGGAGGTTCCTAAGGTTCGCTTTTGGGGGCAAAGCATACCAATACCGGGTCCTTCCGTTCGGCCTAGCACTCTCTCCCCGAACATTCACAAAGTGTGTGGATGCAGCTCTGGCTCCATTGAGACTCCAGGGCATACGTATACTAAATTACATCGACGACTGGCTCATTTTGGCCCAGTCGCGGGAGATGGCAGTTCGGCATCGAGATGTCGTCCTTGGTCATATTCAGAATTTAGGGTTGAGACTCAACATCAAAAAGAGTGTGTTA
Source organism: Tiaroga cobitis (assembly GCA_030578255.1). Lineage (NCBI taxonomy): Eukaryota > Metazoa > Chordata > Actinopteri > Cypriniformes > Leuciscidae > Tiaroga > Tiaroga cobitis. The sequence continues at coordinate 14,187,526 of CM060605.1, forward strand.
GAACCAGTCCAGAAAACTACTTTTCTGGGTGTGGTATGGGATTCCGTTACGATGCGGGCACAGATGTCTCCCGCACACATCGAGTCTATCCTAACCATGGTCTCTGGGATAAGACTAGGCCAGGCCATCACTGTAAAGCAATTTCAAAGACTGCTGGGCCTCATGGCAGCGGCATCAAACATAATACCTTTGGGCCTTCTCCACATGAGGCCCCTTCAGTGGTGGCTGAAAGCCAAGGGGTTTTCCCCCAAGGGGAATCCGTTTCGTATGATCAGAGTAACGCGCAGATGCCTTCGTTCTCTGTTAATATGGAAGAAACCTTGGTTTCTGTCCCAAGGGCCAGTGTTGGGAGCGTCATGTCAACGGAAAACCGTTTCGACTGACGCCTCCCTCACTGGCTGGGGCGCGGTCATGGACGGCCGCTTTGCCAGGGGTCTGTGGCAGGACCATCATCTTTCTTGGCATATAAATTGCCTAGAGATGTTGGCTGTTTTCAGGGCTCTGAGGAGCTTCCTTCCAGACATCAAAAGTTACCATGTCTTGATACGTTCGGACAATACATCAGTGGTAGCTTATCTGAACCGACAAGGGGGACTCAGATCGCGCCCTCTGTGCAGACTGGCGCATCAAATTATTCTTTGGTCCCAAGGGAAGATACTGTCCATCAGATCAATGTATATTCCAGGGGTTCAGAATCAGGGAGCAGACGTCCTGTCGAGGCAGGGGCTGAGGCCCGGGGAATGGAGACTTCATCCAGATGTGGTGAAGTTGATATGGGAGAGGTTTGGACCAATGGAAGTGGATCTGTTCCCGTCTCGAGAGACGTCCCACTGCCCACTTTGGTTCTCCCTCTCACATCCAGCCCCACTGGGGTTGGATGCCATGGTACAGGCTTGGCCGAGGCTTCGCCTGTACGCTTTTCCCCCGATCGCTCTGCTCCCGGGAGTCCTGGAGAGGGTTCGCCAGGAGGGCATCAGTCTACTTCTGGTTGCCCCGAGGTGGCCGGCCCGAGTATGGTTCTCAGACTTAGTGTCACTCCTGATCGACCAACCATGGCAGATTCCTCTGAGGAGGGATCTGTTATCTCAAGCAGAGGGCGCAATATTCCACCCTCGCCTGGAGATGTGGAAACTGTGGGTCTGGCCCCTGAGGGGGCTCAGTACTTAGATGCTGGGCTATCAGTAGCAGCAGTTGAAACCATACTTAGCTCTAGGGCCCCATCCACTAGGAGATTGTATGGCCTTAAGTGGAATGTGTTCTCTAATTGGTGTAGAGAACATAATGTAGATCCAGTCAACTGCCAGGTAGCTTCAGTGCTGGAATTTCTTCAAGACCGCTTTTCCGCAGGTCTCTCCCCATCCACTTTAAAAGTATACGTGGCTGCCATTGCGGCTTTCCATGCACCTTTAAATGATGGGCCTTTGGGGAGGCACCAGCTGATCATACAGTTTCTCCGTGGTACTTGGAGGATGAGACCGACAACCAGGTCCAGGGTTCCATCCTGGGACTTGGCAGTGGTTCTCGAAGGGTTATCCCTGGCCCCCTTCAAACCACTTCAGTCGGCTTCACCGAAGGACTTGACTTTTAAAATGGCTTTTCTGTTAGCTATTTCCTCTATTAAAAGAGTAGGAGATCTCCAAGCCCTGGCAGTAACGCCGGCCTGCTTGGAGTTTGCCCCTGGCGGAGTAAAATATATTTTACATCCTAGGCCTGGTTATGTGCCTGAGGTGCCATCTAATGTGGCACAGTCTACAGTTCTTCAGGCTTTTCACCCTCCACCACATGTGTCGGCAGAAGAGGAAAGGCTTCATTTGCTCTGTCCTGTCAGAGCTTTGAGAGTTTACCTTGAGAGGTCCTCTTCCTGGAGGAGGTCGGACCAACTCCTAGTGTGCTTTGGATCACCTAGGAAGGGATTACCTGCGTCTAAGCAAACTATTAGCAACTAGATGGTTCAGGCTATTACTTTGGCCTATAGGGTGCGTGATTTACCTTCACCCTTGGCTGTTAGGGCTCACTCTACTAGAGGTATAGTAGCCTCTAGGGCCCTTCATGTTGGAGTCCCCATTCATGAAATCTGTGAGGCAGCCGGTTGGGCTTCTCCTCACACTTTCATAAGGTTCTATAGTCTGCACCTCCCTAGTACGCCAGGCGCACAAGTGCTCTCGTCCTAGCTAGTGCATTTGTCAGTTTCACTCTAGGACAGGTTTCGGTGCGTGGCTTAGTGGGTATTCGTTCCCCAAAGAGTCGTTTTTCAACGACGCAGTGTTGAGTTCCCTCGAAAGGGAACGTCTCTGGTTACGACTGTAACCCTTGTTCCCTGAGAAGACACTGCGTCGTCTTGCCACGCCCCTCTACACCTAGGAGCGGCTTGCTTCATCGCGAGGCTAGTGTGTGTGTATCCGGCGTCACTTTTTATACATCCGGTTATGCCGTCACATGTTACGTCATGACGCAACACCAATCAGGATTGGATTAGTTTCATTCATACTTCAGAGGCGCACGCTAAGGGAGCGTCCCCAAAGAGTCGTTTTTCAACGACGCAGTGTCTCGTTCCCTTCTCAGGGAACAAGGGTTACAGTCGTAACCCAAGACGTTTTCAGATATGCTGAAATAATGGTAAACTGTAATGAAATAGCAAGGTAAACTACAACATATCACATTGTTTATAATACACATTTCATGTTCAGTACAGTAATGTTACTTCCTACGATCTTACTGTTACACTGAAATTGTTCAGTCTAGCTCAGGGGTCTCCAACCTTTTTTCAATTGAGAGCTACTTTTTAAAAATGAAAGTGGCCGAGAGCTACTCATGTAATACAATACTTAAATCTCGTAAATAATGTCTCATAACTCTCATATTAACAGCTATCCAAACTGTTTTAGACCTAAAAGAGTTTTTGTAGGCCTATATATGTCACCCTTAAATGTCAGAGAAAAGAACAGAATCAGAGATTATTTTTTTTATAGAAAATTGTACTTTGCATATTATACTGTAAACACATAATTATAGTTGATTTTATAGTGGATCATAACTAGAGATGAAATGGCATGAAAACTTCATTTCATGTTTATAGTGACCAAAATGTTCACGGTTATCACAGAATTAATAAAAAAAAGTACTAATACTACTAAATAAAATCAATTCACCAAGTTTTATGTCGAAAACCAGCAAATAACAAAAAAATAGTATCAATATGCACTTTTTGTTTGCATAAATATTAAAATAATAACATTAAAAATGATGGCCAGATTTTAAAGGAGTGTCTTGCAACATGTTATCTACTAACATGTACAAGTTCAAATAAAGTTTTGACAAAAAAGGTTTTATAAAAAGATAAACCTCACATATTTTAGCCTTTAAATCAGTTTTATACAAAGAATGAGTCAAAAAAGATAAATTACTGACACTTACAATGCACATTAGCTTATCTTTTATTATTAATAGTAAAATTCGGTCCGATTTTCCCGTGGCGTCTGTCGTTGCACTGCGCTCTCCACAACGACAAAGAAGTTTTAATAGCTAATGGATTTCCGCGACCGAAAAAACGCTTGCTGTAAGATTTATTTACGGAGAAGAGAAAAACACCCGTAGTGTTTGGGTGCACCCCCATCCTTCATGTTGACTGAGCTTTCAATGTTGTTACGGAAAGGGTGAAGCTGATTGGTTGGTTCTTGTCACATGACCTGCGGTGTGCTTGCGGCATTCTGAAAAGTTGAGATTTTCTCATCTCGCTGCGCCTGGAAAAAATGAGCGTGTCGCTTCAATTATGAGCGCGCTTGCCCACGCGCCTACATTTGAAATAACGAACAGTTAATGTGAACGGACCCTTGGCGAGCTACCTCCAATCAGGCCACGAGCTACTGGTAGCTCGCGAGCGACGTGTTGGAGACCCCTGGTCTAGCTAATCGTTTTCGTTATCATATTATACAGTCACCTTGTTGACATTGCTGATTGTGAAAGATACACGAATAGTTAGTGAAATATGCCTTATGCTATAACACCACAAATGTAACGTTATCATGGTACGAGCATGGAGCATTAGTTCAACATCAAGCTGATAAAAGTAGCCTATTATTGTAATGTTGCAGTGGGAGTTTACATGAGTTTCCAGCATGTTGTGTGATCCTTTCTCCGGTGTGTTGAAAGTCTCAGTGTGGCCGGTACCATGAGTGCTCGCTCTTGTGTTCGAGCACGAGCGCTCTTGTAAAAATTGGTTGCAATCTGAAACATCACCGATAGAGGGCGCTAAAAAATACATATAGCACCTTTAAGTGTATTGAGTCGTTGGTTACAAAAAGTGTGTGTGTGTGTGTGTGTTTCTGTGAGGAATTATTTGAATTATTTTGACAGAGAAAAATCACGAGTAGTGAACAAGTTGCTTTTTTTTTTTTTTTCGTGGATAGGTAAGGAAATTAAATACTGCATAGACACTATCAGTGTAATTTACTTAAATCTCAAGAACGAATTACACGAAGAACTAGACAAGTAGCCAAATGCACATTTAAAATAATGCAAGCATGTTCAATAGGCCTATATTATTTTGTGTAATAAAAAAAAACAAAAACAGAAATACAATATCATTGTCATGATTGAGCTACTGTAAGATCATACAAAGTTTTAATATAGCCTAAATGATAAAATCGAAACGATTTAAATCATTAAAAATGTTTCAAAATGACAGTTGGACAAAGAGAATATAGTTGTTATGATGCAGCAGACACCAGGGGATCCATACGCAGTATTTATTAGAAGAAGTCAAACAGGCAGGGATCAAATAACAGCAAACAGGGCAATGGAGACAAGGCAGAGACAAACCAGATACAGGTAAGGATGGCTGGCGCGAAACAGACGTTCCGAAGCTTTGCGAGATCCCGAAGCAAAGATGATTCGAAACACTGATCCGAAGCGTGATTCAAAACACCCACGTCACGTGACAACGGCTAAATGAAGCGTCTAAGTGTTTCATCAGGTGGAGTGCTCCGCCGAATCAGGGTTTTATTGATTGGTCGGTTCGGGAACAAATCACACAATCACACAGTATAAAAGTTTTGTCAACGCATTTTCATATCGTGGGTTTTTGTGAGAGGAGTTTGGTTTTGAGATAGCGGATTTTTGGTGATATAGTGACATTTATAGTGCGATTTGTTTAGTTATATTTAGGATTTAATTTACATTTACACATTGACTTAGAGACACACAGAGTACATATAGTGACGCATTAATAGATGCATTGATAGAAATATATATATATATATATATATATATAGATTAATAGATAGATACATATATTACAAAAATACAATAATAATAAAAAAAAACAACACATTTTTTTATTAGCTCTTTGTAAAGGTTGTTTCAGATCAACACCTGCAAGTGACCACTAGGTGTCAACGTGGAGACAGGTTTCGGATTGATTCGAAGCCTCGAAACAAAATGGCACATTTGCTTCGACTGTTTCATTGCTTCACGAAGCCTCGATCTGCCCATCACTAGATACAGGCAGAGGGTCAAGGCAGGCAGCGAGAATCAGAATCCAGTGAAACAGTCCAGGGTTAGTGATGTGACATCTGAAGCGAGGCTCCGGAGCTTGTGTCGAGCAAAAAGGGGCGTTCCAGATGAAGCCCCGATTCGAGGCTTGTGTCGTTTCCGTGAAAATCACGTGACGATAACAAACGAGGCCTCGGATTGTGTTGAATACGTCATTGCTTCATTCTGAGTATCGCTTCCGGATAAAAGTGGTTCGAAACCTCGCGCCTCTCGTGGGTTTTGCAGTAGGCGTTTGCATTGGTGTTGAAGTGTTGGTTGTACGAAGTAGTGAGTAGCGAGTTGTAGTAGCGAGTTTGTAGTAGCATAGTTATCATTATATATCATAGCCTGTATTATATATTATATTACATTATACTTAGTTTAGTAGATTATTAGATTATTAGAGTAAAGTATACATAGTTCAGTAGATTATTAGAGTAAATTAGCCTATATCTAGTTCTAGTTGCTATATATATATACATATATTGGTAGTAGTGTTATTATTGTATATATATATATATATATATATATATATATATATATATATATATATTATTGCTATTATTATTATTCTAAGACTAGACTGTAGGGAAAGCCTTAGAGTGCAAACGTTAAAGGCAAACCTAGAGCCCTTACAATGGAGCCAGCAAGAAAGAGGAGAACTTCTCCTGTCTGGGAGCATTTTGAATTGATTGCTCATAACAAGGTTTGTATACATTTATAATCATCGGTGCCCTGTGAAAGGGTGTTTTCTAAGGCTGGAGAGGTGGTTTCCAAAAAGAGAAACCGCCTCAATCCAAATACTGTAAAAAAACTTTTGTTTTTAAATAAAAATCAGTAAAAATGTTCCCATCCCTGTTGCAGTTTGCTGTTCCACTCCCAGTTCCATAAGCACTACATAATTGTACTCCCAGTTCCATAATCACTACACTATTGCACTCAGTCAGCACTGCACTCAGTGATTTCTTTACACTCATTTGGGGCATTCACTGTCATCACTAACCCAAAGAACTACTGAATACAAAGTTATGTGTGTGTGAGTTGTGTGTGCATAGGTAAACACAAGCAGAGTAAAAAACTTTATTTAATACACAGGCAATAGAAAAAGGGTGTGCCCACACCATGACAATTTGGTTGCTCAGGATGAATAGATTTGTGTGCGATACATTGCTTTGCACAGCAGGTGTCACTAGGGAGCACACTGTTTCATGAGGCTTCAGGTAAACGAACCTTTTGGTGAACCAATGGGCTGGAAAGCCTCAGTGGTTCAGGAAGCCTCATTTGGCCATCACTATCCAGGGTCAGGGCAGGCAGGAAAGGGTCAGCAACGATAAACAATCCACAGGTCAAAATACAGGAAGCAAACACAGGAGGATAACGCTCAGAATAGCAACTAACAGTAAATCAAGACTTCGCAGTGAGTGAATGAATGAACATGGTATAAATAGATAGACTAACAGGATGAGACACAGGTGAATGCAATCAGTGAATGAGGTACAGGTGAATGTGATCAGTGATAAGTGATGGTGAGTCCGGACAGTGAGTATTGGGAAATGTAGTTTGTGAGTGATAATAGTCCTATCTGGAGTGCCCTCTGGTGGCTCTCAAGGGCACTCCAGCTGGTGACCGTTACAATAGTGCTTGAAATTATTTGACCATTTTTATTTTCATTTCTTGCCCCCTATTTTATTGAAAAGGAGCAATGAAACACCATGAAACTAGTCGGAAAACACCAGTACATACCAAATGTAATAATGAAACCCTGTGATGGGCAAATTTCAAGCACACTTCCTAGTGTATAGCAGCACTCAGCAGTGGTCAACCAAATTTTGGCATAAACAAATTGATGCTTAAAACATTTACATTTCACCATTATTAAATAGAAATTATACGAAACAAGTGCATTTTTGATTACATCGTAGGTACAAATGTCTTTTTAGTCAAAAAAAACTTTTTCAGATGGCAAGTTTAAGAGCTTTTGATAATATTTCAAAAAGGATCATATAGTGCAGATATTAGTTGCAAAGGGTTTGCTAGTTCGTATTTGATTAGTTTGATATACAGAACCACACTGAGTGGGAAACCTCTGTGCCAACACTGTGCCATTTTCTTTTTGTGTTGTTTTCACTGACAGATTTGTTTTTTGCAGTGTCAGGGGTCAGAGACCTTCTTATGGCAACGTCTGTAACTCTCGTCTAAACCATTTTAATCTGGGTAAATCAGTGTTCTATCAACAGAGTTAAACTTCAACCTCATTCAGTGAACCTTCTCATAGAGGCCATGTGATGATCTAAGTTGTATTTGAACTCTAAACGATCTTCCACGACTCACTGATATCAGACAACAGTTTTCTTTGTCTCGGTGCGCGTTGCTCATTTCTCATGTTTGTGTACTAGATCTAATATAGGTATGCATATGCATTGTGTCTAAATATAGATACATGCCCTAGATATTTATAGATGTGAATCCTGAGTCTGTGATTCACCCTGAGTCTGACCTATTTACATTCTCAGACCATAACATACATTTTAAACCATAATTCTCCATTATTTTATTTTATTTTATTAATGGTGGCAGCAGCTCAGCATGCAAGATATGACTATTGCTGTTTATGGTTTTGCTTGGTGAGATGATCCTGTTTAAAAATGTACAATGGCTATAATAAGATCACGGCAAATCATTTAGAAACGGGGCTGACATGTTTCTAGCTGCTAAATAGCTTTTACCCAAAGCAGACTTGTTAAATGAGTTTTGTGTCATGTATCATGTGATTTGACCTCAGATCAGGTGTGTGAAAATCCTTTGGTGAGAACACAGATCTGGTCCAGCCTTTTCTTTTCAAATAGTGAAGAATATAACTTCAAATGGAACTGAATCTAGATGATTAGTTTCAGTTTAAGCGCACTTTTCAGGCCTGGTTAAACGGTGTGAACTGGGAGGATATTTCAGTTCTTTAACAAATAGGAAAGTGAAACATACAGACCAAGGAAATCAAATGTCAGCCACTTTTCAGTTTTCTTATAAAGTGTGAGAAAGCCCGTTTTTTATTAGTTTATACTTTAAAAGCATAAGAAATAAAAGCATAAATTATTGGAAGTTACTTCAGCAATATTTTATATATACTTTTTAATAAATGTTTTATGACTTTATACTACGATTTAAAAACATAGGGTTTGTTAATTATATAAAAGAGTAAATTAATGGAAGTTAATGCAACAATATTTTTAATACACTATTGAATTACTTTATACTTTGCGATTTAAAAAACGTATTTCTTATTTTATTCACAATCTTTGTTTTTTCTTCGTTTTTCACATTTTTATTTTATTTACATTCTCTGTTTTACATTATTATGTTTTTGTTTTTGTGAGTTTTATTCACATTCTTTGCAGATCATGTAAAAATAAACAAAACAGCAAAACTTCATAAGAGTAAAAATACATAAATAAATAAAAAATATGCATAAGAGCTCAGTAAGTCATCGTCAACCACACCCAGCCAAATTTTAAAGCTGGTTGCCTGTACCAAAAAAAAAAAAACCTGCAAACAATATGTGTAAAAGATAGTCCATCAATAATGTATAAAATAACAGGTAACACTTTATTTTGGTGCTCCCCAACAGATATTATACTGACTATAAGTAACTTTGCAACTATGTCAACTTAATCCAACTCTAACCCTTCCAGTCTACTAATACTCTACTAACAATCTAATGAGAGTTAGTAGACATGTAGGTGCAACGGTACTTATAGTCAACAGCATGTGTAAAAGGGACCATAAAAATAAAGTGTAACAAAATAATGTGCATCGCTGTGCTTGTATTATCACTAACCACTGCATTAAAGACTATAGTCACAGATATACACAAACACACGTGCATGTGTTCACATGTTGATATGTAAACCTGTAGCTCAGTATTGAGAAGCAACTGTTCTTGACGTTTATAGAAAGTGTTCATCAAAAACAGTAATAACTTAATGAGCTATTGCTAACAAAAATTTCCTTTGTAAATACCAAGAAAGAAATATGTTAACTCTGGTACTCCCCCGATGTAATGTTTGCACTGGTATTTCCATCTAAATTTGGAATCATTAGTAGTCAAGTCAAGTCATCTTCATTTATATAGCGCTTTTAACAATGGATTGTTTCAAAGCAGCTTTACAGAGATAAACATAATTTAAGGTAACAGATTGTTTTGGCGTTATAGCGGTTCTTGAATAATGTTACTTCCAGCCAAAGTTAACTTTGATTGATTCACCTCCGTCGAAATGATCAGACTTTTAAACGCGAACCTGTGATTAACGCTGACGGCGTTCACATGCTCATTAGGAATTGATTCTATAGTTATGTGCTTTTTAAAATATGTGCGCAGGTTTGTAATTCATACAACCCAGCCTAAACAAACTACTTTCTTGCCTATAAATTTTGATACAGAATTTTGTTTTATTTTATCACTTCGGGGTACGCGAGCCGGAATTCACAACGCTTTATCTGTAGAGTGGGAAAGGGATCCTCCATAGGGAGAGGATAGTTGACACTTCAGCACTGCATTGTCATCGGGTCCAGGCGGATCTCCTTCGTCAGATCTGGACACGGCCTGGATCCGGCAGGCTGCGGGAAAACCTCGGGATAAACAAAGACACTAATATTAGCGTAAATGCCATTCTTCTTATGAAGTATAGATTCATGTTCTATGTTTACACATGCTCATGTACACGCAACAGTTTTCACTTAATGCTATACGTTTCAGAGAGAGAGAGAGAGAGAGAGAGAGAGAGAGAGAGAGAGAGAGAGAGAGAGAGAGAGAGAGAGAAAGAGAAAACATGTTGCTATCTTAGAGTGGGGGAAATATCTGCCATCACGGAAGACTGACTGAAGCAAAACAGAGAGAGGGGAAGTTCACAGTATAAATACATAGAGAGTCAGTCAACCACTCAACCTCACTCACATGAGAGAGAGAGAGAGAGAGAGAGAGAGAGAGAGAGACACGTGTGGACGGAAATGAAGAGAAACTGAACATTGAGCTGGCTCTGTTCGAACGGTTATTGTGTTATTAGAAACATTTTGCGCGTGTGCTTGTATGGAACTGGCCTGGAATGTGTTGTTGGATATGATTCTCAACTGACATAGACATGGATTGGATCTCATGGATTTCTTTTCTGGTCACAATGATGCACTTCCCGGTTTACATAGCAAGTAAGTGAGTTTTGATTGATTAGGGTTTTTTTGGGGGCTCACTCTTCATTTTGAAAGGTGACAATAATAACAATATACTGTACTGTTACACATTAGAAAATACTTTTATTTTATTTGTTATATTAAATAATATTTGTCATTAATGAAATATGTCCACAATACTGAAATAAAAATACAAGAATACGAAAGAAATATAAAGTGCGCGCTTGACTTGAACTGTAGCCCCAGTTTCTGTCACAGCGATGACGTCAGTGACGTAAATTCCTAAATTTTTTACTCAACCCCCAACCAACTATGCCCAGGCATCGCTATTACATTGTATTGTATAGCATTGTGTAAGTTATTTTTGAAACATTTTGAGTAACGGTTCGCTTGATGAAGTAGACATCATTAGCAAATTGACTGAAAAAAACAAAAACAAACATGCTATGCCACCTACATCTGGAAAGTACAGCTGATGGACAAAACAGTACATCAAGTGTGAGAATGCTGCTATGACAGGAACAAGAGCAAATAAACCACTTCTTTATTGGGAAGAGAAGAGTCTGGGAAAGTCTGAAGATAATTCTGACAATATTTCTATTTTGTTTACAGGTGAAGAGCTAGACTTTGACATATGGGAGGGAAATGTAACTGTGCTCTGGGATCCCCCTGAAGGAGCCCCCATACATGCCCTTTATCAAGTAAAGCAAGCACCGTAAGCAGTCTTAATATACAGTTTCACAGTCTACTAAACATATTATTTTGGTTTTCCTTTTTGCCTACCTTTTTTGCTTGAAGTAAGTTTACAGTACTCCAAAAACTAATGTATTTGTTTTTTTTTCTCTTTTAGGTATTTTGGTCATAATTCTTCTAAGTGGGACATTGTGCCAGAGTGTAACATGACTACAGAAACTAGATGTGAACTTGGGAACTTATTATTTAAACCCGAAATGAAAATAAAGGTTGAATTGCAAGGAAATGGCAACTTTTCCTGGTCAGTGGTTAGAAGAATACGTTTGTATCTGAGTAAGTAGTTCCAGGACCGTTTCATTGTGTTACTATAGGAAAACAACTGTTTACCCCCCAAATTAAATAAACTAACTGAATAAAACAGCACTAAATTAAGCTAATACTCAATCTTTTATGTATAAAGAACATCAGGTTTTAGTGTTTACAAAAATAAGGTTTGTTTATTGGCATCAATGGTTACATAAAAAAAAACCTTTAACATCCATGTTCTTTCCATGTTTTAGGTAAATTATTGGCTCCAGAATTTGAGCTGTCTTTCACTGCTAATATGGTGAAGGTTAAGATTCACAGAAAGCCATTTCTCCAAGACCTTTTTAAGAATGGACCAAGTTACTCTGCCATTCTGTATCCCAAAGGACAGGAGAGTCAGGTTGGTTTTTTTAGTAGACTAACTACAAAACTACTAAGTAGACTAACTCCCTCACCTTTACAATAAATGAACTTGGTTGTTATATTGCATGGCGTTGGAATCTCTAAACCTGTATTGTCTCGGATGCAGGCTATAACAGTAAGCGATGATGATGACGAAGATGGTGAGGTGGAGTTCACTTCATTACCATTATGGCAGGAGTATTGTGTCCTTGTAAAAGTGGAGATGATATCTGGTGATGTGAGCAACACCTCATTACCACGGTGCATACATCCATCAGCAGGTATGCATTTGAATAAATAAAAATCTTCTTATTTTACACAGCTCTCTCAAATGGAATAAGAATATGACTGGTCAATATAACATAATGACTGCTAAAATGTATATTTCACTGTTGTATTGATTTATTTAGTAACTAGTATGTTGCACAAAATAAACTCCTTCAGGGTGATACTGATACAAGACCTTATTCTTTGCTTTTTGTTTTTTTGTGCGGTTGTTATTAATCCTTTGGGAAATTTCAACCACTGAGGCTTAATGTTGATTCTTCTTGTTTGTCAGATATGTCTATGGTGATCTACATGGCAGTTATTGGTGTTGTTGGAGTTATGACCTTCTTCATGTTTGCAGTCTGTTTCTTCTTAAGGCGTCCCGGTAAAATGCCGGCTGTTCTGGTGAGTCAACTTGGTGATATTTAAATAATAAATGTAGTTTCATCAAAACCAAAAGTGTTAGAGCAAGCCAGTTTCATGCTCTTAAAAGGGGAATGAAATCTAAAGAAAAGAGGCTCAGTAGTGTCAGTTCTCCTTTCGAGGAACAGTTGCAGAAATGGAAATGCTGGGGATTTACGTATGATTTACGTACATGATCTCATTGATGTTTGGTTTGGTCCATGATAACACAATACCATTTAGAATGAAACTATTTTGGCAATCTCTGGTTGTCATATCAACTCAAATACATACACTTGTGTATGTGTATACACTATTGTACAAAAGTTAGGGGTCGATACTTTTTTTGAATATTCTTGTGAATACTCTTGTGCTCACCCAGGCTGAAATAATTTTATAAAAAAAAACATTGAAAAATAAAATGTAATATTGTTCAAATTTATTTAAAATTGTTTTCTATTTGTATTTCAAAATGTAAGTTATTCTTGTGATGCAAAGCTGAACTTTCAGCAGCCATTTCTCCAGGCTTTAGTGTCACATGATCCTTCAAAATCATTCTAATATGCTGATACAGCATTTATTATAAATAGACATCTTTTGCAACATTTATAAATGTCTTTACTTTCACATTTGACTTTAATGTATCCCTGCTGATTAATAATATTTCCTTTTAAAGAAATATATTTTTTTGTTGTTTTGTTTTGATTTACTATTAAGCCTCAACCATTATTTGATCATATATTATTGTCCATCAGAAATCCGCTGTGAATGGATGGCACCCTATGCATGTAGGATTCATCCACGTGGAAACCGTCACTGACAAGGGATGGGTGGTGAACACAATGGCGGAAAAGAGTAAAGCGTTTTATGAGGACGAGGAGCTTTCTGAGGATGACAAAGAGAGAAGAGAGAGTACAGACAGTGGCGTAAGTGTGGGCCAGCAGAACTCGCTTAAGAACAGAGGCACAGACGGACATACGGGAGATGAGGACAGCGGCTGTGGAAGTCTGACAGGAACCGAGGACAGCGGTATCAGCGGTGGAAGAAGAAGCCTGGAAGAGCTCCCTTTCCTGGACGGTGGAGTAAATAGCAGAAACGGTAAAAGAAAAGATGACAGTCGCTTGGGAATGGTAAACAAGGATGATTCCGACAATCTCCAACTGGCTGAGATAGTAGTTGGTGGGGATGGATATCGTAGTCAGAGCCCTTCTGCTGATGCTGAAAGTAAGGTGACCGTTCCACATGACGTAGACACTAAAATGGCCTGCCCTAGCAGCGGTTATCGGTCTGGTCACGTGACGTGCTTGTGTTCTGACTTTGAGACTTGCATTTGGTGCAAAACCAGGAAGCTCCTAACAGACAGTGGTTCATTGTCTCATGAGAAACTCAATACTACCGATAACGACAATGATAGACCAAGCTATTTGAAAAAATCACCTGTACAGACTGTGAATGCGCTAGGACTGGGAGATTTGTCCTCCCAGTCAGATGAGAACTCAAGTGAGTCATCACTATTCATTACATGTCCACTACTTCTACAAGAGCCCTGCCAACTTGACACTTTGCCTCTTACATTAGGAGACGTAGAACTAACATTCACGTGAGATATAAGACTTGTTCATGAATGTGTAAGCAAATATGGGCCGAACAAAGCGGATCTGCTTCTCCTCCTGCCGTTTGCTCCATTTTTTTGAGCAGAGAGATGCTAAATATGGCTGTGTTGCTAGTACTAAGCCCTCAGAATAGGAGCTGTCCCTCAGAAGTGTGACTTCCTGCAAGCACGTGAATTTTCCCAGACAACAGTTCATATTGGGACCAATGTTAGCACGATATGGGATTGAGTTATGGGCCCTACATGGGTTTGTTCTTTGGGTCCATGTTGGCCCTATCTGAATTAGCCTATATTAATCTAACCATGAAATGTTGGCTGGGGTTTTGAATGTGATGGAATGATGGTAAAGGTGATGTTGTTGATGATAATACTAATAATAAATATCTAGATTTTTACATTTGATGAAAATAAGTGGTGCTTTCCCATTCCCAATTTTTCCATCCACACCCTCCTTTCATTGCTGTGTTTGAGCATGTTGTTTAATGGCCCAAGTTAAAAGAGTCTTCGCATCCACCTGTAGTGAGTTTTTTTACTTTAAAAGTGAACAAAAAAAAAAAAAAATGTTAGTGTCGTTTTAGTCAGTCAGGAAACAGGAATTAAAATGTTTTTTTTTTTCCAAAAGATCCAAATGTGAAACTGTTGAATCTGCATTTTACCAACAAGAACATATGCAAATTATGATGCAAGAATATCCTTTGTGAAATTCTAATTTAATGAGATATATGTAAATACTAATGACACAGGAAAACCCAGCACTTCCTCTAGTGGAAACCCACGAAAACCTGTGACTGTTTGCACATGATTTCCTCTAACAGCATATCAGCATATATGACAACCACAGTCACTTCTAAAAAGACAACTCCAGTTAAATTTTGAATAAAGATAAGCTAACCCAAACCCTTATCCAAGTAAAGCCCTGCATATAAACACATCTTCCGTAGCAAAAACTCACAGATCTTGTGCAAACCCATTACTCAGTATTTCCATACTGTCACTGCGCTGTGACGAAACACAGCAACTGAATGAGAGAGCGAAGCTCTGCCGCAATCAATGACCTCCATCTTCAGATAGGGAAGGAAACAAAAAGTACTTTACCCACATCAACATCTCAGTCTCAGATTCAACATGCTGTCACCCAAAGCTTAAAGGGTTAGTTCACCCAAAAATGAAAATTAAGTCATTAATTACTCACCCCCATGCTGTACCAACCCCGTAAGACCTTCGTTCGTCTTCGGAACACAAATGAAGATATTTATGATTAAATCTGAGAGGTTGATCACTCCTCCATAGGCTCCCTAAGGGAACGAATCTTGACGGCCCAGAAAGTCAATGAAGAAAATGTTTAAATAGTCCATGTCGCAACAGTGGCTCAACTATAAGTTTATCAAGCGACGAGAATACTTTTTGTGCGAAAATAAAACAAAAATAACGACTTTATCGACTATTCCTTTTCTTCCTTGTAGGCCTGAAACGAGACTTCAAGAGATTTCCACGACGCATGCGCGAGAACTGAACTGAAGTAGTTGAAGGAGATCGCAATTCTCACGCATGCGTCGTGGAAATCTCTTGAAGCCTCGTTTCAGGCCTACAAGGAAGAAAAGGAATAGTCGAATAAAGTCGTTATTTTTGTTTTATTTTCGCACAAAAAGTATTCTCGTCGCTTGATAAACTTATAGTTGAGCCACTGTTGTGACATGGAATATTTCAGCCCGTTCTCATCCTTTGGCGTCATATAGGTGACGCCTGACAAAACGTCGAAATACTACGCACATGGCACCCTTTAGCGTGAATATAACACGCGAACCCAAGGCGTCATAAAGTTGACTGGCATCCTTTAGCGTGAATATGAGACGCAGACCCCACCCCACACCTAAACCTACCCATCACTTCGCGTGTTATATTCACGCTAAAGGGTGCCATGTGCGTAGTATTTCGACGTTTTGTCAGGCGTCACCTATATGACGCCAAAGGATGAGAATGCGTTGAATATTTAAACATTTTCTTCATTGACTTTCTGGGACGTCAGGATTCATTCCCTTAGGGAGCCTATGGAGGAGTGATAAACCTCTCAGATTTAATCATTAATATCTTCATTTGTGTTCCGAAGACGAACGAAGGCCTTACGGGGTTGGTACAGCATGGGGGTGAGTAATTAATGACTTAATTTTCATTTTTGGGTGAACTAACCCTTTAAGGCTCCATTCACAATAAAAGAGAAAATTAAAAACTCTCGTGGAGATTCCACAATATGGAGAGAAAAAAAAAACACTTTATGGAGAAGTGTATCTTTAGGAATAGTTCTTGTCACTGTAATAATTATCGGATAATTTATAGATAAAGGAAAGTGATGATTCTGATATGGACTCAAATACAACATGAGCATTGATTTGAGTATTTTCTTTCTCTGAAAGGTCTTGTGTTAACAGTCATTTGTAGAACAGAAGGTACCTTTGCTTCTCATCTCAATAGCAATTAAATCAGTTGCTCAAAGAAACCACATAACTTCATCTGATACAAAACACAACAACATTTATACCCTCCTAACGCTACATGTTCAATTCTGAAAGTGTCTGGCGGATGCATGGTGGAAACAGTTCTCTTTCTGTATTACAGACTACTGCACTGAAATCAGTAAATGGGCAGTAAATAATATTTAATTTTGTATAGAAAAGTCAAAAATGGGCATATCTGGAGAAAGCCATCCTTTAGCACTCCTGTTCATCTACTGTTAGGTGTTTTCAAACATTTTACAGCAAATGGCCCCAAAATATGATGATTCCCTTTTCTAAAATATAAAGGTAGCTTTATATTATTAGAAAAAAATAATATTGTAATAAAAGAAAACATTTTCTAAACATAAACTTTTTTTCCCATCTAACCACTATTAGATGCATAACCCTGAGGCATTGTTAGTTCACTTTAAATTCATTTGTATAGAGCTTTTCATGTCACAGTTATGTTCAGTTTGTCTTTGCTATCATCGACTTTTAGTTTGTTTTCATTCATTCTTCATTCATATTCCTTTGTTTGATTTTCACGCCACTCCTTTGTTTCCATGGTCACCGCCATTATGAGTTTGTTTGGTTCAGCTCTGTTCTATTAATCATCTTTGAGTCACTATTAAAGTTCTGTCTTCACCCCTTCACTGCTCCTGTCTGTTCTGACAATTATTGATATTAAACTCAAATTGGAACCTTATTCTTCATCTTCGTCTGTTTACCTGCAACCACCCGTGATGACCGGACCAAATATGGAATATGCTGCAAGATTTGCTGGTTTCTTTAGTTACACGCAACAATTTTGTCCAGGGGTGTAATTGCAGCCAATCACAGAGCGTGTGAACACAATAGCCAATCAGAGGTGTTTAAGAATCCGTTCAACAGCACTCAAAATGCTAGAGGGAAATGCTGGTATTGTCACATTTAAAAAAATTAGACAACACCATAATAAATACTTTGGCACACTTTTGACAACACTATAATAAATATCACTCCAACGCAGTTTTAGAGAGAACAAACTACTTCTCGCTAAAAACAAGGGCTGTCAAATTATTGCGTAATTCTATTTCAATCATCTGTTGCAGAGCAAGTATGGACTTGATACTACCATTAGATACACATACACTCTGCTGTGAGCATGTACATGTATGCTGCTGTTGCATGAATAGACAAACATTAATCCTGTAGCAGATATGCATGTGGTACTGGGGGATGTAGAGGGTTTCAGAAGAACTCTGATAGTGCACTGCAGGAGTAGCCAAACAACTAATACTGAACCAGACTATTTAATGTTGAGCAAGCAATCTCATTGGCTGCAGAATCAGCAGCGACCAATCAACTTGTTCCATGAAGTGGAGATGTGATTGCTTGCAGATTGCATGGAAAGGACCTATCAGCTTGCGAAATGTAGTTTCATGACAGAACTATATATATATTTTTCCATTAAAGTAACACCAGGTAACTTTTGCTCTCGGGGTTCCCCTACAGTTGGGAAAAAGTATTGTCCTCTACTACTGTCATCCTACATGCATGTGCATTTGTTGACAACCATGATAGCCCTGAACAATGTAGGAGGAGGTCACATGCAGGTGTTCTGCTTGCGTCGCGTGTGAAATGTCTTCATCCCAGGTACAGTGGCATATATTTCAGCATGTCATATGAATATAATTTCATGTTTTTTTTTTTCTAACGACAAATGATCGCGATGATCACGTTTACAAGCCAGTGTCATTATAGTAGCCTAGTCTATTGGTTACCGTTTTACTGAATCTATGTGATACTTCAATGCAATGTTTGAGTGGTAGATAATAACCAAATTCGTCATCCGAAAAAATTGCGACAAGAATCCCGTTTGCCTCTGTAGCTATCAATAATCGGAAATTACACAATCAAGTAACTTTACACATGTAACAAATGAGAAGCTATGAACACAATGATAATATTAATAATCTTCCTCCTTTCTTTGTACATGTTGAGTAGAGTACACTTTTTATGTCAAACATTTGCTATTTGCATTTCATCGATTGCAAAGTTCAAATCAGAACGAGAATGCTAGCGATAGCTAACCATCAAAAACTAGAATATCGTTTAGCTACTAGCTACCAGATTGATAATTCGCTACTCTACTATCATTACTTGATTCATGAAGATAAACGGAGGATAAGATAGCTTCCGTAACATAGTCAGGCAGACAAAAAAACAAAAAACAAAGAGATAGTATGCAAGCAATATACCGTATATACCCGAATATAAGTCTAGGTCTCTGCTCGCTTGTCTCCATCCGCTCTGGCATCTTCTGTGAACGGCGCTTTTTCTTGTGCGGCTCGAGCAGAGTGGTTAAATCCATCCCGTCGCACTCAGGACAGCCGCAGTCATGGCCAATATGGAAGCGCATATGTGCTGGTCTCACTTTCTCTTTCCATGACTATAACATTTGGCTCGCCCGTCCGATTTTAAGGAAGGTGGTGGAAGTGACGTATATGCCGTAAAGCAGTCGAATTTTGTAGTTCACTTTGTTCGCCGGTTACTACCCGAAACCCGAAGTTTAAAAGTACGATTAAAAACGCTACAGACCCCGTCAGGCTATGGCAGACGTCTCATTCAACCTATTGTAAGTCGATGTACCATCACAAGAGACTTGGAAATATATTATGAAGGTTGAAAAGTTACCTAGTGCTGCTTTAACAGTAATTAAAAATGGAAAATACAATAAAACGATGAGGAAAAAGCATAAATTCAATCTGTTGATCATATAAAGCGACCGTGTCTCAGAAAATTTGGACTAAACAGCTCAATTCATATGGATTTGTTTTACGATCTCTTAATGAACTGTTTGAAGCGTCAAAGTAGTAGAATAGCTGTCAATGGAGGGAGAGAAAACTCTGATTTCATCAAAAATGAAGATCTTCATTTGTGCTCCGAATATGAACGAAAGTCTTACAGGTTTGGAACGACATGAGGGTGAGTAATTAATTACAGAATTTTCACCTTTAGGTATAGTAGCCTATAGTAGCAGTTCACAGCCGTTACTTGATCCGAAACGCCAACTACCCAAATCGGAGAATAACAGAAAAAAAAACCTAGATCTCAAAACCCACACACTGGAAATTCTACTATAGAAGAAATACTAATCTTCTCATCTAGTGACCTTGACAGACTGCCTTTGTTTATCTGTGTCACGCTTTAAAGGAAGGATACCTACAGGTTAGAAGAAAATGGGACAATCATGGAGTTTTTGTGGGTTAAGTTGACATCACCTTCCCCCAGTATGCGAACAATCAGCTAGTCATGACAGCAGTTTCTCAGCGTCCTTGCCGCCCTTTCAGATAGTATCCCACACATGACCGAAATTTGGAGCATACAAAATATATCAGGGTTTGCCCCACCCAAAAATGTAGATATGTATATAAAAGGTAACCACCTACTTCCATGCTGTTATCAACTTTTAATGAGTCAATAAAGTAGACAACCATGGAATGACATGCTAAACTTCACAACTTCATTGTGTAAGATTATGCGACATTCAAAAAGTCAAAATGTTCTGACACATGCATGGCCTGATGCACAGCTTGTGCAGAGTGCCAGAGAGGAAGTGAGTAGGAAGACCCGATGAGGAATGTGGTTTTCTTTAGCTGTAGTTTCTCAGTAGCTCTGTAGATCTCAGACTGCTAAAAAAAAAAAAAAAGGTTCAATTGAATGCATTGAAGTTGAGGTTCCAAACATAAGTTCCTCTTGAAGACAGCATGCCAAGTTTGTTTACCATTAATTATTAAGACTGGATGGGCAGACAAGCTCGTGAACTAGGCTGTCCTCTGTGACCCAACTGTGCAAGTAAAATAAATCCAAAAGCTGGTTGTCAGGGGCGCCTGTGAGGCTTTATCTGAGGGTATACAGAAACCTGACCAGTTAATAAAGTGTATCCTTGTATCCTCCGGTAGACTGCTTAAAGAGGGATTCAAACCGGGCTTTCTAGGCGGTTGCGATAACAAGGACGCTAAAGAGCGCAGCCTCCAGTGCGCTTCTTGAGGCCAGGGGAGTAAGGTTTACTCGCAGGGCTCTTAGTAGATGGTCTTCATTACACCCACCCTTCTAAACCTCACACCCATCCGGCTCATGGCACCAATGTAACCCCTCCGCCACTACTCACACCGCTCCCAGCAGGATTTGAATGGGCATTTCCGGCAGTTTCACTAATGTCACCACACCTTAACGCTGTGTGTCACTACATTGGCAAACTCTGCTCAGTGCCACTTAAAACGCTACAATGCCTCCACTTTGGGACATGTCTTAAGTGGGTGAGGGTTACTCATAGCAGTTGGCTCCTAGATATATATATTTTACTTGATATTTGCGTAAAAGTGAGCATCTCTCAACTTTTGGATGCCCTCATCCGCTCTCAATGCGTTCTCTGACCCGCTTCAATCCAACAATTCACAGCACGTGACTGATGCTCAACCTCCATAGGAATTAATTGAAAACCTTAGCACTGCTTTGCTCGCTCCATGCTATAGGACATTTTTATTTTTGTTTTACTTAATATATATAATTAGTGAATATGTCACTGTAAGGAAAACAACCACGATTCTTAAAAAACATCTTCTGTTGTGTTCCAGTGAAAAATAACAGCATGTGGGTTTTGAATGTCATTATAGCAGATAAAGAATCAAGAATATTTTTTATTTTTAGATGTACCATTCCTATGAGTAATCAAGCCACCATGTGCCAGTGTCTGAAGTTTTGAGAAAGAGTTTTTTATCATCCTGTGGGTGTGTAAGTTGCACTGCACCAACTGTTTAGGCATGGTGTCACAAAAGTTATCGAGAGACTGCTGAACCATAGATGTTAACTGCTGTTTCTCACTTCCTACAGACCACCTCCTACAGACCACCACCATGCTCCTCGCTTGCTGCATGCCAACTCAGGAAACAACTGGCCCAAATGTTTGCATGAACTGCGTCAGTTGAACAACTAATGAAGTTTTGTCTGGCTTGCGGTTTAGTGAGCTGTGGTCAAATGCTGTCAAGAACTGAATCAAATGAAAAACAAAACGATTATCACCAGAGATTAAAGAGGAAATGTTGTTAAAGAGGAAACAACCACAATAGACGAGGTCCAGAAGTCAGAAACCACTAGTAAAAATGCTTTTACAGTATTTTGCAAAATGCACATAATATATTTTTATATTATGAACAAAATAATTTGAGTTGAATTGAAAAACATGTATTACATTTTATTTGTACGATGTATGATCAATAATGAAAAAAATCCCATAATTTACGATAATTTCTGAATTTTGTGACACTTAAAAAGGTTGGTCATTGTAATAATAGGGATTCTATACTCATATACTCATAGCTGTGGATCCTACGTCTACCGTCATGATTGTGAGGAGAACGTGAACGTGGTGTTACGCATGTCTTCCATCACATCTCACGTTGCGTTTTGTCGGCCAATCATCATGGAGAATGACTCTGACGAGGAAAAGTTAACATTCCTGCCGCGGGGCTTAGAAGGCTGATAGTTTAGCAATATAGTAATTTCCAGGTCGTGTTAAAAAGTTGTCGGTCTAGATAAATAGCTGTATTCTGTACGTTTAACTCGTGTACGATAATTTTCTTCCAAATACGATAATTTTGAGCTTCTGGTACGGTACTTGGACATTTCCAATCTGGCAACACATGGCTGTCGGTTAGGCTATTAGAACTAAAAACGTCCACATAACACACTCATGGGCAACAATCACTTCCCTGAATATCTGCCGGCTAAGACACAAATAAATATTACCTTACAATCCATCTGTTTTCAAATCCACATCTTTTGAATATCACAACATTGATGTCTGTCAAAATATAACGTGCACAATACAGTATTTATGAGAAGCAGAGTTCCAGCGAGTACATGCATTCAAAACCCACACAAACGGATGTTTTGCTACGTCATCGCTTTCCAGGAAGAGGGAGAAAATGGGGCCTGAGCATAGACAGTAAAATAAATGGACACAGCGACCCCATGATGATTTCCATTACACGAGAGTAGATGTTAAAACTTCACGCTGATTTGTACTCTGCTGTCGCCAAGATGAGCACAAACTAAGACGTAGCTTTACAGTAACCTATGCTTCTTCAGTTTACGGCTGGTGGATTACCCCCTTGGGCCTGAGCGGCTTAGTTAGAAACATGCTGTCTGTTAGAGACAATAACCCGCATAATACATAACGATCGGAATGATCCGGGAATAGTGAAATACTTCACACTGCACGCTAAAGAGAATAAACACCAATCCAATAGAAAAACTTAAACTTAAACTTAAATATTGTTTAATGTGTTCTTTTTGACGAACATTTTTTATTTAATAACTGATTCTGACATTCCTTGTTTGAATATTTTCAATAATTTTTTATTCTTGACTGATCTTTTTTCCCCCCATCATTTTGGCAATAGATGAACTGTTAAATGAGTGATCTGGAGATGAGTCCCTACTCTCATATGCTGATGAAATATAATAAACTTGACAGGTGATTTAAATAAAATGTAGGCTACTTTGAATACTATCTTCTGATTTGTTCAAAATAATAAGGCAATTCAAAGTTTGATCAAATGTTTAATTTTCCAATAAAGGACGATACATTTTTACATGATTTCATACATGTATTTACCCCTTAGCAGATTTTGACACACACGCGCGCGCACGCATGCGCGCACACACACACACACACACACACACACACACACACACACATATACATTAAACCACATTTTCCTTGACATCAGATATGATGTATAGAAATACAGATCCAAATCACATCACACACATTATATTGCTTAACAGTCAATATGTCATTTGTGAGGACCTCATTACAATCACAATGAGGATGATGTGATCGTTCTACTGAAACCCAAGACTGATATTTCATCCGTGTATATGGTGACATTTGAGGTCATTTTTATGTGGAAATGGTTCAGCTTGAGAAAAAGCCTTCGCTATGTTTTTGTGGTGAGACTGAAAAGCAAGATATGGAGACAAATTTTGAGTCAGAGAATGAGAAAAACAAAAGAGAAGCGTTCTCAATAAAACAAGTTGTGCTGCGTTTCCCTAGCTGTGGGAAAGCGATCATAACAAGTTATGAATCATCCTCATCACTGACACCTCGTCACTTCACCTTCACCACTATAAAAAATAAATAAATTGACAGATGTTAGCACATCATAACATGGAAATAATTACAGTTTACAAGTGCTGTAAAGAAAGAAAACAAGGACTAAATTAGATTCTTTCAGGATGCATGTAGGCCTATACTATTTACAGGCATTGAGAGAATGATATATGAGCAGTGATGGCCGTTATTTCTTGTCAACGATTCTGCTGATTGAAAACGGAGGCAAATTCTTCATCCCGACTTTCCTGTAGAGATACACACAATTTAAAGTAAAAAATAAGCAACCAATCATTCCACATTTATTCTGTTAAACAGAATACCATTAACACACACACAGACGTTGGGTTTTCATGTTTTATTGGGACTTTCTATTGACAAAGATTTTTATACTGTACAAACTGAATATTAGATCCCCTAACCCTACCCCTAAACCTACAAAGAACTTTCTCCACTTTTACATTTTCAAAAAACATATATTATTTAAGATTTCAAATGTTGTCCCCATTACATAGGGTTTACCTGAACCACACCCACACACACACATAAACAAACAAATATTAGTCAGTTCACTTACTTTAAAATTTTGTCTTTCACCGAATGGTCTGTTAAGGAAAAAATGGAAGCAAACATCATAATTTTTTTCTCACAGTTTGCTCAGGGACATTGATTAATTATTATTATTTTTAGACAGTAATGAGGATGCTGCTTACTTTTGCGCTTGCAACGTTTGATTTTCTTGCAGCATATCTGCATCAAACATATCAGCAGGAACAATCCCAAGATCCCAAACGCCACGGCTATCCCAATCGATGTGGAGCTATCTGCAAGATTTTTATTTATTTATTTAATTCTTTATTTGACAGGGACAATGGACAGTAAAAAAAAACTGCCCCAGAATTAGCAACAAAGCTAAATTTTATGGCGTTATTTCCCTGTCAAATGTCGAGAGCGCATTATTGAAGCGCGAAAGTACATTAATATAATGCGCGAGCGTGAATCTCAATGCTCGCGCGCGGAATATAATGCGTGAGCGCGAATCTCTCTGCTCGCGCGCGGGAACTGGGCGCGCGCTCTCAGAAACACGCTGCTCTTGTAAGAATTTTCTCTGGGCTCGCTCAGAGAATATGCCTGCACTTAGAACGTGTTCAGTGCAATCGCGAAGGTCTCCTGTTCGCTTAAAGTAAGCGTGTATGTGCTTAGACTGTGTCCCGTGCGTTCGCGCATGTCTACTCTTCTCTTCGATTTCTTTCTCTTTGCTCTTGGCATAAACGCTGTCCAAACGGCAACGGCCAATCAGAAATTGCTATTCCATATGTTATGTAGGGTTTTTCCCCTTTTTTCCCCTTTTTTCTGCTGTTTTGTAAAGCACTTTGGCCAGCCAGTGGCTGTTGTAAAAAAGAGCTATATAAATTAAAAGAACTTTAACTTGTGAGTGTCATTGGTTGTTTTTAGTCATAATCATTGTCCTTGTGTTCCCATTGTCTCTTGACTAGCTTTGTTCCCAGTACCATTGTTGGTGATTCTATGTTTAGTCCAAGTTTATGTTCATGTTAGTTTCATATTGTCACTTCAACCCAAATCGGTTTATTGGAATAATACTTGGGTTCAATTCAACTCGACTACATTACACATATTATAGACATGATTCTTACACATATTATAGACATGATTCATGGGTCTTTTTTTAAATTATCTTTCTAGATCTTTTTGTATTAATTTTAAAATCTGAAAGTTCTTGTTTTAGATTCTTCATATAGGCCTATTATATAGGCCTACCTTGTTATAATTATTAAAACCTTTCTTAATGTTTTTTTATTGAATGAAACGTTTTTCATTATCTTAGAAAAACATTAAGAGAACGTTTATATAATGGGAGAATTGAACGTTTCAATAACGTTCTTATAACCAAGCAAGAACGTTAATACAACGTTTATATAAAGGGAGAATTGAACGTTCTAACGTTATTATAACCAGGAAATAACGTTAATACAACGTTTATATAACGGGAGAATTGAACGTTCTTATAACCAAGAAATAACGTTAATGCAACGTCTAAAAAACTGGACGTTTTGAAATTCCCTAGAACATTCAGAAATAACATTTTTATAACTTAATGGGAACGTTATGAAAACGTTCTTATAACCTAAAATTGTTAGCTGGGGAAGAGGAGAGATTCGCGATTGCACTGAACACGTTTTAAGTGCAGGCATATTCTCTGAGCGAGCCCAGAGAGAGAGTTCTTACAAGAGAAGTGTATCTGAGAGCACGCGCCCAGCAGAGAGATTCACGCTCGGCACATTATATTCCACACGTGCGCAGAGAGATTCACGCTCGGCACATCATATTCCACGCGTGAGCAGAGAGATTCACGCTCGGCACATCATATTCCGCGCGGGAGCAGAGAGATTCACGCTCGCGCATTATATTAATGTACTTTCGCGCTACAATAATGCGCTCTCGACATTTGACAGGGAAATAACGCCATAAAATTTAATCTGCTGTGCCTGGGCAGTAAAGTACATTACATTCCAAAAGATCAAAAAGACCATTACATATGATAAAATCCCCCCACAAATGAAAAATATATACGACATAATCCATCACATAACAATAAAAACTGCAATCCAAATTACTACCGTACATCCCCTAAATATACATATTATTAACAGCTCTTAAAAAGCTGATGACCAAACTCAGTTACTCTAAAATGTGCCTCACAGTCTCCTCTTGACGAAGCTCTTGTTTGTCTTAAATTTTCTGTACGCGAAGAAACAAATGCTTTTAAGGATGAGGGTGCAAGAAAATTAACAATTTTGTACATTAAAGCTGCAGTCCATAGCTTTTTTTGGGTTAAATATTATCCAAAATACAAACATATTTGAGAAAATACAAAACCAACCAGTGTTCAAAACTATCTGCTTTCCTTAGCTCGATTCAAAGCGGTTAACTTAACCCTTTGAAGTCCGCACCAAGAAAAAAGTGATGGAAAAATGTTTTGTTTGAATTTCTTATCTTCTTATGTCGCTAGTAACCACACTCAATGTATTTTTTTTTCAACACATACCATAATTTTTAAAATATCGGCCTCTACCAAATGGTTGAGATGTCACTTAATGGTAATAAATGGTACCGGAATTTATACACATTGCCATACTTTTTCATTGCCCATCATAATTTATGATCAAAACCTTTTCTAGTCTTGACAAAACACATTGTCAGAAAGGTCTGAGTCTCAAGGTTCCATATTTTGTAACAGAAGTGATGTTTGGACAGAAATTTATTAATTTGTTACAGCAGAATGCATACAATTAAATTGAATGGAATTTATGTTATTTTTGGTATTACGCCTAAACCTCGTAAAAGAAACTACGACAAAATCTCATGAGAACTTCAATTTTTGTGATATCAACTTCAAATTTGGAACACAACTTGGTTAGATATATGGCTTTGATTTTGTAGTAATTTTATAGGAAAAAATATTTTGTAAAATATATATTTTATATAAAAGAAAAAATATTTTGTACAGTATATTTGATTTAATGTAAATTTAAAACTTCCATAACTTTCTCATACTTTTATTTTTTGAAGTGCTTTTACTTCAGCAATAATCTACTGAGTGTTTTCTTTAAAACAAGACTAAACTTAGGTCTTTATTTCAAAGCATACTTGAATTACAACCAAGTTTTAATAGTGCATTGTAATGTCCATTCTCAAAAAGGGGGGGGAGACAATTAACCGTTATGTGCCAAATCAACCGTTTGGTTGAGCATGTTTTTGAAAAATTATTAAAAATATACTTAAGTTTTTTCATAGCACCAAAGTACAAGTAACATCATTTTGTAAAGTTAAGGCTCTTACAGTGTAATATGTAAAAAAATTATGCTTAGCTTGCAAAATTTCACCAAAAACAGTTCACATGGCTGGGGTGATTTATTTGTTTCTGACATCCATGTTAGAAGAAGTGTTGTGACAAGTGCTGTTGATTGACACTGTGACATCTAGTGGATTTTTTTTTTGGCATAATATTCCTCAACCAGATGATAGAGATGGCTCAATCAGTTTGAGTTAAGTTGGGTACTCCTCTCAATAAAATATAGTGACTCAAAATGTGCTCAGTTACTCAAATGTGCTCAGTGACTCAAAAGAAGTCAGTTAAAGGGTTAATAATGTTTTTAATTCCAGTGGTACTGATGGATTTCCACGGGAGATTCGAGCATGTCTTTGCGTCATTACGTCACATCTGTACACATAAAGAAGGTGTGTTGGCTAGTAGGCTATATTGCGTGTGAGGATGTTGGAGGTGGAGATTTATAGCCTTTTCTCACAGCACTTGATATAATTAAACTTATCAATTTGATGGCAGATCCAGAAAGGTTCAAACGAAAATAACCAGTGACAACAGATTCACCCGCTGTAAAATGCAAAAGACTTCGGACTTCGGAGTGGCTACTTACAGAAAAAAAAGAGACTGCAACCGGACCCATGCGAAAACAAGGATACATATCGGAAGGTGACGCTGACGGTGTTAACATTAACAATTTGAGAACAAAGTATAATTTGCACGGTTTTGCGTGATATGATAACTTATAAGTGATTGTTAGATTTAATCAGCGCGATTTACTGCAATGTCAGAACCAGAACAAATGTGGATGTTTCTTACTTGTTCAGATGACATTTTCCGGTGAAAATTCTTATGTTGGTCATACTTCCAAAAAGAATAATCTGTGATTCTGAATGCCAGTATCATCCACATCGGCGCAGCGACTGACAGACACACACACACACACACACTCTCCTCAAACACTGAGTTCATCCGCGCTGTGCCGTGTCGAGGGTGTTGAAGTACAACTCACGTAAAGTTGATAATTCCGCGAATAACTGCAATTGCAGATTTCGAACAGAGATGGCGACAAAGAGGAAAAACTGCGGACTGCAGCTTTAAACAACAATTGTAAAAAAAAAAAAAAATTATTTAGTTTAAATGGCTTTTGAATTATAAAACAATGATGATATCTATCTATTCTTGTCAAATACTTTTAAAGCACGTTTATATAAGGTATATAAAGGTCTAAGAGTAGATTTTTCCTGCTTGTGATCATGAGTAGGCTACAGTAAGAAAAATTTGAAAAAAAAAAAAATCAAAGAATGCATACATTCTTGCAGCTTCTATTGAAAGTTGACGCAGTATAAATTAAAAATTTCTAAGGTTTCTTCAGAGGTATCACTGCGCAGACAATTTTTTTATATACTTTTCAAAGCATATACAAATATATGATAACTGTCTAAGATAACTCCAAGATATTTAAATTCTGGCACAATTTGCAATTTTTCACCATTAACTAATCTAATTTTAAATAATATGTAATGTTTAATGAATTTTAAAATACATACAGGCAGTTTTCTGAATATTTAATGTTAAACAACACTTCACATAACTCAAAAAACAATGGTATCAAAACTATAGCACACAATTACTTAACAAAGCACTATTACAGACACAGACTAAATTTCACAGTGACATAAACCTATAAATTTGACTTTCGTCAGTACCTATTATGCCCATATTTTAAAGATATGTAAAATAAGTCTCTGATGTCCCTGGAGTGTGAATGTGAAGTTTTTATTTCAAAATACCCCACAGATCATTTTTATAGCAAGTTAAAATTCCCACTTTTTGGGGGTGAGCAAAAACGTGCCGTTTTTGTGAATCCCTTTAAATGCAAATGAACTGTTGCTCTCCGCCCCCTTTCTAGAAGACAGCAGCTTTAAGAGCTCTTTGGCCACAAAATATGACAATCTCACACATTGAAACTGTCTGCAGTGTTCAGCCTACAGAGCCAGAGCTACACAGGTATAGTTTAGTTTAATTACAGTCATAACTTATGCTGTCATCTTGCTTTTATCCACTATTAGTACAAGATTGTTGTAGCAGACCCCGTCCAAACGATGGCCAAAAATTTACTGATGAGTTTTATGAAGTTTATTGTACATCACACAAAATATCTATGCTAGTAGGGCAGATCGTCACCAGTCATGGGCGGGGCTTACTCTTTCTAATGGTGTATTCACACCAGGAAAGTCCGATAGTTCACTTGCTTTGGTCCGGACCAAATAAGATTTTTTTTTTTTTTTTTTTTTTTGGTACGGTTCGCTTTCACACTGCTCTTTTTGCAAGTGAACCAAAATTTGTAAGCAAAACCACACGTGTGCTTAAGGTCATCCATTCATTGGACAGAAATTCGAACCGTACCAGAGTTCGTTTGGAACCGTACCGAGACCACCTCTTCAGCTGGGTCTCGGTTCGGTTGTTTGGTCCGCACCCGAGTTCGATTGCTGTATTCACACCTGCCCAAAAGGTCCGCACCAAGGGGGAAATCGAACTAGAGTTCAATTCAATCGAACCAAACAAGGCAGGTGTGAATACACCCTAAGAGTAGGGGGAATTCTGAAACCAGAGATTGTTAATTATTTATGGGGATAAAAAAAGTATTGGGCGGAATTTTTATAATTAGGCTGGTTGTTTACACACACTGTAGACACACATCTGTGTGCAAACACCGTATAAAAATGAATTTAGCATAATAGTTTTCCAACTTGTGACTAATAGTTTGACAAAAAACACAAACACACAGCACAAACATGGACACAAACATAGTTGCAATACTATGTAGTATTACAGTATTATATACAGTATTATTCCCATAAAGTATTATTCCCATACAGTATTATTCACATAACAGTACAGTTAACCCTTTAGGCGCCAGAGGTTTTTTCCATAAAAGTTCGATTTTGACATCTTAATTTCACAAGGCTCTATCTTAAAAGTGAAAAAAGATAGAGACTTTCTGTAAATTAGAGAAATATTAAGGATGACCTAAAGTTTATTTAGGGATTACATTTTTCCATCTAATTTGCATATTATGACGTCATATGGTGGCAGAAATCTTGGATTATAGAAGTTTCATGAAAAGTCACATGTTTAAATGATAAAATGCAGCATATCTTTCCCCCCAAAATGTCCATCACCTTCTGTATGCTATATTGCACAATACTGAATGCTCAGGTATATAGGAAGTAGTAAACAAACTGTGTAAATAATTACTAATAAATGGTAGAACAAACCGTATGCATGTAGTGGTTGGCCTTTTGCTGTAAAGATTTTCCATTTACTACATACAGTAAGCACTCTGATTCCATGTATGGGGCACATATATATTATTCATATGACACACAAACACAAGTAGACAAGACCTGTTTAGTTCAAAAGATCACTCGCGACGGCAAGGCATCATGAGTGAGATGATACGAGCAGCGCGAGCGCGGCCAGATCTGCCTCGCGCGTGCGCCGAGTATGCACATTCATTGCGACTCCCCACCCTGCCTTCACGTTGCCCCCTAACTGTACTATGAATACTTCGACCTCGTCTAACATACCCAGTGATAACAGACAAAGTCTCCACCACAATACTGTCGCCGCGATTACGGAGAGGCTCTGATAAAATGCCTCACTCGCACACTAGCTCCGCTTTTGATCGCACTGATTCAATGCGCTCTAACTCGAACATTTTGTACAGAAGCTTGATGGGTTTTTTTGAGTCTGAGATGAAGTATGACATGTCTGCCATCCAGTGGAGGGGAGGTCGAACGAAATTTGACACCCAATTTGGCAAAATCAGCCGTTTTATTCAGTGCCGCATCTTGTCGAGTAAACTCGACCGTGGCGCCTAGAGGGTTAACAGTTAACAGTACAGTTAACATAACAGTATTCACATAACAGTACCCCATACAGTATTATTCACATAAAAATAAAAAAAAGCTCCTCTAACCGGAAGACCACATTTCTTAATTACACAGCCGGACAGTAACGGAGTACATTTACTTGAGCACAGTACTTAAGTACAATTTTGAGGGATCTGTACTTTACTCGAGTATCATTTTTGGGGAGTACTCATGACTTTACTCAAGTACATTTGAGAGGCAAATATTGTACTCTTTACTCCACTACATTTCTATCCATAACCGTGAGTACCCGTTACTTCTAAAAAAAAAAGAAAATGGAAAAAAAAAAAATCTTGGAAACCCTCAATTTGTAGTTTCCCTCTCAAACGTGATTGGATTGTGCAGGCGCCACTGATTGGGACAGCCTATCAGCAATCACCTTCAGCTTTCCGCCAAAGTCAACTCCATGGTCAGATTTAGAAAAGAAACGAAACCATGGACGAAACAATGGATTAAGACGCAGCAGGTCCATCCCGTGAATGTGCCAACCCGTGGCCCCACCTCGCCAGACTATTTAAATTTTCTGAATTTTCTGAAATTTTCTTAAATGTTAAATAAAGCAACACGGTAAAAAGATGAAAATGACTTGATTTTACTTTCAATTCCTTTTACATTCTCCAAGGTATGAACATTAACATTGTTCATAACTCCATGTAGGACGTTTCTGTACATAAATGTAAGCACTGTGGCAGTTAATGCAATATTTAGAAAATGTACTCTTGTACTCTTGATACTCAAGTACTTTTAAAAACAAGTACTTCAGTACTTTTACTTAAGTAGACATCTGACTGTAGTACTTTTACTTGTACTTGAGTAAAATTTAGCAAGGGGTATCTGTACTTTTACTCAAGTAATGAAGCTGTGTACTCTGTCCGCCTCTGCTTAATTATAAATTTTTATAATTAGGCTGGTTGTTTACACACACTGTAGACACACATCTGTGTGCAAACACCTTATAAAAAATGAATTGAGCATAATAGTTTTCCAACTTGTGACTAATAGTTTGACAAAAAACACAAACACACAGCACAAACATGGACACAAACATAGTTGCAATACCAGACATCCAACCTGCAAGAAGTCATTTCAGGGAGGTGGGGGGTCGAGGGGGGGGGGGGGGGGGGGGGGGGGGGAAGGGGGGGGGGGGGGGACTATCTTTTGTTGACGGTCTCTCGCTCTCCCTCTCTGCCTTGCACGCGCCGTGCGCTATGTATGTTATGCGCGCAGTCAGAGCCGTTAAATATGAGTTTTTCAACGCTCTGCACGCAGTATGTTCTATCTCGCTCTAGATTCCGGGAGATTTGAACTAATTTGCGGGCATCAAGGAGACGCTAGCAATATGCGGGAGACTCCAGGAACTTCCGGGAGACTTGGGATGTCTGCAATACACTTAAATCAACAATTGCTTGTTAAATGCTAAGTGCTAACTGCTAAAAGCAAGGCCTATTAGCTTAGGCTATAACGCGTGATAGACCTGTGCTATTTAAAAAGTCGAACGAATGCACTACCAGCCCCTGACCAGAATAAACTTAGCCTGTTAATTGTGAAAATATGTTGAAAACAAAAACACCTTTAATTAATTTACATTTATTCATTCAGCAGGTGCTTTTATCCAAAGCAAATTCACAGGAAATTTGTCATAAGACTAACATAGCGCTTTTA
The DNA here is from genome assembly GCA_030578255.1 of Tiaroga cobitis. Lineage (NCBI taxonomy): Eukaryota > Metazoa > Chordata > Actinopteri > Cypriniformes > Leuciscidae > Tiaroga > Tiaroga cobitis. The sequence goes on from CM060605.1 coordinate 14,221,010, forward strand.
AATGCTTGAAACCTAAGAAATGTGGTCTTCCGGTTAGAGGAGCTTTTTTATGAACAGCAGTATTGAGTTTCTTACCCATGATGCCTTTTTCTTGAGAATAGATATTTTGCTATGATGTGTCCCTGAAGAAGAGTTGAAGTAAGATGCTCCTTTTATCTTAGATAAACATATCTTTTTCTAATACAGTGCTAACTTGCTATGTCGCTAACTGGCTTTGTGTGCGTCTGTAGACTGAGAAAAGCTGATGTTTTATGAACTGGTCTGTCTTCATTCTCTTTTTTAACATAGTCTGGCCCACCCTTTCACATTGCTTCTTCGTTTTCACCTGACTATGATCGCTTGTTCTGATTGCTTCTTTAGCTTACTGGCTACATAGTTTAGTTTATCACTGACGGCATCTCTTTCAGTCACACCAAGATTGAGGCTCCGTTTCCATTTTCTTTTTCATGAGTTATTGGCCTAATTATTTTCATGATTTAAGGACAAATGTGGCATGCTAGAATGTTTTTATTTGAAATAAACTTTCTGTTCTTGTAAATGTGTAGTATGTCACAGAATGTCTTCTCATATACACCTACGTTAGTCACCTAGTTTAATGTCACCTGTCTGGTTATGAATCAGATGGAATGATTTTCTGCTCTCTCATTCATTACAGTGCACACTTTGTGGGGGTGGAGCGGTTTAGGTACACGTGCATGTGGTACGTGCTGCCCTCTGTTGTGCACTAAATGAAATGCAGCAGGCTGGTGGCTAACTTGACCACATGTGTGATTTTGTAATTCAGTGGAGTGATGTAGCACAAAAAAGACTCCCTTCATGGCTTTTCTCTCTCAGAATCGAAAGAAATCCCTTTAATTCAAAAGTAGCTTGTATAAGACAGAACAGGACACATGAGAGAAGACATACAAAACCAGAAAGATAAAGTTCAGCCTTGTAAATGAGAAAGAGTTACCCCCCCCCCCCATACAGTATTATTCACATAAAAATAAAAAAAGCTCCTCTAACCGGAAGACCACATTTCTTAGGTTTCAAGCATTTAAAAGCGCTATGTTAGTCTTATGACAAATTTCTTGTGAAGTTGCTTTGGATAAAAGCACCTGCTGAATGAATAAATGTAAATTAATTAAAGGTGTTTTTGTTTTCAACATATTTTCACAATTAACAGGCTAAGTTTATTCTGGTCAGGGGCTGGTAGTGCATTCGTTCGACTTTTTAAATAGCACAGGTCTATCACGCGTTATAGCCTAAGCTAATAGGCCTTTGCTTTTAGCAGTTAGCACTTAGCATTCAGAACAAGCAATTGTTGTGATTTAAGTGTATTACAATACATGTGAATTTCACATTATTTGTAAAGTACATCCATCTATCTTCTCAAGGCTAATTTATTGTTGTCCATATGGGGGGGTCTTTACCATCATGAAGTTTTAGGTCCTATTTATTTATTTTGTGAAATCCCATCAGTTGGTAATGAACGTTGACAATTAATTATATGTGCCATCTCTTCTGATATGTATATATATATAAAAAAACATGTAATTATATTAGTTTAATATATTATTATTACAGTTTCTCTCGATTGTTTACACACATTTTCTGAAAGCATGCCTCATACTCTCAGAACTCTACACAAATAAAAAAAAACATGGGCAAAACCCCTCAATTCTCCTGCAAAATGAAACTTTACTTTCAAAACAATGCTATTTCTTCTCAAAATGGTATTTTGTTTTCAAATGACACACACAAACCATTATATGAATAGACATTTATAAGAACCAGTTGAACACTGTTAGATGATTAGATGTTTCACTAATGTAAAACATGATGAATGGAAAACACTTCTTCTCCATTCATCATAATGACTTAGGCCTTTGTTTTGTTCAGTGTTACACTTACTACAGACAGTACATACATAAGTGTGTTGTAAAATATTTGAGAATATTGTTTTTATATTCAGAACACACAAATACACGGTAACAAATATATTTTAATTTTCCCACAAAAACAATGTACACAGTGTACATCCCAACCAACACAAAGTTGCGCATACAGTGGTCTACATACAAAACAACAAAAAAATGTACTGTATACAGTTACAGTAAAAAAACAATAAAACAAAAAAACTATGCTGCTTCCTCTCTTCTGTTTTGGTCTTTTATGCTAAAGCTCTGAATGCTAATTGTAAAGCTGTGTGACAGGTGTTTGCCCATGTGACGAGTCAGTGTGCATATTTGAATGGCAGTGTGTTCCTTGTGAAAACAAGAGATTTTCTGCATGAAAATTGTGCCAAAAGCAGAAAATTGTGTGTAGTGTTTTATAAAAAAGTGTGTTTTTGAACTGCAATTTGAGTGTAAAGCACGAATTGTGCTTGTAGTTTAGCAGAATTGGTTCAGGGGGTTGGTGCATGAGTTAGGCTACATGTTGTGGTCATTGTGTTTCAAGTACCAGTATTTGTGTGCAAACAATTGAGAAAAACTGTAAATATTTATTAATATATTATTAATAACATACATTATTAATTTCTAGAAATAATACTGTTCCAGCTTTTTGTTGTGCCTCAAGGGTATAGTGCACCTCAAAAGACGATTCTGTCATCATTTACTCACTTTCATGTTGTTTCAAACTGGTATTACTTTGTCTATTTAGAGACCAAGTGCAAACAGCCGCCTTGTTGGCAGATGCTATTTACACTAACTCCGCCCAGTATTGTCTGATTGAGCCAGACACAATTACAAAAGAAACCCTTTTGATAATAAATGCTTTTGGCATGGAGTAAGGCGGGTGACGTTAACTTGTCACGCGACCAACCCGAGTTCTAATCTGTTTTTTTCCGAACTCATTCTTCTCCCTTTTCCGATTGCGTATCAGCTCGGAGAGGCATTTATAAAAGCATGCAAAAACAAGCCGTGTCTTCTGTAGCTTGTTTGTGAGGAACATACAAAAGTAGCTCTCTGTGACACCTTCATGAGTCTCTGATGTCTCTTCGATTAATTGGTTGATGCGATTCACAGTTTGCATGATTAGTTCACAAATCTGATTGATTCGCCTCTTGAGTTCAACTCAGTGACTCAATGATCTGGTCACAATGGTCAACAGATCATCATTGAATAACAACTTACATTTTATTCATAGAAATTAATACATGAATTGATACCTTAGCTTTAGCACATTTTTTGAAATGTGAAAACTCCAATTTCTGTTCATTGTAATTGCATGGAAAGAGCACAAAATATTATTCAAAATGTTTAATTTTGTGTTCCACAGAAGAAAGAAAGTCATATGAGTAAATAATGAAACTTTTCATATTTGAATATTGCTCTGACAATGTCAGAAGCTTGCATTTGCAGGAATTGGCTGATTGTCCTTTTATTTATTTATCTCACAGCTATTGCACATGCTGACGCTTTAATGTCTCATCAAAATTCAAAACCACCCTTCCTTTTACCCTCAGCAGCAAGTAAGCATATCTTAACCACATAAACAGTATGTAACTGAGTGAGGGCCTTGTGGAAAGTTTTTTTTTATTTTTTATAACGGATAGGCTACATATAATGTAAGGTGGAGGATCAAAGTACTAATTTCCAATTTAAGAGGGAAATTATGTTCTACTGAGGGGGTTTCATCAGAAGAACGTGCGGCAGAAAGGCAGATGGATGCAGCGCTCACTGCAGAGTTCTCAGAATGTTTTGAACACTGAGAACGAGTCAAATACCACAACCTGTCACGTGCAGCTCGCAGGATACAATATTACAATAATAACACTGTTACATTTGTGGTTTAAAATGAGGGCTTTCGAAGCCTTGGTAGGAGGCATAAACACTTTAAACAGATGCCTACTATTCTACAAACAGTGCACAAGCTAAATGTTATAATAAATTTATATCTGAAATATCCACACACAAAACAAATGATACGAAGATGTAAAAACTATAATTATTATTTTTTTTCATTTATTGTGTCTAACGTCTTTGTATTATATGAATATAATAAGAACTAATATCATATGATTACCACTGACAATTTATGCCTTATTTGATTGAAACGTTTATTCCAACACTCGATGTGTCCTAATTATGTTGGAGTAAAAACTCACAACCTATTTTACTTTGGATTTACTGTAATGATGCAGGACATCTATAGACATTTACAGTACTTCCGTCCACACATACTATTCTGGTAATCAAGTAATCTGAGCATATTTTCCTGTATATCAAATATCGGGATGTGTTGAGAGCTCTAATGTGCAAGATAACAAAAGAGAAAATAAACACGAGCATTTCCTTATATCCCATTCCATAGAAAATAAGACATACTACAACAAAAAAGATGACAAGAATATGGACAAAGCAGTTCGGTGGAAAGGGAAAGAGCAGTGCGGGTTAGTTATAAAGAGGCTTGATTCTAAAATATGTTTGTTCTGATACTGGTTTGCCTCGTGAAGACTAATTTCCATGACCACTGAGGACGTGAGAAAGAGCAGAAAATAGGATTTAACACAACCTGCCAGTCTTTATCGACATCAGATCCTTTCGGAATACAGCCACAGTAAGTTCTGCTTATTTTATCTGGCTGATTTTTGTTAAATGTGATCTTTTATAAGAGCGCTTGATATATATATATATATATATATATATATATATATATATATATATATATATATATATATATATATATATATATATATATATATATATATATATATATATATATATTACTGATATCTCTAAAGTTGTAAGATCTTTAAGGGAACATAATTATAAATCTAATTGGAGGAACTATTGTTCTATGGGTTATAATTAATAGCACCAGAATAATTCAAGTTAATTATGGTACGTGTTTTATTCAGATTTCCTTTACTAAGTGTGTGTATTTGCTTTAGGCAGGATGTGTGTATAGAATGTTCTGCTTTGCCTGTGCTAAACCGAACAGCAAGTATAAAAATAGAATTTTGCAGTATAAAAAAATAAATAAAATACAATTACCCAGATTCCCAGGGGGCCCATCCTACAGGGCCCAATTAACATATATTATTGTTTGTGTTATTAGGGCCCTGTAGAGGATGGGCCCCATCTGGGTAATCTTTTTTTTTTTTATATATATATATATTTTGAAAAAAATGTGGATGGTCTAAATGAGGATTTCCCCGCTTTTGTGGAGTGGGTGCTGGTGAACAACAATTCGGCGCTCACCATGGGCGTGGCTGAGGACCACACTAGCCCCACTCCAGACCCAGAGTTTAGCCAGCCCTTCCATGTGATATGCAGGAGGAGGATTTACAAGAGAACACCAGGGGTGCGCTTCCCGAAAGCATCGTTAGCCAACTATGGTCGCAAGTTCCGTCGTTACCAATAGAGTTCAATGGAAATTGCGACCATAGTTGGCTAACGATGCTTTTGGGAAATGCACCCCAGGTTGTGGAGATCGGCCTGCTGTGCTGGACGAGCCCAAGCCTGCTAGGAGGACGGGAAAAGACCTCGTCCCCTGAGCCACATGGAGAGTCTGACCAGGTGTGTGTCCTGGCAACACTGTGTGTCGCTGAGGGAGTTATTGTGGAGTTCAAGGGCATGGTGGGAAGCCCTGCACACAACACCGCCGTCGTGGATATGCATTGAATGGAAGAGATTTGGAGGTGTTTGAGGAAGATATTTCCCAGTTTCTCCCACCCCTGCTGGCCCCACCCTGCCCGGAGTCTCCTGTTTCTCCAGCTCCACCCTGTAAGGAGATTCCCCTGGCTCACTTCCAGCCTACGAACCCATCACTCCACCACGGCCTTTCGACCTATCGGCTTTGCCTTGGCTCCTTCCTCCCTCAGCTCCACCAGAAACCATTGTCCTTATGGTTCCACCAAGCTCCCTCATCCCACTGGCTCCGCCTTGGTCAGACATCGTTCTGCTTGCACCTTCGGCTTCACCTTCGTCCTAAGTCCCCCCGGCTCCGCCTCAGGCCGGTGGCGTGATTACTGATGAGCGACACCTGCGCCACGCACCGGTCTCGTATCTCTCATGGAGGAGCGGAAGCATAAAAGGAGGAGCGACGACAGTGGAGATCGAGAGAGGAACAGGCCTGATTTTGTGTTTTGTTTCTGTTTTGTGTAGCCAGCAGTTGTCCAGGGGTTGCTGGCTTATACTTTCATTTTTGTATTTATTTATTGATTAAACTTGTTGAATAACCGGTTCCTGCCTCCTTCTTCCCAAAACAACTGAACCTCGTTACAGTTAACGATCCCAGTATGTATATACGCCCTCAGTTCATTCTGTTCTTCGTTCTGCGATGTCTTTAGTTGGTTGTTTTGTTCTCCTGTCATCTTCAGTGCTTGCCTGAGTTTGATTATTATGTTATATATTATTTCCTTTTTGAGTAATTGCAGCAATTAAGCTGTGACACCAGCATTATGTGATGTCATTTTGTTCTGCTGCAGATATTTTGAACACATATCCTCTATATTTTCTTTATTTTATCTCCAATGACCAGTCATAAACTCCACTCCGTCAGGTAGTGTTTTCATAAGCTTAACATTGCCATGAATGAATGAATGAGGCATTTATATAGCGCTTTCATATGTACTACTGTACACCCAAAGCGCTTTACAATCATATCAGGGGTTCTCTCCTCAACCAGCAGCCGTGTGCAGCATCCACAGTACAACGGCGCCAGTGCACTCATCACACACCAGCTATAGTTGGAGAGGAGAGAGAGTGATAGAGCCAATTCAGTGGATGGGGATTATTAGGAGGCCATGATTGGCAGGGGCCAATGGGTGGAGTGTGGCCAGGACACCAGGGTTACACCCCTACTCTTTACGAGAAGTGCCATGGGATTTTTAATGACCACAGAGAGTCAGGGCCTCGGTTTAACGTCTCATCCGAAGGACGGTGCTCTTTGACAGTATAGTATCCCCATTACTATACTGGGGCGTTAGGACCCACACAGACCACAGGGTGAGCACCCCCTGCTGGCCTTACTAACACCCCTTCCAGCAGCAACCTGGTTTTCTCAGAAGGTCTCCCATCCAGGAACTGACCAGGCTCAGCCCTGCTTAGCTTCAGTGGGCAACCAGTCTTGGGCTACAGGGTGATATGGCTGCTGGCTGCTGGAATGAAAATGAATTTTTGAATGTACATTTTTAAATATTTTTAAGAGAAAGAGGTCACATCTGTCGAAGAGTGAATACGCATTCTCACATGAGCAATGATACAGCAGCAACATGAATGATTCAGTCAGTTATTTCAGTGTGACAACTGGATTCCTGATCTACATTAAAACTATTTTTATGAGCTGTCATCCTTAAAAGACTTAAAATAAAGAATAATTGTTGTCAATGAGCTGTATATATATATATATATATATATATATATATATATAAGTAGCATATTATCAGTCACAATGAATGATTACCTTATAACCTATCCAGTATGAAACATTTTTCCTAACACTCAGATGTGCCCTTCTGTATGATTAATTATGTGAAAATAAGTAGAGATTCACAACCTATTTTATTTTGTTTTTTACTAATGATGCAACACATAGACATTCACTTACTCACTGACATTTAGTACAATTTCCTTTATTGCACATAAAGGAAAATGAGCACATTTTCCTTTATCAGATATCAGGATATGAGCTAAGAGCTCTAATTAAAATTTCAACTTGATCTGCTAAATACTAAGGATCCATTTTCAATCCCGTATACAGTAAACAGTGTTTACATTGTTTTAAGCTTGGGCTAACACTGCTGTTTGGTGTGAGTTTTCCAAACAGTGCTCCGTTGTAATTCCTATTTTATGTTCAAGCGTCTGAGCCACAATCTTATTCATGTTCTCACTGACTTTGTTTTTCACATTCTTGCTCAATTTTTGAAGAATAATTTGAAATACAAAAACAGATTGAGTCATTGAGTCACATGTGACTCTAGTATCACTACATCACATAGTGGCAGAGCAACTTGCTTTGTAATGATGGCGGTGTCAACAACATGTTTAACAAGGTAAACATATCAGACCATGGCTCGGTGGAGAGCCAGTATGTGTTAAACAAAGGCTGTGTCAATGGCATTCATTACACACAGTTTCCTAATACAAGACTGAGATGCACTAGTGTCATGGGGTCACACTGGTCAAGGAGAGGTCACACTGACCTGACCCTTAATAGAAACATGATCACTTTCCCACTGAGAACTTTCACAGAGAACCTTTTCTCTACATGTCACTCAAAGTTTAGAGTCCTCTCTCTCTTTAAACAAATAAATAACAGTGATAACAAAGCACCAGGGTTATATAAATTGTGTGTTTGTTTACCTTTGAACTATAGCAAAGTTTAGTGATTTGATCACTGAGTTTAGAAAAGGAGGTGAGAGATTTTTCTATTTAGAGACGCTGTAAAACAGAAAGTTAAATATGCACATGATGTGAGTTGCATATTGAAAATATGAAAATAATGCTTATCCTTTGGCCTTTGGCTAAGTAATTTTTCTTCTAAATGGAAATAAGACCACCAGCCAGCCCTAACAGGATTACATTATCTATATTGTTGCCAGCAATGATAAAAGGCATGCAAGTGAAGTAAATCGAATCTGAATCCAATCAAACTAAACCAAATTAATTTGAATCAAACCAAATTAAATGTGTATCTTGTTTCACACTCATAAACTTGTCAGGTATCATTTAAGTAAACAAGTGAAATTAATCAAATCAAAGCAAATTCAAATGTAATTGAATCAAATCAAATGTGAATATATTTACACACTAATAAACTTTAATCAGGTAGACAGGTAATCACTTTTAGACAGGTAGTGTTTTTTTTTACTTCAGGAAAATATAGTGAAGAGAACCAAACCAAATCAAAGTGAGTCAAACTGATTTGTACAGAATCAGATTGATTCAAATTAAATGTTCAAATGTGAAAATTAACATTTTTATAAGTGAAGTGAAATCAATCAGTGAGTTGAAGCAAATTAAAGAACCATGAAATTAGCAAAGTAAGGTGAAGTTAACTGAAATATAATATCGTGAAGTTAAATTAACCGAATCAGACCTAATCAAAACCAAATGTGAAAACAGTACGGTGGCCGAGAGAGGTCAACTGCACTGCAACTGAAGAAAACACATGCAAATAGAAAAACAACCGCAAATTAAGAAAACATATTCATCAATTTCACAACACATGTGCTCCAAATACTCACAACACAACCAAATACAGAAACGCGCTACAAAAGGTTCACAACACAACCAAGGTGCGACCCCAATAAGTGATGAACTTGCTTACAGCTCAGTCTACTTTTTTTTTTTTTTTTTTGCAAAACATACAGAGATGACATGTTTATGACATACAACTTTGTATACAATATACAAAATGTTAACAATATGTTCAATGTCATCAGAATACAAATGAAAACTAAAATAAATAAATAAATAACATAATAATAACATGTACCTCCGGAAGAACTTTTTTTTTTTAAATAAACCCTTAAACCATGACTTCTGGCAAGTTTTGTGGATACAAATTGACATTTTGAGACATACAATTACGACATACCATCGACAGATTCAAGGTGATTATTGAAGCACGCACCTTGAACTGGTCACAAACAGAAACCTTCATTTTATCATTTTAGACAGGATTTTTCACGTTTTTGTTTTGTGTTCATTTTCAGCTATAAGGTAGATATTGATAGGGGAAAAATGAAATGGGACAACCCAGAAAAAGATTATTTAGAATTTATTGAAAATTTTAGGCCACACCCAATCTGTGAGCACTTAATTTTAAAATTTTTAAATTTTTAAAATCAAAGGTTTTAAGTTAACATTATTTAATGCATAATGAATGAAGTGAACAAACATGAACAATCAAGTGTTTTATTTGACTTGACTGTACCTTTATTTAATCCAAAACTGTGTTCGTATTTCATTTTAAAAGACTTTTTAAAAGAGTTATCCAGCCAAGAATAAGCCTAGAACTGCTTTTCTGGCGGACTAATAACAGCACTCGGGTGTCGGTCCGAGACTGTGCTCATGTACTCCTGCTCGTAAAACTACCCGGATACAACCGCACCCGAGTCCACTTTAGGGGCCGTTCACATATCGCGTTTTTTGCGCGCAAATGCGTTATTTCAATTGTAGGCGCGCGTGGCGAGATGAAAACATCGTAACATCTCATCTCAACACGCCATGTGACAAAAACCAACCGATCAGCTTCGGCCTTTCTGTAACAACATCGACAGCTCGACCGAACAGCTGATCATAGCTGTACAGGGCGGCTTTTTATTTCTCATCTCCATAAATAGATCTAGTAGTAAAGCTAATGCAAGGGCTAGAAATCAATTAATTCTTTGCTGCTACTTCCTCGTCCTCATGGAGAGCACCGCTTTCTCCTTTCTAAAAGCGCTTGCTCTCTCCCATGGCGTCTGTCGTTGCTATGCAACCATGAATAGAGGCGGCCTGGAGAAACGAGCGTGCTTCCCGCGCGCCTAGATTTGAAATAACGAATTTGCACGCGCAGAAAAACGCGCTATGTGAACGGCCCCTTATGGCAACGTGACATCAGCCTAATCGAAAATATTTCCATATGTGGCTCTTTCCTCCTTTCTTGTCAACAGTGGATTCAAAGCCACCGCATTAGCAGCACCGGCGCACGCCACGTCTCAAGTGTTTTTAGGTGTGTAAGTGGATGTCGTGATATTACTGATCATGTGAAGATTTTGCAGCGGCGCTGAAAATCCAGTGGCGGCGCTGCGCCGCTGCTAAATACATTGTAGGGGAAACACTGCATCTTTTAAAAAACTTTTTTGTTTAAAATGTATATTTATTTGTATATTATTATATTGCAGTTATGTTAACAGCAATAATAAGATGTTTCTAGTAAGAACAGCTATTCAGCTGATGGACACCGTGCTGCATTGTCATGGCATCCCAGATGAAAATAATGACCAAGTGCGTTCCAAACGGCACACAATTGTGCCCTGCTCAATCCAAAGTCCCCACTTCAATGGCTCTGTCGCCTGCTCTTAGAAGGGAGTAGGACATAGGGATGCTCACGAGCAAGCACGTCCCAGCCGGGTTCGTTACTTATTGGGGTCACCTAACGTTTCCGGTGTGTTCTGGTCTATTTGCAGCCGTTTCTGTATTTGGTTGTGTTGTGAGTATTTTGAGCACATGTGTTGTGAAACTGGTGAAGATGTTTTCTTAATTTGCGGGTGTTTTTCTATTTGCATGTGTTTTCTTCCGTTGCAGCGCGTTGAGCTCTCTCGGCCACCGTAGAAAACAGACACAAACTCCACTCCGTCACTCCACAAGCCTAACATGAACGAAAATGAATTTATGAATGTAAAATTGAAAAAATATATATATATATTTTTAAGTAGAGAATAGAAAGATATCACATCAGTCGAATAGTGAATACGTATTCTTTCTCGCATGAGCAATGATAGGCTATAGCAGCAACATGAATGATTCAGTCAGATATTTCAGTGTGACAACCGACAGATTCCTGATCTAGGCTACATTAGCTGATGAGCAGTCATCATTAAAAGACTTTCAAATAGATCATAATTATGATGATAAACTAATAGTCATAGCATCTAAAACCTGTTCGAATAAAGATCCAGGAAATTGAGAGCCAGTTCCTGATCATAAAACGGCTTATAACCCGTGCAGACAGCACAGCTGAGTTCAGACAATCACCAACCACGCACAGGATTTGGCCTCGTCCCAACGAGGAAGTGATTGAATGCAGCGAGGAGGAGCGACATAGGTGAGATGGGTGGAGGTGTTGTGTTACATAGGTAAGGCTAAGGGTTTTGGTCGGGGGCAGGGAAACTCCAATTCCAAACAAATCTGCACAGGAGGACAGAGGGTGAAAACGTCCAAAAGACTTGCAGCACACTGAGTTTGAAACGGCATTTGGGCAGATCAGGTAGCAGTAATTGTTGAGTGAAAGCCAAGACCAGGAAGAATTTAAGGAAAAAGAGAAGTATAGTGCACTAAGAAAAGGAGGATTGTAGAAAATAGGTATTTTTTTGCTGGTATAGAGGTGGCTTCTGCGGTCTCCGCTGCCGTGTCTTCTGCTGTGTTCTGTGCGGCCGGCAGATTGCAGAAACCCTTGGACAGAAGTGGCAGAACCATGAGGGTGAGTGAGTTTAAAAGTTTCACTTTGCAGTTGATAGCGTAGTCTACGCAAAGGGTGTTTTCACACTGGCAGTTTAGTTCGGAACGGGGCACGGTTCGCATGGAAACTCGCTAATGTGAACGCTGTCATGCGGACCCGCCCGGTATGCGAAACCGAGACTACCTGGAGGAGGTGGTCTGAGTTCGGTTGCACTCGAACCGTGCCGCGAAAGCAAAACAGACTCGGGTGCGCACTTGTTCAGGAAGTAAAGTGACCTGCGCATGCGTTTTAGCTGATTATGATGTGTTTAATTAAATAAAACGCATGTAATGGATGATTGTGTTGATGATTTACCTTTGATATGAGCCAGAGTGAGCCTGCAGTGTATTCGTGCATTGCGCGTGGAATCAGGGCAACAAATGAATGGAAATCCGTTTGCAAGCAGCAGAAGGCCACCTTATGCGACGCACACACAGTAAACCTGTGTTCACTCAGCTGCGTAATAGCACCGAATTAAGAAAAAACACACCATATTGACCCGCGTCCTGTTTTCTATCATGCGCCGTGCACGTTTGCGCTCAGGTAAGCACGCCAACGCACCGGCACCAGGGTTCGATAAAATCAAGTTGAGTGTGAAACCAGACCAACACGGAGGGGGCGTCGGGAACAATCGCGCTCGGACCGCAACAAACGAGCCCATCGTGGAAGCAATGTAAATCTGGCTAAATAAATGTAATATGGACTACATTTCTCAAGTTGTCACTGTCCTTCCCAAATCCTCCGTTGGCCTCATGGGACTAAACTAAATGGATGCACAGATTGCACACTTCAGAATCTCGCCAGATGTATCCTAGATCTTCTAGGTACTTTTCACCTTTATGAATACTGTGAATTCAGACAATACTACTCTTTTCAATATGTACTGCTTTTCACCTAGGGGAATATGCATATTCGGATGCAGACTGCCATTCTGTGCATTAGTTATGGGATTTTTCAGTATCTCGTTAAATTTTTTTTAGGCCAGTAAGTGCTGGCAAGTGACTGTCTTAATTATTCATTTAATCTATTCATTAATCAACACCGATTCATACTGAAATGAAACACTTGAAAGTCTTTATTCGAAGTGAGTCATCGAATAATTAATTCAAATGATTAATTGAAAAATGAATTATTCTGGAACGAAAACAAGTGTCTATGAACGAGTCATTGAATAATTTGTTTACTCAACCATTATATTCAAAAACACAGAATCATTCAGGAACGGAACGCACTACAGTGTTTAGATTCTGCTTTGTCTTTGTTTGTAACTATTTTCAACTATTTGGAACTAATTTACTGGTTGTGTCTAAATGTAAGTTACTTCGTATTAAGTTCTTGTTTATTCAACTGTTATGAAAGCAAAATTATATCATACAATCGTGCTGCGTACCATATTACTCCCAATAGCTTATGTAATTTCTTTCGTTCTAGTTCTAACAAGGATGTGTTTGCATTAATAATGAAGGCTTGTGCAATGATAGATTCTGAATACGTGGCACAGTAAAAAGTGTGTGTGTGTGTGTGTGTGTGATAGACTATTGCTATAATATATGTTGTAGAAACGTGATCCTTGTGTGCATGGTTCAAATCCTACTTTGCATTTCAGTCATTTGAATAGGTCTGGTTCCTGATATAATGTTTAGGCCTATGTGCGCTCAGTATGCCTGAAGGTTTACATGCAAAAACAGAGACATTAACAACAAATAATTGGGTGCAGTTTGAAAGCAGCTGTTGGTTTTGCATGTGTAACTAATCCGCTTTGGCAGGAGTCCGCTTTGATACTTCTGACCTGAGAAATCTCTTCCAATTTGTTCCTGTCAGATTTGGTCTTCTAGTCCTCAAGCGGCCTGCAAGCTGATCCTTAATTTTAAATATATATATATATATATTACCAGAATATAGATCAACAATACTTGGAATGGGTGTATATGGTTGAGTTACCCTAATGTTTGACTTGATCTCTTTCTCAAAGTAACCACACCAAACTTTTGTTTTCTTTGTTTATCTATATACTGAATAGGGTGGAAAATAATTAAGAACAAGACATTTATGCTATCAATCATATTCTTACCTGACATTGTGCTTTGTTTGTTATATTTTCCCACCAGTTAATCGACACGTGACAACACCGTAAGACCGGTATCATTGTTTTTAATTGTAGTATCTGCTCTTTAACTGAAATCAATGATTTGTATTACTATAAAAAAAAAATCAAAATGTTGCTGCGAGTGTACGACTGAACACTGTGTAATACAGACTATCACAGAAAGGCTATTTTGTTGTAATTTCTTAGTTTCTTGTCAACTGCCACTCTTACTGTTTTACAAGATTTGTAATTAGATATTTAGTTTTAGATATTTTGTTCTGTGCATCAACACAATTCAGTTGTACATTTGACTGTTAACCTTATTAGTAAACCTTGCCTCTTTTCAAACTATCCTCACCATTTGCATGATGGGTTCTCTCTGTCCAGATCTCCTCGTGTGATATGACCCATTTAGATGAAATTCCACTTTCAGTCTCTGTCTCTCAAAGAACTTTCTGTGGTTTCAGTATTTGTTGAAAGGGGGATTCAAGCTCTACTGTGTGAACCTTTCAATTTGAACTTTATTTGCACTGTAAATATCACCAATATTTTACACTGTTTAACAGTATTTGTTTACAATACAAAGATTTATTCTGAATTTTACTGTGAAACCAATGCAGACTAGGTCATGTTCTGTTCTAATACTAATTATATATTAGACAATTGCAATTGACACAATATGTGGTGTCTCAATATGGTGAATGATTAGTATGTTGTATTACATAGTTAATATAATTTTTACAACTTTTTTTGGTTGTGGTTTAATTTTATTATTATAATTTTTTTATATAAATAAATCAATGGAGTGTATGAGGATATTGTTTGAAAATGCTTTGTGGCAAAAAGCCATTGTCAAATCTCTTTTGATTTAAGAAGACAAATGAATGTTTAAGGTGTGTTCCCTCATTGTGGTTCATAAAATAATAAGAACACACCCAAAAACTAAATCCTTATTTAAAACACTGGGGATGGTGCATTGCTTTGTGTTTGGACCACTTCCATCTTTTAAGAAGTCAGTCATGCAGCTTAATGTACACAATGCACCGATACAAGGACCACAAGACAAATTCAGAACATGCCACACCACATTCTTGACCTCAGTTAAATGAACTAGTGAAACTGACCTGTGGCTGGCTTATCAGTTTGAAACTCTATCAGAGGCTCATTACAGAGGCATTAGGGTCATAAAATGGAATTCGTATCATTTTAATAATTCAGTTTCTGCCAAATTGATCCATTATTTCCAAATCACCATTCAAATGATTGTCACTTTGAAAAATCATAGTCCATTATTTTTCTCACTACATAAAAATTCAACAAATAAGAACAAATTTTATTTGGAATTCTGGTTTTGCCAAAACTATGTGGAAGACCGCTTAGTTGCTTGTCCCAACTTAAGATTTGACATATCTAAACATGCATATCTATCCTGTCAACTCCTTGGTTTCTAGATATGCTGAAATTCAAGAAGTTTGTACATTGTACAAAGTCTGAGTCATTTGTTGTTTTACTGTAATGTTGTTCACAAATTATGGGTACAACTTGGAAAGTAAATTGTACAAGTAGAATATCTTAACTTGAATTTGGGAAAGCATTTTATTTAGTTCGAAAGCTTTTATATTCACTAGTAAACATTCACACTTATCCACAATTGTAATAAAACTGTCTTAAACTGATATTCTAAAATGTTCTCAACTTTTAGTTTTGATGCATACAGTGAAATCTCAATAGTAAACGTTCTATATGTTAAGATATAAACATTCATTTCCATTATTTAATTAAGAATTACAAACATAATATCCATTGAAGCTTTAAGGGAATCAACTTACAGCACATGAGCATTAAGTGTATTTAGACACATTTTTTTAAATAAGGATTTAGGTCTATCTATTTAGGTCTACATCCAGCTCTGTTAGTGATGTTAGGAGTCATATCTGATCTGATACATTCAAAATGAAATTTTCATAATTACAAGGGAAGTGTTCCTGCTTTGCCATGAGAGTATTGGTCTCTTAGCATACCAACAATGTAATTTCCCATATCAGTAACTGAAATAACCAAACAAGATTAACAAGTGTAAAATTGAAGATGTGATGTGAACATTTTATGTAACCAAAAACGTGCCAGCAAAATTTTATAACCAATGAATACATTTTTTTTTTTTTCAAAGTCCAGGTTTCAGTGAAAAATGTAACTGTTCGATGTACCTCATCCACCACACTTTCTTCTTTGTGGTCTCGGATATCGTATAAATGCAGATAACTGTTTGTTACTTGCTGCAGATAAATTGCGGCCTACGTGTTCAAGCGGAGTAGGACGGTTTACAAGGAAGTGTTTGAGATTTCAAGAAAGACTGAAAAAATCCCTTGTGACACATTGAAAGTGATATCCAAAACTGAGTCATAAAGCTTAAGGGGTATATGTGTCAAAGAAATAACAAAATGATCTCTGACTTTCTCCCTTTTCTTTTCCTCAATCTCAGACTAAAGCTCAGGTTCCTGAAGAGAATACTAGACCCTTAAACCCACCTCATCCAGGTACAGTAATCTATTGCCTGATTTATCAATACCCTCCTTTGTAATACTCGTGATTCAAGTGGGTGTCTTACGAGAAAGATTGCATTGACTTTCAACATTTTCATATCTTCTAGTTGCTCAGCCTGGAAGACACAGAAAACTCATGACGACTCCAAACACGAGAAGACCAAAAACGAAAAAGATCATCATTTCAGTTTTGATCATGGTGGTTATACTGGCCATTCTGGCAGTGGCTGCTTACTTCAGTAAGTTCTAGGTCATTTCCACCCCATCTCTAAGCTCATGTGATTATGATACAGGGCATAGTTGTCATGCTTTCACTCCAGTGAATACTGTATGTCTGAAAGTCAAAAACGGATTCTAAATTCTTGGCTACTTTAAAGTTATTGGACATTTCCTCTGTTACTGAAAGATAAAGTTCATTAAACAAGCATGTAAAGCTTGTCACTGGAACCTGCCATTAAACGGCCTATTACAATTGATCAAAATTAAACAATCATGAAATGCAAAACTATTTCTTTAACAGCAAAAGTATAAAAGCTAACATGCATAAATATTGAACCATATATATATATATATATATATATATATATATATATATATATATATATATATAAAATAAACTGTACAAATTAATAACATTTATAACAATAACATTTCGAACGCTTAGTTCAGTTAATGCAGCATATAAACATAATATTTCAAATGAAAACTATAATACATTACACAGCATACATTTATAACATTCATAATGTGAAAATTGCAGTGAATACATTGTATAAATTTATAACAATTAAAACATGTTTCAAATGAATACATTGTATAAATGAATCATATGCATTGATTTTTACATTTTTATACATTTACATCATTCAAAACATGACATTTGTAATAAATGCATCATAAATTGTATAAATCTATGACATTTAAAACATGTGATATTATTTATAAATGTATAATATTTCAAATGTGAAAACTGTAATACATTGCATACATGTATTAATACAGCATGTATTGTTATACTAAATGCATGAACTTTTAATGAATACATATATTCTAACATTAATATATCCTATAACATTCTATAATGTTGTATAGCATGTATAATATTTAAAGTGACAACTTGCCCAAAATACCCTTGTCCTGAGAACACAGATCAACTCAGATAAAGCCCTCTGACACACACCCCTGTGTGACAACTAGCCCCGCTCTCCTCTACATTTAATGTTTGTTTTTTTCCCAGTGTTTTTAATGTGGGCCAGGGAAAATTACCTATTTTTTTGTTCTGGTCATAACCTTCCACACATTCGCTTTTTGAGTCACACTATTTTTTCTCATCAACAACAGTTATTTAGTCACTCCTTTCACTTTTGTGACTCAAGAAACATAAACACCGATTCATTTAACTGCTTTATTAACAAATGCTGTTTTCATTCCTCTTCCTCATGACGTAGTCAAGCAGTTGATCGACAGCAAGTATTATTTTTGCTCAAAGTCGGTTAAGTTCATTCCGCTGGAGAAGGCCTGTGATGGGAAGGAGGACTGCAGTGGAGCTGAGGATGAGTCAGCCTGTGTAACGCCGTTTGGAGCCAACTCCACCTTCCCCCGTAAGTCACCTGTGTAAACACACACAAACACACCAACGCCCACATACCTGCTCACAGACATACGTGCAGTCAGCACAGATATAACCCGTGTGTCCGGTTTCAAGACAAACAAGCCAAATTTCCCAACTTCACCCTCTTTCTCTGTCTGGTATTTCCTAGATGCCAATATTATATATATATATATATATATATATATATAGGCATGTTAATGGATATGGTATAATAATGTATATGGTCTTGGAGGATGGATAGATTTGGTCATGTAAGATATGCTGCTGCTGCATTAATAGACATGCATAAATCCCATAGCAGATCTGGGCAGGTGGTGCTGGGGGAGGTGTATATCTGATAGCGCGCTGCCGGTCTAGCCCAGTGAACCCTGAACTGGACTATTTAAATGTTAAGCACAAGCAATCTCATTGGCTACATAATCAGTAGAGGCCAATCAGCTTGTGTCATGTGGTAATGGTGTGATTGCTTGCAGATGGCATGTAAAACACCTGTCTGCACCATTCTAGAATTTTACGACTGAGCTAGATTTATATTTCATATATATATCCACCATATAATGAATATAAATCTTTTATAATGTCTGATTTTTAAAACCGTTTTTCTTTCTGCACAGTACGGCTGATCTCAACCCATAATGTGCTTCAGGTATTCAGCTCCGTTGAGAATAAGTGGAAAAGTGTATGTGAAGAGAGTTTCACCCAACAACATGCAGAGACTGCGTGCCAAAAGCTGGGGTACTCATTGTGAGTATTGGTTCACAGATCATGGTGTCATTACACTCTTAAAGGGTTAGTTCACACACAATAAAAAAAAAAAAAGTCATTACTTAATCACCCTCATGTCGTTCCAAATCCGAAAGACTTACGTTTATCTTCGAAACGCAAATGAAGGCATTTTAAATGAAATTTGAGAGATTTCTGTCCCTCCGTTGACAGCCACTACCTTTTTGACGTTTTAAAAAGTTCATAAAGAGACTGTAAACTGATACGCTATATATGCTGAGCAGATTTAATTTAGGCTTTTATTCACGTATAAACATTCATCAGCTCACACATCAGATATGGGGAATGGAACCTCATGCTTGACGCGTGAGAACCAATGAGGTTCGTGTTACGCAGCACATTTGAGCTTCCTCAAGAACCAATAACGTTTGTTCTCAAACGTCAAACTTCTGTTTATGTTCGCTGATCAATGGTTACATGTGAATAAAAGCCTAAATTCAATCTGTTCATCATATATAGCGATCTAGTCTCTTCAGAAAATGTGGGCTAAACCGCTCTATTCATATGGATTAGTTTTATGATCTCTTTATGAAGCATCAAAGTGGTAGTTGCGTGGCTGTCAATGGAGGTCAGATTTCATTTAAAATATCTTCATTTGAGTTTGGAAGATGAACGAAAGTCTTACGGGTTTGGAACAACATGAGGATGAGTAATTAATAACAATTGTTTAAATTTGAGTTTTTTTTTAAAAACTAACTCAAGAGAATTTTACAACAAGAGAAAACTGTAAAAACTCAGCAACTGGAAATACATCAATACTAAAAGTTTGCAAAACTACAATTATTATCAAAATAACAAGTCTTGGATTAATGACTTCAGTGCTAAATAAATGTATAATAGAATATAGCTCATCATTTATTCTGCATTGTTTCAATTTCTTTGTCTTGTATTTTGTGTTCTCAGTAATCCGTCTTTCAGCACAGTTCAAGTGGGTCTTTTGTCCTCTGATCTGAAGATGGATTTTTGTCTGGTGGGCTCATCTAAACCCCAGACTTTCCAGTCCACCGTAACGAATCGGTTAGTATATATATACTCGGGTATATACATTTCTACATTTGTCATTGCATATAATCAAACCAAGTGTCACCTATTTGAAAGAAATATGCACACACATAATTTGTAAACGAAGTATTTTAGAAAAAAGTGTTTTTAAGCAAGGGTGCCCCCTTATAGTCGACGAAGTGTTAGTCAACTAGAAGCTAGAAAAAAGATTTTATTAGTCGGTTAGTTGCAGAAAAAAAAGTCAGAAAGTCCAAACGTTCGCCTTTTATTCATCGACCTCAAATATGGCTTATCATTTGATACATGTAAGTAGCAACTAACATTAACCTAGATAAAATGTGCACTATTATAAGGCGCATATCCAAGTGTTCGTGCTGAGTGTGGAAGGAAGGCAGCAAAAGGAGAGCGCGCTGTACTGGAGCCGCCGGCGCAATCACTTGCTTTTTTTTCAGTTTAAAATACGCGTCGTTTTTTTGCCACACAGATAAGAGTAATACATCATTCCTAATTTTCAAATTTTATTTATTAACTCTCACAAAAACAACAAAACGTTGTGCTTTTGTAAAATAAAGAAAACAAACAGGATGCGCTTTCTGCCGTCTGGGTCTCCCTGAACAACAGTGCGTCACATAAATGAACCGAAACGGTGAGTTTCGGAGCATAGGCTACTTGCCTCACAGACATTAGAAATATATCTATAGAAAGTTAAAAATATCTACTTTTAAACGATTTGATATATACAGCAACCTCAAACTTAAAGGTGCTCTAAGCGATGTCACGCGTTTTTTAGGCCAAAAAATTTTTTTGTCACATAAAGCAAACATCTCCTCACTTACCACTGGCTGCCTGTCCCCTGAACACACTGTAAAGAAACGCGATCTCTGTAGACACCCCAGGCTCCACAAACAGCAACAAAAACAAACTGGGCAAACCCTCTCCACGAAACATGACAAACAGTTCCAGCCAATCACCGGCAAGAAGGACTTGGGGGCGGGGTTTGGGGGATTAGTGCGCGGATGAGGAGGAGGAGGGTCTAGCTAGCCTCCGTTTTGTTTGACAATACTTTAAACCAAGGTTATTATAGTTTTGCTTTTTAAAATTAGTTTAGTTTTAATATCGTTTTCAGTTTAGAAATACAATTTCAGTTTAGTTTTAGTTAGTTTCATTAATGGTTTTGTTCGTTTTAGTTTAGTTTTTATTTTGCAAACACATTTCTATTTAGTTTTTATTTTATTTAGTTTCAGTTTTAGTAATTATAGTTTAGCAGAGCAAGCAGTACACTTCCAGTGTAGACCAAAGCAAGAAGTTTAATTAAAGTTTAATGTTTGCACAGATTACAGTTAACTCTTGTGCAGACATCTTAATAATAAAAATAAAATAATGATTTGAGATTGAACAAAGCACCAAATGGAACATAAAAGTATACAAGAAAATGATATTTCTTGACCAGAGTGAGCGAGGGAGTGCGTGTGTGTGTGTGTGTGTGTGTGTGTGTGTGTGTTGTGTGATGTGTCCTGGTATTTCATAGCCTACATTGCAGGGAAATGTCTCCACAAGGATAATAATATTATTAGCAGTAAATGTTTTGTACAAATAATAACAGCACCTTTCAGCCTTTCAACCTTCATGAAAACATGACATCTCAAACATACATTAGCCTAGAACATTAAGTTTTTTTGTGCTTGACGAACTTGTTTTAGTGTTGCACACGCGTCTCGAAAATGAAACGGCTTTCTAAAAATGCTGCGCTCAAGTTAAAAGAAGTCCAACTTGCGTCTTATTACCTCGTGTTATTTCCCATTCCACCGCAAAAGATGAATCCTTTATGAACAGCCGCTGAGGACTAGCGATGTGTTCTACGTTACGGTCCTTCATTGAGCGCGTCACAGGACAGCGGTTAATCGCCTCAGCAACGTCACGCGTATGAAGCGTCAATTCAGGCATTTCCCTAAACAGCCACAGGTCAGATTTTTCCGCTGAAGTAAAGAGTTTATTAATCACGAAAACGATTATTTATTTTTGCTAATTATTATTTTATTTCAGTTAGTTTTTCAGTAACTGTTGTTAGTTTCGGTTTTTCATTTATTATGAATTTTTTATTTTATTACAGTTTACGAAAATGTTTTTTTGACCAATAGTTTTAGTCTTAGTTTCAGTTTTCGTTTACGAAAATAACCTTGCTTTAAACGTCAACAAGAAGTGACGTCACCCGACATCGCTTAGAGAACCTTTAATTCATATTTAATTTTTGGTTGTAAACATTTTCTCACTCTCATGTTTTCTTCCTCTTTCTCAGTAAGGTATGCAATACGGGAGCAGTCGTCACGTTAACATGCTCAGGTAACTATGAAGTCCTAATCCATCAAACAATTAGGGATTTAGTCAATAACCAAACTGTTAATTTATAGGGACACCATGTAACCTTTCTTATTTTGTTCGAAATTTACAAAATGTATATGAGCGGGTACATCATGAATCCATCCTCCAAACCACATTTTTGTCTCATCCTGAATCGCTACGGTACGCCTATAATAAGTGTTTATATTCAGACTATTTTAAACCGAGTGGGATGATAACCGCTGCTGAGTAGCCCAGTGGCTGTAGTGATCGCACAACACAGGAAAATTCAAACACACTTTTTTGTTATATCCACAAAGGAACATAGAGGAGACTGCAGAAGCAAACTAGCAGAACCACATAAAACAAATATGGTAATAGGGACAATGAAACAAAGGAAACTGAGAGCTTAAATGCACAGTGGAGTAATCAAGGTAAAATAGAACAGGTGCAGGAACTAATTAACTACCAGGGACACTAATAATGATAAGGAACACAGGCAAAAAAGGAACAGGAAAAAACAGAACCAAAACACAGTGCAACTAAACAGATATAGAACTACACGTTATGGTACCTGTGTGACGCAACATATAGCCTACATAAATAGAGAAGTAGCTCTGGCTACAGTGTTCTTCCACAACTTTAGCAGACTTTAAACAAAAACAGCTCTAATGATACAACATCAGATAATTCAGAGGTGTGTTCACTGACAGAGTCAGTCATCTGGACTGGGCAATTCAACATGCTAAAGCATGTTTTAAAGAGAGAAAACAGGAAGAGAACTGCAGACATGCAGGTTTATATATCCATTCAATGTTTAAAATACTGTCGACAAACAACTTGTATTTATAGAACATAAAACATAGTTGCATAAATTTTTTTTTTGTTATGATAAGAAACACATTGTTTTGTCTTTTTAATTTTGATTTATGTTTTGAATTATTATCGGCTGTTTCATTTTGTTGCAGACTGTGGTAAGTCCAGAAGCCAGGACCGGATTGTAGGTGGACAGGACGCTATCGTTGAGAACTGGCCCTGGCAAGTCAGCCTGCAGAACAGCGGCCAGCACACCTGTGGAGGGTCACTGGTGTCTCCAAACTGGGTGCTCACTGCGGCCCACTGCTTCAATGGGTAGGTGTATAGACATTATACTACAAAATATTTTTTTTTTATGTTTCTGCTCAAGGCTGATTTATTTAATCAAATACAGTAAAAGAGTAATTTGGGGAAATATTACTTCAATCAAATGTAATTTATTCGTGTGATGTCAAAGCTATCTTTTTAGCATCATTACTCCAGTCTTCAGTGTCACATGATCCATCAGAAATCATTCTCTCATTCTGATTTGCTGCTCAAGAAACTATTATTATTGTTGAAAAGGTTTTGCTGCTTAACAGTTTTGTGGAAACGGTGATCCTGTAACTGGTGAGTGGCTTGAAACGAAGCGCACCACGATATAATCCGACTAGAACTATCTTTAATAACAAATAAACAGAATACACAGGTAACAATGTAAACTAGATGAAACAGAATTGAATGAACCGAAGGCTTAAGTACACAGACTGAGTAATCAATGGAAAACATAACAGGTGCGTAAATTTGGAACTATGAAAACTTATTGTAATGTGTATGCTCCGTTTTGGTTTGGTTTCGTTTGGGCCTCATTTAGAAACCGTCCAACGTCTTATTCATTTCTCATATGCGTATCATTTCTCATATGCGTGTACATGTGATTCAGAGAACGAAAACACATTCGTACGCCTCTCTTCCAAAATCGAAATGTATAAATCGCAAATGATTGTGAAATTGTGCGCAGCTGAATGGATCAGATCTCCGACTTGTATATGCTGCCTAATTAATTTCATTAACATATAAAAGAGCAACAGTCAATGTCAAAATCCAAAACTTGAGAATGGCGAGCAGCAAGAATTGCTTAGATTTCCAAATCTCCGACTCTCTACCACAAGGAAAAGTGCGTACGTCTGCTTAGACCCTGCTGTGGAACTAAGCACTTTTTATAAATGTAAACATTGGCGTGGATTTAGCGTACACACACTCTAAGTTCAAATCTGTGCGTACGGCGTACTCGCACTTTTATAAATGACTGAGATGATTGTGTTTTGGTTCTAAGCCTGTTCCTGTTTGCCTGTGTTCTCCGTCATTGTAAGTTGACCTAATTTCCTAGCATGTGCCAGCTCGTTCCCTTGGTTACTAATTTCATTCTCTTGTCAGTTATTTGTTTCCTTATTACTCCGTGCATTTAAACCCTTAGTTTCCTCTGGTTATTGTTCCATGTTGTCAGTATTATATGTGTTTGCGTTAGTTTATTCTCCTGTGATTTCTAAAGCGTTATTAAATATTAGAATGATTTCTGAAGGATCATGTGACACTGTGTAATTGTGTTGAAAATTCAGCTTTGCATCACAGGAATAAATTAAATTTTAAAATATATTCAAATACAAAACCGTACATTTTTTTTAAGTTTAATTTATAATCATATTTCTACTCGAAGTAGCCCCTGAGATGTAACTTTTTTTTTATAAATTACAATAAATAATCAGTTGTGATGTATGACTTTTGCATTTAAGATCAATAAATCAATTGTTAATTGTGCATATTTTAATAAATTTATTTTGGTAAACTGAATGAACAGATTTTATTCAAGTCAAAAATATTATGTACTATCACTGAATCAACCTAAATACATTCATTTATACCACCAACAATACATTATATGAGTTAAGGGATAGTTCACCCAAAAATGAAAATTAGCCCATGATTTACTCACCCTGAAGCCATCCCAAGTGTATATGACGTTCTTCTTTCAGACGAATACAGAGTTATATTAAAAAATGTCCTGGCTCTTCCAAGCTTGATAATGGGAGTTGAATGGCTGTGTAACTTTGGAAGTCCATCAAAGCGCATCTATTCATGATTAAAGTCAATGCTCGACATGGATCTGCGAGGTTAATAAAGGTCTTCTGAAGTGAAGCGATGCGTTTGTGTATGAAAAATATCCATATTTAAATCGTTATCGACTAAAATAACTAGCTTCCGGCAGGGTGAACTATCCCTTTAAATCGGGTAGAAATAGCTCTTTAAAGTAACAATTGCAGGTTCCCAGTTTTGGATTGTATTTGCATTTGTAGCTCAGTTCTACCAACGCCTGGTTCATCAACAGAGTCTCTATTCATAGTTCTAAGTCATTTGACTGGCACAAAGACATCACCAAAACATCCATGAAACTGCAGCACAGACCTGTCAGTTTTTTCATCTGTTACAAGCCACAGCTATTTAGATCTCCTCTCAAAAGAAGAAAAACAAAAATGAGTGAACAAAATGCAAGTTTTGAGAACCTGTGATCCACATACTCACCTTCTGCATGATTTAAGTCACTAAAAACATGAAAAACACTTAAAGTGCCTTTTAATGTACTAAAAAAAGGATCAAATTCAGTATACACTTTATTGATAATGCATACTATAGTCGAGCAAATGAACCCAGAATATAAATGGTTAAGCGTTTTCTTTATAATGGTTTCCTATGGAAAAACACTTAAGATATTTATATTCTGGTTTCATCATCTTGCCTGTACATGGTATGCATCACCAATAAGGTGTATATTGAATTTGGTCTTTCAATATCAGTCTGAATACATTGGTACGTAGTACAAACCTGGTAAAGATGACTGCCGGGAAATGGAGGAAAGCCTTGTTACATCATAGAAAACTGAATCCGTCGTATACATTCAGTTGGTTAGCACAACCAGTCACACTTTATATTAGGAGTCTTTAACTAATATGTTCTTGCATTTAAAAACAAGTGCATACTGTACACTTCAAGTATAATGTAGTACATAAAAATCATTTGCAAACTATGGTTAGTTTATATCCTCTGACTCTTTTGTGTCTATGTAAATGTTATGCATGTAAATCACGGTTTTAAAAAGCATCAGGTAGGGTTAGGTTTAGGAAACAAAGCATGAAAAAACATTAACTCTTCACATGAGCAACAACAATAATTTGTAAATTACAGTGAGAATGAATGAATAAACCACTATTTGTATATAAGCTATTAATATATTGACAATGTAACTATGAATTAGCTATAAACTAATAGTTTGCAAATGATTTGTAAGTACTTTATTACTATATACTTATTATGAAGTGTTATCGTTACGGTAGACTTAGCAGAAAAAGTGTTTTGCAATACAACATGAAGTAGGATATAGGTAAGGTTAAGAACAGGTTTGGTGGTATGGGTAGGTTTAAGGGTGTGAAGATGGTGTAATAATACACCTCAACGGTGTAATTAATTATAGCTGTAATACAGCTGTAATTGCATGCATGTATTTGTTCACAATAAGTGCTTTGGGTTACACTTTATTTGAAGGTGACGTAGTTAAATTGTACTTGCTTAGAGAAGTAATAAGTAATATTAATTAACTACATGTACTTCCTATAGAGTTAGGGTTAGATACTTGTATCTATGCATATTTTACTGTTATTATAGTAAGTGCATGTAGTGACGTCTACTAATTACGTCTGTCTGTTACATGGGGAAAACATGAGTCACGGAAGTGGACATGTTTTTATCACTTACTTCAAAGATTTCATTATAAACCCCATTCATTTCTGAAAATCATTCAAGTCCATCTGGTTCAGAAACTGTGCTGTACGTCATTTTTCATTCAACATGCAAAAAAGAAACACAACTGTGAATTGTTCTCATCTTACCTGAAGCATACATTGAAGCTTTGTAAATAGAACTAATACAGGGTGTACGCTAAAAGGACAATGATTGATGGTCACATTGTTCTTCTGTTTTTCAGGGATGGTAAGAAGGCACTGGCTAGATGGAATGTAGTCTCTGGAATCACATATATGGGATCTTCTGGAGCTTATTCTGTGGACAAGATCATCGTCAACAGATATTACAGCTCAGGACGGAACGACTATGACATTGCCATGATAAAACTCCAGTCTCCCATCACTGTGGGAGGTAAATCAGACAAACACACACACACACACACACACACACACACATGCGCACACACAAACTCACCAAAAAATTCAGGATGCCCAAATATGAAATATGAGTTAAGCCTATATATATGTATGTATATATATATATATATATATATATATATATATATTATATATTATTTATTATTTATTATTATTATTATTATTTTTTTATTTTTTATTATTTTTTTTCAGAAATTCGGACTGGTACAAAATTTAGGTTTTGTCTCTTGATATGTGAAAAAAAAAAAGATCTGGACATGATTCGAAAAGGTTAAATGTTCCTGAAAAACAAAAATAGTCAAACCTTTTTTCAAAAATGACCACATTGGAAATAAATGGGGAAACAAATTTCATCTAGTGATACTGCGCCAAAACAAAATCTTACTGAAAGCACTTTTTTTTTTTTTTTGAGATATCAACCTCAAATTTGGAGCACAACTTACTCTGTTTTCACTTCAGCAATAATCTGCCAATTGTCTTCTTTAAAAAGAGACCAAACTTAAGTCTGTGCTCCAAGCATTCATGATTTATGACAGTTTAAAGGTAGGGTATGGGATTTGCAAAACGGCCGGCAGATTTTGTAAATACACAACTCAAAAGGTCCTACCTTCTTTTCTCCAATGCTGGCCCTGACTCGCTAGAGGGGGATGGGGGAAGGGGGTATGGTACGACTGTTTGATTGACGCACTGACTGTCCAATGATTCTAGGTGGTCTTGGAAATGATTGGCTGGAGTTTTTCGAGTCCTGCCCGTTCCACAGATGATTAAATTGCTTAATTTTCATTTCAGTGCTTCTAACTCAGTGGCTGTAAGTGGGTTAGGAATAGGATTTCAAGTGATTTAGAAAAAATGGTCAAAAAAGAAAATCACATACCCCACCTTTAAGTTGGAAATTTCATTTTCAGGTCTATGCTCAAAAAGTGAATAAATGGATAACTACCACATCAATATCATTTAGTACCGCAAAATCCCCTAAAAAAATTAAATAAAAAACATCAAACTAAAATATAGTACATTCTTTTCATTGAAATAAAAAAAAAATCGGTCATTTTTGACCGACACCAGAGGGTTAATATCAATTTGTCACTTTATACTCTATATTACAATGTTTGTGAAATAATCCACTTTTGATTTAAATTCAGATAAAATGGAATAATTTAGTTTAGAGACAACAGAATTTTATAATCAGCTTATCAGCATTGCCCATACTTCTAATATCAGTGCATCCCTTCTCCACCATGCTCTGTCAATCCTTCAAGGTCAGTGTTTTGTGTTACCTTTCGACCATGAGCATTGGTACTAATATCATTCTTTTCATCCCGTTCAGAATCCCGTAGGCCGGTGTGCCTGCCACCTCAAGATCTTGGCCTTAAAGGAGGAGAAAATCTGGTTGTGACCGGCTGGGGCCATATGACGGAAAAAGGTTCCTGGCTTTTTTTTTTTTTTTATCTATTTTTTCCTCCCTGACAGATTCAAATTGACTTGCCATCGAAGGCCTCTCTCAGTATTTAACATTACCTGGCTGTTTTTCCTGCAGGGAATTTGTCTCCAAAGTTACAAAAGGCACAGATCCCTTTGATAGACAGAGCCGCGTGCCAAAGTCCCACGGTGTACGGCTTTTCCATCACTCCTAGGATGATCTGTGCAGGTTATCTGAAGGGAGGAGTAGATGCATGCCAGGTACGTTTTCTGCTTTTCTGTGTACCATTAGTTCATAGAGTGTGATAATGTTTTTAGAATAACCGTTTGTTTTTTCTCTCTCTAAGGGTGATAGCGGTGGTCCTTTGGTGTTTGTTTCTGACCGCTGGATGTTGGTGGGTGTAGTGAGCTGGGGTGTGGGTTGTGCCAGAGTAGGTCGTCCTGGTGTCTACACCAATATGGACCAGATGCTTGACTGGGTCCATTCAGTTATGCAGGTATGAGCATATTGTTCAGGAATTACTGTGTTTGTGTAGACCTAGTAATATTGGAATACTCATGGTTGTTTGTCATCCTCAGGAGTTTCCGTGAGTCTGGGATGGAGAAGACACCAGCAAAACCCATAGTACGAATTCACAAAGTCCTCAATGCACAAAAAGGAGATATGGTACTAAAGATGTATGGTACTAAAGATATATTGATTTACACAAATGTGCGGAGGAATCGCTGTGGGAGTTGTTGGTCAGCATACTCAGGGACTTAAAGGTGCCACGAGAAAGATTTTGCACACTTAAATATATATTGTATGAATAATGAGGAAACAAGTGAATGTCATCTTTTGTGGAACTACCACTTTTGGGACGCACCAACGCAATCTTAAAGGTTTCTTAAATCTTAAACAGTTCAGTCCAAAATTACAATTCAGTCATCATTTACTCACCCTCATGTCATTCCAAACCTGTAGTACTTTCTTTCTTTTGTGGAGCGCAAAAGGAGACATTTTGAAGAATGTTCACGCTTCTCTTCTACATACAATGCACAAACTCTTAGAAATATAGGTTACAAAAGGGGGTTTTCACAGCAATTCCATATAATTATTATTTTGGGTTCCCCAAAGAACCTTTCACTTAACAGTTCTTAGATGAACCTTTTTTTTTCTTTGTGTGAAAACTTTAGAAAGGAAAATGGTTCTTTAAACTATTAAAGAACTTTTTCTGTGCACTGGAAAGTTTATATGGCTGTTAAAGGTTCTTCATGCAGGGTCAATCAAAATGCAAAAAAGAGTTTAAATTAAAACTCTTGTCGTTCACTTTCATTGTATGGAGAAGAGCAACTTGGACATTCTGCTACATTTTCTTCCCATTTGTGTTCTGCTGAATAAGGAACATCATAAAGTCATGAGCAAGTGCCAAATGAGGTCCAGCTCCCCCTCTCTGGACGTCATGGGTGGATCTTGACCTCTGTGGATCTAACAGGTGGAGGGATATGGTTAGATCTTCTAGCTCCACCTATTACTCCCAGATTACATCCAGGGAGTGGGAGATTGAAATCATGCTTCACCCATTGGCTCTGCAGTGAACAGCCTCTCCTAATGAGGGTGACATTTTATTTTTAGATGAGCTGTCCCTTTAATTCAAATTGACCTAAAATGCACTTTGAGAGAGCAACCACAAGAGGGTTCGGTTTTTTTCCCCTCATCTCAAGATGTCTGTACTTTTACTTTTTTTTTGTGAGGTCTGAGGACTTTTATACTAGGTGCCATGTTATAATCTTGAATTAATGCCAGTGCTCATTTACTCAGCCAAAATACTATGGGTGCTTTTAAAATGTTTAACAAATCTTAATGGGCAAGTTATGGCATCAGTTATAGAGGCCAACCATTTTTGTACAGACCAGGATTATGTGGTCGTCACATATTTCCCTTTGTGGGGTAGTATTCGATTCTTGAGTTGTAAGACTCGTTTGATTTTTGATATGTGTTCAGAAAATTGTGTTCATTTAAACTGCAAGCAAAGCTAAAATTATGTAATTCAAATATGTTTTCATGTACTGTTAACTTATGGATGTTGGTATTTTTATTTTGTTTAGGGTGGACTCATGTAATTAGGACTTTGTTGAGAGTCATCTCGGTGTCAAATGTAGCGCATTTTATTTGAATTCACCCTACTTGTGAAAGTAAAGGATATTTCTTTGTAAATATTGTACAGTTTTATGTTTGTAATGTCGAATTTAGAATAATAAAGTGTGGTCAACAGCTTCGAAGAATTTTGTTTCCTCATTCAAAGAGATAGGAGCTGTACTTGCATGACTTGCATAAAATATTTGCCCGAGAGGCGTTTCAAAGATGGCCGCCGAGTGAAATGACTTGCCTTAAAGGAACTTTGGTTTCGTCAATGACCCAACAAAACAAATGTGATTATCCAATCAAACAACACAAGTAATATTTTTTTTTTTGCAAACCTTTATTTCTCATAGTGATATATTTTAGTTTATTTTTTACAATCCAGAGAAATCTACTGCGGTGCATAGTTATGATAAGGGAATATGACATGTTTTTACAAAGGGAAATTTAAAGACAAAAGCTGTACATACATATATTTCTTTTTAAAATGTTATCTTTTTTTCTGAGTACATGACATGTGTCTATAAGCGTTTAAAGTGCTCAGCCAGAGCCGGTTTTCACCAAACTGTTATTCAATGCTCTTCATTCGGATCTTTTTACCTTTTGTTTAGCCAGTTTCTTTTACAACGTACAGAAGAGAAGTAAAATGAAAGGAACGTTCTCCTGGGTGTGCTGATGGGTGGTACAGCAGGGCTTGTTTAAGTAGCTTTGAAAGTTGTATCCTTTAGGCTGCTTTCTTGGTTTACATATATGAATAAAATCTCTTAAAGTTGTCTAGTCTATTTAGTGCACAAAGAATACGTCTGCACATCTGTAAAATATAAACTTTAAAACTCTACATATGTTCTTATACAATGGCTAGGTTTGGATTAGCATGCTAGCATTCTACTAGCAGGCCTACTATTTTTTTACAGTATGCAATATGCAGTTTTCAAAATGCATGTGATTCCTACCACATTTGCTTACGTGTTCAGTGCATGTGTCATTGTTAAAACTATTCAAAACAATTTTTTGGTAAATAAAATATAAATATTACATGAAGAACTATAGCTCAAAAAACAGTAATGTTGACTTGGCAAAATGAAGTAACAAGTAAAATCAGAATGGAAATTTAAAATATTGAAATAAAATGTAACTTAACATATTATTAAATGTAGTAATAGTATATAAATAATACTAGAATTGGTATCCCACAATGCAATGCACCCAACATGACTAACATCTTTTCTGGAATTATCTCTATTAATTTTTACACAATGTCATTTAAAAATTGAAAATATGTTTTATTTCCAACTGGATGGCATTTAGTGAATTAAATTTAAGACTTGTGACATGTGAAAACAGTGAAGCATAATGCATAATGTTGTGCATACTTTTTTAAAAAAGTGTACAGTATCCAATGTATACTGTGCAGTATGCAGTAAGCAGTAAACTTATTAGCAGTGTTGGGGTAAGTTACTTTTAAAAGGTAATGCATTACAATATTGCGTTACTCCCTTGAAAAGTAACTAATTGCATTGCTTAGTTACTTTTCATAGAAATGTTACATTACGTTACTTTTGCAGCACTTTTTCTCACCTGGGCTGGGCTTACATGGGCTGGGCTTGTTTGTTTTTTTTAATAATAAAAAAAGTGTTTTTTTTACCAACTGTAAAGGCCCTTTCACACCAAAAGTGAAACGAATAAGCCTCAGGCTGAAGGAAATGTACAGTAGAGGGTGCAGCTCAAATAAATCTTTCAGCTGTGCTGCCATACTGGATAACGGACGCAGGAGAAGTATAAACCAAAAAATGAAACTCAAATGGTTAAATTGGATCTTCAAAAGTCAGCAGCAAAGACATTGGTTAATCAGTTGAGTTTAAATACATAAAGTACATTTGTGTATTTTAACACATTTAATTATTGCAGGTTTGTGTAATATTCAGAGTTTGTATTTTACTACATTTTAAGGAATAGGCTACTGAAACTGTTTTTGTGCAAGTGAGATGATGCTTTTTGTAGTTCTAGACTACAATGTATTTAAACATGCTCATGTTCACACACAGTGCACACAACACCTCAGCACCTACTTCTCAACATGGAGACAAGAGAGCTGTCAGTCAATAAATCGGAAAACAAAGTAACTTGCTTTAGTTATTTGAAAAAGTAACACAATATTTTGGTTTAAAATTTAAAAGTAATGCGTTACTTTACTAGTTACTTGAAAAAGTAATCTGATTACCTAACTCGCGTTACTTGTAATGCTTTACCCCCAACACTGCTTATTTGCCATTCCAAACATAGCCAGTTTGACTGGGATCATTGAATCATTTAAAAACGTTGGAAGTCTTAAAATCCACTAGAGGGAGACAGAGTGTCTTGGAATGTGTTGGAGCACATAGCAGTCCTCACACTCTCTTGGCTTGGCAGTGAGAGCGAGTCACCCAGGCAGTGAAATCCAGTTTTTGTTTCTCTTGGAAATCCATTATTTTGTATGTCAACTTTACAAAATGGCAATCTGCTCCCGTATAGGATCAGATCGAAGAGAGACAAACTCTCAAATGAATATAAGTACAAGATTTTTAAAAGAGTGCAAGTGGTTTTGGACAACCCACATATGTAGAACAAACTCTCCCTGCAAAACACAGAGGAACAACTGCGCACATAAAGCACATTTTATATTTCAAATCCCATATTTTCTTTCAACCCAGATCAAGCAGCCTGCCTGAAAGTGCAGCTGTAGATATTAGCTGTAAGTATGTGACATGCATTTTGAGTAAGTAAAATGTATACACTTTTGATAGCAGATAATATTTTGGCCTGTTTGGATGAGTATGCTCTTTTT
Source organism: Tiaroga cobitis (assembly GCA_030578255.1). Taxonomy (NCBI): domain Eukaryota; kingdom Metazoa; phylum Chordata; class Actinopteri; order Cypriniformes; family Leuciscidae; genus Tiaroga; species Tiaroga cobitis. The sequence continues at coordinate 14,254,900 of CM060605.1, forward strand.
ATGATATACATCAGACATTTCCCTTTAGTTTTCCCTGCCATGGCCCTTCAGATCCAGAGAGAATGCATGACGTGCGCAGATTCATGCCTCATGGATGGAGTGCTGCATTGCAACACTGCAGCTATGCAGCCTGCTCAGACGTAACTAACCGAACACAGATTTGGCTGAGCTGAGCCAACCATTTCAGCAGACATAAGCAAACAGACCAAGAGACTGAATATCGGTGTCTATCTACACAGCTACGCACTATACCAGTGGTTCTCAACTGTCTGTCAACCAAATCAAATGCAAAACAGCTACAAAATAGCCACATACTCACGTTAGAATACAGTCAGGAAGAAAAGAAAAATAATTATGTGGTATTTTGACACGTTTTACCTTCCACTTGGTAGAAGGTATAGTCAAGATTTCTACACAGACAGGTTGCGACCTCCAAAACCATGAACAAAACTATGTTAAATGCGGCATTTAGATCTTTGCGCAGTTCATGGAAATATGAACAACTTTCAGTATTTGATTCTGAAGGCATTATTGTTTACTTCTGTACAATAAGCATTATTCCGTATGCCGCTTGATGTCCAGTGAAAAGCAAAACCAGTTGAGAACCACCATGCTATACTAATCAATAAATATCTGATTTTAATAAATGCAAAATCATTATGAAAAAAGACACATGTACAAAGTCACAAAAAATTAGCATAACAGGAATTGGGTTAACATGATTGCTTAAAATAGCTAAATAATAACAAAGAAGCTCAACTAAAAGTTGCTCATTTGCATACAACAGTCCATTTTGTGAGAGCCTAAATCATGGGTTATTTTGACACATTTACGGACACAATTTAAAGGGATTAAATGAAAACTGTTAATAAATACTTGGATTTCATACCGCTCTGTCAAAAGCATTCCAAACAGTTGAGATTGCCGAAGCCCCCTGATTTCTAAAAGAGATTTGGAAGACTGCTAATATGTGCACATATAAGAGATACAGCCATTCAAAGAGACAAATTATTCCTGTTTCCCTATTTGTAATATCACCACTGCAGCTATTCAACTACATATCCAAATATCCTGCCATACATTCTACATCGCTCTTCGCTCTACATATACAGTGCGCATTCAAAACACATATATCTTTATGAATAAAGTGCCCAGAAACAACCCCTCTGAATTTGCCATAACTACAACCACTGCGTAGCCTACGTTCATCTTTGGGTTATGGCGTAAGACTAGTGAGGGTTTCATTGCATTTTTGCTGTACAATCGCAACGTGACATTCATCACATGTTGTGGATTTGTCATAATATTTATACTTAAACCAGATATGGATATGAGCGAGAATTGTGCATTTATGGGGTTTCCAATACAAAAGGAAAGAGGAGGACAAACAAAACTAGATGGAGGCAACAGCTAAATCATCCACCGTTCCACTAGCAGTTCAGTTTTGGCACTTGAATCTTAAATAACTCCTGAAACATTTGGAAAGTTGGTTTGCTTAGATAAACAGAATTCGCTTTAACATCAATTTTCTGCAATTTGTGTGTTTTCGTAAAGTTAGCATCAAGCTAATCTGATCGATGAGAAGATTTGAGAGGTTCACGCTAATGCTAGTCACATGTAAGTAGCCATTGAGAGGCATGTGATGTATTACAATACATTATATTTTGTCACAAAAGTGTTTCACTTGTTTATGAATAGTATGATGATATGAAAACAGTATTTTTAGCATAGCATCTGTGAGGACTGGTGCAGGTTAGCGCACAGAGGTTGCTAGCTTGCTCGTTCAAATGTCAAAATTCAACATTAGCAGTTACCAACAATGGCGGTGTGGTGTCCTGTGGAGTCTAGATGGTATGATGTTATGAACTAGCGAGTGTGATGTATACGACAAGCACAGATTGATCAGTCTTGTTTAGATCACGCGAGGAAAGACAGGAGCACACGATTCGGAGAAATGGATACATAGTTCACTAGATGTACTGTATAAAACATTCACATGCAAAGTTATTGGTTATTTTTGTTGAAAGCAGCATCAGAAGATCATTCATTTACAGGGAGTTGGTTTCTGGGGATTGTCTTTATATTGGTGTTTATTTCTAGGTTTTTTTTTGTTTTGTTTTTTGCTTTTTTTTTTTTATGTGAGCATTGCATTATTTATATAGCATTTGAAGGCTCCCAGGAAGCATGTGGAGCTTGAAGCAATTACAGGCACCTGTGTTTTATCTAAAGCAGAAAACATGAACAAGAAATTAATAGAATAAACTGTGCTAGGCTGGATCCTGGATATACACCCCTTAGCTGCATCTCTAGTAAGTCTTTTACCCCCCTTCTGACCCTTTAAAGAACGCTATTAGACATGAAAAATACTCTACGCAACCTAATTTTCACACACAAAATGTGTCAGAACACAATTTACAATGAACGGCAAGTTAGTGTTGTATTATCAGCATTGCCACAAGGGGTGCTATTGCGTAGAGTGTGTTTCTGGCCTTCAAGTGCACTCACATCCTGCTCTTTATGACTCATTATCACTTGTAAAATTGGTCGGAGAGGTTAATAATCAGAATCGGTTAGCTGCTTGAATTGGTGGTAAACATATTCCAATGTCAAGAGGCACCCATGGTTTTATGCGTAAATTGTTTAGTATTTTTCCATAAAGGCGTTTGTTTTGTTACTGACTTGTCAGCTTGTGAGTGATTCCACCTCAGGATCGTTTGGAATGCAGTGTGAAGAAGATGTATAAATTTGTACGAGAAAAGTTTATATGAAACATTTCGCTATGTGGTTCTTGTGCTGTCGAGCATTGAACGGATATGGCAGTTTGTGAAGGCAGTGTGAGTGTGCTGTGTCTCACAGACAAGATAGAGCAGAATGCAAGCACACCAAAGCGTCAGCCATCATATGCTTTCTGTTAGTAGTACAATTATGCTTTTCTGTCCAGTGATCCAGCCTACAGCACTTCATATTTTCCCTCAAGCACAGTCTAAAATATATGATGACATATTTATATAGCATTTTTCTCATGAGATAAAGAGAATAAAACTGTCCATTGTTATGACTTTCTTTCAATCTGTTATAGTCATGCATGTATACATATGCTCACATATGTACACATACATGCTGTTTTCATGCCTTTGGTGTTGGTTTGCTGTCTGCTTTGGTTCCCGGGAGGCCATTTTCTGTATTGTCATTCCCTGAAGAGCTCACAAGGCACTCTTTACTATAGGAAAGAGGAAAAAAAAGACATAGACATTGTAGGACATTGTAGGACAACAACTTTCCCTTGACATAAAAATGTCAATTTATCTGATACTTAAGGTGTGGTCACATTTACTGGTGTTCTGGGAATTTTCAATTGTCATGTATTTCAGGAATACATGAGATTGGGAATTATGCGTAAGGACAAACGATTTACCCATGTAAATTTCACAACTGATTCAAGCTGATCACATGGATTCACCAAGCTGAGCAACCCGAAAGTTCAGTTCTGAACAAAGAGTGAGCTTTGCTTCATGATCACTACTGACAACAGACAATGGGCCTAATTGCCCATGCCATTTTTGATAATGTGACCACACCCAATCCCTTATGACATAGTTTCATGTTTTTATGTTTTATAACTTTAAACTAAGTTTTCTTTTCAAGAATTTTACTCTTTTAATGAGAATGTGTTCTTAAGAATGATTCGGGATTGTAATGAATTTTATTTCAGTTGTGAGGGACCCCTATCACCATTACCCAGAATGCCTTGTTATTGACATTTACTCAAAATGACAGAATGATATTTATTGACATTTGCTCTGGTCTCACATGGAGTTTTATAACAGTCACCATGTCAAAGTCACCAGAAGAGCACTGGACCCTAGAGAGTCGCTTCTGTTAGTGTGCAGCACACATGCCACCATTTACAGAGAACAGAAGGGAAGATGACTCTGCAGATTTTTTCATGATGTTGCAAACCACTGCCCATTGTAGATCTATCTATCCGTCTATCCATCCATCCATCCATCCATCTATCTATCTATTCTAATACTGTATTAGAAACTTACATTGTTTGAAAATATTGATTTATAAAGAAAGCAGATATGTTAATTCTGAGTATGTGTATTTTTTTTGTGTGTAGGCTAGTCCACTGGTAGTGTACATAATAATTTACTTCAAATCTACTTAACTCTTTCCCCGCCATTGATGAAATTGTCCGGCAATCCATGTTTTCACTGTTATATTGAAGGGGGCGCTATTACACATGCTCTGAAAGTACAGAATCTCCAGATCAAAACACAGGTGAAGAAGAAGCAGAAACAAGCGATAGAAGCATTGCTGACGTGCATGTAATCTAAAGTGATCATCAGACATTAAACGGCATATAAATCAAAACTACCTAACGTTACAGAATGAAATGTCGAACGCAGGAAGAGGTACAGGACTATGGGCAAGCTATGTGTTGATGAAAGTGATACTCCTATGTTTTGATCATCATTCTGAATCCTATCTGGGCGTAGTCTTTGACAAAAACGCGATTTCCTCAGCTTTTTGTTTAAAATGTTGCTTTTTTTTTAATGAAACTTACCCACATTCATGTGTTGATAAAAAAGAATGCATGACACTAGAAAGAAATCATCCATTCTTAAGCAGAGGCTTATATATTCTAAAGCAGAGGCTCTTTTCTTTCTTTTGATAAATTGCGTGTTCAGATATTCATACAACAAAATATTCCAAAAAGTCATGAAAGATTTGTGAAAGCGATAAAAAAAATCCTGGCGGTGGCTGGCAACTTTTTAAAAAAATGCTGGCGGGGAAAGAGTTAAAAGTCTATTTAAGTATAAAAATGAATACCTAGGAACATAGTAGTATACTTAAAGTGAAAAAAATGACAAATACAAATAGCAAACAATAAGTATGATGTTAAATTCCCTGAAAGAAGACTAATTGCAGAATAAAGCTACTAAACTACTAGTTGAGTATACTTCAAAGTGTACTTTCATAAACTAAAAAAATGTCAGTAAACTGTCAGTATATAAGTTTGTCTGTATAGTTGCAGTACAAACGAAAAATGAATTTGTATAATACTTAAAGTATACTAATAAGTAAACTTATATACACTAAAAATTGTGCCAATTTAGTCCTGAGTAGTATTGAAATAGAACACTTACAAGTATACTACTTGTACATTGATATTAGTATACTTACTACATACTTACTCTCAACTTACTACAAAAATATACTTGAACTTTACTTGAGTATACTTAAAGGGTTAGTTCACCCAAAAATGAAAATTAAGTCATTAATTACTCACCCCCATGCTGTACCAACCCCGCAAGACCTTCGTTCGTCTTCAGAACACAAATGAAGATATTTATGATTAAATCTGAGAGGTGGATGACTGCTACATAGGCTCCCTAAGGGAATGAATCCTGACGGCCCAGAAAGTCAATGAAGAAAATGTTTAAATATTCCATGTCACAACAGTGGCTCAACTATAAGTTTATCAAGCGACGAGAATACTTTTTGTGCGGAAATAAAACAAAAATAACGACTTTATTCGACTATTCCTTTTCTTCCTTAGGCCTGAAACGAGACTTCAAGAGATTTCCACGACGCATGCGCGAGAATTGCGATCTCCTTCAACTACTTCAGTTAAGTTCTCGCGCGTGCGCGTCGTGAAAATCTCTTGAAGTCTCGTTGTGACATGGAATATTTAAACATTTTCTTCATTGACTTTCTGGGCCGTCAGGATTCATTCCCTTAGGGAGCCTATGGAGGAGTGATAAACCTCTCAGATTTAATCATAAATATCTTCATTTGTGTTCCGAAGACGAACGAAGGTCTTACGGGGTTGGTACAGCATGGGGGTGAGTAATTAATGACTTAATTTTCATTTTTGGGTGAACTAACCCTTTAATAAAATGAACTCTAAGTACACTTATTTTTTTGTAAGGGATGTATCTTAACACACAACCAAGGGCAGGCTAAAATTCATTGATTATGTTATTATCTAGCCATAAAAAGTAAGGGAACATTCTTTACTGTAGAGATTTTGACTCTAAATCTGACTTACTTCTTCTCCTGGACCTGGCTTAGAACGGCAAGGACTACAGCTTTCACCACCATTATGAGAATGATCAGGCCTATGACCCCTCCGAGCACGGACACAATGATTGTGGTCAATGTGTTGTCCACCTCTTTCACTGCAAAGACAAACACGTGTCGAGATGCTTTGAGTGCTATAACACATCGTGAAAAAACACACTGTTTAAAACACATACAATTACCCTAGTGAAAAATAAATATATTAAGCACTTTAGTTATCCAGAAATAGTAACCAGGTCGACTAAAAACATACTTAAGTATATTTGATTGTGCTAAAGTGAAACTATTGCAAGTATTTTAATTTCACAGTGTTCATATCCTTGCTGATGTTAAACACATAGGGCGCTATTTTAACGATCTAAGCGCAGGATCAAAATAGTATAATGAAACAAAAGGGTGAACAGGTGTAACAGTATGTAGCAAAACACACGCATACAAACAATGACCAACACAGAAGACTGAAAACAGAGGAACTAAATACACAGAGATAACAAACTAAATAAAGAGCAGCTGTGGTGGAGGATTAGTGTCATTGGTGACTGATGAGTGGCGGGAAAATTATTGTATTTGAAGCACACAATAATGATGCCAATAGCACACTTCAAGTTTACTCTTGCAGAGTGTACTGTAATTGAATTGCAATGTAATGTATGTCACCAAAATACATTTGAAGTTTATGCTGAGTGGAGTGAATCCTGCATTTAGTACAAGTTGAATTTCAGCACTACTTGCAACTAAAATACATTTAGTAGTTCCAATTTAACAGACTTTAAGTATACCGATTTAATCAATTGTGCTTAAGTATACTATTTTTTTTTCACTAGGGTAAGACCTTTTGCAAAACTGAGAATGGAAACTTACATTCGTCCACCACATAAAGAGTGAAAATGGCACTATGGTTGCGTTCCTTCTCCTTAGGGTTGCGGGCGAAGCAGATGTACTCTCCCTGGTCCTCGAAGGTGACGTTATGCAGTAAGATGGAGATGTTATTTTTCTTGCTGGAGCCGACAAACTCCACCCGCTCATGATAGATTTTGACGTTAGGTTCTACTCCTTCTGCTGGGATAGTGGCCTCACAAAGCTGAGGGAATAGATAATACATAAATGTCGACGCATTAGAAACAAAACATCACACTAAGTGCCATGTATTTATTTTTGCTTGAATTTACTTTTCAAGATAAATATTTCTCAAAATAGACACTGTTTGATTGGGTCATGAATTGAGGAATCAAATTTTCCTTGAGCTTTTGACATGTAAGAGGTCATCATACTATAGGAATTTATAGTTTCAGAACCGAAAACTTCCTTGTTAGTCCCAAAAACAGCTTTTAATGAAACCAAGCTCAGAAAATGACTCGCTTTGGAATGTGGCGATTTATGACGTCATAGATATTTGAAAGAACGCCTCTGCAGAAGAAGATCAACACCTATTCATCATCGCAACTTTGGCCCCGCCCACTGGCATGCTAATGAGATGATGAGGATAGAAGAGTGATACACGATCACTGGACTAAAAATAACATTACCTTCCAAAGGATCCTAATGCTAGGAATGTGGTTATTTATTTTCATCAATGTGAATGTCTCAGTTGAGCATTATCTATTTGTATTTTGTACATTTCACTGTGAATTATTTGGTAAATCAGTCGCAATTTCGGTGCAGGCTTTGCAAACAGACTTTTACGATATGGACTCGACAGTAATGCCACAACATGTAAGACACCATGTTCATTCTAATACCTGATCTGTGACCAGTGATTTCTGATAAGTAATGATTCATGTACAGTCAGATGTTCTTTGGCTCAAAATCGTTTATTGCTGTTTGTGTCAGTAAATCAAACGGTCAACTTCACATTGTTTAATGAAAATAATCTGTTATTTAAACTGTGAATAAATTATAAATAGAAATGTAACAAACTAATCATTTGTTTACAGATGTCACCATTTTACAATAGCTACAATAGCTATTTATCATTGCTTTGACATAAAATGCATTCAATGACTACTTCTTTCAAATTACACAAAATCTCACTTTTCTCACAAAACCACTGTCGAAACTATATGCACAGGCTAATTTGCATGTCTATATGCTCTTTGCAAAACGTTTAAACTAACTTTCAAAACCTAACATAATACAAAACTGTATAAGACAGTCATTTGCAATGTTTCTAAACTAAAACCATATTGAAATAAATTCTAAAAAGTCTACAAAATGAAATACTAAACACATTAGACGTGGCTGAAATACCTATATGTGTTTAGTCATTTATGTCATTACCATCTATACAAAAGAAAATAAAACTTAGGAATAATTTTGTAATGTAATGTAAACATGGACCATGTAACATACACTGCAGTGAATTCTAAAGAGTCAAGACCTGTCATTTTTGTTTTGTAAATACATATTATGAAATAAATACTGTGTAATGGTAGATGTTGTTAGTGTTTGTTTTATGAGTGACAAACTGTGATTATTGGGTGATAACTTTTGCTATAGTATTAAGAATGAGATGATTTGATATCACATTTTTTATGTGAAATGAACTGCTGTGCCAAGATGAAAGTTCGATAAGAGAACTGTGTGAAGCATTATTGTGAAATGGGTAAAGAAAAAACTGTAAAAATGTTCTTCCGTTAGCATGAGCTGCATGAAATCAGTGTGATTGAGAAACGGTTGAATGTCTCACCTTAACCATTGTCCCATTGTCCTTATACTGCCAGTTGAAGTAAAGGTTTTTAATGCCTATGCAGCTGGCGTAAGTGCAGGGTAAGAGCACTGAACTTCCATTCATCACTTCTATGAAATTGACCTTCCCTGTATTCACCTCCAAAGCCTGAGCGTACCACACTCCTGAGAGACATGGAGGAGAGATGAATATCGATTATCAAGACTTGTCATCCTAACACAAACAATTGGTAGTGATTGCGAGATACTAGTATGGTTCCCCACAAATATGGCAGTGGTTGCACTTTATTTTACAGTATGTGCACTTACGTGTACTTACAGTGTTCTTACCTAAGAGAGTACTGGTTAATATAAGGTAACTACAAGGTAACTATAAGGTAAAGGAGTTATGGTTAGGTTTAGGGGTATAGGTTCAGGGTTAGTATCTATGTATTACCCAGTTATTGTAATTACTATAATAAGTACATAGTATGTACATGGGGAACAATTTCTGAAATCCTTGCCCCGAAATTATTTGGTCCCCATGAGGAAAACAGCTTACTCAAAAAAATGCTGGGTTGTTTCAACCCATGTTCGGGCCAAATATGGACAAACCCATCCGTTGGTTTACATTTTTTCATTCAATTTTAAACCCAACGGTTGGGTTTGTCCACATTTGACCCAAACATGAGTTGAAACAACCCAGCTTAAAAAAAAAAGAAGCATTCTACTTAATCTGCTGACAGACTGAAAACAATCAGGGTTAATAATCAGTTCATAAATGTTGCATTCCCAATGTGGGAAAAAGAGCCATTCAATATGACATGCAGAGTTGTTTTCTAACCCAGCTCTGGTATTCTTAGCATGTGTCGTAGCTGAGAGCCATTGCGGGAAGGACTATTTTTAAATGCTTCCATCTCAGTGTTTAATTTCACAAGCATAGATAACTCTGATGTGAGCATGTAGCTAGGATATTGTTTTTATACTCAAAATACGCAGCACACACTGTTTTGGGCCTACTCATTTTTTCCATTAGATAGAATTATATCATATCAGTACTTTGTTTTGTACTGTATAAGTGTAGTAGACTTAAATTCAAGTGGTTGTCCTGTTGTGCAACATGTTATAATTTAGGCTATAACATTTCCCAATTATAAAGTGAAAGTTAAAGTGACATGTGAAGGCCAAGTATGGTAACCCATACTTGGAGTTTGTCCTCTGCATTTAACCCATCTAAGTTAGAGCAGCACACACATCAGGAGCAATGAGTAGTGAACACACACTATAAACCATGGACACACACACACACATGGAGCTGCAGGCAGCCATTTTTGGTGTGGCTCCCGGGGAGCGCTCAGGGCAAGAGCACCTCTGTTATTTCCTGCAGGTATTGAGGATCGAACCCGCACCCTTCGGGTTGCCAGTCAATGCATCATCAATCCTTCTAAAATGTGTTTTTGTATTATACCCTGATTCACTATGGTAAGCCTATTATAAGTGTTTATATTTTAGCCCTGGGGTGAGGATTTTGGCAGGAAATTGTGTACATACGTCACTCGCCCATGCGCGTCTCGTCATATCCGTAAACAGAGAAAAGTTGCTCCGGCTACTGTGACGCGTGGATGGTGTGAGTGGCAGAGGTTAGTTGTCACAACGAGCGAGAAAGGTCGGCATGGAGCCGTTAAATCTCGAATCTCCGGGGAATCACCAGTTTTAAACAAACGCTGAACAGAGGAGAGTCTGCTGACAAAAAGAGAACATGACAGAGCTCGTAATAAAACAAGAATCAACATTGGCTTGGCAAGAACCGAGGGATTTGAAATATTCTAAAAGTAATGCAGAGATGGCATTTTTATTACTCAACAGGTAAGTAAGGTATTTTTTTTTAACAGATAAATTGCCATACAGTATATGTAGCTCTAACAGAGTCAATTGTAAAGTATTATTGTGAAGAGTCATTTCATTATGGTTGTTGTAGCGCTGTGCTGGAATATATTTTAAATGTTACATTTTTAAAAAGCACTTGTGTCTATGGGTAAAACTACAGTAACGTCTTCAGCTCAGCTTGAGATCCTAAACTAAACCTAAACATCTAAACTGGTTATATATCTTAAAGGTAGGGTAGGCAATATTTTCACAAACACTTTGTTATACTGGTTGAAACTCTCTTCACATCCTGATAGCAATCACTTATAGAAGTGGTCTAAATATTCAAATGTCTTCTGTTGAAGTCTCAGGACCAAAAAAAGTTTGGTCCGGATGCAATAATAGGATGTCCTACCTGCCTGACAACATATGTATTTGCATACCTCCGCACACCATCACACGTCATCAGCACTTTCCATGAGGCTATGCAGCGTTGTAGACAGACAGCCACCAATCGCCTCAAACAGGCAGCAGTCACCTTTAACAGTTCCTCCTGAACCAAAACAACAAGCTAATTCACACTATGTAGTAATTATCATAATTACGAGATGGCAACCCGTGACGTTCAACCTGGAGCTGTTCTCTCCTCGGAATTGTGCGTTTCCATGGCAACACTATCAACGCTGAAATTAATCTGCAGCATGAGATATGAGGTAATTTAACGCCATCCCTCGTGATGCTTTGCAGACTCTGCTCTGGCTGTCCACGTTCATGTGTTTTGGATGGAGGGTGGGATCTTATGCTTTTAAAGCTAGCCTGCTATTGTTAGCCTCTCCAAAATGACCTACCCTAGCTAAGTGAATGTTTTATTAGAAATAGGATAACCATGTTCATCCGCACAGTCACCCAGATCCAAAGCACAACCAAAACAATTTTCTCCCGCAAAATGCATGCAGTTTTGTTTTTTAACCGCTAGAGGGTCAAAAGTTACAATGTGTACCTTTAAATTAAAATCATGAACATATGAATGAAATACAATGAAAATATCATAAAATGAAAATGGCCAGAATTTTTATATCACTGCAAACAATATATTTGGATAGTTTGCTCTTCCGTTTTTGGAGGGATTTATTTCTAAGTTCTTCACAATGTGTTGTGGGATTGGTTTAACCGTAAAGGATATATCAACAGATAATCATTTTTCTACCTCTAACCGGAGATAGACTTTACATCCGAAAAGGCTCTGATGCCCAAAAACAGCAACTTAGGTAGGCAGAAGATTTGAGACATAGTCAAACTTAATGCAAGCAGGTTCAGATCAAATAGCCTTGTGCGGCACTTTATATGACGCTGGTTGTTAAGGCCCAGGGTTCAAGGAAGATAACAGCCTCTTCACCAAGATCATATGCCTGCCTCCTGTCTGCTCCCTTCTGGCTATTGATCCCTGGAGCTTTGCTCATAGATGGATGACCAGCCATTATAGTGCACTTATTCATCGATGAGGCCTCTCTAAAGCTCAGAGAGTTCATTTCTGAGCCTGTCATCACACTGACATTCACAGACACTGTGCGGATAACTAATGCGCAAAAGATGCTGTCAAATGTACAGCTGATGTGATCATTCTCCACCTATTGGAGATGTTTTTTTCCCCCTTCAATCAACTAATACTGTATGTTATGGTCTCTGTTAAAAGAGTTATACCATAAAGAGGTCAAATGCCCAAAACAGTCATAAAGCCATACAAATAATTGTATAGTAACTGAAATATTAACAAGACAGAATAATGATATAACGATTTAATGTTTAACAAATTTTGATAATTGGCCTGAAAGTGTAAAGTAGTTTTAATAGCTTGAGGTTTGAAGGTTTTACTGTCAGACCGACAGAAAGAAGGTCAGATGACGATAGCATGTTAAAAAATTGTTAGCATGTTTCAGCACATTTCTACCATGTTTGTGCTCACTTGTTTCTAGCATGTTTTAGCATGTTGATAATACATTGCTAGGCATTACTAGAATGTTTGAACACATTTTGACTTGTTTTAACATAATTCGTTCCTTGCATTTTTGGCATTGCTATATGTTATAGCATGTTTCATTCCTAAATTGTTTTAACATGTTACGAACCTGATGTTTCTAGCATGCTTCTAGCATGTTTTAACACATTGCTAATGTGCTGCGCTAACAAAAATATGTTCTAAATGTTTTGGTAACGTACGTTTTGATTATTATTTATAATATATGAAATTCCAGATTGCATGGATTCCTATTAAACGACTAGATTTCACCTGTGATTCGCAGAACAGTGATTAATGTGGCCGCACATTTATAATGTTTTTAAAATGTTGCTTTGCAATGTTAGAATGTTTCACATATTTCACACCAAATACATTATTAGGCCTGCTATTATATTATTAGCGCAGAAAACATTAAAAATGAGAAACAATAGTCTAGCATATATGGCAAGGAAGTGTTTGCAAACATACTATCCTGAAAAAGAGCAGAAGAAAGTGGAAAGCAAGAACATGTCTGTTCCTCTGTAGTCCGGCAAATCGTTTTATTGCTTTTCATCACTCTGTTATAGAACACAGTGAATGACTTAACAGCCCAGTGGTTTTGATAATTAATCCAACCAAAGCAATTGTAGAACAAGTGCTGAACGAGACTTCTCACTGCTGAGGATAGCACACCTTCAGCAGTGTGGATCCGCTTGGAACCGCTCACATTTACACCTCAACAAAACTCTGCCCACCCAGTGGTGTAGTCTAGTTTTTTGTAGTGAGTATACAGTGATATACCCCCCCCCCCCCCCCCCCCCCCCAACTTGCCACCCATTTTCTAGTGTTTAGTGTTAATCGTCATCAAACTCAGCCAGTAAAGAGCTGCATTTAGCCTAAGATGTTATATGAATATGGTCCCTGAAGCACAGGTTTTATTAGCTAACGATTAAAAAAACATTTTTTTTACATTATAATAATAATAATAGTTTATTAAAACACTCAGAAACTCAAATGTCTTTACATTATAAGCACAAATACAAATTTACTTTTTTAAATGGTGTTGAAGAAAAAAAAATGCACTGTTTAAATTAAAACATGTATAAAAGCTTTGTGATATTCCTTTAAAATAATGTTTAAATAGATTTGATTATTATTATTTTGAAAAGTACATCTTACCATGCAATTTCTTTCAAAATTTCTTTGAGTTGCTTTCTTTCTCTCTACAAACTTTTATTTTGGTGGGTTGTCATAAAGACATTTGAGTTTCTATGTGTTTTTAATAAACTATTATTATTATTATTATTATTAGGCCTACTTGACTAATGCTCTACTGTGCAATAGTAATATATTTCTGTTATATTTTCTTCAAGTTATACAAAACTTTTATTTTGACAGGTTGTCATCAAATACTTAAAAGTTTGTGAGTGTATATGATACTAATGAATGATGATAGTTTTATCAAATGAAATGGTAAAATTCGGCAACGCTTTAGATTACAGCCCGAAAAGTACTGCGTAATTAGACAGCGTAACCTTCGGTAATTATAGTGTACCTATAACGTACTTACAATATAAGTATAAGGGAACAATATTTTAAGTTTGGGGAATAAAGGGGGTAACAACCAGGAGAATTAAACAATTATTTATACTGTAAGTATTAAAGAACTAAAGGGTGCTTATTCTACTATTATGATATAACAATCTTACATAATGGTGAACCAGTACATACTGTAAAATTACAGGCTTTTTAAAAATTACAGGGTACACATCTATACATTTTTATAAAGTAATCTTTTTAACAAAAGTGCACTGAAAACGAAAACTATTGCAACTTTTGCTTAAATACTGGGGAAAGGTACTCTTGTTCCATGTAGTTATAGGGTAAGTACAATAAAAATGCATACACACAATCTTATATCACTGACTCGGAAACCTTTATTTATTATACAAGCACCACTTACCCTGTAACCACATGAAACCGGATTTATTTCCCAGTATATTTAAAAAAAATGCAATAGTCCTACCTTGAAACATGTTAGCCCAAACTTAAACATCTGCACTTTTGCTATCTTTTTTTATAAATGCATAAATATGTACATTTTTCATTTCATTTTTAAAAAGCCTATACAGTATGTATTACCTTGGCACACAATTATTACAAAAAGGTACGCAGTGTATGTTCTCGCTAAATTGTTCCCAAATGTAAGATTGTTGTATCATAATAGTAGAATAAGAACCCCTTAGGTCTATAATACTTACAGTATAAATATTTTTTTAATTCTCCTGGTTGTTACCCATTTATTCCCCAAACTTTAGCTACATATTGTTCCCTTATACTTACATGTAAGTACTTTATAGGTACACACAATAATTACAGAAAGTTACTGTTAGAATTATTATTCTCCTTCAGCATACAATGTAAAAGTCTATGTACAATAGAGATGTCACAAGGTGACAAGTCTAGCGGAACCAATTTCCGCTAGGAGTGTGTTTCCCCCCGGGACGATTTCGCCGGCACACCGGGCTGGTTCACTTGTTGTCAGTTGCCATGACAGCGGCAGCTGATGAGGCAAGTGGTAACAGGTGCTGACGATTGAACTGAGGATCAGAGATAGGGCTTTGGGGCTGGAGGAAACATTTAAAAGGAAAGGGAAGAGGGAATTGGGTGTGGTACTCCCCCGGGAGAATTAGTTTCTTTGACTGTGGCTGAATTCGCTGGGATCGTGGAGAGGGCTGTGAGGATTTGGCTGGCTGAAGGGTGCAATGGTGATTTGTGCGAATACACGCTGGAAACGTGAACTGGATGGAAAGTTGGAGAAGTGGGGAGATACAG
Organism: Tiaroga cobitis; assembly: GCA_030578255.1. NCBI lineage: Eukaryota > Metazoa > Chordata > Actinopteri > Cypriniformes > Leuciscidae > Tiaroga > Tiaroga cobitis. The sequence goes on from CM060605.1 coordinate 14,270,351, forward strand.
TCAAGACTGGAGAACGCCATCATTCCTGAGAGGAAGTTAAGTAATAAAACATCGAATCTGTGTGAATCCATGTCCTGCACTGAGTTGAACAAAGAATTGTGAAGTGTATTGATCACGAGTGTAACTGTCACCTAGGAGTGTGAACGGAGTCACCATTGAAATTCTGATATCTTCATCTTCTGAGTGGAACAAAGAATTGTGAAGTGCGTTGATCACGAGTGTAACTGCCACTTAAAGAGTGTGGACTGAGTCATCATTGAATTCCTGGTATCTCCGTCTGAGAGAGTATTGAAGACGCTGTTCTCCATACTGTGAGGAGTCATCTGCATCTCTTTATCGTCTGAGTGCTGATTCAACATAACAGTGGAAGGATTGACTATTGGGTGAGTGCTGGCCTTATTGCACTGAGAGTGAGAGTGGATATGCAGTGCCTGAAGTGAAGTGTCACACAGTATTGGACTTGACGTGAGGTTGCAGTGTGTGGGTGGATAGGTATATTTAACTGCCAGTATTCCCCAGTGCATAATTCCGCCCAGTGTTTGCTGAACAAAGCCTCAGTGCTAGACGTGCATGTCCCACTCGGGCTATAAGTTCTCGTTCTGATACCGAAGAGGAGTGTGTTTGCCTTGTATAAATTGCTCTGCCTGTTTAACTAGACGAATTGTCGGCTGCTGTCTTCTTGGGCGCTGCCCGTCTGAAGGAAGGATTCACCCTTGTCCCAGCGCTGTCCGCTTGGAGCCACACAGTCCAGCCGTAAGCCCGATTTTCCATTCTGCAGAGGAGCGTGCCTGCACCTGTATAAATTGCTCTGTCCGTTTAACTAGATGATTCGTCTGCTGCTGTCTTCTTGGGCGCTGCCCGTCTGAAGGAAGGATCCACCCTTGTCCCAGCGCTGTCCGTTTGGAGCCACACAGTCCAGCCGTAAGCCCGATTCTGCAGCGGAGTGTGCCTGCACCTGTATAATTTGCTCTGTCTGTTCAACTGGATGATTCTTCTGTGCTGAGCATACTCGGAACGACCGACGGTTTAGGAACATACCAACCTACCTACCCACCTGTCTTCCAGTGAGGCCCCTCCGCCTGCTCGCCTTCTTGAGAGGTATACGTACCTGCTACTCACCTGTCCGGTGGAAGAGTCTCCTGGTCCTCAGTCCCGGTCCTGCCCTGCCCGGGATATCTGTCCGTCTGCATCGTGGTTAAGGAGTTCTACCTACCCCGACACTTACCTGCTGCTGGAACGGCAGACGAATCCTTCGCCTCCCAGGGTCCAAAGCGGTTTCCCCCTTCCTGGACAGAGACACAAACTCACGTCAAGACTTTTAATTTCCTTTTTATTATTCAATAAAGATTGTTCATTTTTAATTCTACTTGTCTGTCTGGTCTCTGGTACGCTCCTCAGAGTGGCCCTGGGTTTGAGGGGTGGGTGGAGTCTGGTTTGGCCCCCCCGACCTGTGAAAGATTTGGCGTAAGTCGGCAGGGTACCACTTTGAGTTGAGCGGCCAGAGATCTAGATGGCGGACGAAGAAGCACCTGTGGTGCGGCAGCCAGTTATGCCAATCTTCATGGGAGCCCCATGGGCCCAGAAGTATGGAGGCCCAGGATCGGAAGTGGGTTTGTCAGCATGGAAGACCCAGGTTGAATACCTGGTGGGACTCCAAGGTTTAAGTGCCCCCCAAGGAGTGCAGTTTGTTTTAAATTCACTGGAGGGGGAAGCGAGAAGAGAAGTCCAAGCAGCACCGGAAGCAACGAGAACCACGGTTCGGGCCATCTTTGATTTCCTTACGGAGCAATATGGAGACACCACCCCGGTTGCTGTACTGCGAACACAGTTTTTTAATTGTAAGCAGGGACCGCGACAAAATATCCGGGCATTTGCACTACAGCTGAGGGAGCAGTTCTCCCGGTTGAAGAAAAGACAGGATCATGGCCTGGGAGGTGAGGAGGTCCTGCTGCGAGATCAGTTCTTACTGGGATTGCTGGAGGGTCCCGTGCGCCAAAGTTTACGGATACAGTTCCGACGAGAGCCAGACCTCACTTTCGAAGACCTACGGAGGGAAGCCCTAGCACTTGAGCAAGATCATGCCGAGAGTGTAGTTCCTCCCCACTGCATGGCCACGAATGCTGCTAGTAGACCTCCGTCCCCCGCCATGTCTGATTGGAAGCAGGCCTTCCGTGAAGAACTGAAGAGGGATGTTCGTGATCAAATGTCCTCACTGACCAAATCCTTTATGGAAGAGCTTCGCCGAGAACACCTCCATTCCTTGTCTTTGCCGAGGGAGCGAGCCTATTCGGAGGGGAATCGACCTCCAGCACACCGTCCACCCCGACCTGCCGGGTCCCGATTCCAGTGGGATGAGCAGGGTCGCCCCATCTGCAATGGTTGCGGAGAGCCAGGACACTACCTTCGCCAGTGCCACTCTCGCCGTGCCTCACAAGGGGGTTTTTAGTGTCACCGGCCACTGTGGGTCAAGTGGTCGGGACCCCCTCGTTAGACCCATGTTCGTCTGGGACTTCCCAAGAGAGTCTGGTGGGGCGTTGCCCCGTGGTGATGGTCCAGGTAAATGGCCAGAAAGTACAATGCCTCCTGGACACCGGGTCACAAGTCACACTCTTCTCAGAAAGTTTGTCTTGGGAATTGTTTGGTGCCCAAGGCCGGCCCATGACAGAAGCCCCATGGCTCACCTTGCGGGGAGCCAACGGCCTCGACATCCCGTACGTGGGATACCTAGTGACCGACTTGGAGATACATGGGATCGTTGTGCCTCAGAAGGGAGTGGTGATTGTGCGGGATACATGCCTGGGGTCGCACCGCGCACTGTTGGGCATGAATGTCGTTTCGGAGTGCTGGGAGGAGATATTCCGAAATGGACCAAGTCGAGCAGTATCAACCTCGGAGGGCCGAGAATGGAGTCGTGTGGAGGCCGATTGTCGTCGGGTCTGCCTGGCTGAGTCACAGGGGAATCGTGAGAGCACCGGGAGGGTGGCTTGTCGCTATGCTCTGGAAATTCCAGCTCGGAGTGAGGCCGTGGTCTGGGCCAGGCTGCCTTCCCGACTCTATCGCTCAGAGGAGTGGGTCTTGGTGGAACCCTATTCAGATTGTTCCAAGGTGGAGGTCGCCCGAGGATTGGCGTCCGCACGGAGAAGCCGGGTCTTCGTAAAAGTCAGGAACACGAACTCCTTCCCTGTCCACTTATATCGTAACCAACGTTTAGCCCGAGTTACCTCGGTGAAGTTACAGCAAGTTCGAGAACCAGGAGAAGTCAAATTCAGCCGGGTGAGTCCGACAGTAGTGGAGGTGGCTCTGGCACAGACAGACCAGTACGTGGAGGAGACCGGGGAGGGAGTCCCGGCCCATCTTGAGGGAGAGTCACTGTGGGGAGAGGGTCTAGAAGGAGGTCAGACTAAACAGCTTCAAGGCTTTCTGTTGAGATGGCAGCACTTGTTTTCCACCCACGACGAGGACTATGGTCGCACGGATGCAGTTAAACATCAGATCCCCACTGGAGATGCCGCACCCAGTAGAGAGCGCTACCGGCCTGTACCACCTACCTTGTACTCCGAGGTCCGCACCCTCCTGCGGGGGATGCTGGATAAGGGAATCATCCGGGAGAGCAATAGTCCCTGGGCCGCGCCCATTGTCTTAGTACGGAAGAAGACCGGCTCCTGGCGGTTCTGTGTGGACTACCGGAAGTTAAATCTGGTGACTAAAAGAGATGCTTTCCCGTTGCCCCGAGTGGAGGACTCCCTCACGAGCTTGACACAAGCGGCCTGGTATTCCACTCTTGATCTGGCCAGTGGGTATTGGCAGGTGGAGGTGGATGAGCGGGACAGGGAGAAGACCGCGTTCACTACCCCCTTTGGGCTCTATGAGTGGGACCGGATGCCGTTCGGCCTGTGCAACGCCCCAGCCACCTTCCAACGGTTGATGCAGCGTTGCTTGGGCGGCCAGCTGATGGAGTCCACTTTAGTATACCTGGACGACGTGATTGTCTACTCCCCAGATTTCGAGTCCCACCTTCGGCACTTGGAACAGGTCTTTCGCTCTCTGGAGAAGTACGGGCTGAAGCTTCAGCCAGATAAGTGCCAGCTCTTCAGGAAGGAGGTGAAATTCCTGGGCCACATAGTGAGCGCTGCAGGGATTTCGGTGGACCCAGAGAAGGTATCGGCTGTCCAGGAGTGGGCCGCGCCCAAGACCGTACGCCAGGTCAGATCCTTCCTGGGCTTTGTAGGATACTACAGGCGGTTCATAAAAGGCTTCTCCCACATCGCCAAGCCCATAAACCAGCTGTTAGGGGGCACTGGACGGTCCCGGGGCCGGGGATCTCCTTCAATCCAGTGGGATCCAGCCTGCGAAGCTGCCTTCCAGCGGCTCAAGCAAGAACTACTGCAAGCCCCAATTCTAGCCTATGCCGACTTCACTCAACCCTTCATCCTATACACCGATGCCAGCAACCTGGGTCTGGGAGCTGTACTGGCCCAGAAGCAGCAGGGCAACGAGAGAGTCATCGCGTATGCCAGTCGAAGCTTACATCCGGCTGAGAAAAACGATGCAAACTACAGTTCCTTTAAGCTTGAGTTGCTGGTGATGAAGTGGGCGCTGAGCAAGAAGTTCAAGGACTATCTGTGGGGGGCGAAGGTGCTTGTTGTGACTGACAATAACCCCCTGGTACATCTACAGACCGCCAAGCTGGGGGCGGTTGAGCAGAGGTGGGTGGCACAGTTGGCCAATTACGACTACCAGCTGCAGTATCGGCCAGGAAAGGAGCACACCAACGCGGATGTACTGTCCAGACTTCCTGAAGCGCGATCTGTGGGTCAAACATCAGCGCTGAACGTGGGACGTGAAGAAGGACTGATGGTGGGCATTGTGGAGGCACCAGGCCAACCACCGGTCGAACCCCCTGCAAATTGGGGATGGGACCCACAGCGTTGGAGGATGTGGCAGGAGGAGGACGAAGACTTGAGGCTGGTACGAACTTGGCTGAGTGAAGGAGCTTGGCCCGAAGGAGAGGAACGCCGGAACCAGACACGGGTGGTGAGGGGGCTGCTGGGACAGAAAGAGAGGCTCTTCCTGAAGGAAGAGGTGATTTGTAGGTCCCTCCAGGATCCGGCTCGGGGCGAGGAGGTCTGCCAGGTAGTAGTCCCCGAAGGGCGTTGTCACTCCCTGTTACAAGCATATCATTCCAAACTGGGACATCAAGGGCAAGAAAGGACATTGTCTCTGCTACGGCGGTACTTCTACTGGCCTGGGATGGAGGGGACCACGAGGACTTACCTTCAGGGGTGCCCACGCTGCATGTTATTCAAGGCAAGGAAGGAGGTACGAGCCCCATTGGTGCCGATTCGGGCTAAGGCCCTACTGCACATCATAGCCATGGACTACTTGACGCTGGGACGACCGATGGATCGGATACAGAACATCCTTGTAGTAACTGACTTGTTCACGAAATACGCCTGGGCCATTCCAACCCTGGATCAGACTGCCACTACCACCGCCAATGCCTTGTGGAGGTATGTTATTCAGCCATTCGGGTGTCCCGAAATACTCCACGCTGATCAAGGGCCCAACTTCGAGTCTCGGGTGATCCACGAACTGTGTCGCTTGTACGGGTGTAAGAAGACCCACACCACCCCATATCACCCTCAAGGGAATGGGGGGTGCGAAAGGATGAATCAGACACTGCTAAGTCTCTTGGGGACCCTGGAAGGAGAGCAGCAAGGCCACTGGGCGGACAAACTTCCGATGCTGGTCCAGGCGTACAATAACAGCGTGCATAGCACCACCGGGTATGCCCCGACCTACCTGATGTTCGGGAGACACGTGAGACTGCCTACCGATCTGCTGTTAGGAGCTGCTCCAGCGGAGGGGGGGGGGGGGGGGGGGGGGGGCCTGACAGAGTGGGTGGCAAGGCATCACCAGCGCCTTCACAATGCTTACGAACAGGTCTCGGACCGGATAAATCAAGCAGCAGTGAAGAATAAGAGGCTGTATGATCGAACAGCTCGGGAGGCACCGTTACTACCGGGAGAAAGAGTGCTGGTACGGGACAATCGTCGTCAAGGGAAGGGAAAACTGAGCGATCGATGGGAGTCCCAACCATACGTGGTTCAACGACAGCCGCACCCAGATCAACCGGTATACGCTATCCGCCCAGAAGGGAGAGCTGGCCCAGAGCGAGTGCTACATCGAAACGTGATCCGTCCATGTCCAAATTATCCGAAACCAACAGACAGCAATCCCCCGGTTGAAACGCCACCGATGCCCTTGCTGCTAGGTTGGGCGGTGGTCCCGAGGGGACTGGGCGCAGAGCCGCACCAGGTGGACCCTGCCTCACCGCCAAGACGGTCCCAGCCGGGGAATCGAGGCCAGCCCCCAGTGCGGTATGGAGACTGGGTTGCCGAGCCCCGTTCTAGGGACTAGAACGGTTTGGTGGGGGGGTATGTCACAAGGTGACAAGTCTAGCGGAACCAATTTCCGCTAGGAGTGTGTTTCCCCCCGGGACGATTTCGCCGGCACACCGGGCTGGTTCACTTGTTGTCAGTTGCCATGACAGCGGCAGCTGATGAGGCAAGTGGTAACAGGTGCTGACGATTGAACTGAGGATCAGCGATATGGCTTTGGGGCTGGAGGAAACATTTAAAAGGAAAGGGAAGAGGGAATTGGGTGTGGTACTCCCCCGGGAGAATTAGTTTCTTTGACTGTGGCTGAATTCGCTGGGATCGTGGAGAGGGCTGTGAGGATTTGGCTGGCTGAAGGGTGCAACGGTGATTTGTGCGAATACACGCTGGAAACGTGAACTGGATGGAAAGTTGGAGAAGTGGGGAGATACAGTCAAGACTGGAGAACGCCATCATTCCTGAGAGGAAGTTAAATAATAAAACATCGAATCTGTGTGAATGCATGTCCTGCACTGAGTTGAACAAAGAATTGTGAAGTGTATTGATCACGAGTGTAACTGTCACCTAGGAGTGTGAACGGAGTCACCATTGAAATTCTGATATCTTCATCTTCTGAGTGGAACAAAGAATTGTGAAGTGCGTTGATCACGAGTGTAACTGCCACTTAAAGAGTGTGGACTGAGTCATCATTGAATTCCTGGTATCTCCGTCTGAGAGAGTATTGAAGACGCTGTTCTCCATACTGTGAGGAGTCATCTGCATCTCTTTATCGTCTGAGTGCTGATTCAACATAACAGTGGAAGGATTGACTATTGGGTGAGTGCTGGCCTTATTGCACTGAGAGTGAGAGTGGATATGCAGTGCCTGAAGTGAAGTGTCACACAGTATTGGACTTGACGTGAGGTTGCAGTGTGTGGGTGGATAGGTATATTTAACTGCCAGTATTCCCCAGTGCATAATTCCGCCCAGTGTTTGCTGAACAAAGCCTCAGTGCTAGACGTGCATGTCCCACTCGGGCTATAAGTTCTCGTTCTGATACCGAAGAGGAGTGTGTTTGCCTTGTATAAATTGCTCTGCCTGTTTAACTAGAAGAATTGTCGGCTGCTGTCTTCTTGGGCGCTGCCCGTCTGAAGGAAGGATCCACCCTTGTCCCAGCGCTGTCCGCTTGGAGCCACACAGTCCAGCCGTAAGCCCGATTTTCCATTCTGCAGAGGAGCGTGCCTGCACCTGTATAAATTGCTCTGTCCGTTTAACTAGATGATTCGTCTGCTGCTGTCTTCTTGGGCGCTGCCCGTCTGAAGGAAGGATCCACCCTTGTCCCAGCGCTGTCCGTTTGGAGCCACACAGTCCAGCCGTAAGCCCGATTCTGCAGCGGAGTGTGCCTGCACCTGTATAATTTGCTCTGTCTGTTCAACTGGATGATTCTTCTGTGCTGAGCAAACTCGGAACGACCGACGGTTTAGGAACATACCGACCTACCTACCCACCTGTCTTCCAGTGAGGCCCCTCCGCCTGCTCGCCTTCTTGAGAGGTATACGTACCTGCTACTCACCTGTCCGGTGGAAGAGTCTCCTGGTCCTCAGTCCCGGTCCTGCCCTGCCCGGGTATCTGTCCGTCTGCATCGTGGTTAAGGAGTTCTACCTACCCCGACACTTACCTGCTGCTGGAACGGCAGACGAATCCTTCGCCTCCCAGGTCCAAAGCGGTTTCCCCCTTCCTGGACAGAGACACAAACTCACGTCAAGACTTTTAATTTCCTTTTTATTATTCAATAAAGATTGTTCATTTTTAATTCTACTTGTCTGTCTGGCCTCTGGTACGCTCCTCAGAGTGGCCCTGGGTTTGAGGGGTGGGTGCAGTCTGGTTTGGCCCCCCCGACCTGTGACAGAGACTCTATGAGCCAGCATAATAGCCACGTATGCACATTCTTTTGTATAGGATGTAAGTTAAACATCTGGTACTCATTAATAGAGGAGTGAGTCTTTCACCCCTCCCTTCTATATTTTTGCTGTTTGCTTTCTATACAATATGCATTGAGAAGCCTTCTAGGAACCCCAGGGTTCGAAGGAGATTCTAGGCGGAAACGGCCATATAAAGAAGCTGTTATATAAAGTCCATATGATATCAATGATGTAATGTTTGGTTCTATTGGACAGACTTGTATTACTCCCCTTAAACTTTCAGTATATAATGTATAACCTAGACATATTCAGGGCTGAGCTTTTCTGTCTCCCTATAGCGCTGGGGTTGTGACTTGTTGATTCATAATCTTTATAATAAAAGACCAAGATTTGGGCACTTCTTGTTTGGACCATTTTATTTCAATTCTAACAGTTACATTGTAAATTCCTCTTAATTACACAGTACATTCCGGGCTGTAATCTAAAGCGTTACCTAAAATTCTTGTGCAGTGACTCTCATAAAAGCTCTGCGATGAAGTTCAAATGTGTCCATGTCCTCATAGACGCTAAAAACACCACGAGTGTCACTTGCGCTTCAGTGTGCGTATAGCACACATTGAGCGCTCATTCACAGAGACACACAGACATGCAGAGTTTATTTCAATAGCAGTCTTTTTGAGCTTTGATATTCATAGACACTAGTACATATCGAGATTTGATTCGTTGTACATCCCTACTTTTGATTTATTCATTCAAAAATGGCCAAATTGCGTGACATTCCGCTTTGCAGCTAATTACATTTGTGACTGGATTCTGCGATTCGATCCGTGTCGCTGCGCAAACACAGACGGGGGAGTGAATTTATGAATGAAAGTTCTGTCACAAAACGATGTTGTTACGCTTTTTTAAGTGGGTATGCGGAAATCCTTTACGTTTCCTAGTGGGTATACGGAAATCCTTGACATTTTCTAGTGGGTATACGGCGTATACCTGCGTATCACGTAGACTACACCACACCCAGTCAGGAGGAAACAGAATAGATATTATTCCAAACACCAAGACGCAATGATAATTAAGTGAGTCTGCCAAAATGTGCTTTCCGGCTCTGCATATTTAATTATATTCATTTAGCAGACTTACAAAAAATACCAATGTTGAACCTCTGGGAAAGAAATGATGACTAAATCAGCAGAGTACTTGTGTGTGTCAATCATATGACTTGGTGTGTCTAATCTACAAACTGTTTAATTGAACGCTAACCTTCATCCCTACAGTCTCCATTCCATTTCATAATTTTCACTGCCATTGTGTTTTTGATGAATTCCTCAGCTTAATTATTAAAACCTACAATGTTTTCATTGAGTCGCTGTGGAATTTAATTAAAACCCAATCATTAATATAATTAAAATAATTAAATCAATAATCAATAATCAATAATTAAAATCCCCTTTTTTGGAATACCTGAACCCCATCCCCCCTCCTCTCTATCTCTCTGATTTGTTGAACAGTAAATGTTCGGTGGCCCATGTTATTTATTGCCTTTGTCTGCCGACAGTTGTGCCTTAGCTGTCTTTGGGGTGCTGCTATATGTTAAGAGTGAATTGAGGCACCCTGTATATTCACTCTGACCTGTTTAGCATCGGTGACATGCCATTCTGTGTGCCATGATGGCATTATCAACACCAAAGCAGAATGAGAAAGTTCATGGTCGCGCCTGGACTCTGGGTGGATCTGTGGTGCATTAAAGCTTGTTTTCAAAGTGTATAACTAGTTCTGCATTCTTAAAGTAAATTTATGATCTCATCTTTTGTATGTGTGCATAGCAGTGTATTTTTTTTAGTTTAATTTAGATACTATTATAGTTTTTATTAATATTTTGAATTAGATTTTATTTTTTATATTTTCTGTTTTCGTTTTAATTTTAGTTAAAGTTTGAGTAATTTTGTTGTGTATTTTTGTCATTTTCATTTCAATGTCTAATACCCATATATATATATATATATATATATATATATATATATATATATATATATATATATATATATATATATATATATTGTTTTTCTCAGTTTTAGTTTGAATTATTTTAGTAGCCTACATCAAGGTCTGGTTTCACAGACATGGCTTAGATTAAGCCAGGATTAGGCCTTAATTCAATTATGACATTTAAGTAGCTTTTATAAAAGTGCCTTAGAAAAAAAAACATATTACTGGGGGCATCTTGTACAGAGCAAGGTAGCCTATGTCAGTGCAAGTTGCTTTCAGTTAAAGGGTTAGTTCACCCAAAAATGAAAATTAAGTCATTAATTACTCACCCCCATGCTGTACCAACCCCGTTGTAACGGTCACCAGCTGGAGTGCCCTTGAGAGACACCAGAGGGCACTCCACACCAGACAATCATGTTTCACTCACAAACTACATTTCCCATAACTCACTGCCCGGACTCATCAGCACTCATCTCATTCACCTGTTTCTCATCATCTTGTTTAGTTCACACCATAAATACCTAGTTTTCACATTCACTTATTGCGAAGTCTTGTTTTACTGGTAGTTGCAATTCTGAGCATTATCCTCCTGTGTTTGCTTCCTGTATTTTGACCTGTGGATTGTTTATCGTTGCTGACCCTTTTCTGCCTGCCCTGACCCTGGACTGTTTCACTGGACTCTGATTCTCGCTGCCTGCCTCGACCCTCTGCCTGTATCTGGTTTGTCTCTGCCTTGTCTCCATTGCCCTGTTTGCTGTTATTTGATCCCTGCCTGTTTGACTTATTCTAATAAATACTGCGTATGGATCCCCTGGTGTCTGCTGCATCATAACAGAAGACTTCGCCACTTCAGATCCAGCAGCATCAAAAATGAATCCAGTAGCACAAATTATGCGCCTCCGTCAGGGAGACCGGCCCATTGAGGATTACGTGAGAGACTTTATTGAACTTTCAAACGTAACTCCAATGGATTCGTTGTGCCTCGTGATTTTCTTTAGAGGGGGACTATCTGAGCCACTCGGGTCAGCCATGCCACTGCACAATCCTCAATGGACTTTAGAATTTTATATTGATTTGGCCCTGTTACTGTGCGGTTCAACCTTTACTGTGGGTTTAGCGGACAAGGAGCCCTACAACCCCACAGTACCTGCCCAGCCAGAGACCGTCCAGCCAGAGACCGTCCAGCCAGAGACCGTCCAGCCAGAGACCGTCCAGCCAGAGACCGTCCAGCCAGAGACCGTCCAGCCAGAGACCGTCCAGCCAGAGACCGTCCAGCCAGAGACCGTCCAGCCAGAGACCGTCCAGCCAGAGACCGTCCAGCCAGAGACCGTCCAGCCAGAGACCGTCCAGCCAGAGACCGTCCAGCCAGAGACCGTCCAGCCAGAGACCGTCCAGCCAGAGACCGTCCAGCCAGAGACCGTCCAGCCAGAGACCGTCCAGCCAGAGACCGTCCAGCCAGAGACCGTCCAGCCAGAGACCGTCCAGCCAGAGACCGTCCAGCCAGAGACCGTCCAGCCAGAGACCGTCCAGCCAGAGACCGTCCAGCCAGAGACCGTCCAGCCAGAGACCGTCCAGCCAGAGACCGTCCAGCCAGAGACCGTCCAGCCAGAGACCGTCCAGCCAGAGACCGTCCAGCCAGAGACCGTCCAGCCAGAGACCGTCCAGCCAGAGACCGTCCAGCCAGAGACCGTCCAGCCAGAGACCGTCCAGCCAGAGACCGTCCAGCCAGAGACCGTCCAGCCAGAGACCGTCCAGCCAGAGACCGTCCAGCCAGAGACCGTCCAGCCAGAGACCGTCCAGCCAGAGACCGTCCAGCCAGAGACCGTCCAGCCAGAGACCGTCCAGCCAGCCGATCCAGAGACGCTTCACGTCACGCCTGCCGATCCAGAGCCTGCACCTCACACCAGTCCAGCCGTGCCTGAGTCTGAGAGCGTTATGCCTGCCAAGCAGGAGTCTGTGAGCGTTATACCCGCAGAACCAGAGCCAAGGCCCTCTTCACCGCTGGTCCTGCCCAGCGCTCAGTCCTCCTCGCCGCTGGTCCTGCCCAGCTCAAGGCCCTCTTCACCACTTGTCCTGCCCAGCGCTCAGTCCTCCTCGCCGCTGGTCCTGCCCAGCTCAAGGCCCTCTTCGCCGCTGGTTCTGTCCAGCCCAGAGTTTCACACGATGCTGGTCCCGTCCATTCCAGAGTTTCCTGACAGGATGGCCGTCACTGAGCCTGTGTCTCCGGACAAGATGGCCGTCACCGAGCCTGTGTCTCCGGACAAGATGGCCGTCAACGAGCCTGTGTCTCCGGACAAGATGGCCGCCGAGCCTGTGTCTGTTCCAGTTCCTGAGCCGGATCCAGTGTCTGTTCCTGAGCCGGATCCAGTGTCTGTTCCTGAGCCGATGGCTGTTCCTGGGCCGGTGGCTTTTCCTATGCCGGTGTTGGTTCCTGAGCCTCCGCCGTGGCCGCCCGAGAGGTCTTCACCGCCGTGGCCGCCCGAGAGGTCTTCACCGCCGTGGCCGCCCGAGAGGTCTTCACCGCCGTGGCCGCCCGAGAGGTCTTCACCGCCGTGGCCGCCCGAGAGGTCTTCACCGCCGTGGCCGCCCGAGAGGTCTTCACCGCCGTGGCCGCCCGAGAGGTCTTCACCGCCGTGGCCGCCCGAGAGGTCTTCACCGCCGTGGCCGCCCGAGAGGTCTTCACCGCCGTGGCCGGCCGAGAGGTCTTCACCGCCGTGGCCGCCCGAGAGGTCTTCACCGCCGTGGCCGCCCGAAGGGTTTCTTCCGCCGTGGCCGCCAGTTGGACTGTCGCCTCCTCCCTGGCCGCCTGAAGGATCGCCTGCACTGCCTGATCTGCCCTGGTCGCCTGCACAGCCTGCTCCACCCTGGTCTCCAGTTCCTCTTCTGCTCCACGGACCTGGCCCTCCATCCTGCCTCCAGATCTGCCTCCGCTCCACCTCCCACCTGGACAGTTTGAGCGTCTGGAAGCCGCTCTTTGGGGGGGGGGGGGCTATGTAACGGTCACCAGCTGGAGTGCCCTTGAGAGACACCAGAGGGCACTCCACACCAGACAATCATGTTTCACTCACAAACTACATTTCCCATAACTCACTGCCCGGACTCATCAGCACTCATCTCATTCACCTGTTTCTCATCATCTTGTTTAGTTCACACCATAAATACCTAGTTTTCACATTCACTTATTGTGAAGTCTTGTTTTACTGGTAGTTGCAATTCTGAGCATTATCCTCCTGTGTTTGCTTCCTGTATTTTGACCTGTGGATTGTTTATCGTTGCTGACCCTTTTCTGCCTGCCCTGACCCTGGACTGTTTCACTGGACTCTGATTCTCGCTGCCTGCCTCGACCCTCTGCCTGTATCTGGTTTGTCTCTGCCTTGTCTCCATTGCCCTGTTTGCTGTTATTTGATCCCTGCCTGTTTGACTTATTCTAATAAATACTGCGTATGGATCCCCTGGTGTCTGCTGCATCATAACACCCGTAAGGCCTTCGTTCGTCTTCGGAACACAAATGAAGATATTTATGATTAAATCTGAGAGGTGGATGACTGCTACATAGGCTCCCTAAGGGAATGAATCCTGACGGCCCAGGAAGTCATTAAAGAAAATGTTTAAATATTCCATGTCGCAACAGTGGCTCAACTAGAAGTTTATCAAGCGACGAGAATACTTTTTGTGCGAAAAAACAAACAAAAATAACGACTTTATTCGACTATTCCTTTTCTTCCTTGTAGGCCTGAAACGAAACTTCAAGAGATTTCCACGACGCGCACGCGCGAGAACTTAACTGAAGTAGTTGAAGGAGATCGCAATTCTTGCGCATGCGTCCCCCCCCTGAATATAAGACGACCCCCCATTTTTCAGCCTATTTTTAGGACAAAAACCTCGTCTTATATTCGGGTCTATACGCTAAATGAAAATGAGAAATGTTGCCTTGAGAAAACTACCTGAAATAAAATAAGTTTATTTGTTTAGTAAGTATGTTTAGTATGTTTATGTTTAATTGTTTATCATTATCTTTATAGTTATCCTTCTTGAAGTGAACAGGCCTTTAGTGCGCCACAGCGCCAACTGTTTTTTTTTTTTTCAATGCATTGACAAATTCTTCCGAATAAGGCAGAATTCATGAATCGGCAGAATCAAATCGCTACTCAACCGCACATGAGTGCGGATGGCCGAGTTGACCGAGATTTTGAAACAGTTGTAGGCTGTGTGTTGAGAAGTTTGATGAAGGGTTGTAGAATGCGCCAACCAATCAAAAAAAAAAGAAAGAAAAGAATTGCAGTCTTTATTAGCTGTGAATAATGCAAGGCGGCTGTAGCAAAAAAGCAGAGTGTGACAACGAGCGAAAACGTGCAGAAATATTTGAGTGCTATCAAGGTAGGCTACGAATTGCAGGGAGTTTAATATATATTCATGAATATGCTCATATAGCCTACTTAAATATAAATAGGCTATACATTTCTATTGTTCTGACTGATTGTAAAGGCCCACTGAAGTGTTTTGAAAGAGCATTAGTCAATGTGTTGACGAAAACAAGGCAGATTGAACATTTAGGTTTCCTCCTAATATCCTGCATTTTAAAATATTGCATTCTTTGCAGAATTTAAATGGGACCGATACATTTTCTGTGGTGACACTAACGTGAAACCAGACTTCATTCACCCGATTGAAAGCATAAAATTCATTTTCTGAATCGTTTACTATCCCCTATATATTGCACTATGTGCCATTCACCATGTGTAAAATAGTAAATGGGACTGATGTGAATGTAAAGGGATTATTTTTGATTATATTCACTGTTTACACTTTTTGCCTTCTGACAGGGTGAGTTGGGTGGCAAATGGCAACAGATGGAAAAGAACGATCTTGGTGCTCTCTGACGGTGGAACAGATGTCCCACTGAGACTAACATGTACTGCTGTGCCAGTCAAGGACGATACAAACTCACACATGCTTCTCTTCCAAATAGACTCAGGTATTACAGAAAACAGTGTCTTTTGAGTGAATGTTTGTTTGATATGTAGACAATGACAAAGCACTGCATAACATGTAATCATGCGGCCAAAAGGAGATGCTGTTTATACGCTTGATAGCATTATACTTCAGCTTCCAACTTATGATTTAATTACCTTAGTGAGGTTTTGAATCTTTCACAACTCAACTCAGAGTTCCTCCTAAAATGATAAAAAAAGTGTTTGAAATTAAATAGAACTGAAATGGACTTAAATTAATTTAAGTGTAGTTTTAATACAGTAACCTGCCACCTGAATAATGGTCCCCCCTAATACCATAGTTGCAAAGCTGAACATCAGTGAATAATTCATCTTCTCAACTCAAACCCTTTTTTTTTTTTTTTTTGCTGAGTGGACCGTTTCAGGATGAGTTCACTTTTACCTCCGGGTAAGGTCAGCATGTGGGGAACACTCATGTATAACAAATAAAAAGGCCTTTTATTTTTGCCTTTTATCCCAAGTCTTTAAACTGTCTGAAATTTTGAGAGGGTGCTTTCCTCCATCCACATCCAGCTAAAAGTGCTCCAAATTCCTCAAAGCCATTACATCCTCTTTCTCTTTACCTCTTTAGGCCAGATTTCCTCAGTACTTACTTCCCAGACTGCCATTTTATCCCTTTCTTCATATCCAGCCAATTCTCTTTCACTTCATGCTTTTTCTTCACAGTAAAAAAAAAAATCCTGTTAAACTTTTGGTAAAAAAATATATTGTACATATCCTATTTTACCTATTAACATACCTCCATTCACCCCATCTCCGGCTTCCATTGGCCCTAATTCCCCCTGAGAGACTGAGTGCAGTCTACAGGAGAAGCGGGAGGGGCTTTGGCTTACAGTAATGCTTTCTCACTTAATGTACAGACTACGGCATTGCGCTGAGATGGGGAGGGCATAATTCTGATCATTTTACCACAAGCCACTTTGACAAGTGGTTTCCGGTTTTATTGATGGATGATCTGCAAGCAGATGATCCAGGTTGTTTAGTGTTTCTTATGGATGGGCAGTCAGTTAGTCATACGTAGATTCCCACAGGAAAGAAAAATGACAAATGAGATGTCTTCATGGACATATTGTAGAATCTTATTCAGCTTCAACCTGCCAGATTTTTTTTTTCTGTGAAGACCTCAGTAATGAGGCCCTGAACCGCAACGGAAAAAAAAAAAACTGTAAAAAAATAATAATCTAGCATTTCGAGATTAAAGTCGAAAAAGTTAGAGATTAAAGTCGAAACATTACAATAATAATAGTCTTTCATAGAAGTGTGCGCATTCATAACAGTGCACGTCCACTGGCTCAGAGCGTGTGTGTGTGTGTAAAGAAATGCACTTGTGAAGTCGAACTGCCATGGATCAACACAAAATAGTAGCTTTTTACTTTCATCTGGGCTTTCAACAAAATTCTACACAGGTGCTAATCTACCAACAGGAATTACCGTGGCGTTATAGACGAGCGCACAGACTCTGACGGAGGATCACAATCTGGTCCACACTTTATGTGCCAGTGTTTTTGAGGTGTTTTCGTGCTCGTCTAGGCAACACTATCTGAGAACACAACAGTAACCGTTCTGTCTCCCTCTTCACCGTAAATACGTTCTGGATAAATTTTAAGTGCATCATTCTGTATCCAATCATTTGGCCGGATCCCGTGATTTCCTCAGATTTAATAACCACTAATGGTGGTTGAGGAGAGATTCTCTGATATGATTGTAAAGCGCTTTGAGTGTAGGCCTAGTATATATGAAAGGGCTATATAAATGCCTCATTCATTCATTCATAAAGCTGGATATCTCCATCCAGTCTGAAAAGTGTTTTCCGGGTTGGTTTTCCTATAGGCTAAAGTCTATTCCGGCGCAGTATATTTTATAACGTCCTATAGGCTAATGGTAGCCTAATGCTGGTAGATTAGCACCTGTTGAATTTCCTTTTGTTGAAGCAAAACACACTAACACACACACACACACACACACACAGTGTGAAACACTCGCTATGCACCATTATGAATGCCTGTGTGTGCGGCAATTTGAAACAATTGCAAGCACACACCACGCAACTTCTAGACTGTAGGCTATTCTCGTACTCTCGAAATATTTCGACTTTAATCTCGAAATGTTTTGACTTAATCTAAAAATGTTTCGACTTTAATCTCGAAATGCTAGATTTTTTTTTTTTTTTATTTTTTTTTTTTTTTTTTACGTTGCGGTTCAGGGCTTACGTAGTAATCTAACATTTGTCTCCTCTAGAGTTTTAGTGTCTCATTGGCTCAAACTGTGCTCAGATTTGCCAAATGGCAAAGTTTGAAATGATAAGTCAGAGATTTTAATAAGAAATTATACATTTATCATTAGAAGTCTTATTAGAAGGCTATCTGAGCCGCTCAGTTTGCTTATGCCATTGCATGATTCTCACTGGACTCTTGAACTTTATATAGATCTTGTATTGCAGCCGAGTGGCTCTGATTTTACTGTGGGTGTTGTGGAGGATGAAAGTGACATTCATGCTATACCCACCACGCCGGAGTCTCCAGCCGTCATGACCGCCATGCCAGAGTCTCCAGCCGGGAGGTTGATCCTGGACACACAGTCTGCCCTGACACGACCACGGAGGTAGTCCCCAAACTCTCAAGTCTGCCCTGACACGACCACGGAGGTCATCCGCAAACTCTTAGTCTGCCCTGACATGACCACTGAGGTCATCTATGAACTCTCAGTCTGTCCTGTCACGACCACAGAGGTCGCCTATGAACTCCCTGCCTGTCTCGTCTCGGCCAGAAATGCCATTCTAAGTTCCAGATTCTCTGTCAAGGAGACCGTGATTGAAGACTCAATCTGTTATATCCTGCCTTTTTTGACACAGCCCTAAAGCCCAACCTAATCTCGCTGTGGTCTTTGTTCCAGTTCTTCCTGATCTGCCCTGGTGGTCTTCAGCTCCGCCTTGGTGGTAACCAGCTCTGCCTGCTCCACCCTGGTATCCTACTCTGCCTGCTCCACCCTGGTCACCTGCTCTGCCTGCTCCACCCTGGTCACCTGCTCTGCCTGCTCCACCCTGGTCACATCCGCCAGCTGGAGTGCCCATAATCGCCACCAGAGGGTACTCCTTCAGTCTCCTGTGAACTGTGAATCTCATCTTGAACTCCATTTCCAAGTATCCATTGCCTGTTCTCATTAACCCTCTAGGCGCCACGGTCGAGTTTACTCGACAAGATGCTGCACTGAATAAAACGGCCGATTTTGTCAAATTGGGTGTCAAATTTCGTTCGACCTCCCCTCCACTGGAGGGCAGACATGTCATACTTCATCCCCGAATCAAAAAATCGTCATGCTTCTATACAAAATGTTCGAGTTAGATCGCATTGAATCAGTGCGATCAAAAGCGGAGCTAGTGTGGGAGTGAGCCATGTTATCAGAGCCTCTCCGCAATCGCGGTGACAGTATTGTGGTGGAGACTTTATCTAATGCCACTGGGTATGTTAGACGAGGTCAAAGTATTCATAGGACAGTTAGGAGGCAACGAGGAGGAAGGGTGGGGAGTCGCAATGACAATGACAGTAGTCCGAGCTGTGCACACTCGGCGCGCGCGAGGCAGATCTGTCCGCGCTGCTCATATCATCTCACCCATGATCCGTGCCTTGCCGTGGCGAGTGAACTAAACAGGTCTTGTCTACTTGTGTTTGTATGTCATATGAATAATATATATGTGCCCCATACATGGAATCAGAGTGCCAACTGTATTTAGTAAATGGAAAATCTCTACAGCAAAAGGCCAACTACTACATGCATTCGTTTTGTTTCTACCAATTATTAGTAATGATTTACACAGTTTGTTTACTACTTTACACCTGAGCATTCAGTATTGTGCAATATAGCATACAGAAGGTGATGGACATTTTGGGGGGAAAGAAGTGCTGTATTTTATCATTTAGACGTGACTTTTCTAGCCTGGGAAAACCCAGACAACTTCCGGCAAATTTAGATTTGCTCTGAAAGTTAATCTGGCAAAGAGCTCATTTAAGCCCATTTCCAATCCGTCGAAATCGAGGCACCAATCAGAAACGTTGGGGCGGGCTCTACACGATGACGACAGCGCTGGGATTTTGAAGCAGATTATTTTGTAGCCTACATTACAAAGATGGATGCCGCCATCGAGCATCACTTGTTCAAATCAGCTATAGCGTCTGTTTTAAGCGATTTGAACGTTTCCTTTTTGTTAAAAACCGAGCAGAGAACAACACTTGGAGATGTTTCTCTGCCGGCCGCCGCTCTGCATACGTCATCTCCTTCATCGCTCTGATTGGTTTTAGGTCTACCCGTGACGTCCGTTGGTGACGCCCCTCTGGAAATGATTTGTCTATGACGCTTTGCCAGACCATAACTCAGTTACAACTGAGAATGGTCTGGTTTTAACCAGGCTATGACTTTTCATGAAAATTCTATAATCCGCCAGCATATGACGTCATAATATGCAAATTATATGGTAAAATTTAATCCCTACAAAAACTTTGGGTCATCCTTAATATTTCTCTAATTTACAGAAAGTCTCTATCTTTTATCACTTTTAAGATATAGCCTTTTGAAATTAAGATGTCAAAATCGAACGTTTTAGGAAAAAACCTCTGGCGCCTAAAGGGTTAAGTGTTTTATTTCATTTTTTGATTCTCTTTCTGTATTTTGGAATGGATTACCCGTTTTGCCTGTGTTTTCAGTCCCCTGTTGCTAATTTGGATTGTTTGACCGTGTGTTTCACCCTGTGCTCGTTATATGGATTAAGATTCTGGAATGTCCCAATAAAGCTGCATTTGAACCTTAAACCCAAGTCTTGGAGCAGTATGTAACTATAAATAATACAAAAATTACATTGGTCTAGACTATATTATCATAGAGTAAAATTGTGAATCGAGAATGAGCAATTTTTTTCCTTAAGTAAATAAAATAAATAAATGGTTGATAAAAATGACCCAAAAGGCTCTTTAAAGGCCAAAATTGTTTAGATTCTACAGTTAAGATGAAATAAAACAAAAACAATGAAACCAAATTAACCAGTTTAAAAAAAAACCTAAGAATAATTATATTATTCTGTCATAGATTTGATTCACATAATAACTTCCCTTTAAATCTACACCCACCATTCTACTAACTATCACTCTAGAGAACAAAACTAATTAAAGCAAACAATCCCCCTTTCTCCCATTACTCTGCCCTTCATAAGCATCTTTTTCTTTCCCGTATTCAGGCCATCAATTTTCAGTCAACTATCATATCTCATTATCTCTATCCCAGACAAGCCATTCCCTTGACTATAAGTTAAGTTCCTCATTGCAATATAATAGCGAATAATGTAACAGTTGTGGATTTGAGCAATTGTGATTCTATAAAGTTAATTTACAATTAATATTTGTTTACAGTACAGCACATACAGTATATGTGCTGTTAGTTTATTTGGTCAATGAGATGCTCAAAAAGATAATCAAGTTAAGTGTACATTTTCGTTTTATATAGCCTATATATATATATATACATTGCTGGAGTTTAAGAATTAATATTGGATTACCCAGCCAAAATGTGTAAAATGCATTACAAAAACTTAAATTTTATTAGATGTAACTATAAGTATTTAAAAATAGAGCACCATTAGACATTTCTTTCACCCCCTGGGAGATAATCAATACTCATAATATACACCACAAACACTAATCTATACTGGTATACGGTTCATATTGCTACTTAATAGAATACATTGAGTAGATGGAGAAAAAAGAGAGGAGTTGAGTGAAAGAGATTGAAGAGAGTGATGGATAACAATGACTGATCTCTGTAACAGAACTCCACGTCTTGCTCAGAACATCCTATGACATCAGCATATCATGCACAAACTTCAGAGCCGACAGCTCTTACTGTTGGATTAAACCAAAGACCCTTTAAGGCCTGGGTCAATCTCAATACAGCCTCTACAAATAGGATGTTTGATTGTTTAAATTGAAACACAAACCTTTTACACAGCATATTTAGCATTGCAAGGATGGCAAGATTTAGATGGTTACCTTTGGCTTTTAGCCCCTGCCGGTAGATGCTTTTACATTATCATCAAAATAATAACGACCATTCATAAATTATTTTGATTGGATGTTGCAAGTACTTGATGTTGTGCACCATTTGTGAGACATGCAGCCATTGTTGCCCAATTGTCTCACAATTTCTTTTTTATGGAACTGAGCCGGGTCACACACAAGGAACTACATGTGAGGAACTGCAGTTGAGATGAATGGAAATGCTAAGGAATATACTTTATTTCAATACAGCCAAAAACCTAATGAAGCCGTTTTCGTTTACATATTGTTTCTGTTTCTGGAACGAGTGTGAAACAGTGACTGAAATGCAATCCATTAAGACAACATGCTAATCAGCAGTTACTTCCAATCTACATTTCTGCATCCTAATTTTTTTATCACAGCTAAAATCCTGTCAAAATCATCATACACAAGGTAAAGATAACTTATATTTTTAGCCCACAGCCTTCATATGATAGTCTCTTCTATTGAAAATTGCTAAGGTATGTCCAAAAACTTGCCAGATTGTTTGCCTCTTGTTTTTTTTTTTTTGTGTTTTTTGTTGTTGTTAATGTTAGCATCAAAGTCCCTAAGTGGGAGTCACTGACAGCAACCCTTACAAAAATAAGTATACTTCAATTTCATTTTACTTGAGTAAAGTTCAAGTATATTTTAAATATACTTTATCTAGTTCAATCCAAATCACCTTGATCACCTAGGTATGATATAGTGCTTTTAACAATATAGTTTGTTTCAAAGCAGCTTTACAGTCCTAATAGGAAATTACAGTAACAGAGATTGTTTGATTGCTTCTTTACAGCAGTTCTAGAATAAAGTTATTGTCCAGCTAAAGTTAGTTGCAAAGATCATTAGTTATTAACTTGGGGCCGCTAACACGACACCGTTCTAACAGAAAACACTCAAAGCACTCTGGCCCGCTCATCCGCACAAAACAGTGCTTGGTGGCTCGAGAACGCAAACCTTGAAATAGATTCCAAGGTGCAAGCCTTGACATTTTTTGAAAAAAAAGGTTATCTCTGCGCAAACCTTAAAAACGCAAACCCGGAAAAATGCAGACGGCGTGCACATGCGCATCACGTGTTTAGTCTATAGGTATGCACGTTTAAATATATATGTGCGCAGGCGTGTAGTCCTTCTTTACAAACCAACCCTCAACAAACTACTTGTCTGGCCTTAAAAATGTATAATAAAGAATGATTTATCGCTTCCGCGTAGCCACGCGAACCGGAAATATCCCGACGAGGTTTTATCTGTACAGAGGTAAGAAAAAAAATTAAGACTAAAACTATGAAAACACTATTTAATAGGATACTCAGTCAAAAGAGTAAACACTACTACGAGCCAATCATACTTAGAATACTTAATTCTACTTTTAAGTATACCTCGATCAAAAGATTGAGGACTGTCAGTATGTCAAGTATACTTTAAGTCAAGTAAATTTCTGAGAAGTACATAAAGAACATTTCTGAGAAGTACAAAAAATAGAATGAAAGTATACATTCTTATTTTTAGTTTAAAAGAAGAATACTAATAACACACATTAAAAAAAATAATATTTGGTAAGGGAACCGCAAATAAATAGATATTCTCCCTGAAATCAGGTGAGTCCTACAGTGATGCTGATGATTCTGTTCAGGGGTTTGCATGTGAGCTCCTAATCACATTTGTGATAGACTAGTGACGGTAGAGGAGATAACGCGTTAGAGGAGACATGTGCTCTTAGACTATTTATAGAGCCCAAGTCTTATCCATTCGTGCACAGGAGAAACTGTGTGTACTTTTCATTTAATTAGTAATATTAGTAAGTGCAGGAGCATGTCCATTTGGAGTTTTAATAAACTGTATTGGACAATTGTTTAAGACCAGAACTGATTTAAGAAGCATTTTCACCATTTCACTTCCAAGCCTCAGAATTTCCCTGTTTCACCTAAAAGTCTCGGCGCATAATCATTGTCAAAGCTGAATCGTTTCCCCTGCTAAGCAAGTAAAGCCTCTTCTTTCGCAGGCCTGATGGATTATCAAAAAAAGTAATTTGTGTTAAATACTATGGTGTAGGCATTTATAGTAGTAAACAATAGTTGACCTTCTCTCCTTCACAGGACATAATGTCCAATCCATTTTTTCCCCTACAGGCATGGGAGCAGACCGATCTGATGAACTCTGATAATACATGAATGAGTGTTGTTCATATTGCAATTAACCTCTAATTCTATCAATTGCAGGCTCACCAACAGAATAAAGTGTAATCAAACCATCAGCAAAACTGTGTCGTTTATCAAAACGATGATTCGGCCCTAAGTGGTGCACCTTCTCATAACCTGATGGATGTGCCATGAACACATACATCATACCTCCCCGAGTCCACCGGGAACTCTGCAGAGGATGCATATTAACCATCTGAGTTCAAAATTTGAAGAAGAGAGTGAAAATGACCTAGTTTAACGGCCTCTGATTCACCTTCACAAGCAGTAAAGGGAAGGGTGAGGGGGGCAAGATGAATCAGGCCCACCTGCTCAAAAAGAATTAATGTAATTCAGCGGCGAAATTCCGTGAGCTCAGCATACTGTTGTGCAGTGTGATTCAAGACTCGTACAGTGTAATACATCATAAAGACTCTCCAAGCAGGAAGCCACATCCCACAAACATCCTGCTGCTGAGGGAAAGCGTATGCTTTTTACAGTGAGATCATCGGATATTGACATAAAAGTAATCGCAGAAAAAAGAAAATATGAAGAATTTCTTTCAGTAAGGATGCAATCAAGATTTGGGGTACCAAATGTAAAAGTTCAAGAATCAGTCATTAAAAATCCCACATCGATTGGGGAAGGGCGTATTCCCCCCAAACTTTACAGGGTTACGGCCCAGAGAACAACAGACAGAGTTGAAAGGGTGATTGAAAAGAAAGGGCAAAGTCACCTGATTATTTATTTTAGTAACTTAATGAGATGTATTTACTGCGCTGGAGGTGAAGACGTTTAATGAATTTCGATAGACCAAAATGCACAAGTGGGGACTGATGATCACATTCAATATCGACTGATTTAAGAGGTTTGATGCCAACTTGATTATGCCCTCTTGATATGTACCACATACCGACATGCATGCTTTTACATGATTTGTCTCCCCCTCTATCCCTCTCTTTGATCAGAGGTATGAGAGAGAACCTAGTGCTCCCAGACTGTAGCCTCTCGAGACATTGAAACCCGAGATCTTTTAGGAAATCAAACAGCAACAAGTAACCCAGCTTGTTTAAAAAGTCTCGAGTTGGGCAAGCCATGCAAAAACTGCAGCATTTTGGCAGCCGCCCCATTTGGAAAGCGTAGGACGGTGGGCTTAAGAGTAAACAACTAAAGAGGGGTACAAGGGTGGGATAGTAGGGAAAGACTACAAGAGACTTACCAATCAGAAGTGTGACGACCAGACCTGCGTGGACAACATCGCCGGACCCCGCACACCTGTGCAGGAAGGATCTACCTTGTTTCAACTCCATGTCAGACCGTCTGCCCTCTTGTGTCTCTCTGTCTGTCCCTGGTAGACTCTTCCGTTGTGTGTCTTGGGCCGGATACTTTAGATCTGAGGGAGACCCAAAATCAATTCAGAAAGACTTTCAGCTGGGGAAGGCTTGCGGAGTACCTTCCTGTCCTAAATCTCCCTTGTATGTCCTGGTGAGGGAGAGAGTAAGAACTAGAGAGCGAGAAATACGAAGGCAGGACCTGATCCGTTGTTCTGATCTTCAGATCAGTGGCTCTCAGTTGCGGCAGTGTCTCGCTGACACACACTCCCTCTCTCACTCAGCGTGGTTGTAGACGCAGGAAAGGCTGCATTCATTCAGCAGCAGCTGCAGCGCAGAGCTCCACTTTCAGTCTGGGGAAGAGACTGTTGGTCTTACCCCTGAAGAGGAGCATATTGAAGGAGGGGTGAAGGGGGGCGGTGTGTGTCTGTAGCCGGCGCAGGAAAGAATAAGCCACTGCAGAGGTACGGGACGAGCGAGAGGGAGAGAGAGAGAGAAAGAAGGAGAGAAATAAGGGAGGGCGGGAGAGTGTATGAGGAGGGGATGCGTGTGTGTTGTGGGGGGGTTGTCTTTTAGACTAATCACATCTGTGGAGATCATAAAACCTTCAGTGTGTCCCGTTATAGGCAGTGCCTGTGAGACTCTTTCTTTCTGCCCCTTTCTGTTTTTATATCTGCGTACGCTATTATTATTCGTTTACTGCCACCTTCCGAATTTCATCTCCCTTCCTTTTCTGTCTGAGCTTGTTGCATTGCCCACAATAATATTTTATTGCTCAGAGGTTGCTCTTTCAAATCTCAGGAGCAAGATCAGAAATGAATCACGTTTCGGGCAAAAATGCGACTGCAAGTAACCCAAATTTTCCAGATATTTAAAACATAGGGGTCAAAAATGTCCCTGTAATGAAATTCCTTTTATTTAACTGTTATATGTAATTTGATATATTCCAGTTTTCAGTTTCAAGTTGTATTCTAAGCCAATCTACTAAAGAGAAGCAGGAGCGAACAAAAGTCTCCATTTAATCTCATTGACATCTAGGAAAAACAATTAAGGAATTACAAAGATTCTCTTAGTGATTTTTCCGCCCTCCTCTGGACCTCTTTCAGTCTGTTTCTCTCTTTGGAGCTTTGCCAGTTCTGAAGTAAAACCAACCACAAACCACCCTACAATGCAGGACTAGATCAATGAATAAAGTTCCAGGAAGATAAGCTAAATCGAACACTGCCTAGCTTGACTGAAATACTAAATATGAAGTAATGGACACTTGAGAGTCCTGTAGTATGCCAGCTGCACTCATTCAGGATATCAAATATTTTCTGTGCATAATTTATGATGCCGTTTTAATCTCTGTTTAAATGCATCTAAACAGTTTTGTTTTCCATAGTGGCTATTTTAGGCTTGTAAACACTTGATTTGCTGCTTTGTGCAGATCTTCCCTCTATGACATTTATATCCTGGTCCCCATAATAATAATTTAGATTGCATTCATAAATGTTATTTTTATTTATCAAATAACATTCATAAATAAAACAACACTATAAAACAACTTGTAAAATAACACTTTATTTGCTAAGGTCAATGGCTATTTTTTATTTTAGCTAAACAATGATGATTAACTTATGATTAGCAAGACCTTTTTAAAGCATATCACAAGCTACAGGCTAGATATTCCTAGCTTGAGAAAACGTCGAGCTAAGCATTCTGTAGCCTCAGCTTTATACAACACACCCACAGACCGCAGTATTTTCATTGACCCTCTCATGCATATTGCACGCAAACATGTCAGACGCTGGCTAAAATCTTTAGCTCTGATTGGCTGAATGCTACGCAAATTCTCCAGGGTGCACATTGTGTTTTAAACATACTTTAAAGTTTGTAAGGTTGGTGCCATAAAATATTTGAGAGATAGATGCATGAGGCACTAATTAGATATCCATGAGCAAAACGGTATATTGTGTATTGAGTGAAATTGTAAGTACTTATTACATTAGTGCAGACAGAATTTTTGATCTCTGGTGTTTATTTCTTGTTTTATCAGCCATTATTGTATCGTTAATTGTTGCTTTACATGTCATCCACATGTCTTCCAATCAGAATTGCAGGTCCTTGTCCACAACGTCATTTGTAAAGTCGAGCAAAGTTTATTCAGGTCTGGCTCTGAGTCTAAGCAATCTGAAATGCACTACCCATAGATTATTTGATTATCTGGGTCTCATCCCCCCAGAATTGCAACAATTGGATTGAACGTCAGATGAGCCAGCAGTGCAGTTGTTAAAAGGGAAAGCTTAATACATGGAGGAGTGGACTGGGGCCCTTGTGGTCAGAGTTTTATGGAGTATGACACTTGACTTGTCAATTGCTTTGGTCGTTCAATGCATATGTGGTTTTGACTTGTGGTCTAAAATGGAAACAAAATATCAGTTATGACTCACCTATCAAACTAGTAAGGCATAGGACAGCCTCAAATTGTATTTATTTTATTCCACAAGTTCATCATATCAAGCAGTGGTCTGCACATGTTAGAGCTTGACTTTATTTTGACCACTATACGTATATATACTTTTTTTTTTTTAAACCTAACAAACTAATTGCAGTCAAATGTTGTTGTTTTTTTAAAGTGTGCTTGTGCTGTTTTACTTTAAAATAAATACCTCTTGCTTTGATATATTATCTGGAATTAAATGAAAAGTCACCAAAAACACAGCAACAAACTGGATATAATCCTGGCCACAGTAATCTAAAATGGTAAAAATGGAAAGACAGTAACGTCTCACATTTGGAGTTTTCCCTTCTTTCACCCTTATAATATGCAGGTCTTTTTTTGCCATTTTGGAAAACTAATAGAATGACGTTATCCAGGTATGAGTCGCCTACCGCTGCACATTTTACTTACTGCTTTTTGCACTGGTAAGAGTACATATTCTGAGTGTGCATATGGGGTTGGTTGATGATAAGCTGGAAAATATATATTTTTGTATATTTTAATACATTTTAGTGTTTTTCTTTTATTTGATAACTGTGACTGTGAATCTTTGATCGGGAACATTTGCGGAAGAACGATGTTGTTGCTCGATGCAGATGTGATGCCAAAAAAAGAGAGCAGCTGTTTCACAGATATCTGATCTAAACAGAGATGCACACACACACACACACACACACACACGCACACACACACACGCACACACACGCACACACACACACACACACACACACACAGATATCTGACTGAAAGAATGTCATCATGTGTGGGCCGTTGTGATTTATAGGAGAGCACTCAATATCAACCCCCTGTGGTCGGACACACACACACACACAAACACACACGAACACATACTTAGGACAATGTGACCTTGGGAGTCCATATCACAGCATATGTGTGTGTGCTTATGTTGGGGTGGAGATTCAGAGAGAGAGAGAGCAATTCCCATATTACAATCTACTGTAAAGACCCAGTGAGAGAGAGAGAGAGAGAGAGAGAGAGAGAGAGAGAGAGAGAGATTGGACAAGAGAGACCCACTCATAGTTGAAGAATGGAGAAAGGCATTAACAAGACAGAGGTTGGTGACACTTTGGAGCAAGAAACACTACCATTGGCTTCGGATTGAGTGGCCATTCAATAGAAGAGAAAAAGAAAATAATGTTTTATTACCGTGACCTTAATGTAGATGGATAGATTTTACCTGGAAGTCACATACGGGACGCCACACGTCGAATTGTCCTATCAAACTAATGATTTACAAATACTGGAAAGCATCCTGGAGGTGAAACGTTTGTTTATCAATGATAAACAAACGTAATAGCGAAGATGCTGAACTCCCCGGACTGCACCAGCGAGGGGAGCATGATGTTGCAAAACTTCGCCAGACGGGAAAGGCAGAGAGGGATGGGGAGGGGCGGAGGAGAAGAGGTGTGGAGAACAGCAGGAGGAGGGAGAAAGCGAGCCGGAGAGGTAGAGAGTAAGAGAGTCTCTGCATTTCAAGTGCTCAACAGTGACCTTAGAATCTCCTTCTATGTGTTTCGCTCTCAGTCTCTCTCTTACTCACTCACTCTGCATTAAAGTACAATGCTGCATTTCTTCAGACCTTTAGTATCCCAGGAACAACTACAAGAGTGTCTGCAGGAGGATGCAGCCCTCCCTACCATGTTTCTCTTTTGCTTCCTCATATTCTACAACTTTATGATGCATGGAATGTGATGGGGAGGAGAAGTTTGGACTAATGTGCAGGACAGGCTTCACTTACAGAATTGTACTTTAAAATTTAAGAGCAAAGACTTGTTGTTTGATGGTTCAAAACTGGGTAAGTAAAAGTAATTTTTATCTTGCTGTACTGTGAATAAACGCATCTGAATCTCTTTAAACTCTTCACTAATACTAATGTCTGTGTAAATGTTATTTCATTATTTTTACATTATTATTTATTGCAGTGCTTTAAAAAGTTGTGAAGTTGTTTCCTTTAGCCGGGGACACACTTAACAACTGTTAGGCCGATTATAAATGTAATTTGATACTTACGACTGATCGTGCCCAAGCGCTCATCCGAGTCAGAGACGGTTGCCTTCAGTCTGGGTTCATAGTCGTGTTTAAAATCTGCTCCAGGCGTTAGAAACTGTAAGTGTACGTTTTTTTTCTGTAAGTGTGTTCAGTTCAGTCTTAGAATGTTTCATGTGTCCCCGGCTTTAAGGAACTATTTGTACCTCTCCGAAACAGAAAAAATACTTTTGTTGGTATAGTCAGTCAGGTTGATTCAGTGACGTTGTATCAATTAAATCAGATAACTTAGATGTTACCATGTGAAGCACATTTTTAGGTTTCCTGACAGAACTTATATACTGAAGAGACACTTTTACAAATCTTTACACTTACAAAGAGTAACTTACTATTCATAGGGAAATTTTGCATAGTTATAGTATGGTATATATTGTTATTATTATTATACAAACATATACTAAGAGCTGAAGGTAAGGTTTTGATGTGACACAGCTTGTCTTGCAAAATATCAGTGTAGTACAAGAGATTGTTTTGCGTATTAAAACTCTCATCAGATAAGAGTTTCTATTGATATTATTATTCAATTAGTTTATTTAAAAATGTGATTTGGTATTGCAATTACTGTTATTTGTTCATAACCAAAGTTATATCAGGAAAATATATCAAAGTACTAATACAAAGTACTTGTAGGATTTGCTATGCAAAAAATAAATATACTAATAAAAATGCTTCAGTTTAAGCTTGATATAGGCAAGCCTCAAACGGTGTTATTACACTTACAGTATGTGATAGTCACATTTCTTTCTGCGCATGAAAAATGACTAACGTCTACAAATGTAACCTTGGTTCCCTGAGAAGGGGAACGAGACACTGCGTCCTAGGACACTAATGGGGAACACCTCAGCGTGTCCAGTGTCTGAAGGATGTGTTTAAACGCGATAATTGTATTGGCTGGCGACAGCCTATTACGTCCCTGTGAGGTATAAGAATGGCACCTAGAGAAAATGTCATCCACTTCTTCATCTGAAGGGACCACGCAGGCAGCAGAAGCATGGCAACGAGACCCCTTCTCGAACCAAGGTTACATTTGTAACTAGAGATGTTCCCTTTCGAATGGGAACTCGCACTGTGTCCTAGGACGCTAATGGGGAACAAATGACCACTCCGCCATGCTGAGGGGAATACATGCTAGATTGGCTGTGACTAAGCCTTAAAGACTCAAATAGCCCAATTGTCAGAGTAAAATTACCAAATTCCCAAACCCCAAGCTGCATGCCTCAATCAGGAAGTTCACTCTTCCCATTCACCACGCTAGGTAAAACAGAAGGATTTGACACAGGGCAGAGCTCAAAGGCTTGGAATCATTTGAAAGATTCCTTTAAGGGAATATGACCAGGGACAAAAAAAGACACTGGCCTATCACTTCAGGGGGACATAAGCATCGACCCCTAGAATAACCAGGGGGGCTGACATCATTCTATCTTAACCCTCTGAGGTCTAAGGGTTTTTGGGGTCCTTGAGGTGTTCTGACATGCTCTGACATTTGTGCCTTTTTTCAGTTATTTATAAACATGTTAATGGCAAAGGTGTAAATTCACTCAATATAGCACAAACTGGGCTACCGGAATTTCTGAGCAACAATTATGAAACATGTTTGTATTTTTGAGAGAATATTGCTTATGCATGGCTATTGAAAAAACTAAAACTTAAAGTGTCTGAAATAAGGCCACAAAACACATACTAAATATGTGTCCACAAGACTTTTGACTAATGAGTGTTGTTGCCTAGAATTTTTGCTACAAAATGATCTGAAAATCATCCTGCCTAATCATTTACACAAACACATACACTGATTTAAATTTTATTAGAGACCTTTGGTTTGGAAAGGCAATATGCGTGGAGGCGTGTTCACACCTGAGAAGACAAAGGCCGGATAATGTGCCGCATAATGAGCTGCATATTAATTAGCCCTTTCACACAGGTGTGTCACAGGATCCCAAAGAATGCAAGGACAAAAGAAATTATCTATATAGCCTATACATATTTTACAATTAGAAATTGTAACCAATTACAAATAGGTTACAATTACAACAACAATTACAATTTTAACAATATTTCAAGTGTATTTCTTTGTAAAAAGTATACATTTTATCATACGTATTAAAAAAAGGTAAGGATTCATTAGTTTGAATATTGGAACAAACACTATAATAACATCTTAGTTGATAATTCAATATACCTACTTTATTTTGACAAAACATCATACTATAGTATATTTAACTATGAGCAGAAATTGGTGAACAAAAGCGTACCTATTTAATGTGACAGTAGTCTTTTTTTACAGTCAAAACTTTATAATCTATCCAAAACTAATCACAAAATCGTGTCTAAACATTCAAATTTAGTCTGTAATATATTGTGTATGATATATTAGTGTATACATGTGAATTTGCAGTTTGTTGCTTATACAGACATTTTATTTCAACATATTTCAGTCTATTTTTACTCATCTTAGTAGGCTATAGCAATATAGTTTGTATGTGTTCATGTAAACATAGCGTTTACTAATGTAGGTGCGAGAGTGAATGAACAAGGCACAGACACGCGCTGTATAACTGTAGTAAACAAAGCGCGCGCGCCTATGCCGTTCACTCGTCATTTAGCCTACACACAGACACGCAATTCATATTTAAACAGTCTTTTTGCGGTTTACAGTCCGACAAATTCAAAATCACGATTAGAACAAAGCACTAGAATAAATGACTTACTACGTCAGCTGGATCCGTTGCTCCTCGAAATGAAACTACCAGCACTTCTGGTACATTTTCCAGGGTTAGATAGTATTATTCCTCACAGTGAAAGGATACGCTGTGTACACAGCTGTACAAGATACTTACTAAACACGATGTGTTTTATAATCCAGCTGGTGGGCGTTGGCATGTTTGAATGGCTTGTCTAAGATCATTTGCGTTTGAATAGCGCGCGCTCTCCGTGGGCGTGGCACATTAACGCGTAATTAGGTATAATGAGCTGGAAAGAAAAATACTGACATCTCTCTCTTTTCATACAGATTACATAAGCTGAGAATATTTGTTTTTTTTTAATATAAATTAATTCATTTAAAAGAAGAGAGTTCAAGCTTCATTATGGAAAAACACTCGTGCCTGTATGACAAGTATTCGCGGAATTAAAGTTAATCTTAGGACGCGTTTCAGAATGGACTTAAATGACAGAGAGAAGGCAGAACGCGCATCATGTTTGTTTTTCTTTATTTGGCGAAAAGCACAACACTTGTTTTTATTGTGAGTATCCACAAAAAAATAGACACTTATCAGGATCTAATGATGTACAACACTTAATATGTAAGATCAAAATCAACAGAGTATTTTGAGTTTCTTTTGCACTGATAAGAAAAAAGCGAGACTATCGCGCCGGCGCAATAGCCGACCTCAGAGGGTTAACCTTGTCAGCCTACAACCTGTCTGCTTAAACAGAATCCCAGACTCAGCTCTCTAGCAGAGGCCTACAATGAGAAGGTATCGCAGAAAGGCAATAACCAGTTTCCCAGTCACTCTTCGCTAAGTCTTGCGTATGTCATGTCTGCAATTCTCTGCCATTGTGTCCTGTTTTCCCGTGTTTTGATTCATTCTGCCTGTTGCTCTGGATTATTCTTTGCTTGTGTGTCCTTTTGGACTGTCTTGCAGGTATTTGACCTTAGACTGTGTTTGGATTTTCGATTAGCATACTCGCATATTATGGTAGCACTGTTTGTGCTAAATAGTGTTATTACACCTTTGCCATTAATATGTTTATAAGCAACTGAAAAAAGCACAAATGTCAGGGCATGTCAAAACATCTCCAGGACCCCCAAAACACCTTAGACCCCAGAGGGTCAAACATGTTCTTCAGACACTGGTCACACTGAGGCGTCCCCCATTAGCTTCCTAGAACGCAGTGCGAGTTTCAAAAGGGAACTTCGTGCATCTGGATTAATTAAAAACAATTTGAAAGGGACAAAAAGAGAGAACGGACAAAGCTACTAAAAAAACAACAACATTGGTTCTTAATTATCCTAATTATCACCAGCACAGATCCAAGCATTGCTGAAACATTTATACATTTACTCTTGTAATAGAGACATGTCGATGAGAAGATCGAAAGAGGAATCCTTATGGAAACAGTTGGGAAACTTAAATAAAAACACATTGTGAGATTGCCAAAATCTGTACACATATAACATCTGCCCTTTTCTAAAAATAACCCATACGAGTGCTAATAAGTTACACACCAGGTAAGATTGGTTTTATGAGGAATTTGACTTGGTCATTCAAGAATAAATACACAAATAAAGTTATTTGAGTAATATACACATAATTACCAATAGAAATAAGAAAAAGAAGAAACAAGCACATCTGTGCATCTAAAAACGGACTAATTGCAGGGAGATTGAGTTGCTGAAGGGTTTTTACACCAGATTTTTAAATCACATCTGTCTTGCTGACTCACTGTAGCGGCAGCACCCCCAACATTGCATGCGATTCATTTAAACAAAATATGTTTAAACTCAAATAAAAATTATTTATCTGATTGGAGTATTAGTAATCAATAGATGCACATCTCAAATAATTCATGGTGGTCTGTTTAAAGGGTTAGTTCACCCAAAAATGAAAATTAAGTCATTAATTACTCACCCCCATGCTGTACCAACCCCGTAAGACCTTCGTTCGTCTTCGGAACACAAATGAAGATATTTATGATTAAATCTGAGAGGTTGATCACTCCTCCATAGGCTCCCTAAGGGAATGAATCCTGACGGCCCAGAAAGTCATTAAAGAAAATGTTTAAATATTCCATGTCGCAACAGTGGCTCAACTATAAGTTTATCAAGCGACGAGAATACTTTTTGTGCGAAAAAACAAACAAAAATAACGACTTTATTCGACTATTCCTTTTCTTCCTTGTAATCCTGAAACGAGACTTCAAGAGATTTCCACGACGCATGCGTGAGAATTGCGATCTCCTTCAACTACTTCAGTTAAGTTCTCGCGCGTGCGCGTCGTGGAAATCTCTTGAAGTCTCGTTTCAGGCCTACAAGGAAGAAAAGCAATAGTCGAATAAAGTCGTTATTTTTGTTTGTTTTTTCGCACAAAAAGTATTCTCGTCGCTTGATAAACTTATAGTTGAGCCACTGTTGCGACATGGAATATTTAAACATTTTCTTTAATGACTTTCTGGGCCGTCAAGATTCATTCCCTTAGGGAGCCTATGGAGGAGTCATCAACCTCTCAGATTTAATCATAAATATCTTCATTTGTGTTCCGAAGACGAACGAAGGTCTTACGGGGTTGGTACAGCATGGGGGTGAGTAATTAATGACTTAATTTTCATTTTTGGGTGAACTAACCCTTTAACTTAATTTGTTGGCAGATTTTCAGTCTTGATATTCAAATTGTCATGATGTTGTGGTCTAGCTGAATTTGGCACTTTGATGAATATATACTGAGTATATTTGCATGCATGAGTCACCTTCACTTTTGCCTGTGCTGCAATTTTCTCCAGCAGTAGCTACATTGTGTTGATCACTCTGCAGAGACGCTGCCCCCTCAACACCCTCTGTCAGCTTCTCTCAGTATAACCTACTTAAAAACACCTGCCCTGCCTACCTGCTCCAAATGTCCATGTAATGCATATTGCCAAGCACTAACATTAGCTGTTTTTGACAAAATAGCTGAAAGTAGCTCAGTAGGCTGCAATAAACTAAACAAATAATCAATATTTTAATACAATAATTGTAATATTTGACATTTCTTTTAAAGGAACTGGTCATCTTCAGGTGTTTTCCCCAGAAGAAAGGAAGCCTAATGGGTTTTGAACATCATGGGGGTGAGTAACTGATTTTCATTTCAACAGAATTTTCTATCCTTTATTAGGCTAATATTTTCAGTGAAAATGCAAATATTTTAGTGAAAAGTAAAAAAAAAAAAAAAAAAAAAAAAACAGGAACAAAATGCTTTTTTTTTTGTTTTTATTGGAAAAAAAACAATCAGTGATGCAGCTCATTGTAATGGTTCAGCGCAAGCATATGTATTTAAAGTAGGCCAGGGTTAGACCTTCAGAGATATACTAAAACAGAGGCATGCATGATAGAAAAATGCATGAAAAATGCAAAAACTGGTCCCCAAGCCATTCCAACCAGCCTCGCTGGACTGCTGTTATTGATTATGTCCATTTACATGTAATGCTTGTATGATCTTGATGTGTAGGCAAATGCATTAAGGAAAACATCAAGGCAGTACAATCAACAATATGGTATCATGGTTACATATCTGTGCTATAATTGACCTATAGTATAGTTATATAAATGATAATTACAAAATTATTAAAAGATAATCAGGGTTTTAGATTAATGTTGCCTGGCGAATAAGGCAATTCCACCTATGAATGGCAACCATTAATGCACCAGCCATAAAATCACGGTGCCACAGTCTGTATTTCAAAAGACGGCTTAATGTTAACTGCTGTGCAGCAAATCAAATTATGAGCTTGATGGTTATGTTTTATCCTTTTGGAGTTTCTTTGTGTCACTCACATTATGTGACGCTCACATTATGATATCTACACAATTGCAAAAATGCACAGGGTCATAAAACATTCAAACAAAACAGTATAATTCACAATCTACATGTGCAGGTGAACAAACTAACTAAGCGTCCTTTTGTATGAAATTGTAATTGAATACATAGCAATAACAGTTAACAGTTCTGATTACACAATATGTAAATGTCAATAGAACCTTATTGAGTCCATAACAATGAATTAATTAATACATAAACAATAAATCAACAATTATTTAAATCACCTGATTTAAAGATGTTGAATTCAAATAATAATAATAAACAGAATACATCTATAAGAATACATAAATAAGAATACATTCATACAAAAAGGTATAGAGGTAACAGCAAATTATAGTGGTACAACAGCATGGATTTACCATGTATTTTTGGTACATTTTTGTTAGTGATATAAGAAGAAGCAATATAACATGTCATGATCCATAAAATACAATATCCCTAACCATGGTTTTGTTATAGTAAACAAGTAGTAACCATGTTTTTTTTTTTTTTTTTTTGGTGGATTGATTTCCATATGTATAACCACAGTTTTACCATGGATAAACTATGGTTAGCAATGGTTTATGGTTTATTTGTGGTAACCATGGATAACCATGTTTTTATTATTATTATTATTTGTAGTAAAGCCATGGTTAATTTTATAAGAGATGATGGGGAACTGTAACATAATACATTTGCAGTGGGAAAAAAAAGCAGCGTAACCCAATCAGAAGGGCACTCAGTGAGTTAAAGAGTGCCTGAACACAAGCCAAAAAATGTGTTGGCTTTGCCCTGCTAAGGGTGAGTCATCCTAGGCTCAAAATCACTGTGGCTCCAGGCTTTGGGCCTGTGCTGCATAAATGTTTTTTTTACAGCATGCGGACCGAGTAACTATAGATAGTGAAGTAAAATAAGTACTACAGTAGTTTAAACTGTTATGGTTTGAAGGCAAATACTGTACAGTATATATTGTTCAAGTTTTTTTTTTTTATGACAGAACAAAGAAGAACTGTTTATTAATGAATGAATGCAATGTTCTAACCTACATCTCTATTAATTGCTTCAATTTAAATAGACAGACTTTTCAACATCATTCAAGATTACAACATATATATATATATTTAGATTTATATATATTTATTTTTCTTGAATTAAACTATTTAAAAAATACTTCTCACGTTTCCTGAACATAACACAAAATCATACTGTTATAACGTTGATGCTATTCTTTGCAGAAATTGTTATATTTAGCAGATGATATGTAGCGGAACTGCCCCTTCATTACATAATCTACTCCACAGTCCATAGTCTACTACTATGAGTCCACTGAAAGTGAGTTCACAATCAATGTTTGTTTCACAATCAAAACAGATTCGATATGGAAACAGATTTTTTTTTTTAAACAGAACTAAATGTCTGTTTTTGATTTTGTTCTTTTTCTTTTGGGAAAAAGGTAGAGTGAATCAATAAAAGGTTATTATTTCCTCTGTATACCCAAATTCAATTCTTTTGATTTTTTTTTTTATCTTTCCATTAAATGTTTCATTTTTATTTAAATTTGACACATTCAGTCATCTTTCACTTGCACAAGTTTAAGACAAAATTTTAACCTTTTTAAGCCTCTTTCAGAGTATAAGATTAGCTGTGAAAATTGATTATCTGGTTAAAAATTAAGTGTTCATAAATTCAGTACAGAGAAAAAAAATAAACATATATAGATACTAATGTGAAATAAATTCGCACATTCCAAATAACACACCACAACATACTTGTCAAACACAATAATATCAACAATCAAATTTGTTTTTTGGGTTTTATCAAAAAAAAAGTATCCACCAGAATGTTTCAAATGCCATATAATCGTTGCACCTGAAATGACGATGTTTGTGTGTGAAAACAGTGTTTTGTAAATGGCATTTTCTATAAATAGGGTACAAAATGCCTGGAACTTGAAAAAAATATTTTAGGGTTGCAAATTTGGCATAAATTAAGCTGTCGCTCCATAGGGCCTCACAAGGAATGTTACACGTTTTGTTTTTGTAATGGAAAAAAATGTTTGTTTTTTTATTGAATTTAAAATTCACTTTTTTTTTACTATTAGCAGAATGTTAAAAACTTCAATGTCCATATTTTAAAATTGTCACTCTTCTATGATTTTAATTTTTAGATATAGTCAAGAAAGTTAAGTCCTCTGAGGTGAACAGACTAAAATCGCCATTTAAAAAAAAAAAAAAAACGACTCTTCATGCTACGTTAGTTTTATATTAGATAGTTTCTAATAGGTCATAACAAAAACACCAAGGGATTTGTGCCTCTAAAGGCCGTGACACACCAAGACGATGTTAAAGAACTAGCGGTGACGAAAGCCGACTGTGTTGTCACCTTATAAAGCTGGATTTGAACACACCGCAAAGGCTACAGGCGACTGTCAGCACATGCGTTCTGCACCTGCGTGTAAGAAAACAACTGTCTATATCAGCAGGTATCAATAGTCTATATTCGTCATTCAAAAGTGGAAACATTAGCCACATTCCCATTAAATATCAATCATGCTGATCACCATTTTAATTTCAGGCAGCTTAAGTTATGAACATATAAGGTAAGATGCCGTGCTCAATCGGCCAAAATACCCCCGACAAAGTCCAACTAGTGCAGACGGTACAGAACACACCACAAAAACTGGGCCAGCTGACGTTCAACGATGGCCCGATGTTGGCCGATGGCCGACCATCTGCTTTTTGAGTCAGGGCCTTAATGCTTTTAAAAAGGCATGGGACACCAAAGTGTACTCTATTCATAGAATGTGCCAGATGCTTATGCAAAGTAATGATTTGTTTTGTGCAATTTGTGTGTATCATGTATAAGAAAATTGTCATGCAATGATTGTACATGTTTTGGAGGTGTGTTATATAAACAAGAAAATTATAGATTTTGATGGATAGTCATGGTCCTGCCATAATGGTAGGTTCAAGGTATCACTGCTAAATATTCTGCTGTTTTACATGCTCGATTGTAAAAACAGCACAGCATTTTGCAAACTGGCACAACGAGAAGGCACACACACAAACACACACATTATGTTTCTGCATCCACGTAAAGAGGACGTTG
Source organism: Tiaroga cobitis (assembly GCA_030578255.1). NCBI lineage: Eukaryota > Metazoa > Chordata > Actinopteri > Cypriniformes > Leuciscidae > Tiaroga > Tiaroga cobitis. Next base: position 14,309,429 of record CM060605.1, read on the forward strand.
AGGGCAGTGATTTCTCAAGAAACTGTCAAAATGTATAAAGACCATAAAGGTAACTTTGGCAGTAATAAAGCAGGACTTTGTATAATTTAAAACTCTCCCTTTTAGAAAATTCTTAGCAGAAATACTGGATGGCTAATATTTATAGTGCTAATAGTGGCAGTAGTTGAAGAAAAAAGACATACTGACTTTGAAAAAAAGGGTGGACCAAATAAACAGTTCTGTAGGACACTGTTATCACATTATCCTGCCATATTGAGTGGAAGAGGCAGTTTAAACCCTTTGTGATTTCTCACCAGTGATTGGACGTCATGGCACTATGGCAGAGATCTTCCTAACATGACATGTTTGGTCGCTACACAAGAAAACTGAGGAATGTTGAATGAGACGTTACAGGACGAAGAGTACAACAAATTTTAAATATCTTCAGGCAGGAGGCATAAATTTCTGAAAAGTAAAAGAAAGACAATGAAATGTGAGAATTTATTATTAACAGTATATTTAATAATTTTGTAGGAAAAGAAAATCCCATTAGAGTTGGAAAATCTGATTCAAGATTATCATTTTTTTTCTAAAAGTCTCAATGAATTGGGTTTAAAATACTAATTCAATGATTAATTTGCCAGAACCTCGGTCGAAAAAATTCCCAAATGTTCCAAAAAGTTCGAAAATGTAATTTCGGTGAATCCTTAGGCATTACTTTCAATTAAGTAGTTCAAAATACTGATTCAATGATTCACTTGCATTGTTGTATTTGTATATACGTATACTGTATATATATATATATATATAGTGTATTTCAGCAAACCAAATAACTGCACAAGACCTGCACTTGCAATATATATATATATATATATAAATATTGCAAGAGCAGTTATTTGGTTAGCTGAAAAACACTGACAACAACCACCACAAACAGACACAACAGAACCTAACCAGGGATGCGTTTCCTGTACACGACGTAACTCGCTGCTTAACTACCATAGTACGATGCATCGTTGACGTTCAGACGATACATCGTTTTCTCAGTCATTTCGCTTTATTTCTAGATTTAATCATAGGCTCGTTCTTACATAGTAGAGCATGTTCGGACATGTGCAGTCTTCAAAAACGGTGCTTTAAATCTCTTGACAAACTCAAAGACGTAAACGACATTTGTATGTATTCTAAATAAAAGACACAGGTTGTACTGAATGTTAGCTTGCTTATTTTGCTCAAGTTAAGGATTTATTAAGTCCAGAAACCTAACCACAGCTCGAGAGCTGTCATTCCAACCACACAACTTTGCGATTCTGTTTGCGAATGTTCGTTGGAACGATGGTTTCGGGAAACACCGACTCGTTGAACTATGCTGATAACGTTGGAACTTGCGACCATAGTTGGCTAACGATGCTTTCGAGAAACGCACCCCAGATAAAGAAAGACTACAAAGACTGATAGCAACCAGAGAATTCAGAATTCAACCTAAAAACAAGAAGGACAGACTGATAAAACAATGATGGAAAGAGAACTTGAAAGAGCCACTGTCAACCACAGTCACATGACCACCAAGACACACTAGCTAGCAATCAGTTTTACCAGAATGTGAAGGATGGAGCTCCACCCTACGTTAGGCCTCCATGGCTAAGATGGCGGGTTAGGGCTGTCTGTTTCAGGATTCAAAGTAAGCAGTTTGTTTACAGAGACAAAATACTCAAATACTGGGAAAGAAAAGAAGAAGAAAAAATTCTTACTTTGTTGGTTCTTCTGTTCCTCCTTCTCCATCTACTTTGCCCTCTTCTTCCATCTTCTGCTCGTCTGAGATCAGCTCCTGGTTCTTATGTCTACGAATACACTTCACCACTACCATGGACAGAATGAGCAAAGCAAGAATGCCCCCCACAGATGCCCCGATGGCGACAGCAATGGTCGAATCCCTTGGTGGTGGCACTGGGCAGAGGAAAATTGAGAAAAAGAAGAGATGCTAACAACAAACGTCACCAAAGCAGCGTATTTCTTCAGTGAAAAAAGTATATTCTGAAAATTTGTGTATAATAATGTAAAAAAATTAAATAAAATCTTTCTGGGCCAAGATTGAGTAGTTACAGCATCTACCTCCAGTGGCTAACTGGCCTATGCTAACCAGCCACAATCTTAGTACTGGTTGCATCCTCAATGTTGCCATTAGGGGTGCTAGAGTAGACAGTAGTTATTAACGTCGTCTATAGTTTTCTAGTGTTTCTTTAAAGACTGACAGTTGTTAGAAGCTTAGTGATGGTGATGTTGAAATAATGCAACTGTGGTGTAGTTCGTTTATATCCTATGTTTAGCTTTTTACTCCTGCTGGTTACATTTAGGCTTTAAAAGGATATAAGCTGTGTTAATTTGTGAAAAGAATAATAAACTTTTTGTTGGTTGAGGAGATTATTTTCTGCAATATTCCAAAAGCCAATAAACAACTGATTGGGTTTTTGTCAAGGGAACCAGGGTGATGCAAATTTCCAGGTTGACCTACAAAAATATATTATCTCTGCACGACTCTATTCTAATCCTGGACTTAACAACACCTGCAATAATGAAACCCCATTTATCATGGCCTGTCTTGAAGCAACCCTGGTTGAAGAGCCAAAACTTTTCGTCCAGCACCTTAGCCCATGCTGAAGTCTTACATTCAGTCAAGACGTTGAACTGGATGGTGCCGTGACCCTGAATGCGATCTGGAGGGTTGCGCACATAGCAATTGTAGATTCCATCGTCTGTCAACTGCACATCTAAGATAGTGATGCTGAGGTCATTCTTATCTAGGTTTCCAGAAAAAACAGCTCGCTCTCCAAATCGGCTTGGCTTCAGGGGTGTTATCCTGTTCTTATAGGTCATGAACTTGGAAAAGAAGAAATTGAAGGTAGATTGAGAAAAGTGATGAAACAAAAGAATCGTCTAACTTTTATATTTCTGTAAATATTGATTTTTCAATGCCCCCTTTCACACAGCAATCCCGGTAAATTACCGTAAAATTGCCAGAATGACTTTACTGGTAAATACACAAATATGCTGTTCACACAAGCAAAAGCTATCTGCTTTAGTTTCACTATCTGTTAGATTTTGTCTTAAAAACACGAGACACGCATAATACTGATGAATGGAAAAGATGGCGGGGTCTCGAGCAGACACGTTGAAAAAGCTGTGAGATGTGGCGCAACGGTCAAAGATGATCATCGAGCGCATATTTAAAAAGAAAAACTATTAAAAAGCTTACTGTAAACAGTCCTGAGTAGTCGCATTATCCATTAGAACTGTATGATTGGCCAAAAGCAGACTTCTTACGTCAGCACGTTCTGACATTGTGCGTGATCATACCGTCAATCTTCATTCTGCATTCACACAGAACACATTACTGGTCATTTACTGGTAGTGTTACAACTTCCCTTACCAGTAAATTGGTGGAACCAATTTAGCGGTATTTTTGAAAAGGTCCGGTTCACACATGATCTCTTACCGGTAGTTTACCAGTAAAGACTGTATGTGTGAAAGGGGCTAATATTTTGATGATATTTAACATTTTAATTCTCTTATTTTCTCTCACCATCTCCTCTGTGCTGTTGAGTGTCTCCTGATAGGTCCAGTTCATGGCAAATTGCTTGGGGTCCAGCTTGTAGCATGAGGTGAATGCACACGGGATTCTGACATCAGTTCCGTTGAGAGCGTTGATCTGTTGTTGCACCAGCACATCCATGGAAGTCACTGGACAGGCTACAAGATATGTAAATATATAGACATGTATAATTCCTGCCGTTTGATTTTCCTGTCATCTGATTGGTCCACGTTTTTTTTTTTCATCTAAAGTCACTGAAATTAATTTGAAGTCATTAATTTAAGTAGGAGTTAAAATGTTATTGCCAACCGATTAAAAAGCTGTTCTTTAAACTTCCAAAATAAGTTGCATAGGGGTCTTATATAACTTTCGAACAGTTAAAAAGTGTACCTTAACATAAAATGGGTATTTTTGACTCTAAATTCTGACTGGAAGAGGTAAATGGCTGGTTAAATTTTGTAATACTAAAAAGAAATAATATGGAAGCAATGGGGTACATCAACTGTTTGGTTACCCATAATTTTCAAAATATCTTCTTTTGTGTCCAGCAGAAGAAAGAAACTCATACAGGTTTGAAACAACTTGAAGGTGAGTAAAATATGACAAAATTTTAAGGGATCTATTCCTTTAATAATGAAATTAAAAGAACCAAGGCAATGACTGACGCTTTTGTATTACATTCCAAAAAGCTCCCTTATCAGTCCCTGAGAGGAAAATTAAACCACGGCCGGATCGGCACAGAATGGAACGGTTAGGCAATAAGGACGGTTTGGCCTGATGGTGGAAAAGTGGGACATGTGGTCACATGTAGAAAACATGGGAAATTCTTTATCTCTATCTGCATTAAGCTTGGGTGACATTGTTTGTATTGAATCGACAGCCAAAATGTCATAATTCTGTCTATCAGGAAGGTTTACTTTCTCCACCTCTGCACCATTTGGACAATTCTGCCAAATGGACACCATTCTGCACCAAGTTCTGGACAAGTTCCCACTGCTGCAGCAGTTATGCTTTATCGGCCCGGCTCTCTGCAGTAGTAGCAGCAACTTCGTCACACCCTCCCATCCCATCCCATCCCCACCCCGCTCAAAGTGCTGCAGTTTAGTCCGTCCCCCTCCCTCTCGAAAAATCAGGTGTCCTCACGTATAGAGCAAGAACTACAGCAGCTGCGTTCCGGAGAACACAGACACACACAAACCTCATGTGTACGTGAATACCTCCAGTAATCACAGTGATTTATAGTGCGTTATATTCAGAGTGCCTACATAGCAACATTTGAACTATAAAGATATACAAGGATTCATTATAGTGTTTTTTTGTTGGTGCTGGATCCTACTTGTGCTTTCAGTGTGTGCTGTAATAAACACACACAGAGACACACACGCATGTTCAGCATAAATATACACACACGCAGAGTCAGCACTCGGCCGGGTGTGTTACTCAACACCGGCACTACGTCAATGTCGTCCCCACCCACCCTTTTACTTTCATGTATATTTAGTCGGTTTCTCTCTGCGCTACAGCAGAGGCGCTTTAGAACTCCTTCGCATTCCCCATGCACATTTAATCACTGAATTCATGCATTTTAATAAATAATAGTCGTTGTTGTTAAATGTTAAATGTGTTGATAAATGTTGTCGTTAAAAAGCTACAATGTATCGGTAAACTCTCTTACATGACTGTTTGGGTTTATATGAGCATGAAAATACGGGGTCTGACTACTGCTGATGTCTCCAGCCCACTCTTGGAGAACCGATTTGATGCATGTATCAATATTCACGGGTTCAGAGTGCTGTAGGGATAAAATACTGCAGTGTAGCTCTCTCTCGCCCTCTCTCACAACAGTCCCTGACAAACCCCATTCCTACACCCTCCCTGCGCTGTCTCTGTCCTCTTTTATCTGCTCTCAAGGTTATGGTTAAAGGAGAAACGTGGACAAGGTACGTTGTGGCGCTGTATATGCATGCACAAACAAACAAATAATAATAATTATGTAATAACATTTTAATACAGAGATATATATAAGTCAAAATCTGCTAAGGGGAAATAATGTCAAATCTATTAGAAAAAAATGTTTTTTCACTATTATTTACAACAGGATTTGGATTTTCAAGGGTTTAAAAAAAAATGTTATAAGAGACAATATAAACAACGTTGTGCATAAAAGCCACTCCTTTCTTGGTAAAAAAAATGATTCGATTTTTGAGTTGAATAACTTGATTTTCCAAAGTCAATGGATTCGTGACAGCCAAATGTAACGTTTATGACAAGCCAAACATGTCAGTCTCTGAGTAACATATAATTTATTTAAGCCACGAAATAAACTTCATTCCATAAAATAAGTATAATGACCAAAATGCCAAAAAGCATTTTGAAGCACGTTTTATAATTAATTACCCAAAAATCAAACGTAGTTCACCCCTTATGCACGTTATCGAAAACTCTTGTCGATTGGAATATTACACATACAACATAACACACTCAATTACAACATCGATGTCTGTCAAAATACTGTATAACGTGCACAACACACAGTAGTGTTTACGAGAAGGAGAGTTCCAGCGAGTATGGAAAACTACCGGATGTTTTGACTACACTATTGCTTTCCGAGAGCAGGGAGAAAATGGCGGTAGCATCAACATGCTGTCTGTCAGAGACAATAACGCGCATAATACATAACATACGTGAGTATAAATTTGTATGTAATATATATATTATAAACTTTACAGGTGACTTTTATAAAATGTTGTCCTAATCTTCGATTAAGGCAGTTATCAAAGTTTGATTAGATGTTGTTTCATTTTCCAATAAAATATTATAAATTATTACATGATTCGTTACATTTAATTAGCAGATTTTGACTCATATAGTGTATTGTGTATCTGTAACATTATGTTAGTTTTAGGTGTGCTGATATACAGTCTAACAGCACTGGGACATTTCAATGCTTGTATCACTCTGCACTCGTGATATTTGTAATAGTCACAGAAAACCTCTCTTTTATTTCAGTATAGGGTTGTTAAAAGCAATGTTATGGCAACAAATCTGTTTAGACTTTTTAATGCACCACATTTTAGTTTCTGCCTAATGACTGAAATGTTGTGGGCAAAACTTTGAACATGGTATGTTAGCACAGTAAATAAGAGTGAGACATCTGTATTTCTGTGAGAAGCAGATCTTCACCAGTTTGTTAACAGCAATTGTTTTCTCATAATCTGCCATATGTCATATTCGGCTTACAGACAACTGTTACTGCAGTTGGATTGTATCCATTGATCCACTATTTTCAGGGACAGTTCACCCAAAAATAAATATCCTGTCATCATTTACTCAACCTAGCCTAATGTCTTTAGAAAACTGTATAATTAACTTTTTTTTATCTTCATAGAAGACAAATAGAGGTATTTATAGCAGAATGTCCAAGCAGTTATTTTCCATACAATAAAAGTGAATGGTGACCATAACTCTCAAGCAAAATCGTCAGTGAATAACATCTTAAATTTTAGTCTGTTCCTTACAAAAAGAGCAAGTTTATGTTGCTTTTTTGCTCTGTTTGGAGAGTGGCAGCTCTTGATACCATTTACTTTCATTGCATGAAAGGAGTCCATACAATGTTCCACGGAAGAAAGAAAGAATATGGAATGAAATGAGTAATGCTGACATCATTTTTATTTTTGGGTGAACTGTCCCTTTAAATTAAGACTAAAAATCTAAAATAACGTAATGGGTAAAACGTATTCTTGTAAACTATTTTTCTTAGGTAGATTTTCTCCAATATTTTTATAGTCTATCTTTCAAGTTTGTATGCATTTAAAAGTTTGGGATTGGAACGTTTTTTTTTTTGTCTTTAAAATAAGTATATTATACTCACCAAGGATTTTTATTAGATCAAAATACAGTAACAAGTACTATTATGAAGTATTACAATTTAAATCAACTCTTATTTTTTATTCCTGTGATGCAAAGCTGTATTTTCAGCATCATCACTTCAGTCTTCAGTGTCACTTGATCCTTCAGAAATCATTCTAATATGCTGATTTGCTGCTCAAAAAAACATTTCTTATCATTAACAATGTTGAAAAGAGTTGTGCTGCTTAATATTTTTGTGGAAACCATTTTTTTTTTTAACAATGTCTTTACTGTAATTGTTTCATGCAATTTATTGCCTAAAAACAACTTTTGAGCGGTAGTCTACCTTTATACTGAAGACGAAGAGGTTTCTATAGTGAAATTTAGTTCAATAGCTTTTTGGAGCAGATTGAAATGTATTATTAACTTCAATCTCCAGTAGAATAGGATGCCGGAGCTAATATTCCTGCAATTCATTGTCAATGCATCTGTATACCTGTGGTATTGGTGTGCAAATAATTTTGCCAATGGAATTCACTGTGCTCTAGACTAGATGATGAAAGTTGAGAATATCCATGCATTAATATTTGTTTTAAAAATACATCTAATGTCCTAAATACGTATATCTGCATACTTAAGCCACATTTATGAATGCGATTGCAATGAATCAATAAATAAATAACAAAATATGCTTGTCTTTTAACCTCATTAAATAATTTAGGATGGGAAGTATTAGGATTTTTGGAGATAGTTTAGTGAAACTGGGTTTTAATATAATTCTATCTCATGTTCATCTTCTGTCAGTGAAATGCTGTGTTGTACGCCCTCTGGTGACTTTCTAGAAAAACTGCACTGTATTCACTTGAACTTGAACGCAACTTCCCCAGTCATTCGTTTTAAGAATACTCATTTTGTTTGTGCAGCTCTTTTTCATTAAGCCTACAGTACAATGAGCCATAGTTCAGTAATAAAACTTAAATTAATTAAAAAATGTGGACTATTACCACATGGATTTAGCAGAAGAAAGTAGGGCATACTGTATGCCTTCTGTTGAAATAAATAATCCTCATGTAACGTTCAACAGCAGCAGTCCCACCAGACCACATATGTAGCAGTAAACCTATTCACAACCAGAACATTGGTTGTTTATGATTGTTTATGATTTTCATTATTTTAGCTTGCTAGCTTGTGTGTTTGTTCAGACATTTAGTCTCTTTTAAACATTTTCTCTTTATTTTATTAATGAATTGGTTTGCTCTGAAGCACAACATGTTGTTTACAAAGTGAAATGTCTGTTCAATATTGCTTCTCTCCATTAAAGGGATAGCTCACCCAAAAATGAAAACGTTGTCACAAAAGAAGATATTTTAAGGAATGTTGGTAACCAGACAGTTGACGGCACCCATTGACTTCCATAGTAGGAAAAATATACTATGCAAGTCAATTAGTCAACCATGCCTGGTTTCCAACATTCTTAAAAATATCTTATTTTGTGTTCAAGAGAAGAAAGAAACTAATACAGGTTTGGAACAACTTGCAGGTGAGTATGTAATGATAACATTTTTGGGTGAACTATCCCTTTAGGCCCCCTTTCCTCAACCTGCAGTAGGCTATTGTCTCCATATTTTCCTATTTAACTTACATTATTGTTGTTATTATTATTTAAAAGTGCTGTTCCTCGTCTTCAAATGTTATATACTGTGACCATTTGTATTAATCTGGTTATGATGAAATCAAATGTGACACCCACTTTTTCTCCCGCTCTCAATTTTATCTTACAATATCTCCAGTTATTTATTTTTTGGCGCCGTCAACAAAAATGGTACAATAATTGAAGCAAAAGTAGAGCTAGTTTTGTCGTCGTTGCTGCTTTTGTCATAGTTTTTTTATGTACTAATTTGAGTTCAAGATTCTATGACTGACTCACATAAACACATTCACTTGTCGCCTCCTACTGGTTCAACGATGTAAACTAAAGAAAGATTTACTGGAAAATATAAACAAACAGTGTGGAATCTGTGGATTGTAGATATTAATATGACACGGAATTGTATGCTTCAGATCATTAAAAACGCAGCAATGGTCAATGTCATCAAATCTGCTTGCCTGCAAAAAAAAACCCAGAAGTGCTGTTTCCAATTGTTTGACAATAAACTGGAAAACAATTTAGCCAATTATGACCTAGCGTTTCATAATCTGATCTAAATGCGCTCACAATGGCATCACAGTAAAACGCAGATAATGCTGATGGAGACAATTAATCTGCAATAATAATCACCATCAAACGCTATAGGCCAATGTACTGTAATAACATAGCCTATGCCCTACACCTAATTTTATTTGCATTCTTTCTTAAAACGCATTATGCTCTAGCCAAGGCAGGGAAACATGACTGAAATCACATCTGTTTGGCTGGTAGGCTATTGAAATCGTTAAAATGTCAAATGATCATTTTAACGATGGGCTTATTTATTTATTTTTTCAATAGCAGAAGCTTTTTTTACTTACCCAAAAACATCACCATTGCAACACAGGATAATTTCAGAGCGGACGCCCACTTCGTTCCCCCAGAATGCAATAAAATAGTCATTTTGGTCGCACACAATAAACGAATCGGAAAATAAGTATTAAAAATGCGTGTGAGATCTATTTCTCCGTTTCAATCATATAAAAAACACGGATATGTTTTTTTTTATTTTGTGCTATGATATGGCTGGCAGTGTCTGTAGCAAGAGCACTGGTTGATATTATGGTTGTGGTTTGTCATTTGTCTTTATTGAGGTTTCAAATCAACCCCGTTCCAACATTATAATATTAAAATACTATAATAGCAACTCATAAAACGGTATATAAATAATTTCACAAGACGTAAAAAAAATCAGGACGCATCTATCTATTACATGTCCTTCCTCGATTAAGTGCAATCAGAAATCAGTCGAAGAAAATCTACGCGGCCGTTGACGCAAAACCAAAAAATGACGCACTAGTTTGCAGAAGGACCACCTCTCCTCACTAATGGAGATTAAAGTGTAGGGGAGAGTGGGGTAAGATGAGCCAGTGGGTTAATTGACCCACCCCCTTTATCTTGACAACCGTACACTTTTATTGTCATGTGACCACCCATCATTTCTGCCAGACTGTGAAAAAAGAGAAACACATGGGAGGAGTGGAAGGCAATCATTTGCTTTAATGAAAAACTGTTTTTGGCTTGTTAAAGTAAAATTTTTGCATACCAGATGTAATAGCTGTTACATCAAATTAAATTTGCCCAGGTCTAAAAATATTTATGATATTGGTGATTTAGCAATGTATAAAACCATGCAAATTATTTAAATATTAATCTGAATTGGTAATCTAGCTAGTTTTGTCCAAAATGACAGCTGTGGGGCAAAGTGAGCCAAATGCATTGGGGGTAAATTGAGCCAGCATTTTAACTTACCTCACCATAAAGCACTTAAGTTAAGTCTCTGAAGTATAAACTGGTATAATTTCAATGTAATATTATGCAACTGGTTTAGTTTGTCTTTTTTTTTTTTAGTTTGAGTTTATTTGATAGGAAAAAATGTACAATTACACCAAATACTTATCTGATAAGAACCAGAAGGTGATTTTCACCAGATTATAATCATATATCTTTCCACCTGTAGTCCCTAATGGCCTAACATGATTGGCATTGCAGAAAAACATGCAATTAACCTTTTGACTAAATGTTTATTAGTTTCATTGACTTTTTATTCATTCATTCTAATTCAGTTTTTATTTGATATTACTTAATACACATTGAAAATAAATTCCAGCACAGACCTACAACAACCATAACGAGCCTTCACAGTAGATAATGCTTTACAATGAACTCTGTTAGAGAGCTACATGTGACAATTTATCTGTTCAATAAAATAACTTACTAACCTGTTGATTAATATAAAAAAACGCCATCTCCGGATCTCTTTTACAACATTTCAAATCCCTCAGTTCTTCATCTCTGAAAAGCCAAGCCAATGTTGATTCACATTTTATTACGAGCTCTGTCTGACTCTCCTCTGTTTGGCGTTTGGGTGATTTCCCGGAGGTTTGAGATTTACCATGTCGACCTTTCTCACTCGTTGTGACAACTAACCTCTGCCACTCACACACACACACGTCAAAGTAGCCGGAGCAACTTTTCTCTATTTACAGATACGAGACACGTGGGCGAGTGACGTGCAATTTCCCGCTAGAACCATCCCGTCAGGTCTAAAATATAAACACTTATCATCATAAGGCTTACCATAGTGAATCGGGGTAAAACAAAAACATGTTTTGGAAGAAGAAAGGAATGATGATGTATTGACTCATTTAAATTTATCTCATTTTTAATAAAAAAAATTGAATAAAAAAAATGTCAATAATTGGTTTATTTTTTAACCCTGCCCGACTGACTGTAGCTTACATTATCCCTCATAATAAATCTGTATATATCTCTCTGAATATGCACGTGATTCGTTCAATGCCATTTTCATTATTTATGAAATTAGTAATTCATCCATTACTTTTCCTCTTTATCTTCTCAATGACTTCTCATCAGCATGAAATTACCACTTCTTCAAACTTCTGTCTCTGTTGCAGACTCACGTATTCATGCTCACTCTGTCCTTTGAGATTTGTGGAACTACATACCAAGTATTAATAACACAATAAAACTAGTGGCTAAAACCACATTGGCATCAAGGCACTCTCAGTGTACTCTCGTTTTACGCTGCCTTAGATGGTAGATGCTTATAAAGTCTATATCCTTAATGTGTAGGCCTATATAGCTAGCGTCTTCAGATACATTGAGATCCTTTCCATCTAAACTGGTTACACCTCTTAAGCCTAGTAGTAAATGTTTTATGGACAGTATAAACATATTCATCCACACAGTCACGAAACACAACCAAAACAATGAAACAATGTTCTTCCAAAAATGTATGTTTTTTTAAACACAACATAGTGTACCTTTAACCAGAACAGAATGATGGGGACTAATGCCTCAGACACATTTTGTGACAATACAAACTTTTTTTACACTCATCCATTTAAATAATTAATAATTCTGTTTGTGCCTCATCGTTTATGAGTTTTGCACAAAGCGGCATGATCTGATTGTATATCTTAGTGGCTGTGGGTATTTACAGGTTCCTCATCCTTTGGCTCCCAGTCAGAGGGAAGACGTCTGCTGCGTTCAGCTGTGGCAGGAGCGTCTGGTGTGAATGGGAAACCGTGCTGCTCCCAGCAATTGAGAATACACACAAACAAAAAAAATTGTACATCCTGTGAACACATTCTCACTCTACTAAATATTTGTTATATCCAGTTTACATAGGAAGGGATGTATGCATTTACATATACACATTATTTTACTTACAGTAATGAAGGTGCAAGCCATTATGAAATGAATTATTATGTGTATAATTACTGTCCACATAACATTTGATGAAGTATATTAAAGCTGCAGTCTGCAGTTTTTCCTCTTTGTCGCCATCTCTGTTCGAAATCTGCAAATGCAGTTATTCGCGGAATTATCAACTTTACGCGAGTTGTACTGCGACACGGCACAGCGCGGATGAACACAATGTTTGAGGAGAGTGTGCGGCTGTCGGTCACCACGCCGGTGTGGATACTGGCATTCAGAATCACAGATTATTCTTTTTGGAAGTATGACCAGCATAGGAATTTTCACCGGAAAATGTCATCTGAACAAGTAAGTAACATCCACTTTTGTTCTGGTTCTGACATTTCAGTAAATCGCGCTGATTAAATCTAAAAATCGCTTATCATAATCACGCAAAACTGTACAAATTATACTTTGTTCTCAAATTGTTAATGTTAACAATGTCAGCATTGCGTGACTACATAATGTCTTTCCGATATGTATCCTTGTTTTCACATGGGTCCGGTTGCAGTCTCTTTTTTTCCGAAGTCCGAACAAAGTCTTTTGCATTTTACAGCGGGTGAATCTGTTGTCACTGGTGATTGTAGTTTGAACCTTTCTGGATCCGCCATCAAATTGATAAGTTCAATTATATCAAGTGCTGTGAGAAAAGGCTATACATCTCCACCTCCAACTCCTTTATGTGTACGGATGTGACGCAATGACTCAATATAGCCTACTAGCCGAGACACATTTATGTGTACAGATGTGACGTAATGACGCAAAGACATGCTCGAATCTCCCGCGGACATCCATCAGTACCACTGGAATTAAAAACATTATTACAAGCTTACCGTTTTGAATCGAGCTACGGCAAGCAGATAGTTTTGAACACTGGCTGGTTATGTATTTTCTCAAATATGTATTTTGGATGATTTTTAACCCAAAAAAAAGCTACGGACTTCAGCTTTAATGCTACTATTATTTTGAATAATATGAAATTTGATATATACTTACACTTACTCTATTAAAATATTTTATTTGACTGTGCATTCATATTTTAATAAATATTTTAAAGAGAGTTTTGATGTAATTTCATAATTCCATTGTCTTTGGTTAAAGTGTACTGGAGAATGTACTGACAAGTATTCATGGTAAACTTTTATACTTACAGCTGCAATTTAAAAATGTACAAACCTAAAATGTAGAGTAAAATAACACAAAATTCTAATCAAGTAGCCTACTTAACATGTGCTTTAGTATATTAGCACAACAAAATAAGCATACTTTAAAGCACTGAAAAATAGATATTAAAACATATTGATTTAATGAGCCTGTGTTGCAACGGATAGTTCACCCTCATGTTGTTCCAAACCTATAAGACTTTCATTCATCTTTGAAACACAGATGAAGATCTTTTTAATGAAATCTGAGAGCTTTTTGTCCCTCCATAGACAGCAATACAACTGACACTTTGACGCTTCAAATAGTTCATCATATAAAGCGATCGTGTGTCTTCAGAAAATTTGGTCTAAACCGCTCAATTCATATATGGATTAGTTTTACAACCTTTTTTTGAAGCATCAAAGTGGTAGTTGCGTATAGCTGTCAATGGAGGGATTGAAAGCTCTCAGATTTCTTTACAAATATCTTAATTTGTGTTTTGAATATGATCTTACGGGGTTGGAACGGCATGAGGATGAGTAAATGATAACACCATTTTCATTTTTGAACGAACTAACCCTTTAAGTAAAACTTAATTTGACATTACAAAGTGAACTTAAAAGTGTACTTAAGTGTGTTAAACATATTCATGAAGGTGTACTCTCTTTAAGTAAAATTAAGTGGCCTTTTATTTTATTAATACTAAAAAAGTATATTGACATATGGACACTTTAATTGACATTCACATATGATTTCCTTAATTTAATATCTTGCTTTAATTTCTTGCTTACCATGGTAACATAGATGTTGTCTGGACTGGAAGGACTGCTCACATCTGCCAGAACATTCATAGAGCTGAATCCCACCTGAGACACAAAACAAGCTTAAACAAAGACTTAGATATACAAAGACAGTGCACTCATATTATTTATGAATGGGAGAAAGTGAGGTGCGCAGTATGGCGGAATAAGTCCCGATTAAAAAAAAAAAGAAAAAAAAAAAAAGACAAGACCCAATCGCTGACTGATAAAGTCAGTGCATTACTGCAGCTGTCGTTAGAAGTTCCGGATGCCATAAAAACTGTCATGCTGCATCCAAAATCACACACATATGTTCTATTGTATGAATGTGTCCAGTATGAATGTAATCCGGAAATACCATGTTGTCATTATCATGTGACCATCATGTGTTGCGTCGCTTCACTGCCATTCATAAATCCTCTCCCGCGGCCTCATGGGATAGTAAAGTGTCCATCGTATGCACACTTCAGAATCTCACCGAAAGTAGGTCATCTGGGTTTTTGGCTACTCTTGAGTACTGTGAATTCAGAATATGTAACATGCTGCTTTTCACCAAACTAGTGAAGACTAGAGAAGAATGCGATTTCAGGTGCAGCCTCATTGTTCTGATGTTTGAAATTTGATGTTTCCTGATTCAAAGAAATATGAGCTGCACTTGTATGACTGAGAGGTAGGGCTGTAACGATACACCAAACCTACGATTCGATTCGTATCAGGATTTTTGACCCACGATTCGATTCGTATCGCGATTCTATCACGGGGGCGGGGCTTGAGGGGGCGGGGCTTGTGGTGAAAAAAAGAGATTTTGAGAGAAGAAAATTTTTTCCATACAAAATTATTACATTTATCTTGCCTAAATGTTTACACTCATTGCATTTTTACAATGGGGTAATATTGTTGTTAAGAATTTACACATCACAAGGAAGCTTGATTTAAATTGTTTAATTAAATTGAAAAAAGTAGCCAAATAAATACAATAGAATAAAGATACAAATAAAGACAATTAAAGAGAAAAGTTTTTGAATAGGTCTAACACTAGTATTCACATACAGAAACTGAATAAAGTAATCAAATGGAAAATAACACTGGGTAGTATTTTAGTCCTGAATAAATTAAATGCATAGGCTATTAATCCTGATTCCTTTAACTTAAAGCCGTCTTTTGTTTTTTTGACAACAAAATTAATGACAGACACATATGGCTTCCGTCACTTTAAGAGCTAGTGCACGGATCCTGTGTTCATTATACTGGCATGCGTTTTATGCCTATTAAAGACAAAACCGACTATGTTTAGAGTATAGCCTCACAAAGACCGAAATTGACAATTTTGCGTGTTAAAGCAATATAATCCGCGAAAAATAGTTACTGGCCAGCTGTTTTTGAGGCGGATTTTCTATGAATGTGCGCATAGAAAATAATCTCTCAGAGAGCGCGCGAGCACTGATTAGTGTAAAATTGCTTGAATGTTTAAACTGGTAAGACTTAAAAAGACTTTTACAGTCTATGGTCCCGACTCCAAAAGGCGAGTGTGTATTATCGCCGCATGCAGCGCCTGCCTTGCACAACACATTATGAGAGAAGAGATAGAAGACGCGCGCGGCACCGCTGACCACTCACGCTGTTTGTGAAATTGCGTCTGGCAGATAGTTGTTAAAAGAATGATTTGATTTTATTATAATGCGGAATTTCCCGCATTATAAATGGGAGACCTGCGGGAATGATTAGAATTATGCGCAATACCCGCGCCGAAATTCGAGCCCTGGTTCTGGACAGGAAGGATAACTCTGGGAGTTGGAAGGGGTGTGATCGCGATTCTGCCTTCTCACATCGCGATACAGGATCGTGGACCTGAGTATCGCGATTTCGATTTTATATCGCGTATCGTTACAGCCCTACTGAGAGGCATTTCAAAGATGGCTGCCAAGTGAAAATGTCTTGCCTTAAAGGGATAGTTCACCCTAAAATTAAAATGAAGTTATAATTTACTCACTGTGGAATACCGTTTACCCTTCTTTCTTCTATGGACAACAAAAGAAAAATTTTAAAAAGCTTGATGCTGATCACTATTCACTGCCGTGAGTGGGAGATTTTTTTTTTTAAATTCTCCTTTTATGGTCCATAAAAGAAAGAATTGCATACGGCATTAGAACAACACCAGGGTGAGTAAATTAAGACTTCATTTTCATTTTAGGGTGAACTATCCCTTTAAATGGACATTGGCTTAAAATCAGCTTTAAACCCCATTCAGTAAAGATTCAAACCTCAACTTTGTTGATTTAAACAGAATAAACAAAGCGTGGAATATATAAAAATTTGATTTATTAATTTACTTTACCGAGTGGAGAAAGCAAAGAGAGAAAATGAGAGCAGAAATACAGAAGTTACAAAGATAGTGTTACCTTGTATGTGATTCCCATATCTTCAGTGGCAGTTCTGGTTTTAACCTCTTCCATATTTTGCCTATAGAATATAAAGCACAACATGAAGACAAGCATAAAAAAATGCCCTTTAAGCTGTTATATCTCTCTGTGGACTGACAATGACTTACTTTGAGTCGTCACCTTTCTGGATTGATCTGCAAGCCCTCCTTCCCAGAAACCCGCTACCAATTAGTGACACAAACCCAGCCACTGACACCAGGGAGGATGAGCCTGTGGATGAATCGCACCTGGACTGTTTCTCCTGGTCAGTGCTGAAAAGGTGAGAAGAACTGAGTTTGGAGCTCTTACAAACTAATCCACTGAAAGAATGTTAGTATGTTCTGAATTTGACAGACATTTTCAATCATTTCGGACACAGATTTAAAAAATGTATAAGTTTATTAACTTATAAAAAGTAACATTTTCATTTTGCTGCATTTGGTATGGCATCTTTTGGACACAATTATGGGGTTGTAAAGATTTTTTTGTTGTTTTTTTTTTGTTGAAAAGTAAAGGCCTTTATTTGATCAAAAGTGTAATAAAAACTGTAATATTGTGAAATATTATTACAATTTAAAATATGTATTTTCTATTTAAATGTATTTTAAATATGATTTATTCCTGTGATGGCAAATGTTCAACAGCCATATTAATTAGGGTAAAACTTTACAATAAGGTCTCATTTGTTAACATTAATGTATTAACTAACATGAACTAACAATGATCAATATATTTGTTACAGGATTTATTCATCTTTGTTAATGTTAGTTATACAAATCAAGCTGTTCATTGTTCATGTTAGTTCACAGTGCATTAACTAATGTTAACAAATACAACATCTGATTTCCATAATGTATTGGTACATGTTGAAATTAACATAAATAAGATCAATAAATGCTGTAGAAGTATTGTTTATTCTTATTTCATGTTAATGAAACCTATTAATGTTAAAATCAGTGCTGTTCAATGTTTTTGTGGAAATTGTGTTACATTTAATTCAGGATTATTTGATGAATATAAAGTTCAAAAGAACAGCATTTATTTGAAATAGAATCCTTTTTATTATTATTTCTGAACTGACACTTTTGATCAATTTAATATGTCCTTGCTGAATAAAAGTGTTTTTTTTTTTATCACTCCAATCTTTTTAACAGTATGTGTTCATGTACACATCATATTCAGGGGAATAAGAAACTCTATACTCTACATTGTTACATGAACATAACTGATCCACAATGAGTAAACCAAACAGAGCCAAATAAACAAAAAAAAAAAAAAAGATTTAGAAAACAAACAAAGGTCTGTTACCTGATTGGACAATAAGATGTGTATGATTCTTGAAGAACCTGCCACTGAGACGCAGTCTACACAGGTAAGTTCCATTGTTCTCATGGGTCACGGATGGGAGGTGTATATCAAAACTCCCCATTTTGACATCTCCACGAAAATATACACCAGGCAGTGTTGATACGGTTTGATTGCTGATGTAGTACAGGATTATTTTTGTCTGAGAGATAGTCTGTGTTTGAAAAAAAATAGAATAAGTACTAAAGCATGAGTTCCCTATCAGGGAACTCGAGCTGCGTGACAACGCATTGGGAACGCCCCTGCGTGAGTGCGTCATGAAGCACGTATGAAATCAGTCCAATGGCGAGACGGAACGTCATAGGCGGGTGACGTCATCGACTAGGAAACTATATAAGCACCCCAAAACACAAGCGCGTCAGCTTCTGAAGTCTTCAGCAAGCGCTCTGTGTGAAATATATCAGTCTGTGTCTCAAAGTGTTTTTGTCTGTCCTTAGAAATTGCTAGGCAGGAGTTTTTCACATATAAAAAAACTATAAAGAGACAATATATATATTATGGCGAGCGAACAGCAGTTCAGAAAGTGTGTGCATCCCTGCCCACGTTATATCACGGGTGGGGACACTCACGATCTGTGTGTTGTTTGTATGGGAGTGCAGCATGCCCAGTCAGCTCTCGAGGGAGCTGATTGCGAGCATTGCGAGCGTATGTCAATGAAAACGCTCCGCTCCCGCCGAGCCCTCTTCGAGGAGAGTGGTTCGGTGCGCGCTCCCCGCGGTTCGGGTCCCGCTGCTGCGGCACAGCGGAGGCGCCAATCGTGGGGTTCGCAAATGGATCTATCAGCGGGGATTGAGACGGGCTCTGCCTTATCTCAGCCCTTACCTGGTAGATCCAGTGCCTCAGATCCTGGTGTGGAAGCACGCGCTGCGGTTTCTTCCCCCCGGGCTGAGGCACCAACACTTCAACTATCCAGTTCTGAGGAATTGGATGTTGAAAGTGTTGATACAGCAGAGACTGGGGACTCGTCACTTCAGTCTCCTGCTAGTGAGGAGCTGATGGAGGTGCTCACTCGAGCTGTAGAAAGATTAAGCATTGAGTGGCCAGCTGAAAGACAGGAATCTCGTTCAAGAAGCAAACTAGATGAGAGATTTCTGCCATCTCGGGCTGCACCTCCACGCCGGTGTCTTCCGTTCTTTCCTGATCTCCACACCGAGGTGTCGAGATCATGGAATAGACCGGTGTCAGCCAGAATATTTACTCAACAAACATCTGTTTATTCTAATATTTCTGGTGCTAAGAGTTTTGATTATGGGGCGATGCCTAAGGCTGAGGAGATTTTAGCGAGCCATCTTTCTCCAAATACAGCGTCGTCTTTTAAGACACCGGCGTTGCCCACCAAGCCATTAAGAAATACTTCAGCTTTGGTGGGCAAAGCTTACTCGGCGGCAGGTCAAGCGGCAGCGTGTTTGCATACTATGTCCATCCTTCAAGCATATCAGGCATACCTGTTGCAAGACATTAGTGAAGGGGGTGAAATCGGTGCAGATGTGATCCGTGAACTTCGTCAGGCAGCTGATCTTTCTCTCCGTGCCACCAAAGAGACGGCCAGGTCAGTCGGCCGCTCTATGTCAGCTATGGTGGCTACGGAGAGACACCTATGGTTGAACTTATCTGACATGAAGGATAAAGATAAATCTTTTTTACTGGACGCCCCGCTTTCGACTGTTGGCCTTTTTGGTGACTCGGTAAACTCGGTCATCGAAAGGTTTCAGGAGGAAAAAAAGCAGGCGGCGGCGGTCCAGAAATTTCTCCCCCTCCGTGTCCATATCTCCGGGGCTGCTGGGCGGGAGCAGCCCCGGCCGTCGAGTAGCTCCTCACACAGGGCGCAACAAAAGAAGAGTGTCGCGTCTCGCGGTCCTCCCCAGCAAAACTGGGCCGAGGCGCGGCACTCTCAGACGAGGTCTTCCAGGGGCAAAGCCGATCTGAGGACGGTTATTGACGCCAGGAAGGCTTCGTCGAAGAAGTCCTGACGCCAAGGGTGTCAGGGTGCTGAGGGTGGTCCCCACCGAGAGAGAAAGGTGTTCGCCGCTGTACACGGCGCCCATTCTGTCTCGGTGCCCTCAGGGGCCCGTTCTGCCAACCCCGCCTGCGTGCCGGGGCGTAGACGGTCCCAGCGAGCGCTTTCCCGAGGGACGCTCGCCCGCTCTGAGGAGCGGTTTAGAGCGGTCAGACCAGTTGTTCCCTGCCGGTGCGCCGTTACAGGGCACTGTGTCTGCCACTCAAAATACTCCAGAGGCCAGTCTCGAGAGACTGGTACCCTTAGTAGAATTTTTGGCAGAGTGGAAAAGCTTTCCAAATGTATCTCATTGGGTCCTGCAGACTATCGAGAAGGGGTACGCGATTCAGTTCAGATCACGCCCGCCTCGCTTCAGAGGGGCTCTGCCCACAGCGGTGGGCCCCGAGCAGGCTCTGGTTATGGAACAGGAGGTGAAAACTCTCCTGCTGAAGGAGGCTATAGAACGAGTTCTTCCTCCCAGCAGAGAGCTGGGTTATTACAGCCGATATTTCATCGTTCCAAAGAAGGATGGGGGGTTGCGTCCAATTTTAGATCTGCGCCTATTAAATCGCTCAGTAGGGAAGCTCAAATTCAAAATGCTTACTCTCAAGCAGATCGTGTCACAGATCAGGTCCGAGGACTGGTTTGTCACGATAGATCTAAAGGACGCGTACTTTCACATTTCCATCCTTCCACAATACAGGAAGTTCCTGAGGTTTGCTTTCGGGGGCGAAGCGTACCAGTATCGGGTTCTTCCGTTCGGCCTAGCACTGTCTCCCCGAACGTTCACGAAATGTATAGATGCAGCTCTGGCTCCGCTGCGACTCCAGGGCATCCGCATTTTAAACTATATCGACGATTGGTTGATTCTGGCTCAATCGGAGCATCAGGCAATTCGGCATCGAGATGTCGTTCTCACCTATATCAAAAAGTTGGGGTTGAGGCTCAACGCCAAAAAGAGTGTGCTTTCTCCAGTACAGAGGACCACTTTTCTGGGCGTGGTTTGGGATTTGACGACGATGCAGGCACGTCTGTCTCCTGCTCGTATAGCTTCGATTCTCTCAGCCGTCAAACAGGCAAAGCTAGGCCAGTCACTCACTGTGAAAGAATATCAGAGGATTCTGGGTCTGATGGCAGCAGCATCCAACATTTTACCTTGCGGCCTGCTGTACATGAGACCACTGCAGTGGTGGCTCAGGACCAAGGGGTTCTCCCCGAGGGGAAACCCGCTCCACAAGATCAGGGTCATGCGACGGTGTCTCCGTGCTCTGGCTATGTGGAAAGAACCTTGGTTCCTGTCCTTAGGTCCTGTGTTGGGGGCTCCGTGTCGTCGTGTAACACTAACGACGGATGCCTCTCTCACAGGCTGGGGGGCGATCATGAGTGGTCGCTCGGCCCAGGGTCTGTGGCAGGACCATCATCTTCATTGGCACATAAATTGTCTAGAAATGATGGCGGTGTTTCAGGCTCTGAAACACTTACTCCCAGACCTGAGAGGTCACCATGTTCTTGTCCGGTCAGACAACACATCGGTGGTCTTTTATATAAACCATCAGGGGGGTCTGCGTTCGCGCCCGTTATACAAGCTGGCTCGCCAGATCCTTCTATGGTCCCAGGGGAAGCTTCTTTCATTGAGGGCAATTTATATCCCGGGATATTTGAATCAGGGGGCAGACATCCTGTCGAGGCAGGGGCCGAGGCCCGGCGAGTGGAGACTCCACCCCGAGGTGGTGGACCTCCTATGGAAACATTTCGGTCGTGCCGAGGTAGACCTATTTGCATCCAGGGAAACATCACACTGCCAACTGTGGTTTTCCCTAAGTCCTCCAGCCCCTCTGGGGTTGGACGCGATGGTACAGGAGTGGCCGAGGTCACGCCTGTACGCATTTCCCCCAATTGCTCTGCTTCCAGGAGTTCTGGAGAGGGTTCGCCGGGACGGGGTCAGTCTACTGTTGGTAGCCCTGTACTGGCCGGCCCGAGTTTGGTTTTCGGACCTAATTTCTCTCCTCGACGGCTCTCTGGAGATTCCGATAAGGAGGGACCTTCTTTCTCAGGCGAGCGGGTCGATACTTCACCCCCGCCCAGATCTATGGAGGTTGTGGGCTTAGCCTCTGAGGGGGCCCAGCTCATAGAATCTGGTCTCTCGACTGAGGTCGTGGAGACCATCCTCCACTCCAGCCACTAGGAAATTATATGCCTTGAGGTGGAAAATGTTCACCTCTTGGTGTGGAGAACACCAGTTGGACCCAGTCAACTGCCCGGTCGGTGCAGTGCTGGAATTCCTTCAGGAGCGTTTCTCCACAGGGTTATCCCACTCCACACTGAAGGTGTATGTGGCAGCCGTATCTGCTTACCACGTCCCTTTGAGTGGAGCTTCTCTCGGGAGACACCCACTTGTAACCCGTTTCCTTCGTGGCACTCTGAGGCTGAGGCCAGCAGTTCACACGAGGGTGCCGACCTGGGACCTGGCGGTTGTTCTAGAAGGTCTCTCTCTAGCACCGGTCGAGCCCATTGAAGAAGTTTCGGAAAAATTCCTCACTCTTAAAACTATCTTTCTTCTGGCTATATCTTCACTAAAAAGAATAGGAGATATTCAAGCTCTGTCGGTCTCTCCCTCGTGCTTGGAATTTGCACCAGGCATGGTGAAGGCTTTCCTCCTCCCTAGGCCAGGATACGTTCTCAAAGTACCAACCAATGTGGTCAGGCCTATTGTACTGCACGCTTTCTGTCCTCCTCCATTTCTGACGTCGGACCAAGAGAAACTAAATCTGCTCTGCCCTGTTAGGGCCCTAGATGCGTACGTCCACAGAGCTGCCCTGTGGAGGAAGGGCGAACAGCTATTCGTTTGCTTTGGACCCCCTAAGAAGGGCGGTCCAGTATCTAAGCAGAGGTTGAGCAAGTGGGTGGTCGAGACCATCTCACTTGCCTACGAGTCTGCCGGTCAGCCTTCTTCTTTGGCTGTCCGGGCTCATTCAACTAGGAGTATGGCTGCCTCTAAGGCTATCCTGTCAGGAGTATCAATCCAGGATGTTTGTGATGTGGCAGGCTGGTCCTCATCGCACACATTCGTGTAGTTTTATCATCTTGACTTTAGCTCCACTCCAGGGGCGCAGGTGCTTTCGTCCGAATGTGCGCTCTGACTTCACACGACGGACACTTGCTCGTATGGCGACGTTGGTATTAGCGTTCCCAATGCGTTGTCACGCAGCTCGAGTTCCCTGATAGGGAACGTCTCTGGTTACATATGTAACCCTAGTTCCCTGAAGGGAACGAGACGCTGCGTGTCTATGCCATACTTCCAGCATGCCCGTGAGCACTTGCTTCAGTCTTATCAGAAGCTGACGCGCTTGTGTTTTGGGGTGCTTATATAGTTTCCTAGTCGATGACGTCACCCGCCTATGACGTTCCGTCTCGCCATTGGACTGATTTCATACGTGCTTCATGACGCACTCACGCAGGGGCGTTCCCAATGCGTTGTCACGCAGCGTCTCGTTCCCTTCAGGGAACTAGGGTTACATACGTAACCAGAGACGTTTACATTTACATTTACATTTATTCATTTGGCAGACGCTTTTATCCAAAGCGACTTACAAATGAGAACAATAGAAACAGTTAAACTAGCAATAGCTTATAATAACTACAACAATAGTTTAGGTTTTTAAAGTTACAACTAAAAAGTATTTATTGCATAAGTGTGTAAAGTATATTTGTGATGGTTTGTATACCTAAAAATAAGCCTACCTGGAATTCCCACTCCGCATTGAGAGAAATGAAATCCCGATGTCCAGGACATTGGAAGAAATTACACGACAAATACACATCTGTACCATCATTAACCTTCTGGTCTGAACTTGTCATCACACAACCATAGGCTCCATATACTAAAAGAATGAATATTATATTTAAAAAGTAAGCTTCATGTGCTTAAATAAATAATGAATTTCTGCTCACCTGTGAAGATATGTAGATACCACATCATTGATACCAAATACCACATCATTGAGCATACAAAGACACTCCAAAGTATGTTTTTTTTAGTATTTAACAGAACACATAAATATACATATATAAAAAAGGCAGAGATTACAAGATACAGAGGAATCTTATGGACTCTTCCTTTCTTGAAAACTTTCTTGGTGGTTATCAGTGTCTGAAATGTTCATTTACCACATCCTCTGTGGCCTAAACACATGATCTATCTGAGGCAGATGTGTCTCACTTGTACCACTTTCACATGTATCAGGAACAAAAAATAACATAGTACTTGTGCCGAAAGATTAGAGCTTATCATCACTGCAAGACAATGCTGGGTTTCCTTTGATCAGTTCACACATACAGTGTAGTTCCTGTCCATCTAATCCTTAGTGACAAGTACATTATTCATAATGTCTAATTTTGTGTTCCACGGAAGAAAGAAAGACATGATGGATTTTTTTTGGGCGAACAATCCCTTTAAGAAATAGAGGTCGTCAAATGAAGGTCGGCTTTTCACATAAAAAGGAACTATTTTGCCCTCTAGTGTGCCATTTGACGTTAGCAATATTCGATTGAAGGCATTTTCCACAAGAGAACAGAGACATCATTGTGTCAAATGAAGTTATTGTGTATAGCTACATCACCTGAGGCAATAGCCAAAGACATTTGTCACATTTATCGATTCATTCTTTCTGATTCCGCACCTTTAGCTTTCACAAAAACACTTCGCCATTTCTGTACATTTGAAGACATGCAAACGGGACATTATTTTTGAGAAGATAGAATCATTACATGGGTCAGAAATTTCCTCAGCTTTGTTAAATATATTATTCATGAATAAAAAAATGTGCATTCTTCTGCAATACAGACATTTTTTGTTGTTATCAGGTTTAAATAGTGCTTATCTAGGTCTAAACAAGCAATCTGAATCTCTTGTGATTGAAGCATTGAATTATTCATCAGAACAATGAGTCACAATAAGAGAATATATAATCAATTATTTGTTACTGAACACACGCAATTGCCAGATGTTTAAAGTTGACAAGCTGTATTCTCTAATCAGACCATTTATAATATATGATTCAAGATAACAGTTGCATCATTCATTGGATATATATGCAGTTTGCAAATGTAAGGCAGCTGGAGCCTCTATGTAACGGTTATCAGCTCGAGTGCCCTTGAGAGCCACCTGAGGGCACTCCACATCAGACTATCATTGTTCACTCACAACTACATTTCCCTTAACTCACTGCTCGGACTCATCACTGATTGCATTCACCTCAGGGGCGATTCTAGGATTTTTTCAACTGGGGGGCACAAGAGGGGCCACAATTATTACAGAAAAACTGTAATAAATAAAATAATCCAATGTATTAGTGTACAACTCACAAATAATAATAGAACAGCCGTATTTATATAAATGCATAATTATAATTATAATTTAAGGCTTTTTAAGACCTTTTTAAGACCTGAAGAAATCAAAATTAATACCGTACATTAGGGGTGTGCAATATTGACAAAAATATATCTCGATATTTTAAACGTTTTGTTGATAATAATTAAATGATATTTTACTGATTGTGTTTTTGTGCTGGTGCCATGGCTGGTTTAGGCCTGTTGTTGACCGCAGACTCACGAAGATATTCATATTTTTCATATTCTATGCAGTGGTCAGTTCACAGCAGTGACAGAAATGATTAATTAAATGTGCAATATTTGCCACCTTAAATTGATTTCCAGGGGCATTTTCACCTATATATGGACATTTTTTCTAAACTTATTTAGAGTTATGCGCACCACCTTTTATGTCAAATACTAACATTCAAATTATTCAAATTAAATTATACAGTAATTATACTTATTTATACAATAATACTTAATTACACAATAATTATACAGTACCACCGTTACCAGTCAAATTAAATCATTCAATCAAAATCCATCTTTGCAGTGCAGAGGTGACACAGGCATTACTATTTACACTCCATTTACAATTGCTTAAATAAAGCTATGAGATAATTTTTAAAAAATCAATATTCAATATTTAAATATGAAATGATTTCTAATTTTAACGTTTTAATTAAAGGGTACTTTAAATATGAAACTAAAACCGCCAGTAGGCAGCGGCAAGTCACTGTCTTAATACCGTAAGCGAGTTGAGGGAGTCATTCATTCAACCGATTTGTTTAAACGGCTGAATCATTCGGGAAAGAAACAAGTGATTGTTCATTGAATCGTTAAAATGACTCGTTCAAAACGCGGATTTCAGTCAAGAAATCATCGCTGTCTGTTGCATTGAGACTCTGCTACGGTTTCATTTTGAAATTCTAGTCGGCGAAATAAAGGGAAAACAAACAATATTGACAATATGGTGTCTAAAAAGTAGGCTAACTCACAATGTTAATTTATTTTTAATTTAACTATTGTATAACATAAATTTATCACACTTGTGCACGGGAAAACGGCACTCTTACTGATGTGATAATCTAATATAAGAACATAATAATATAAATATAAGACAAAAACTAATTTGGGGACATAGGCCTAACTGCACACATCACGCAGTGAAAGCACGAGAGACAAATGCGATGTCAGCTCACAGTACCTCGTACATCGTTAAAACAATGATTACAATATCATAGTAGCAGCTAGACAATACACATCGCACACCCCTACGCACATAAAGAATGAACTTACGACTGAACTGACATTTGCCATCTTTCTTCTTCTCTCCTCTCTCGCGTGCAGGAGACAGACGTTATTTTGCCGCGAATGTGATGCGAATTGTCACGTGAACAAGCAAATCCACAAAGATAGAATAATAAAAAATAATACTACGCTAATTAGATAGTTTTAATTTGGAAAACATTTAGATATGTCTAAGTCGAAGTGTCATCTAAAATGTAAGACCTTTCATAAGTAAAAATAAGACTTTATAACTTATAAGACTTTTTATGCCCTTATATTTTAAAAATTTAATTTAAGACTTTTTAAGGATCCGCGGGACTGAAAGACGGTACCAAACTCTAGCACTGCAACAACTCGCTAATCGAAAAAAATAAGCTGTATAAAATAGATCAACTTACCGTGCGTTTTTTTTTCCGTTGGAAAACAGCTCGCTATTGTTGAGAAGCATCGCGACGCGGAATCATACATTATTCTACTACAAGCTGAAAGATTATGATTTGAATTTTTGAGTGACAGACAAGTAGAAGGGTGGGGGCACACTGGGGGGCCAATCAGTTTTCAGGAGGGGCCAGTGCCCCCATGGCCCCTCCCCTGTCTACGCCACTGATTCACCTGTATCTCATTACCTTGTTTAGCTCACCCCTTATTAGCCTGGTTTTCACATTCACTCACTGCGAAGTTTTGTATGTTGTTACACTGAATTCCCGAGCGTTTCTCCCTGGTTTCCTGTCTCCTGGTTTTGGGATTTCTTGCCTGTTCCTTGTATTATTCTTTTGCCTCTGACCCCTGCCTGTTTTGCTTGTTTGTTTGTTTGTTCGTTCGTTCGTATGGATTGCCTACCAGTGTATTTGACCTTTGTCTGTTTATTGGATTACGTGTCTGGATTGGATCTTAACCGCCTTGTCTCTGAGCAGTTTCGTGACACTCTGGACGGCACTGATCCTCAACAACTCGTCTCCATACCGGCGTGATTACTTCGACTTCCAAAAAGATGGGAATGGATAAATACTCTAAATGTTCCGATCCAGTCTGACTTGTAATGCCCGAATCATACACTGTTCCTTCGTTGGCCAACTGGCCCTCCGATCTGCCTTACTTAAGGTGGACGTTGACGCAATTTTCTTTTAGAAACAAACTTTGTTGTATTATTTTCATGTTATCACTGTGAAGCTGCTTTGATACAATCTTTATTGTAAAAAGCGCTATAAATAAAGATGACTTGACTTGACTCTATAGCAGCTTTCATAAATGCAGACTGCAAAGACTGTAAACCCGAATAAGTTGGCAAAACTCAAAACATTTGAGGTAATCAGTTACATCATTTTTTTTTTAATTATAACGTTTCCAATTTTTAAGTAAACTGAACTATCAGATTTTGAGATAGTGGTACTCATGCATGTTAATTGCTTTTAACTTGAAGTACTCAGTAACCTAACCTTTACATTATGATAGCTATTAACAACTTTTAGTCGATGAACTTTTTATTTTGAGTTCTTGCTAATCAAATTTGTAATTTTATTTCACTAAGTTACATCTGAATGTTTAAATTCCTTAAATATATTCAAATGTATCAGTACTTATAAAAAGGAACACATAACACATGTAATACCATTTTGAAAGATTTATTTATTTTTATATTAAAACCGACCTGAGACAGTTGCAGTAAATATAAAATGACACATTTCTTAAAACCTGTTTCACAGTAACATAAGAAACATATTTACAATGGACAAAATATTCTGGAATGACCAAGGAATGCCCAAAAGCCTAATACAGCAAATAACAATTTCTCAAAATTCTTAGATTTGGTAAAAACAATATATTATCTCTACACAGCTCTAATTGATATAAAATCAGTGCAGTAACCCTTTTAAAAGGTGCAAAGTATCAGAAGAAACCAATTATGTAGAATTAGCATTGCATAGATTGAAATCAGTCCTTGTTCATTCTATTACCAACTCCGTTTAAACAACTTAAGAGGAACATGACAAATCTTAGGTTTGCCAAAAATATAAATAAAATTAAATTAATAAACATAAAAATACTGTACATGAGTTTAATGAGTTTCAGGAGGACCAGTGCAGTTTTCGTCCAGGCCGTGGAACACTGGACCAGCTCTATATCCTCTACATACCTATTTCTTACCTATTTCTTCCTCAGTTGTACCCACACTCACGCACATCATAAACAACTCTCTTCACACTGGTACCTTTCCCACAGCTTTTAAGCAGGCTCGAGTAACCCCACTGCTTAAGAAACCCAATCTAAATCCAGCACATCTAACAAGTTACAGACCGGTATCTCTTCTTCCATTTGTCGCGAAAACACTTGAACGAGTTGTTTTCAACCAGATCTCCTCCTTTCTTACACAGAACAACCTCTTGGACGACAATCAGTCTGGTTTCAAAAGCGGACACTCAACTGAGACTGCCCTGCTCTCAGTAATTGAAGCTCTGAGACTGGCAAGAGCAGCTTCCAAATCCTCAGTCCTCATCCTGCTGGATCTGTCTGCTGCTTTTGACACAGTTAACCACCAGATCCTCCTGTCAATCCTAAAGATGAAGGGCATCTCGGGAACTGCACTCCAATGGTTCGAGTCTTACCTCTCAGGTAGGTCCTTTAGGGTGTCGTGGAGAGGTGTGGCGTCTAAGACCCAACATCTAGCTACCGGGGTGCCTCAGGGCTCAGTGCTTGGACCACTCCTCTTCTCCATCTACATGACATCACTAGGATCTGTGATTCAGAAACATGGCTTTTCCTATCATTGCTACGCTGATGACACGCAACTCTACCTCTCATTCCAGCCTGACGATCCGACGGTAGCTGCTCGTATCTCAGCCTGCCTGACAGACATCTCTGGCTGGATGAAGGACCACCACCTTCAACTAAACCTTGCGAAGACAGAGCTACTTGTGGTCCCGGCCAACCCAACACTTCATCACAACTTCTCCATTCAGCTAGGCTCGTCATCCATAACTCCATCAAGGTCAGCTAAGAACCTTGGGGTTGTAATTGATGATCAGTTGAAATTCACAGACCACATTGCTAGAACTGCCCGGTCCTGCAGATTTGCTTTGCACAACATTAGGAGGATCAGGCCCTTCCTTACAGAGCATGCCACACAACTCCTTGTCCAAGCACTTGTTTTATCCAGACTGGACTATTGCAATGCTCTCCTGGCTGGTCTTCCAGCTTGCTCTGTCAAACCTCTACAATTGATCCAGAATGCTGCAGCCAGAGTAGTCTTCAATGAGACGAAGAGAGCACACGTCACTCCTCTCCTCAAACAATTGCACTGGTTGCCAGTTGCCGCTCGCATTAAATTCAAGGCACTGACGTTTGCCTACAGAACAACCACTGGCACTGCTCCCTCTTACCTAAACTCATTACTTCAGACTTATGTGCCATCCAGAAACCTGCGCTCTGCTAGCGAATGTCGTCTTGTGGTACCATCTCAAAGAGGCACAAAATCTCTTTCTCGGACCTTTACAATGGCTGTTCCCTGTTGGTGGAATGATCTGCCTAACTCCACCAGAGCTTCTGAGTCAGTAGCCACTTTCAAGAAACTGCTGAAGACATATCTTTTTCGGCAGCACTTGATTCAGTAGAATTAACACTTTCTCTTCTCTTCTATTCTATATAAAAAAAAAAAAAAAAAAAAAAAAAAAAAAACTGCACTAAAATTAAACTGAGAGGGGTTATAGCACTTACGTATTGTTGTCCTACTGTTAGTTTAACTGCTTCTATTGTTCTCATTTGTAAGTCGCTTTGGATAAAAGCGTCTGCTAAATGAATAAATGTAAATGTAAATGTACATGGTGCTGGAGGGTTCATGGGAGTTTGCCCAACCAATCCACATGTGGTTTGTGGATTTGGAGAAGGCATTCGACTGTGTCCCTCGCGGCGGCCTGTGGAGGGTGCTCCGGGAGTATGGGGTCCGGGGTCCTTTGCTAAGGGCTGCCGGTCCCTGTACGACCGAAGCAGGAGCTTAGTTCGCATTGCCTGCAGTAAGTCAGACTTCTTCCCGGTGCATGTTGGACTCCGGCAGGGCTGCCCTTTGTTGACAGTTCTGTTCATAATTTTTATGGGCAGAATTTCTAGGCGCAGCCAGGGCCCGGAGGCTGTCCGGTTTGGGAACCACATGATTTCGTCTCTGCTCTTTGGGGATGATGTTGTCGTGTTGGCCCCTTCAGACCAGGACCTTCAGCATGCACTGGGACGGTTTGCAGCCGAGTGTGAAGCGGCTGGGATGAGAATCAGCACCTCCAAATCCGAGGCCATGGTCCTCAGTCGGAAAAGGGTGGCTTGCCCACTTCAGGTTGGTGGAGAGTTCCTGCCTTAAGTGGAGGAGTTTAAGTACTTTGGGGTTTTGTTCACGAGTGAGGGAAGGATGGAACGGGAGATGGAGGAAGTGTCTAGGGAGAGGGAAGTCTGGACATCTCTGCTTAGACTGCTGCCCCCGCGACCCGGCCCCAGATAAGTGGAAGAAGATGGATGGATGGGGTTTAATGAGTGATTTTTGTGCACATTCAGCAGAGTAACTTTTTTTGTTTGAGCACCAGAAAAAAAATAACTCTACATCAACTCAAGAAAGGCCTGCGGAAGTTGGCTGTGGGTGGTGACCAATTCATTTTCAGGACAACTGAAACATTCACTTTAATGAAACTGAGACATTCATAGGGTCGTAATGAATTGGAGCAGTAGAGTTGTCATGGACAAATGGTAAGTAGGGCCACTGGAGCATCCTCAATCTGTTCAGAGTCATCCAGCTAAAAAAGAAAAATCAGGAAGAACAACAGAATGTTAGAACATGATCATTATTATTAGGCCAATAATACATCAATCACTACCTAGTTCACCCAAAAGCAAAAATTCTGTCATCATTTACTCAACCTCATGTGTTTTCAAACCTGTAATACTTTTGTTCATCTTCGGAACACAAATGAAGATATTTTTGAAGAAATCTGAAAGATTTCTGTCCCTCCATTGACAACTATGCAATTACTTTGACGCTTCAAAAAGTTAATAAAGAGATTGTTATATTGTTAAACTAATCCATATGAATCGAGCGGTTTAGTCCCAATTTTCTGAAGAGACTTGATCGCTTTATGTGATGAACAGATTTAATTCAGGCTTTTATTCACATATTAACATTCAAACTCAACCGAACCTCCTAAACAAACCTCTTGCGGAAGCTCAAACATGCTGCGAAACACGAGAATGTTTATATGTGAATAAAAACCTTTTAAAAAAGCCTTAAATCTGTTCATCATATAAAGCAATTGTGTCTCTTCAGAACACTTTGGACTAAAACGCTCAATTCATATGAATTAGTTTTGCAATCTTTTTGTAGTGCGTCAAAGTGGTAGTTGAGTAGCTGTGGAGCAATGGAGAGACAGAAAGTTCTCAGATTTCCTCAGAAAGATCTTCATTTGTGTTCCAAAGATGAACGAAAGTCTTACGGGGTTATAGGAACGACATGAGGGCCATTAAATGATTACAGAATTTTCATTTTTGGGTGAACTATCCCTTAAATGTTATAATAACAAAGAGACAAACAGACCTCATTGTGAAATGAAGACTAACCAGGGGAGGTCTGAAAGAATCCCAAGTAGCAGTGACAGTAGCAGTCCACGAGTTGACATCATGCAGTTCCTGCGAACATGAAAATTACGAAAATCACAAGGACAATTTTGCCAAATATGACACACTATACCTGTCTGTCTCAGACTTTCAAAAGATTAGCTAGGGTGTCTGCTGTCTCGGATGCTTTTTGCCGGAAAATTGTCATCAAACGAGGTAGGTGGTCGTCCAATAGTGCAGAATTTGTGGGGCAAGTTCTCATTTGTAACACGTTGGTACTCTGCAAACAGCTGAATCAGACAAGAGCAATTTGTAAAGCTAACCAACATCACATGATATATTAAGCAAGACACTTATAACACGTATAACCTCAGATGTTATACGCAGTGCAGGCCAGAGATGCAGAAACTCTTTCACTGATGGGCTGCTGTTTACAATGATATGTCGTCGTAGACAAACGTTTTCTACATTTTCTTGTGGATGAGACTATATTTTTTCTGTCTTCTCTACTTGTAGGGTAATTTCCTGTCGCATTGTTTCAAGGGATGCTTCGTCCTCCCCTTGAGGAAAGTTAGGCAAATAAGTAGGCTAACTTTAGAAGCCTTGGTTTCTTAATTTTGGAATGTGAAGGTTCATTCTGAGGATGGCCTTGGCTTCTTTTCCCGGCATTGACGGCTACCTCCAGACATCCAATTTTGCTAATTTAGAACTCAGAAATCACGTCATCCAAGAAAGTTACAAAATCAGGGTCTTCTTATTGTAAACTGAACTCTAGATCCAGCTGAAGTTGGTCTTTTAGAATTTGAATCAGTGCAGTGACAGAGGCTGGCCGTGCACTAAGTTTCAGTTTTTCTTGGACGGTTAGCTTCAACAACACGTAGTATCATTGAACACGACATTGTGCTTGCTGATGTGCTGTGGGAAAAGGAGGCAACATTACAAATACTAACTCAATGCACAGCTTCAAAACAATTCAAATGTCTATTCTAACTAGTAGATATACATGTATATACGTATTTAACCCACCTTTTACTTGTCTCCATTGTGTGTAACTTGAAAAAAACGTCTTTGTACTCAACAAAAAGTGAAGAATTTTCAATTCTGTAGGCACACAATGCCACATTATTAGTTGTGAGTGCAAGTGGAAAGAGAGAGTATGTCCTAATACAGTAGGGGACATGAATGTCATGCTCAGCTTTAGTTCAATGGAAAAATGTCCCATCACTCAGTGCATTCACTTGCACTTCCTCAGTAGTAGCCATACAAAATCGGCAAATATTCCCTGATTTGAAGGGCTCAACAAAGCCTGCAAAGACTGAATCATTGTAAGAACCGGAATATACCAGATTGCGGCAAGTCATTCTGCAAAGGCATTACAAGTGGACATTTGTGTTCAATGACTTTATGTGTTTGAATGAAGAAAACTCTTCACATTCAGAGGTTGCACTGAAAAGAACACTACAATCCATGACAGCACTGACCAATTCATCCAATGTAACTGCATTGACATTGCAGCGATGCTTCTGAAAACAATCACTAACCATTTCACTGGTCAACAGGTGTGATAATGAATATATTTCATTGAGGTGTTCAATGATTTTGTTTGTAGCCGTGTTAGATATGTAAAGAATAGCCTGCATCTTCAGAAAAAAAGAGGCAACTTTATGTTTTAGCTGCATTTAGTGCATCATTTTCATCTCTGTCCTGTATATCTCCATTATCTTCTTGACCAGCAAGTTCATCTGAAATATCATATGCATTAGAAGTAAAGGAGAGAGGCAGAGTTTCTAGATAGAGATCTGACGGACAGCATGGTGTACCTTGTGTGAGTTGAATGACAAATACACATTGGTGCTATTTGCAATTCTTGGGCAAACAACCTTCTCATGGCTCTAAAGATGGGCTCTGAGGAGGCTAAAAAGTGCATTGTTCAAATGTACATTTAAATGAAATGTATGTCTGACTTTGACATGTACTATAGCTACTATCTGTTACATGGTATCTACACAAGAGTGAGTTTTAAGTGGACCGAATGTCTGAAATGTGCAGGGGCAATCACATACAGTACATGGCAGTGGATTTATTTTAGAGCAGTGGCTTTTCCACTCTGTAGTGTCTGATGAGGTGGACTCGGGAATGATGGATCTTTCTGCACACCTTGCACTTCCAGTCCATCTGATTTAAAATCTGAAAACATTTAAAACCTACTGTTTTGATTTAAACCGTAATAAACAAGCAGGATGTAAGAATAAATTTTAGAGTAGCCTAAACACTGGTACGATACACCTATCTCTCTCTTGAATAATGATTCAATGACAAACCCATTTTTAACAGTCATCTGTTGCCACTTAGTGGCGAAATGATGTAATCATAAATGTGTTAGCGCCAAGTTTTAAAAGCTGATTTACTCTATTTTGATCGGTTCTTCCATAGACATCAGTGTTTATATTTGAACTATACACTTTTATCCCAGTAGTACTTCCATGAAAGTTTGAACTTTTGTATCACAGAAATAATGACACTATGATGAGGTTGAAAAGACGGTTTGTGAAGCTGACACGTCATGCAAAATGATGTGTAATGGTGATTAAATAATGCTGTTAAATGTATGCATACATTGAGAAAACTCGCCATTGGCTGTTGCATCACTGGCATTTGCATAGGCCTATATTGCGGGGCGGAGCTACGTCATCAGCAGCAGATCTCACATCTCTCGCAACTGGTAGGTCACGTTTTGAGTTTAGATTGTTGTCAAGTGCAAGGTTGGACTTTTATTTTACTCACAAGTTTACTTTATTTGTCGGTCAATCGAACCTGCTTGAACTCCGAACCTCTGAGCACCGTCGTTGATGCACTGTAGGCCTACTAACCAGCTTCTTCTACCTATGTTTATCGCAGGTATGTTTTAAAATATTAGCTGAATTGAGTATTAGCATTAGTACATGTGCTGTAAGTTATGCTCATGCTTGCTGAACTAGTAACTGCGCCATTTTAGGCCTGTGTTCTTTTCTTTCAGTATTTACAGGGTTCCCACGGGTCCTTGAAATCCTTGAAAGTTTGTGAATCTGAAATATTTTTTTCAAGGCCCTGGAAAGTTTTTGAAAATAAACATTCATAGATACAGGTCCTTGAAAGTGCTTGAATTTATTTTGTGCAATAATTTTCACGTGACCTGTCAGTGGCTGGCTGGCAGCTGCCTTTGGCAAGTTTCAGAAACCATTGATTTTTGTGTTTTGTGTTCCTCTCTTTCTAGCTCATTTATTAGGAATCTGTTGATATGATTATGTTCTTTAGTATGATTGATGTTTTGGGGACTGTTATCCCAATATAACCAGTCAAATGGCCGTGATCCGACTGGCAGCTTACAGACACTTGCTCGACGCTCATCCAGTCAGCCGCAGCTCATAGTGAGAGTATAACGTGTTGCCTGACTCTCTCGCTGCAAGGAAATAAATTGTTTTCTTATTATGGGACATAAAAGAACATAATCATAATCAACAGATTCCTAATAAATGAGCTAGAAAGAGAGGAACACAAAACACAAAAATCAATGGTTTCTGAAACTTGCCAAAGCTGCCAGCCAGCCACTGACAGGTCACGTGACATGCCAGTGGCGGCTCCTGCCAGCCAGCTGAAGATTGAACCCCCTCTCAAACTCAACGTTTCACAGACACACCATGAAACATTGTGTAACGGCGTCAAAGTTTGAAGTCTGCCCAGATGAAGATTAGGAAAAACAGTGCAAACTAACTGGTTGTCCCACGAGTCTTTTATAGTTTCCTTTCAGTTAAACCCACTCTTCATACATGTCAAAGAGCGAAAGTTAACAGTGAAAAGAAAACACTCTGAAAGCACGTCACAAATCAAAGTAGAAGGTAACAGATAGTAAAACAGCTATGTATTTTTCACCACATTAATAGTTATAAGCGCATACTTGTAGCAGTCTCGCACGCGCTTAGAGCTCGTGTGAATTGCACGGATAAAATTAAATTAAGGAACAACATCGATCCATCAGGAAACGCCACATAGGTCGGTGCATTTCACTGCGCTTCATAAATTATTTTTTTTCCCCTTTTGTGCGAAGAAGCCGTTCGCCGGAGATGTGTTAAAAGATAGCGGAGTGCATTCATGATTATTAGGCTGCCGGTATAATAATCATCCTGGCGCCGAGTCTGAGTGAGTCATTTACTCTTAAAAATAGAATACTTTATTTATACTTCATTTAAGACTGCTCTTATGAGGACACTCGACAAAACGGACAGTTTGGCATAATTTGTGTGTGGTTCGTTCAAGCCCGAAAGAGAACTCGATGCTGACGCACATTTTTCTGTGTGTGTGTGTGTGTACTTTAGAGGAACGAGTGCCGCCATCTTTGTTTTGGGTCTGACAAATCGACGCGCATATATTGCGTCGACGCGTTTTCCCAGCCCTACTCTTCATTTATCTTTGTCTCAGACGACCGTAACTTCTTACATGAGCCTAAGCTCTTTTCAATAAAATCCATGCAAAAGTTAATATACCGAATATTCTTCAGTTTTATGCAAAACAGAAAAACGACAAATAGAAAATCAGATCTGTCATATGGCCAAAAAAAAAACTTGTTTGCATAGTAGTTTGACACAACTAACTGTAACTGTAACAATGTATCTTACAAGGTAACACGATGTAACCTTGCTCTCACTTTAAATGTGTCCCTACATTAAGTCCTTGAATGTGAGGGTATTGGACCTGGAAAGTCCTTGAAAGGTCCTTGAATTTGAAGTTAACCAAGGTGTGGGAACTCTATATTTAATTTACAGGCCTACATAAATATGTAAAATGATGGTTACTTAAGTTCATAGTTTCTTTGTAGTTATTAGTGTGAATTGATGAGAAATGAGAACAGAGAACAGTGTTTTATATTTTTTTCTTCAATGTAGCCTACGCTCTTTTGAGTTTTATTCCACTATACCTGTATGTTCACTATCACCTTGTAAAAATGTATATTCAGCAGAGTCTCTCATCTCTCGCTGCTGAATTCTAAGCAACGTTGATGCAGATTAAACAATTTCAATATTATGAAAAGCACACCATACTAAGACTGTCTCTCTATATAAAATATGAACTGATATATAATATGTGTCAGATATAGGCCTATCACTAATATATAATGTAGAATTTCAGCCATGAATTAGCAGAAATTAAATCAATCCAAAAACAGAATCCCTGTTGCACATACCATTGTTAAAACAAAAAATACAAAAATAAATATCGAATGAGAAATTTAGTTCTAAATCCACTTTTAAGTGAATCTACGGACCATGTGCTCTTATGTAGCAGTTTGGGTCACTGAACTAAAAGCTTATAAAAATAATTTTCTACTACAAGCTCAGGGGTGAGGCAACCATAGGAATTCAGGATTTATATTTAAACTCTTCTTCGCACTAAAAATTGGAATTGTACATCTGCTGATTTCAAAAACGAAATAATTTATGTTATTAAAGTCAGTTCGAATTTAAAGGGTTAGTTCACCCAAAAATGAAAATTAAGTCATTAATTACTCACCCCCATGCTGTACCAACCCCGTAAGACCTTCGTTCGTCTTCGGAACACAAATGAAGATATTTTTGATTAAATGTGACAGCTGGATCACTCCTCCATAGGCTCCCTAAGGGAATGAATCCTGACGGCCCAGAAAGTCATTAAAGAAAATGTTTAAATATTCCATGTCGCAACAGTGGCTCAACTATAAGTTTATCAAGCGACGAGAATACTTTTTGTGCGAAAAAACAAACAAAAATAACGACTTTATTCGACTATTCCTTTTCTTTATTCGACTATTCCTTTTCTTCCTTGTAGGCCTGAAACGAGACTTCAAGAGATTTCCACGACGCATGTGCGAGAATTGCGATCTCCTTCAACTACTTCAGTTATAGTTATAGTTATAGTTGAGCCACTGTTGCGACATGGAATATTTAAACATTTTCTTCATTGACTTTCTGGGCCGTCAGGATTCATTCCCTTAGGCAGCCTATGGAGGAGTGATCCAGCTGTCAGATTTAATCATAAATATCTTCATTTGTGTTCCAAAGACGAACGAAGGTCTTACGGGGTTGGTACAGCATGGGGGTGAGTAATTAATGACTTAATTTTCATTTTTGGGTGAACTAACCCTTTAAGGTTGATATTTGCCAATTACACAAAATCTAGCTATGAAACTGTACAGTCGTTAGCAACAAGTGGAGCTTGCATTTTCTCTCCTGCAAAACATCGAAACACATTCTAATTATGACTCTACATCACACTTCACTGTCAACAATTAGATGGTATACATGACAACATTAACTATAGGGTCCACAAATTTGAAAAGATTTAGGAGCATCGTGTGAAACAAGACCAATTAGCCATCTTGAGAGAAAAATTAAACGTGGGCAGTTTGCGTGTACAGGGATGACGTCAGATGCAAAAACGCTACGCTGAAAGAGATTAAGGTAATGTAACTTTAAAGAGACAGTTAGTGTAAATTAAAACAACAAAATTGTTCAGCTAATTTGAAAGGTGTCATTTTTACAAACTCATAATAAATTAGTATTTCCTCCAGCCTGAGGCTTTTTTATTTCACGTTTGGTGTGAAAGGGCCTTTACATTTGCCAAAAATATAATTTTTGTTGGTTATTAAAAAACAAACAAGCAAGCCCAGCCTTGGTGAGAAAAAGTAATGCCACGTAACGTTTCCATAAAAAGTAACCAAGGACACGAATTAGTTATTTTTTTTAGGGAGTAATGTAACATTGTAATGCATTATTCTTAATATCTTTGCCCTAACACTGGTTAAAAATAACCTAATTGACAGCCTCTTTTTCCAAATTCTAGAATCCATTGATTAGTTATATCATTACTGTTAGCTGCTGTACCAACTATTCTTGTCTTTGATTGTTAATTGCCAGGTTTAGTTGCCAAGTTAATGAACACAGAATGTTGCTGACATGTAAATGTTGGTGGTCATATGCCAATATCTTCATTTGTCTTACACCAGAGCAATACTTTTTTGCAATGCAGTTTAAAAAAAAACATATTTTTTGCACATTGGGGGAACATTTGAGTTCTAAAAGTTACAGTATGTTTTTAAAGTACATTTTAAGCTCTTTAAATCCAAAGGTCCTTTAGAATAGTTATTTAAGAATACAAAAAGGTTCATTTTCCATATAGTGGTTGGAATTGGAAAGATCCTGGCAGTAACTGAGATTGTCTTGTTCTACTGTAACAGTATGTGTTCCTTCCACTGACAGCTTGCTATCTTTTAGCCAATTGACTGGTCCCATCAAAGTCAAAGTCAAAGTCAAAGTATCTTTATTTGTCTCCAGAGGAGAAATTAGTTTTGGATATAAAAAGATTGCTGCAAACAGATTACAACAGAGACAAAACACAGGTATAGAGTAAAAACAGTCAAAAGACAAAAGTACAAAAGAACATTAAGGCTACTCAAAGAGCTGTGCAAATAGCAAATCACTTGTGCAAAAGTAACATTATATCATGTCCATACATAATATTCAATCACAGATATCACAGATGTGCAATACAGGGTTAAAACAGTTAAGAGACCATCTCAGAAAACATCACATGTCTGTCAAATCCTGTACCCCTAATGCTGCTCATATTCAAAATGTAAAGTTAAATTGTGGCATGCGACTAAGTAAAAATAACCCAATGATTTTGCTAAGTCACATGCCCGAATTCATTAAAATAGCTGACATTAAACACTTAAATTAAGAAAACGGATCCTTGTGATTTGTTTAATTATCAGTCCGTTTCACATATGTCTTTTATCTCCAAGGTACTGGCAAAGGCTGTTGCTCAGCAACCGGCTCACTCTTGCAAACTAACAACACTTGTGAGATGTTCTACTCAGGATTTATAGCTAATTGTTGAGGAAGTGACTGTATAATCTCATATATACATACCTGTCTACATGCATATCATCCGATCGTGGTTGTATCTCTCTATTAGTGTTACTCGATCTTAGTGCTGCATTTGACACCATTGACCACAACATTCTTTTAAATAGACTAGAAAACTATGTGGGCATTAGTGGAATTGCACTAGCATGGTTTAAATCATACTTAACTGACCGTTATCAGTTTGTAGCAGTAAATGAAGAGATATCTTATCGATCACAAGTTCAGTATGGCGTACCACAAGGCTCAGTACTAGGACCGCTGCTGTTCACTCTGTACATGCTACCATTAGGAGATATCATTAGGAAACATGGAGTTAGCTTTCACTGTTATGCCGATGATACTCAGCTGTATATTTCTTCAAAACCCAACGAAACTTACCAATTCACAAAATTAACGGAATGCATAGCTGATATAAAAAATTGGATGACTAGTAATTTCCTACTACTAAATTCTGAAAAGACAGAGATTCTAATTATTGGACAAAAAACTTCCACACGTAATAACCTAGAATACTGTCTAACACTTGATGGCTGCTCTGTCAAGTCTTCGTCGTCGGTTAGGAACCTGGGTGTGCTCTTTGATACCAACCTTTCTTTTGAAAGCCACGTGTCTAGTATCTGTAAAACTGCATTTTTCCATCTTAAAATTATATCTAAAATACGCCATATGCTCTCATTGGGAAATGCGGAACGATTAGTTCATGCGTTCAGGACCTCAAGGCTAGATTATTGTAATGCTCTACTGGGTGGTTGCCCTGCATGCTTAATAAATAAACTACAGCTAGTTCAAAACGCCGCAGCTCGAGTTCTTACCAGAACCAGGAAATATGACCATATTAGCCCGGTTCTGTCAACACTGCATTGGCTCCCTATTAAACATCGTATAAATTTTAAAATATTGTTGATTACTTACAAGCACTAAATGGTTTAGCTCCGCAGTACTTGAGCGAGCTCTTAACGCATTATAGTCCTTCACGTCTATTGCGATCTCAAAATACCGGCCAGTTGATAATACCTAGAATATCTAAATCGACTGCTGGCGGTAGATCCTTTTCCTTTTTAGCACCAAAACTTTGGAACAGTCTTCCTACCATTGTCCGGGAAGCAGACACACTCTGTCAGTTCAAAGCTAGACTAAAAACACATCTCTTTGACCTAGCATACACATAACACACTATAGACTTCTATAAATTCAATGTTAGGCTGCATAGATTAGGTCAGCCGGAACTGGGAACACTTCCCTTAAATCTTGATGTACTCGCTACATCATAAGAAGAATGGCATCTACGCTAATATTAGTGTCTTTGTTTATCCCGAGGTTTTCCCGCAGCCTGCCGGATCCAGGCCGTGTCCAGATCTGACGAAGGAGATCCGCCTGGACCCGATGACAATGCAGTGCTGAAGTGTCCACTATCCTCTCCCTATGGAGGATCCCTTTCCCACTCTACAGATAAAGCGTTGTGAATTCCGGCTCGCGTACCCCGAAGTGATAAAATAAAACAAAATTCTGTATCAAAATTTAAAGGCAAGACAAGTAGTTTGTTTAGGCATGGGTTGTATGGAATTACAAACCTGCGCACATATTTTAAAAAGCACATAACTATAGAATCAATTCTGAATGAGCATGTGAATGCCGTCAGCGTTAATCACAGGTTCGCATTTAAAGTCTGATCATTTCGACGGAGGTGAATCAATTAAAATTAACTTTAGCTGGAAATAGCATTATTCAAGAACCACTATAAAGCCAAAACAATCTGTTACCTTAAATTATATGTTTATCTCTGTAAAGCTGCTTTGAAACAATCCATTGTTAAAAGCACTATATAAATGAAGATGACTTGACTTGACCTGCATAGACTAAAGATTGAAAAATACATTTTCTTTGAGAAAGTCTATTTTAGATGAAATACAGGAATGTGTCATTGCCATTGTTGAGTGCACTGGATTAACTGTTGACTTAGATGTTTCTTCATTTGACAGTGTGCTGTAAAATAAATGGACGACATGTCTGCTCTTCCTTCCACTGTAGGAAAATGAAGCCAAAATATCCCAGAAACGCTCGTTGTTGATCACGTTATTTAAAGCCTGAGTCTGTGGAGAAGCTGTCAATCATGATGTTACACCCTGTTTTTACTGCATCAAATAACTAAAACTAAACTTACTGGAAAAACGAACACTTGAACATACGTCTGCTTGATAAGAACTAAATGACAGAAACCACCACAAGTTTTTTTTAGTTTGGCTGTTATATCCCATACGGAGATGGCAGGATTTATGACCTATACTGCAGCCGATGGACACTTTACTATCCCATGAGGCCACGGGAGAGGATTTGTGAATGGCATTGAAGCGACGTAACCGACGCTGATAGGTCACATGATACTGACAGCATGTATTACGTCTAGATTACATTCTTACTACAGACATCCATCCTATAAAACATGGTCGTGAAGTTATTACTTATTCAAAATAAGTACCTAATCAAGAGGGTATGCGATTCATATTTGGAACAACATGAGGGTGAGTAAATGATTACAGAATTTTTCTTTTTGGGTGAACTATCCGTTTAAAAGAAAGTTCTGAAAAGGAATGATTTTGATTACAGAGCCTTGTTTTGCTATATAGTAACCTTGCTGTCAATAGCCATTATCTAGTCTATCCTCTAGTGTACATACGCTTGAGAGCTAGATCTTTGTATGTACTGCAAAGTCCATCTAAGCTGACCCCCCCCCCCCCCCCCCCCCATCGATTGCCCTCCATTGATTTGTTCCCCTGTTCAACCTAAACACCGTTCATCAAGCTGGCCTCTCAATAGTTCCTCTGTGATGCACACTTACCCCCTTCTGATCTCAAAGCTTCTCTATACATACAATATGATCATCTATATAAATGAATAGACTATATTTTTGTATCAATATCCACTACTGTTAGGCATTGCTGCTTTGACAATCACTTTAGTGGGGGAAAGTGTTATAAAACCTCCACCTCCAGTTTGTGTTTTCATTTTGTTTACTTTACAGACTGAGATATGCTTAATAGTAAGTAATCAACTGTGTTTTAGATGCTTTCAATAGAGTTTAGCTTGCATTTAACCCAGATTATTCAATTAATCGATGTGATGTAATACCATCACCAACCACTAGAATGCAGTGTGGTACCACTCAACACATAGGCCTTCCTGCAACCCCAAAACCAAACAGATGTTAGCATGTGTGTCGGCAATTTGTTAATAATTTATGAGGAATTAATTAGCATTCCTCTAATTACCTCATGAATATTCCAACCGTTCACAGTGTTGAGGAGTTTTAAATGGGATTAGCAGTAGCACACGTCCCAATGCACAAGATCAGGAGACCTTTTTTTCTGCAATGTCCTGGATGCTCAAGTCAAGTCAGCACTTTGGAGATCTGCTGCATTAGTATGTGCAGTGTATGAGGCCAGGTAAACTGGTCCTGGGCCAGCTGAAACGAGCATTAGGTCTCTTGAGTACTGGTGAACAACAGCAAAATCAATGACAACAGGAAATTGCTGATGGGAGACTTTGGCCAGACCTCACCCAGGAGGGCCAGATCAAATGAGGGGCCTGTGATTATCTCACCGGGAGATTAGTGGGACAGATCGTAAACCACAGCTAGTAAATAAAAAAGTGGAGATGGAGTATTTTCTTTTATATACAACATTAAATATGCTGATTAATTAATAGAAAAAATTTAAAGAAATATTATATAAACCATAGTGGATGGA
The DNA here is from genome assembly GCA_030578255.1 of Tiaroga cobitis. Classification (NCBI taxonomy): domain Eukaryota; kingdom Metazoa; phylum Chordata; class Actinopteri; order Cypriniformes; family Leuciscidae; genus Tiaroga; species Tiaroga cobitis. Next base: position 14,353,906 of record CM060605.1, read on the forward strand.
AATAAATAAAAACTGAAATTGAAAAAAAAGAAAACATCTAATTCATAAAAATCAAATTCGTTAAGCCCCCACTTGACACAAAATGTATTTATGCAATGTGGCTGATCGGCTTTGTTGATATTATGGATCATCTTTCGAATGGGACAAAATCCACAGTTGCTCACTCTTATTGTTCTCCGTTTTCTCAACCCAAGTTTATCTCTGACAATCTGGCATCCTGTCGATGCTCTTGAACTCGCATTCTTTTTTTCTCTGTTAATGTATCCAGCTTTCACACACATATAGAGCGGATGGGATTAAGGGATTGTTGTCAACAAACAAACAGATTACTAAATCAAATGTTTGTTTAACATGGACACTCTCTTCTTAGTCGTATAAGAATCATCCTTAATGAAAATAACAGCTGTTTTTGTTCTTTTTTTTAGTATAACCTATATTGGGCCCTGCTCAGTGAACTATATATAGTCTTGATCAATAAAGGTTAATAAAGGATAGGTAATGACGACATACAATTCTCCCTTTCACCAATCACTGCATTGCAGTTTTATATCTAAAACACAACAAATATTTAACAAAGTGAACATGATTTATTCTTAATCGTAAAAATATGAAAATATGAAAATTAGTGTCTTTGGAATTGCATATCACATTATATTAAGATTAAACAATCAAATATGTTTTTTTGTTTTCAGTTAGCCTTTGTTTTGCAAGCTGCTTATCCACTAGCATAGTTTAACTGCTTAAGGAAAGCTTGTTTGATAATATAGAAACAAAAAGTATGATCACACACTAATGTTTTTAACCAGGCATTGTGGAATGAAGATGGGATTGTGCGATGGGATCTTGCATGTCACAAACAAAACAATGCTTTTCTATTTGCCTTTTGCTAGTCAGACCAAACAATCATCTATTGGTGAACAACACTAAGATGGAGGCCATTGAGATGGTCACGCTTTTCTGCAATTATCTTTTCTGTAGCAATTGTGTTTCACTGGAAGACTGTGGCGTGCAAGGGCCATGCTTTTGATGTCTCTGAAGGAAGTTTTAGTGCTGTATTGATCTGAACCTAGCTGTCTACATATGCCCCAAAAATTTACTCGCAATAATAATACGCAAATGCTTAGCATATGTGTACAGCCAGAAATATAACCTTTCAAATTATACTCCATTTGATGGTGTGCGCGAACACATTGTTACGTCCAAGGACGTATTCATTGTGTGTCTGTAACATACCAGGAGTGTTATGTGCATGTGTATTTTTCTTCTCTCTCTTTCTCTTTTCTTGTGTGTCTTTAATAGGATTAAGGGCTACCACCTGTGCTCGTTTACCCATTAGTGTTGTCTGCGCACTGGTTGGTGCGAGAGCGCAGAGGAAAGAGAGAGACATCGCTGCGTTTGGGGTTGTTCTGCTCTCCAAGCCCAGACAAGAGAACACTGGTCGCGCTCTTTGGTGTGTGTGGTCACAATGTGTGTCCTATTGTGACTCTTTGAAATTATTTTTCTTTTCATTCATGATCAGTTAAGAGTTTGTGGGTAATGTAGGGTGGAGGATACCCATAACTTTTCTCCTGTTTAATGGTTAGTTATCTGTTGTTTTGTTTTCTGTTTTATATAGGTAAAGGTGGGGTATGTGATTTTCTTTTTTGACCATTTTTTCAAAATTACTTAATCCTATTCCTAACCCACTACAGCCACTGAGTTAGAAGCACTGAAATGAAAATTAAGCAATTTAATCATCTGTGGAACGGGCAGGACTCGAAAAACTCCAGCCAATCATTGGACTGTAAGTGCGTCAATCAAACGGTCGTACCATACCCCCCTCGCTCGCGTGTCCGCTTCGTGCGCATACTCAAAGCTCGTGACCCAGTCACAGTAAATGCAAGTTGCCCCAGTACAGAGAGAGTGAGTGAGTAAGTGCAATCTCGCGCATCTGAGTTTTGCAGATGCATGATTGCGCGTCCATGTTCTTCGATTAGGTGGAGTCAGGGCCAGCATTGGAGGAAACAAGGTAGGACCTTTTGAGTTGTGTATTTTCAAATTCTCCCGGCCGTTTTGCAAATCCCATACCCTACCTTAAGTTAATGTTATTCCCCTTTTAGGTAGAGGTTATTTTGTTTTCTTTTGAATTGGGCCCTCCTCCTGAGGTAATACTTTTGGTTTGGATTTATTTGTAATGTGTTCCTTTACTTTATAGGCTATTATTAATTTCTTTTCTAGCTTCGGCTACAAAAGTAAAAGGCAGACATGCCATTTCAAAGTGAACTTTGTTTGATTATTTGGTGAATCTGAGACTGGAGAGCTGGAGATCCTCAAAGTCTCTCCACTGTGTGTTCGCCGTTCCCTATTTTACCCCTAGACAAAAAGGGGAGACGTAACAACATGCCTTTGACACTAGAACGTTTCTGTAGATCTAGATTAGTCACTCATGAGATTCAGTTTCAGTCAGAAACTTGTCTATGTAGGCAGTAGGCAGTTCCCCTTCAGGGACTACCGCTGCGTGTAATCGCAGTGGGAACGCCCCAGCGTGACGCGTCTGAAGCATGAATGAAATCAGTCAATGGAGAGAATGAGCGTACGGCGAGTGACGTCATAGACCAGGAAGCTATAAATATCCCCTGAGCACACAACACGCCAGCTTTTTGTCACTTCAGCAGCTCTGTGCGTGTGTCTGAATCTGTCGATTGTGTTTGTCTGTTCTGTCAGGAGTTTATCACTATATATATATATATATATATATATATATAAAAACCAATATGAGCGAGCAGTATAGGAAGTGTGTTCCCCCCTGTACTCGATACATCACGGGTGGGGATTCACACGAGTTATGTGTGGCTTGTTTGGGTGTTCAGCATGCCCAGTCGGCTCTTGAGGGAGTCGACTGTAAGCATTGCGAACGCTTTCCTTTGAGAACTCTGCGCTCGCGGCGATCGCTCTTCTAGGAGAGTGGTTTGCTGCGAGCTCCCCAAGGCTCGGGTCCCGCTTCTGTTGAGGCAGAGCGGCGGCGCTTGACTTGGGGTTCGCAGATGGATCTCACCGGCGATGTTGAGACGGGCCCCGCCCTATCTCAGCTTTCTCCGGCGGGATCCGGTGCCTCTCACCCGGCTTCGGAAGCACGCGCTGCGGCGGTTACTTCTGCCCAGGTGGAGGCATATGATGATGTTGAATTAAGATTATCCAGTTCTGAGGATCTGGATGTCGAAAGTTTTGCATCAGAGGAAACTAGTGTGACACATTATACTGCAAATGAAGAAGGTTTGATGGATGTGTTATCTCGGGCTGTTGAAAGGCTCAGTATCGAGTGGCCAGCTGATAGACAGGATTCTAAAATTAAAAGCAAACTAGATGATAGATTTCTGTCTGCACGACCTCAACCTTCTCGCCGGTGCTTACCGTTCTTCCCAGACCTTCATGCTGAGGTTTCAAAGACCTGGGTTAGACCGGTTTCTAGCAGAATTTACACGAATCAGTCAAATGCTTATGGTAACATTTTTGGTGCTAAATCAGCTGGTTATGTGACGATGCCGAAGGCGGAGGAGACGCTCGCGAGCTATCTCTCTCCTGCTTCTTCGGTTTCACTTAAAGCGCCGGCTCTTCCATCTAGACCACTAAAGAATACATCTGTGCTGGTGGGAAAGGCTTACTCGGCGGCTGGGCAGGCGGCTGCGTATTTGCATACGATGGCTATTTTGCAGGCATATCAGGCCGACCTGCTCAAAGATGTTTCTGAGGGGGGTGAAATTTCGGCTGATATGATTAGCGAACTTAGGCAGACTGCTGATCTCACTCTGCGTGCCACCAGAGAGTCCGCTAAATCTATTGGTCGATCTATGGCAGCCATGGTGGCCACAGAAAGGCACTTATGGTTGAGTCAGACATCGATGAAGGAAAAAGATAAGTCTCTCCTTTTAAATGCTCCTGTTTCGCCTGCGGGCCTCTTCGGTGACGCTCTTCACTCGGTCACGGAGAGGTTCCAGGAAGAGAAAAAACAGGCGGCTGCTTTTTCTAAATTTATCCCTCTCAAAATACGTGTCACTGGGGCTGCTGAGCGAAAAGGGCAGTCCCAGCCGTCGAGTTCTTCCTCTTCAAAAAGAGCACAGCAGAAGCGGAGTGTCGCGTCTCGTGCCCCCCCGCAGGGAAACTGGAGGGACGAGGCGGGGCGCTCTCCGGCGCGGCCGTCTCGGGGCAGGACTGATCTGAGGACAGTCATTGTCGCCAGGAAGGCCGCGTCGAAAAAGTCCTGACGGGCTGAACGTCAGGACTCTGAGGGTGGTCCCCATCGGGAGATACTTGAGTTCACTGCGCAAGAACACGGTGCCCTGTCTTTCCCGATGCCCTCAGGGGTCTGTTCTACTAACCCTTGCCTACACAGGGCGTAGAGAGACTCGGCGAGCGATTTCCCGAGGGACGCTCGCCCCCTCCGAGGAGGGTTGTGGAGTGTTCAGACCAGCTGTTTCCTGCCAGTATGTTACAGGGCGCTGTGTCTGTCACTCGGGATGTTCATCCAGAGGCCAGCCTCGAGAGGCTGGTTCCCTTAGTAGAGTTCCTGGCGGAATGGGAAATGCTTCCCAATGTTTCTCAGTGGGTCCTGAATATTATAAAGAACGGGTACGCTATTCAGTTCAGAACGCGTCCACCTCGGTTCAGAGGGGTTCTGCCCACTGTGGTAGGCCCCGAGCAGGCTCTGGTATTAGAACAGGAGGTAAAAACTCTGCTGCAAAAAGGGGCTATAGAACGGGTTCCTCCACCCAGCAGGGAGTTAGGATACTACAGCCGGTACTTCATCGTTCCGAAAAAAGATGGAGGGCTGCGTCCCATTCTAGATCTGCGTGTCTTAAATCACACTGTAGGGAAGCTCAAGTTCAAGATGCTCACTCTCAAGCAGATCGTGTCACAAATCAGATCCGAGGACTGGTTTGTCACGATAGATCTAAAGGACGCTTACTTTCATGTATCTATCCTCCCTCAACACAGGAAGTTCCTGAGGTTCGCTTTCGGGGGCGAAGCGTACCAATATCGGGTTCTTCCGTTTGGCCTAGCACTGTCACCCCGCACGTTCACGAAGTGTATGGATGCAGCTATAGCTCCGCTCAGGCTGCAGGGCATCCGTATTCTGAACTATATAGACGATTGGTTAATTCTAGCTCAATCGGAACATCAGGCGGTTCGGCATCGAGATGTCGTTCTTGCTCACATCAAGAGGTTGGGGTTGAGACTCAACGCCAAGAAGAGTGTTCTTTCTCCATTACAGAGAACCACTTTTCTCGGTGTAGTGTGGGATTCGACGACGATGCAGGCACAATTGTCACCTGCTCGTGTTGCTTCGATTCTCGCCGCAGTACATCAAGTCAAGCTAGGCCGGTCATCCACTGTAAAACAGTTCCAGAGACTGTTGGCTCTCATGGCGGCTGCTTCCAACGTGATACCTTTTGGCCTCCTGCACATGAGACAGTTACAGTGGTGGCTCAGAACCAGGGGATTCTCCCCGAGGGGAAATCCGCTTCGCATGATCATGAGTTCGCGACGGTGTCATCGCGCCCTGGTTATGTGGAAAGATCCTTGGTTTCTGTCCCAAGGCCCTGTGTTGGGAGCTCCTTGTCGTCTCGTGATGCTAACGACAGATGCCTCTCTCACGGGTTGGGGGGCGATCATGAGTGGTCGCCCGGCTCAGGGTCTGTGGGAGGACCATCACCGTCTATGGCACATAAATTGTCTAGAGATGTTGGCAGTGTTTCAGGCCCTGAAACATTTCCTCCCGGACCTAAGAGGCCACCATGTTCTTGTCCGGACAGACAACACATCGGTGGTTTCCTATATCAACCACCAGGGGGGTCTGCGTTCTCGCTCGCTTTACAAGCTGGCACATCAGATCCTTCTGTGGTCCCAGGGGCTTCACCCCGAGGTGGTGGAGCTCCTATGGGGACATTTCGGTCGTGGCGAGGTAGACCTATTTGCGTCCCGCGAGACATCACACTGTCCACTGTGGTTCTCTCTCAGCCAGCCAGCCCCACTGGGGTTGGATGCTATGGTACATCCGTGGCCGAGGTCAGACCTGTACGCTTTTCCCCCGATCGCTCTGCTCCCAGGAGTTCTGGACAGGGTTCGCCGGGACGGGCTCAGTCTCCTGCTTATAGCCCCGTTCTGGCCGGCCCGAGTGTGGTTTTCGGACCTAGTGTCTCTCCTCGACGGCTCTCCCCTAGAGATACCGATCAGGAGAGATCTGCTCTCTCAGGCGAGTGGGTCGATCCTTCACCCCCGTCCAGAGCTATGGAGGCTGTGGGCTTGGCCTCTGAGGGGGCCCAGCTCATAGATTCTGGTCTCTCGGCTGAGGTCGTTGAGACCATCCTCCAATCCAGAGCTCCCTCCACGAGGAAGTTATATGCGGCGAGGTGGAAATTTTTCACCTCTTGGTGTGGAGAGCGCCAGCAGGACCCAGTTAATTGCCCGGTTGGTACAGTGCTGGATTTCCTGCAGGACCGTCTCTCCACAGGGTTATCCCACTCCACACTGAAGGTGTATGTGGCGGCCTTAGCTGCTTACCACGCCCCTTCAAGTGGAGGTTCCCTCGGAAAACACCCACTTATATCTCGCTTCCTTCGTGGCACCCTGAGGCTGAGGCCTGCAGTTCGCACAAGGGTACCATCTTGGGATCTGGCCATCGTCTTAGAAGGTCTCTCCCTTGCTCCTTTCGAGCCCATCGAGGAAGTTTCGGAAAAGTTTCTTACTCTTAAGACTATCCTTCTTGCTATCTCATCTCTAAAAAGGATTGGTGCTATTCAAGCACTTTCGGTGGCTCCCTCGTGCCTGGAATTTGCTCCTGGTATGGTTAAGGCCTTTCTCTGTCCGAGACCAGGTTATGTTCCTAAGGTGCCGACCACTTTGGTTAGACCTATAGTTCTGCAGGCTTTCTGTCCTTCGCCTTTTCTGACGTCAGACCAGAGGAAACTAAATTTGCTGTGCCCTGTTAGGGCTTTAGATGCGTATGTCCACAGAGCTGCTCTGTGGAGGAGATCGGAACAACTGTTTGTCTGTTTTGGGTCACCTAAGAGAGGGTGTCCTGCATCTAAGCAAAGGATGAGCAAGTGGGTGGTCGAGGCCATCTCGCTTGCTTACGGTTCGGCCCATCAGCCTTCACCTTTGACTGTAAGGGCTCATTCCACCAGGAGTATGGCTGCCTCTACAGCTCTTCTTTCAGGAGCTTCTCTTCAGGACGTTTGTGATGCGGCAGGCTGGTCCTCACCGCACACTTTCGTCAGATTTTATTCCCTTGACCTTAGCTCTACTCCAGGGGCTCAGGTTCTCTCGTCGGTTTGTGTCTCCTGATGACACACGACGGGGATTTGGTCGTATGGGGATGTGGGTATTGCGTTCCCACTGCGATTACACGCAGCGGTAGTCCCTGAAGGGGAACGTCCCGGGTTACGTATGTAACCCTAGTTCCCCGAAGGGACGGACGCTGCGTGTCCTGCCATACTCTCGGCATCCCCTTGGGTCGCTGCTTCAGTAACTTTTAAGCTGGCGTGTTGTGTGCTCAGGGGATATTTATAGCTTCCTGGTCTATGACGTCACTCGCCGTACGCTCATTCTCTCCATTGACTGATTTCATTCATGCTTCAGACGCGTCACGCTGGGGCGTTCCCACTGCGATTACACGCAGCGTCCGTCCCTTCGGGGAACTAGGGTTACATACGTAACCCGGGACGTTCACTAGGCTTTGGAACAAAGTCTATGTTCCAGTGTGTAAGTGCGTTCCTGTGTGTGAGTGTGCTTGTCTTTGTTTACCATGTGTGTGTGTTTTCCCATGTCTTTGATTGTCTTCGCTTCTCTTCCTGGACTACACATACAGCATCACTATTCAGTCATTTTCAATGAAAAATACATCTATTATGCGAGTGCATCAATGCAGCCAAGCACAAGCCGAAAGATAAAGCCATATTATCAAACTGACTCGTCTCCAACAATAAAGCTTGTTTTGAGAGGTGCCTGTCGTCTCTTATGGTAAGAATTTTTGTATGAACCCTGCAGAGTTAATGATATCTTTAGCAGATCCACAAAATCTTTTTGTCAGTAAGTGCAGATCTGAGATCAGGAGGAGAAAACCGCCAGTCAACGTTGGGCATTGAGCATGTGCCTCATTCTAGATATATAAACGTAGGGGTTATCAATTATGCAAAGGCACAAACTGAAGTTTCTGTAGACAGATGATGTATCAGCTGTCCTCTCTGAATTCTCTCACAGTAAAGTTCCTGTCAGTAAACCACTTGAGAGCATGAGGCAAAAGGATAGAAGTTAAACAGCTGGGTTTGTGGTGCTACTGTATAAACAAGTTAAAAAAAACAAATAAAAGCTTGGCCGAAAACCTAAAAAAGGGGGATGGCAAAGTAATATTTAATCAAATATCCTAATTTCATCATAATCAGTATCATCATCATGATTATTATCATCAAAATATCCTCATTGCCATCATCACCACTGCTGTTGTCATTACTATCATTCTCATATTTTTTTCATTAACATTGTTACCATAACTTCATAATTTACACCATCATTCATCGTCATCATAATTATTGCCTCCACTAATATCATTACATCATTACCATACTTTTCATTATTTCCACCATCTTCATCTCATCATCATTGTCATCATAATCATCACCCCCACTGTTATCATAACCACAATTTTCATTGTTACCATTACCACATCATTGTTGGCATAATCATCTCCACAACCACTGTTATCATTACAATCATTACCATTTTTTTAAAACAAATTTTCATCATCACTGTCATCAATACTATAATCACACAACCAACCATAGTCATCATAATTATCACTGTCAAAGTCACTACCACTATCATCCTCACCATCAATACCAGTATCGTTAGTCTTTGTGGATGTTATGACCATCTCAGGTTTTATTAAAGTATCAGCTCTGTTTCTTCTAAAAATTCCTAGGAAATATAAAAATAGGAAACCATGAGACAATTGTTGGCACATAGTTAGAGAATACAGCTATAAAAATAAATGTGAATAGCAAAGTCCAGATAATGGAGAATCAAAGTATTGGAAGAATTGTGAGTTTAGAGTGTGACATTAGTTCTCTTCTGAGTCTTCACTATGAGGTTACTGGGGTCTTGTTCTCAGGTGAAAAATCGGAGATGTCTAGTAAAGGCTTGCTTTCCATTTTTCGGTCTGGGAGTAGAAGAAAAATGGAGATCCCATTTCCCTTTGGTGATTTCCCTTTTCCCCTCCTTCAACCGGCATATGCCCCATAGACCTTACAATACTTGAAACCAATGCTTCTTACCCTCACAGACTTGTTTGACAAATAAAATTTTCATGTGAGGAAATATGAGTCGTGTGAGGTCTCTCTTTTGAAACAAAGCAGTCATTAATTTGAGGATTAGCTCTCATCTCTCCACTCTGTGTGTAGGGCTGAATCAGGCCAATGGCGCCTGGGGCCCATCACTTTGAAAGCTGCTTCCTGCGGCATGCTGGCCTTGTGTCAGAAATTGGCTATTTGAAAGACATCTGACATCCACTAGAGAGTACAGTGCTGTAAAGGGGGAGGGAGGGAGAGAGTGAATAGATTTGAAGCAGAACATGTTCACATCCAGCCCAGCATTTTAGGGCATGAATGACCTTTAAAAAGAATGTGATCCACCCGATTTCAGCCTGTGATGCTCATTACCGGCTTTGGCTAATGAACAAGAGCCATTCTTTAAGGCCCTTGAAAAAATTTAAAGGGTTACCATGCATTTTTTTTCACCTTTCACTTGCACATTCTGTCATCATCTACTCACTTGGAATTTCACTAAAAAAATTAAATAAAATATAAAAGGGCTAAAAATTAAATTAAAAAGGTCATCAAGAAAAACAAATTCATCTTTTAAGTGTCAGAGACTCCAAAGCTCTAAATTCAGTAGCGTACTATGGTCCTCTTGTGGATAGAGCCAGATCAGAAGTCACTAATCATGGATTTGCCCAGAGATTTCAGATGAGAGCCAATCTTAAATTGAGCAACACAAAACAGCAAGTGCTTATAACCTCAACTCCTCAAATAGCCCCTCATACGGCAGCCTCATTTTCAGGACGAGATTGCTTAAAAATGCTGTTACTTCTTTGACGACACTTCCATCAAAATCCAAAAAGCATCCAATAATGCAGTTGCTCGTGGCAGCCTATTTAGATTAAGTGGAATTTAGGTCATGTCAGTAAGACTATGTCACTCATGTGTGTATATGTTCTTCTAGCAGATTCAAAGATTGTCAAGAGCCGCGTTTCCACTGCCGGGCCAGGGCCGAGCCATGCTAGTGCGTGCCAGAGCCAGTCGCGTTTCCACTGTCACTTCCAGGGCTTGATCGGGGCTTACTCAGGACCAACGGCCAGGATTTCTGGCCCGTCGAATACCTTGGGCCAAAGCGGGCCAGCTCGGGCTAGAGGCGTGCTCAAGGAAAAAGGCGGAGTTTATCGGTGTTGTTATGGAAAGTTATGATCTGAAGCAAGATGCACATTTCACTTTTTTATATCGCGCAAAAAATATTCGCTGCTCGACATGGTGAATCGCCTGTTGGTCTGTCGAAGATACCAAAAGCATTTTGGGCAGAAGAAAGGGTACAACGTCAATTTGACGGCGTGTGAAGAAACGAAGACGTTATAAAATACATCGATGCTGAACTGTCTAAGCTAAGCATTCAGCGAGCAACGCTTCAAGTTCAGGAAAAAAAAAGTTGCGGGCGCAGTAACGTATTGAACAAGGCGATTCAAACGCACAATGGACAAAGCGGAGCTCAGAGAAGGAACTTTCTAAATTCCATGGTTCGACTTGATGGACGGTGTGCTGGGTCACCGTCCCTCTGTTAGTGGCGACTCGCGAGACAATCTGGACACTATTGCAGGCTGCAGCCATAGCCGGTGAGTTAATATACATGCTATCTTCCTAACTAAATTCATAATACCCGCTGAAATGGGTTGGGTTGTATGACGTTTGATCCAGAAAAGCGTGTTAGGGGCGGGGTTTAGGGCAGCGCTGCGGGGCTACTGGCCCGGCAGTGGAAACGCAAGCCCTGAGGCCCGAGGCCACTGGCTCGGCTCGGCTCGCTGTTAGCCCTGGCCCGGCAGTGGAAACGCGGCTAATGTCCTTTAACTGCTTTTGAAGCAACTCAGTAAAAAAAACTAAAAAACATCTCACAACATGTAACTGAAGATCGATAACATTTTAAATCGCGAGATGTATTCTTTTCTAAGCAGAAGAGAGCAGCTCTATGTGACAAGCACTTCTGTTAATGCCATTGGCAGAGTGATAATGAGGTGGTATGGCACAGAACGGCTTGAGCTGTGTCCAGTTCATTAGAAGCCGACCACTCCGTGACACGACTTGCCAAACGCAGACTGACCCCGCTTGTCGAGTAACGAGCCCCTGGTAAGGTCAGGAAGCGGAATGAATTAATATTGATATAGCTCATAGAGGTTGTTGAATTGCGAGAGAGCACTTGAGAAGGCTGGCCTTCTGGAGGAGGGATTTTTTGGCTAAAGATTTGAATGACTTGATGGAATAATCAACTAAATTTGGGGTTGAGCTTGACAGTTGAGTGATGTAGGAGAAATAGATATGGACTTGTCTGTGTAACAGTTGCCTTTTATGTTTCTCATAAACTCAGTTGTCAATTTGTATGGCCATTTTTTTATATCACAGCATGCAGAGACACTGTGACTCTCTGTTGGGCTCAAAACGTTTACATCTGCAAAAATGTTTTTGAATTTAACAAAATAAGAGGGATCATAAAAATTGCATGTACATTTTTTTACTGTCCTGAATAAACTATTTCGCATAACAGATGTTTACATATAATCCACAAGACAAAATAATTGCATTTATAAAAATAACCCAGTTCTAGTTTACATATACCATTGATTCTTAATACTGTGTCATTACCTGAATGATCTATGACTGTTTTTATATTTTGTGATAGTTGTTCACAAGTCCCTGGTTTGTACTGATCAGTTAAACTGCCCACTGTTCTACAAAAATTTCTGCACATTCGTTGATTTTCCAGCATATTTAGCATTTTTTTACCTTTTCCAGCAATGACTGTATGATCTTTTCAAGCAGAGGACAATTAAGGGACACATACACAACTGTTACAAATGTCAAAAATGTTGAAGTAAATCGCACGAAGACGAGGAATCAAACTGTGACGATTTCGGGACAAACCCGCACTTTGATTGTTGTATGATGGATGAGTGAGACTGGCCAATCAGGAGACAGATAGAGGATGACGCAACGGGTATAAAGGGGAAGCAAAAGAAAATGAAAGGGGTCGGTAAACGAGAAGACACGGTGGAACAGTCTGCAGCAGTCATAGCTCAAGTTTCTCTTCGTTCACGCTTAATTCTTCCTCTAGTGACTAAGAATATTGTGTGGAAGTGAACTGGTGAAGCTATTTGACTCTGATCACCTGTGGGGAGCGGTAGCAGCGGGCGTTGTTTCCAAGTTGGGAGAGAGAGAGAGCAAGCCAAAGGGATTTCCTGGCGTGTATCTTTGGAACCTTACAGATACCAACTACAACGTGATCCGAAAGCCTTACTGTCTCCGGTCTCAGGTCTCAGGTACTCACACCAACCGCACGCCGGAATTCCGCAACTGTTGGGCATTCCCGACAGGGATCGACGAACATAACACACACGACTACACGCACGCACACACCCACACGCACGTCACGCATACTTACGAGCTCATTCAACCCACGCTCAGAGCGAGCGTTTTTTTTTTTTCCGTTTTGTGTTTTTTTTACACGTTTATGTTTTTGAGAATGACAATCTGCAGTTAAATGTGAATGTGTGTGCTCTTGCGGGACTAAATTGCATTTGTGGACTTTTTCTTTCAAAATCATGGACTCTGAGTAACGTGAACTGCACCACGCAACCTTCATTCATGGTAAAATGTTATACCGAACTTCATGTGTGAAATGTATTTCTTCTGGTTGTGTTGTTGAAAGACACTATAAATATTTACTTTGAATCTCTTTGGGTGGAATGTTTTGTACTTTTTTTTTCCCCCTTTGTGTGTAATGGGTGGTTTAGCTATCCGGCCTAAATCGTTAAACGTGGTAGACGTATAACTACCTGGCGCCCAAACTAACTAATTTACATAATTAAAACCCCAAATTTAATTTGGCGGCAGCCACCGTTACATAAGTGGCACCCAAACAGGGACCTGAACTTTTTCTTTGTTCTTTTGAAGATAACTTGGACTCAGATATTGTTGGAAAAAAAATTTCATATTTTTTGTGAAATTGTGTGACTACCATTCTGTGGAAAAGGTGTTAATGACTTGATAAGCTATGTGAAAAAACAGGAAAAAAAAAAAGGTGTTCAAAGGAACTGATTTAGTATTTTTTTTTTTTTGGTTATTTGTTTTTCTCCTTTTTACCCCTGTTGCTGGGAAATGTGAAGGCTAGGCCTATGTTAAATCGCTGTGAATAATTGAACATTGTGAGTTGTTGTTTTTTGTGCAAATGATAATTGTGTATTTTTTGTGACTTACATACACACCACCCACATTGAAAGACAGTACCTTTATTGAACATTTTATACATTGTCTGATATTATACACATGGCCACAAAACCACCCTCTCCATCCATTTTGGTGGATATTGATCCTCCTCCAGACATCCCTACTCCAAGTGAGCCACAGCAAAATGTGCAACGTTTCAGTCAACCCCAACTGCCAGGCACTTCCATTTTCTACTCCACACCCACACTGCCCCACAAAACTCCACAGGAATGGAATGTCCGTTTTGCGGCTTCACCACCTGCTGACAACCTTCGTGTCCAAGGTCAATCCTGGGAACAGGAACTAGATCCTATGCATTTGTGCACCCCATCTGAAACTACTTCTCCCGAAATACAACATGGCTTACCTGGTTCCCTACCTGGTTTCTTTCCCACGCCTGGAAAAGAAATGCATCATCTTACTACACAACTACAAGGGAATTGGGATCGTCTATTTGAAAGTCAAGGAAATCAAGAAAAGACGAAGTGAACTTACCCATGAAATAAAACAATTGACTTCTCACACTGGTGGGCAATTGGATGTTTTGATTTCAAAAATGGATTCCAACCATCAACAACTCTTCACCAACTTAACTGCAACAAAACAACAAGAAGAAACTGAGACTGATCAATTAATTAAAGCCATACGAATACTACTAACAGAGAAACTACAAAAAACTGAGGCTACCATGAGTACTGAATTCCGCTTTATGATGGAACAACTACAACTGGAGTTACAGCAAGACATCAAGACCACCCAGCGAATTTTGCAAAAAGATCATGAGCAACTCTCTGCAGAAGTTACCAGAGGTAACCTCAAGATGGATGAACAAAACAAGATGATAACTGAACTTCAATTTGAAATGAACAGCCTCAAAACAACCATGGCAGATATAGAAAGGTAAAGTGAGTCCTCATCTACAACCCAGCCTACCATACCTGCTCCGCCAACTGTAAGTCCTGCACATCTAATAACTCCTGCCATCAAAAGTGACCACTTAAGACTGACCTTTCCTACCTTTGGAAGATTATCTGATGACACAGACCCACTGCTATACCTAGCACGTTGTCAAGACTTCCTAGCATTGCACCCTCTTGCCGACATTGACATTTTGGCAACCTTTCGCACAGTTCTACATGGCACAGCACGAGACTGGTGGGAGGTCGCCAGGTCTTCCATAACCACTTGGGATGAATTTGAAACTGCATTTCTTTCTGCTTTTCTGTCAGAAGATTATGAGGATGAGTTGGCGGAACGAGTCCGTACCCGAACACAAGGAGAAAAAGAGACAATTCGAGATTTTGCTTTCACATACAGAGCCCTTTGCAAACGTTGGAAACCAACCTTAACAGGAACCGAGGTGGTTAAATTGATTCTCAAAAACATAAAACCTCACCTGGCCAGCCAGTTACGTAGCCGTGTCACCACAGTGGAAGAACTTGTAAAGTTGGGTCATCAACTGGAGAAGGACTACGAGCAACAACAGCAATATGGAACTCATGTGAGTAAACCATCTTTTCCAGATGTGGCACAAAAATCCACCAACAGAACTGCTGACAAATCATCTTCTGTACGATGCTGGAGATGTAAAGGATACCACGCACCGGGAAACTGTCCTCATTATTCATCCACTTCTGAGAATCCACAGTACCAACTGGGTAATAGAAGGACATTTCAACCCCACAAACATGGAAATCAACCAACCAGTAATGCTGTAACTGCTACCACCTTACCTAAAAAGCAAACAACCACCAACTTACCTTCACCACCTCCTCCAGTCATTCCGCCACAGTTGGTAGTTCCTGTCTGCATTGGTGGTTGGACAGGAAAAGCTATTGTGGACACAGGAGCAAGTTACACTATGGTGCATGAAAATGTATGGAGAAAACTTACCTCGCAGGAGAAACTGCAACCTTGGACTTTAGGACCTCTGTATTTGGCAAATGGTGAAGCTGAAGTACCTTTAGGGTGGATACATCAACAGATTTATCTACATGATTATTCATTCACTTTACCCATTGCTGTCTTGTCTTCCAAAGCCCTTGCCTATTCCTTAGTTTTGGGTTTAGACTTCATATTTTTCAGTGGCATGCAAATCAACGTCATTGACCGACAGTACTTTTTCAAGTCAAATCCAGAAGAACAATATTCATTTCAACCTGGAAATGCAATGTTCCTTCAAGTAGCTCACAACGACAAAAAAACATAAAGCTGCGGAGTTTGTTCTTATTAAGTGCCATACCTCCTCAACCCACACTTGTGTTGCCATCTTTTGAGAACACCGACTTAAGTCTGATTGAAAATGCTGTGAATAATGCTCACTTACCTCCAACTGGTAAATGCCAGTTACCGGAACTCCTGGAGATGAACTCTCAAGTAAACACAAAACTGCTTTCATCACTCCGTCAGGACTTTTCCAATTTAACGTTATGCCTTTTGGGCTTAGAAACGCCCCAGCGACCTTCCAAAGGTTAATGGAGACGATTTTGGGAAATTTGCGAGGAGAACTGTGTTTTGTCTACCTAGATGATATAATAATTTATTCATCAAACCTAACTCAGCATCTACAAGATCTACAGACTGTCTTTCACAGGCTACACGAAGCAGGATTGACTGTCAACTTAAAAAAGAGTAAATTCTGCCTTCAAGAGATTTCGTTCCTTGGACATGTTGTGAGTACGCAAGGTATTATGGCGGACCCAAGCAAAGTCGAGGCCATACGGTCTTATCCAGTACCTACCAACCTCAAAGAGGTACAGCGGTTTCTTGGACTAGCCGGATGGTACCATCGATTTGTGGCGAATTTCTCACAAATTGCAGAACCCATTAATGCCCTGAAAAAAAAAGGGAGGAAATTTCTTTGGTCAGATCAATGTCAACAGGCATTTGAACAGCTCAAGATATGTTTGTCCTCACCCCCCATCCTTAGTCATCCAAATCTGCAGCATCCTTTCACAGTATACACAGACGCTAGTGACACAGGTTTAGGAGCTGTGTTAACTCAAAGAAAGGAACAAGGAATGGAAGAAGTCATAGCGTACGCAAGCAGGAGTTTAAACCCAGCAGAAACGAACTACTCAGTCACAGAAAAAGAGTGTCTGGCAGTCATCTGGGCGTTAGAGAAGTGGCAACATTACCTTGAGTACAGGATGTTCACAGTAGTGACTGATCACTCTGCCCTTCAGTGGGTAATGTCCTCGACGAAAACCACAGGTCGTCTCATCCGATGGGCCCTGCGGTTACAAAAGTTTGACTTTGTCATAGAATACAGAAAAGGAAAATTAAATGCAGCGCCTGATGCCCTTTCCAGAATCACCAACTTACCTACATGCAACGTGGTCACCAGCCTGAAGAAGGAAGTTGACTTTCCACTTACTGCAATGGACCTATGGGAAGAGCAACATAAAGATCCTGAAATTCAAAAGATTTTCAAAAGCATAGCAGAGAACAAGCACGATACACCTGAACAATTTGAGATTGTGGAAGACAAGTTGTATCTCAAGACTCAATTGGGCAAAGAACAAGTTCAGTACCGAATGTACTTACCTAAAAGCCTTATTCCTGAAATTCTCCAGCATTACCATTCAGATCCTTTGAGTGGACATGGGGGTATCTTTAAAACTTACAAACGTCTACAGGATGTTGTCTTCTGGCCTAAAATGTGGACAGATGTCAAGAATCATGTTAAATGTTGTAAGAAGTGTCAAACCTACAAATATGATAATCGAAAACCTGCAGGGAAGTTACAACCTATCACTGTCACACGACCCATGGAAATGTTGGGAGTGGATATTATGGGACTATTGCCCAGCAGCAGCCCACACCGTCACGAATATCTTCTAGTCTGTGTAGACTATTTCTCTCGGTGGGTTGAAATGTTCTCAATGCGTAAAGCAAATGCACAAACCATTGCTCTGATTCTCCGGAAGGAAATTCTTACCCGTTGGGGTGTGCCAGATTTTATCTTATCCGATCGAGGAACCCAATTCGTCTCATCACTTTTCAAGGAATTGTGTTCAAAGTGGAGCATTGCACAGAAATTGACGACAGCGTACCATCCACAGACAAACATGACGGAGAGAGTAAACCGCACCTTAAAATGTATGATTGCCTCTTACCTGGAGGAAAACCACAAGAAATGGGACCAATACATACCCGAGCTTCGTTTCGCTGTCAACTCTGCCGTCCAAGAGAGTATTGGAATGTCACCTGCCGAATTACAAATGGGTCGAAAGCTCCAAGGTCCGATGGACAAACTGCTTCAGCCTCAAGGAAACAACCTCTCACCATCTGATCCATCTTACGATGTCGTAAACCACATAGCTCAGCTGAAGGAAAGAGCTAAAGAGAATTGCTTACGAGCGAAGAAACGCCAACTACGAAATTACAATAAAAACAGACGAGAAGTTCTGTTCAAGGAACAGGATCGCGTTTGGCTGAGGAACTTTCCCCAATCCAGCGCTCAACACAGTTTCAGTGCTAAATTGGCACCCAAATGGAAAGGGCCATATCGCGTACTTCAGCAGATGGGTCCCATTAATTATCAGATAGTTTTGGAATCCACAGGCGAAGATGTTCGAGTTACTCACGTCTGTAATTTGAAACCATGCTATCCCACTGCTGATGAGTTAGAGGTATATGGTAAACGAAGACTCCAGGAACTCTTCCAAGAATCCTCAGATGAAGATACAGAATTCAGGGGATTTCAAGGATTTTAAAGCATATAACTCCCACAAACCTGGAGGTCGTTTTTCCCAGCGGGGGGGATGTGACGATTTCGGGACGAACCCGCACTTTGATTGTTGTATGATGGATGAGTGAGACTGGCCAATCAGGAGACAGATAGAGGATGACGCAACGGGTATAAAGGGGAAGCAAAAGAAAATGAAAGGGGTCGGTAAACGAGAAGACACGGTGGAACAGTCTGCAGCAGTCATAGCTCAAGTTTCTCTTCGTTCACGCTTAATTCTTCCTCTAGTGACTAAGAATATTGTGTGGAAGTGAACTGGTGAAGCTATTTGACTCTGATCACCTGTGGGGAGCGGTAGCAGCGGGCGTTGTTTCCAAGTTGGGAGAGAGAGAGAGCAAGCCAAAGGGATTTCCTGGCGTGTATCTTTGGAACCTTACAGATACCAACTACAACGTGATCCGAAAGCCTTACTGTCTCCGGTCTCAGGTCTCAGGTACTCACACCAACCGCACGCCGGAATTCCGCAACTGTTGGGCATTCCCGACAGGGATCGACGAACATAACACACACGACTACACGCACGCACACACCCACACACACGTCACGCATACTTACGAGCTCATTCAACCCACGCTCAGAGCGAGCGTTTTTTTTTTCGTTTTGTGTTTTTTTTACACGTTTATGTTTTTGAGAATGACAATCTGCAGTTAAATGTGAATGTGTGTGCTCTTGCGGGACTAAATTGCATTTGTGGACTTTTTCTTTCAAAATCATGGACTCTGAGTAACGTGAACTGCACCACGCAACCTTCATTCATGGTAAAATGTTATACCGAACTTCATGTGTGAAATGTATTTCTTCTGGTTGTGTTGTTGAAAGACACTATAAATATTTACTTTGAATCTCTTTGGGTGGAATGTTTTGTACTTTTTTTTTCCCCTTTGTGTGTAATGGGTGGTTTAGCTATCCGGCCTAAATCGTTAAACGTGGTAGACGTATAACTACCTGGCGCCCGAACTAACTAATTTACATAATTAAAACCCCAAATTTAATTTGGCGGCAGCCACCGTTACAAAACAAATACTCTTAATAACACGCAGGAGAATGCTGGAGTAAATAACATAAATGCAATCTCATAAAACATTGACACAGAAACAATGAACTGAGGACTTAAATACAGATTGAGTAATCAACGGAAAACAGAACAGGTGCATAAATTGATTGATTGATTGATTTTTTCAAGGGTTAACTAACATTGGTGGTTTTTTTTTTAAATGGTATGATTTTTTTCTTTTCTTTTTGAAACACAAAAAGAAGAATAACTCGTACTGGTCCATATAATGACATCGAATGGTGACGTTCTTAAAGATAAAAAAAAAAGAGCCCCGTCCCGCTCCAAACCCGCACCACTGGCAAGACAATGACATGTTGCAATGTTTAAACAAAAACAGAGATATTGAAGTGTCACAGGACTGACAGTGTTAACTCTGTTTGGGAAGTCAAACTATGAATAACTTCTTTAGTTGTCTCTACACATTAAACACAAATGGGATATGAGAAAGAAGTTCAGTATCTAAATTACACACGTCACCTTAAATTCATATAAAGCTCTTTTATTGCTTTCAGCAGTTTTGAATATGTCAGACTCACAGCAGCCCTACATGCCCTAAACATGAAAGACACCTCCTCTGATTGCAAGTGGGCTCTTCACACTGATAGGCCGAGAGCAAGACTGCATCATCGCCGGTCTTTTCAGTGCTGTGCAAATTGAACTTGCATTATCTCATGGACCAATCTCTTATCTTTCGGCCCTGGGATTTGCATAACAAGAGTAGCGAGGGTGACACATTGCTGAATTTATGCATCGCGACCGTGAGCGATGTGAACTTCCCATGTGAGCTCTATGTGTCATGTTTAACATGGCCGATAAAGAATGAGCTGAGACAGGCCTGAGCCAAGAACCTTCATGTAATTTGAATGTTATGCCCTTATATAATTTACAGCTGTGCTGACATGACCACACACTTGACAGGTCCTTGGCTAGATTTAAATGAAACAGGGTTTTAGGATGCATCCAGAGGTGAGTGGATAAATCAAGGGTCAATGTCAGCATGCAAGCGGTCAACTCTAACTCTAAGACTGTGCTTTAGCCAAGAGGGACTGATCTGTATTGAGTATCATGTAAGCTTTTGTATAAAACATTCTGTTTGATCTTATAATTCTCAGCATACTCCATTATGGGTGACAACACTATTATAATTTACTCTAGCACAGTGTTTGAATGAAACCAATGGTTCTGGGAAAGCACTTTCCCTTATATTAAAAAAGAATAGCACGATAGTACTGTAGAAACAAATGTCATATTTATATTGTGTCTGATATTGTGCTGTGTTTGTGGAACTGTACACACATTGATGCTCAGCACGAATGAAGTTCCTAACTAAATAAAGTTCCTAAATAAAGTTCTTTGAATTGAATTGAATTGAATAATCTTTTTCTGCTGTTGTTCTGTTCCTTGCTATTCTGCGGTCGTTACTAAATTGATAGTGTCCAACTTTAATTGGCATTTTTCCAAAATAAATAAATGGCCTGTTAAGGAACCCAGTATTGATTATTCTTCATGCTAAACCATTTAGACAGCAACATAGCGTCGGCCCAAATCCAGCCCGCATCCGTGTTGAATCCACATGTACCAGATGTGGGCCGGATCTGGGTCGGCACTATGTTGCTGTCTGGGCATGCGTAAGAAAATTACGCAGTGCCAAGTGTATTTATATATGGTTCTTTTAAGTAGCTCTATAGTTATTTTGGTTGTTTCTAAAATCTCTTAAATTTCAACCTTTTGTCGTAAGGAAAATTTAAAACATGAAAAAGAATTACAAATGATTTATTGTGTAATATGTACGCCATTGTGTGAATAATATGTAATTATGTAATAATAATAAAAAAGTAACTGTAGTCTGATAATGAGCATTTTAAAATGTAATATAATCTAATTACAGTCTTAATTTTGGAATCTGATTACGTAATCCAGATTACATGTAATCAGTTACTACCCAGCACTGGCCACATCCGTCAATTCTCTTTAGTGTTTATGGGTGGATCTCGACCTTTCCGCAGATATATTGGGGTAATCAGCTATGGTTACTATTGTGTCATTTATGTGTTTATATCAATAGCAGGGGCTGTGAGCATTTCACATGCTTTTCCAACCAATATGGCAAATAAGTACTGGCAGTGAGATTGCCAAACAACACGATGAGTATCCACTTTGTAGAACGATGCATTGTATAGCCACAATCTCCTCTCTGCCTGCATCTGAACAACGTTGGGTTAAGAGAATGTTTTTCTTATGCTAAGTGGGGGCAGGCAAGCAGGCCGCCAGGCCTACAGCATTCAAATCCGTGGGCTGAGGAGTGGAGACGGGACTAAGAGGGAGGAATGAATCAGCGCACTCGCCACTGAAATGTCAGAGCAACCTTGTTCCTGTTAAACAGTTCCTGTTAAAAAAGCATTATTTTCATCAATTTTTTTTTTTATTTCGCACTTCCCTTCAGGCGTTTTCCCCTCACAAAAGCTGTGGAAATGTAAAAGAGATCTGCTGTTTATAGAGGGTAAAATTAAAACGTTGCCCTTGATTAGCCAAATATGTGAATTAAATTCATTTACACCTCATGAGAGGTATTAATCCTGTGCACTTGGTGCTTCAGCGAATGGTTGGTTCGCCTCTAGTCAGGGTGAAGTGTTTATGGCTGATTGTCTGGGAGAGAGGAGAGAGGGAGTGAGTGTGTGAGAGATGCAGTGCTGCTCAAGATGAATGATTTGAGGAGAAAGTGGCAGTTTCTTGGCGACTGTAGGTGCCAGGAGAGCTTTTGAGGGTCAAAACACACGCCACGGCGGGATGGATTTCATTTCCACTTCTGAACTACCGACTGCATGTCAACCACTTTCAATGACCCTGTTTTCCTGAAGCGACCCTGAAAACAACAATATACAGAAATTATGATACAATAAAAGATGTAAACTGTAGTTTCCGGTGAATTTTGAAAACATAATGTTCTGCACCTGTGGGAGAGCTCTGTAATTGATGTTTATGTCCACTTACATCATTAGATCTGAATAATAACCTTTTTCGCCTTCGCTTATTTACCTCAAGTGCTGTGGCACAGTAATTGCATACTTAGCAATGAAATTGCCACCATATTGTGGGCTGCCCAGACCAAAGATACACATATTATCCAATCAGGAAGACCAGCTGCTGCTGATTCCCACTTCATTTCGTTCTTTAGAGCAGTAGCTCTTGCCCACTTGACGCCTCGTATTAGAGACTAATGAGACCCTCGGCTAACTGCAAGTTAAAAAAAAAAATAAAAAAAATAAATAAAAAATTCCTGTCAACATTATGCAGAAAATTAAAACGCTGAAATAGTATTTTGTTGTTAACAGTGTGACCGCAGCCTGTATTAAAAGGATAGTGCAAGCAAAAATGGATTCTCATGTTGTTCCAAAGCTGCATGAAACATCATCCATGGAAAACAAATAGAGAAGAATAGCAGAATGTCCTGGGTTAACTTTTTTTTTTCAAGCGAAATTGAATGGGAACAGTAGCTTTTAAGCTTTAATGTCATAAAACCACAATAAAAGCATTATAAAATTGGGCTGTACTACTTGCCCTTGTGAAAAATAAGTTTGGTTAATTGTATTGAATATGCACTTGTAGTGTACTTCAAACCTTACTTGCAGATAATTTAATATGAATGAAATAAAAGGCCACTGAAAGCGGTACTTCACCACTGGCACAATGGGCTTTCAATAAAGCTTTGCTGGCTATACAGTAGAAAGGCGAGGGAAAAATGAGATCGGTGCTACCTGACTAGAGCAAACAGAGAAAAAAAGGCTGTCATCTTCCCTTTTGCCAAATAGGAAGACTTTAACACCCATAATGCATTGGTCATGTTGTCGTCCAAGGCCACTCCCACCAGTCTGCTATGGATACGCTTGTCCAGAGTCAAATGCCACCTTGCTTTAGTAGGAAATACCTCATAGCAAACTTTTAGCCGTAATGATGTCGATTTACTATATTGTTCCCAGGTGCTGGAATTCAAAGAGTGAATGTTTAGCGGGAGTGACTTACTTTTAGTTTCCAGTGAAGGATCCTGAGCGTTGTAGGCAGTGGCTAAAGACTGCAAAGAATCATAAATGCAGAGAGAACGGCGCTGCAGAAAATCTTTAGTAGTCAACATTTCAAACTAGATGTTTATTGTAATGCTGTTTAAAGAGCAGGCAAAGTACGATAGAATTTTCAGTGATAAACCTACTGTTAATAACCCTCTGTCGGTCTGACTGTCTGTGGGCAGGGATACAAAAATGCGGAAGTACAATCTGTAGTTTTGACGAAATTTGATTTTTGACACATTTTGCTTCATCTGGCAGAGATTTGCAGACAACTAAATTTGAATTTGTTGGACAGAGAACTAGTAAACAATGTTCATCAACACAAACTACCGACATTGTAACAATACAAAGTTACACTTTAAGTTTGAATCCTTTGTCATGCTTTAGAATAGTACACTTATTTTGAGGTGTTGACTGACATAAAAATTGTAGGGTTAGGGTATACTTGTATACTTTAGAATAAATAACTACGCCACGCTCGCTTAATATTATATTATTTCCACATGTTTTTTTCTGCACGTGTTTTGCGCATGACCTGCACGCACCTCAAAACAACCCACTCTAATGATGGCCTTGCTTAATCGACCATCAATAAGACAATTAATCGATTGTTGATTAATCATCCCTAATACATATAGTTTGCGAAATTGAAACCGATATACCGCCCAGCACCATTTTAAAGTAAGCCTATATAATGGTGGTTGTTTTTTTTTTTTTTTACAATTTTTAAAAGTGTGCTAAGGTGTACTTTTTTCTCAAGGGTGAGCACCATGTTTCAAGTCCTCTGAAGCATATGCTTTTTCAACACATTCTCATCCCAAGGCGTCATCTAGCTGACGCTAACTGACGCTTTTGACCATGCGTCAACATGCCGACGCACATGGTACCCTTTAAGCGTCAATATGAGACGCTCATCCTCGGGCGTCATCTAATTGACGCTTTTGACCATGCGTCTAAATCCGACGCACATGGCACCCTTTAGCGTCAGTTAGATGACGCTTCTGTTATGGGTAGGTTTAGGTCTGGGGTAGGGTTAGGATTAGACCACTGAAGGCACGTCTCATATTGACGCTTAAAGGGTACCATGTGCGTGGGCATGCTGACGCATGGTCAAAAGCGTCAGTTAGATGACGCCTGAGGATGAGCGTCTCATATTGACGCTAAAGGGTACCATGTGCGTCGGCATGTTGACGCATGGTCAAAAGCGTCAGTTAGCGTCAGTTAGATGACGCCTTGGGATGAGAACGGGCTGGCTTTTTATAAGAAACAGACTGAAATGTAAGTCATAGTTTGATGACTCATGTTACTGTTGCGATGCACCAGGTTTGAATATATGTTTCTCACATCTATCATGTGGTTTTAGAAGACCATAAGACCGGGGGTGGCAGTGGCTCAGTGGTTCAAACCGGAACCACACAAGTTCAACAAACCGGAAGGTTGGTGGTTTAATCCCCGGTTCCACCTGCCCAAGTGTCGAGGTGTTCATGTGCAAGACACCTAACCCCAGCTGCTCCTGACAAGCTGTATGGCGCCTTGCATGGCTGACACCGCCGTCGGTGTATGAGTGAGAGAATGAATGGGTGAATGTGAGGCAATATGTAAAGCGCTTTGGTGGCCATGGGTCTGTTGGAAGCGCTATATAAATGCAGTCCATTTACCATAAATGCAACTTTATTAAATCCAGCATGGTTTTGGCATTTGGTAACAATGTCCTGAATGTGTTATGACTTCACTGTGTGCAGTTAGTCATGTGCTGACACTCCCAAGAAAGACCTTTGACCAGTCGGAGAGTTATTGTGACAATGAGCCCTGAACAGCCGGCAGTTACGCGGCAATATCATAGAAGTGGAGGACAGATCTTTTGGGCTGCAATCATGACAGCTGTAATTTTTTTTAATGTTCTTTTACGCTGAGCATGTTTTCTGTAACTGAAGGCCATCCTGACTGGCTTTTATTCCTCCTCCCTCTTCCTCTGCCTACACTCTGGAAACAGTGAATAGAGGGTAGCTCTAAAGAGAGGCAATTTGCTTTCACAGTCCAGAGAGATGAAGATATAAAGACGCAATGAAAGAGAGTCAGAGCGTGTCCCAAACCCCTTGGGTTTCTCCACAACACCCACACTCTGCATAAAACATGTGACTGGAGGTGAGAAGATGCAAGAATGAAGGTAGAAAAGTGGTAGTAAGAAAAACAAATATAAACAGCATAGAGAGTTTAAAACGGAAAGAAAATGTAAATACTCTTGAATGCAGTGCTGTTCCAAAATCATGTTTGCACATTTCCTTAATATATACTGTAGAATCTGAAGCATGATATATCGGTTATCAACATAAAGGGCTGGAGACGTATAGGGCAGGGGAATGAAAAGAAAACAAGGTCTCATTAGAACTTATTTTGAAGTCACCCTGTATTCAATAATTGTATCCCTTAAAACTCATCTTTGATCACCAAAATGACATATTTAAAAGATTTTTTCTTGAAAAAAAAAGGTCATATTAAAATCGAATGTAATTGAATGCTTGAATGTAACTCAACAACCTTGCTTCATTTAGTATATGGTTCTATGAATATGCAAATTAGCCCCGCCTCCACTCACTCGACCAGCTCAGAGATCCACTCGTTCATGATCACACGTTGACCTGACTGGTTACAAGGTAGTTTGTGACGTCAGAAACACCAGCGATTTCAAAACGTGCTTTTGAGACTGTCTTTGGTTTACTGCAGTTTTAAGGAGAACATACTCAGCAATGGTTTTGACTTATGATTTTGCACATGGTTTGTCTTAAAGCATATTAAAAACACCACATAAAAACAATATTAAAAGCTTGATTTTCACCACAGGGGGACTTTAACTAAAGGTCTGCGTTTTTAGAATGCTTGAATGCTGCATTTAAGACGCTTGAAAAGATGCAAGCCACTAGTGCAATGTTCAAAGACTCGTATTTACATAGAAAAACAATGGAAAAGCATGAGTGTAGTTTAATGTATGGGTTCTGTGTGAATAGCCTTAATGTAAAGTTTAGTTTTTAGCATATTTGCTAAACGCTTATTTGCTCTGCCTTCAGTAATAAGCCAATTTGACCTCAAAGCTAAAGATATAAACTGAAATGCCATAAAAATCCAAATTTGATTTTATGGTGCCTTTGATTTCATTATTACTATGCCAGCTCTGTGTTTACACTTTAGCTTTTCTCTTTTATTTTCCTTGAGCTTGTGCAAATGTTTTGATCAACCTCTACATGGTGCTTTGAACGTGTTAAAACTGAGATGCCTACACGTTTGTATTTTGATCTCCCAGCATTATAGTAGAAATCAAACATTCATTGTGCTAAAATGATGAGTCAGACGAATCCATGAAGACCAGCTCAAGAGGGCAGGAAAAATAGTGTTGAATGTGCAAGCTATCTGCATTTAAACAGATACGTTTAATAGACAATATAATGTACATCCTGTAAAAATGATCCTAGGGGAGCTCTCCATGTCCCTGGGATACAGCTCAGGAGAAAGCACATAACTGCATGATCAGCAGTGGAATATAGATTATATCTTAAATTACCATTCCCTGAACTCCGCTGACCCACTTCCTCCAAACCCCAACATGAGAAGCATAGTGATTATGATTCATTATAGAGCCTTTGAAGACCACGAGGGTTGTTAATCTTTGCTCCTGACTGCAAAAGTAAATGAATTATTAAACAAAAAAAGGTTATTCTACCTCAAAATGATTTGTCATTGAATATAGTTTGAGGCAAATTTAGAAAATTAGTTTTTGTCCAATATTGTAATTTGCTGTGTAATAGCATGTGTTGGTTGTGACTCAAATATGTTTACAGTGTGCTGATGGTGGAAATAATTGAAGATAATAGTAGTGAAGATTGAAGATTAATAGATAATAATAGTGTCTGCTGAAAGATGAATATGGTTCAGGTTTATTATTGCATTATGTAACATCAGCATATTGTTGAATAAAATGTATATTTTTATGTACACTTGAAAAATTATATTATTATATTATATTATATTATATCATATCATATCATATTATATTATAAAACGATTAGGTCCATTCCTTGATTCTAATTCCAACCGTTTTATAAAATACTACGCTTTGCATCGTGCCTAACAACGCCCTTCAGCCGTGATTTATTCACGATACAGCACAGTCTCTCGTACCTTATTGCTTACTTATATTATATTATAAGGAATTGTTCCTCGTGCATAACTGTGAAATACATTCCTGGTTCCAGGTGAACACACCACTAGTGAATGCTCTACACCTGTGTGGGCTGGCAGGTGTCACTGATGGTTTTCAGTGTCCACTCAATAGCACACTGATGTGTTTTGAAGTGTCTTTCTGCCTCTGTCCACAGAGCAGTGAGGATCTAGGACATTAGCCTGCAAGACTGCATGGAAAATTCCTATTATAGAAACAGTCTGTCTCTTTTCCTCTTCCTCATGCACACACACAAACACACGCACACACTCTATTCATTCTCTGGAGCTCACACTGAATTACTTCTCTATTATATTTTTTTTTTACCCATCACACTTCTCTTCACAACCTTTGTTGTACATTTTTACATCCACTTACACACATGAACTGACAAAAGACAGGTCTTGGAACTAGCACAAAACACACAAAAGGACTGAGCGGAAGGAGTACTAGCTGGTAAAGGTATACAAGAAATCTTATAGTTTACAAGCTGATAGTAAATTGAAGCTTTAATAAAGGGTCTCAACCCTCCTGCAGCATCACAGACTGGAATCGTGTACCCTTGTGTGGTTGTTGTATTCAAACAAATCTGACAGAAGTTACCTCCAGGAGCACATCGCCAACTCCCTTCTGATGTATAAATATATAGAAAATGAAACACTCCGAATGGTGACAAGTGGTTTCCTCCTTTCTACAGTCTTATCTACAAAAAAAAAAACATACTTTTGAAAAGATTCTGTGAGAGTGAAGAGCGTGAAATTACGCTACATATCTCACAGCTATACCCTTGGATTAAGGTGCCGGGGAATTCACTTCTCAATAATTTATTTATACCTGCCACTAGAGGTGGGTGGTATGAAAATCTTATGTTGTGATGTTATTTTTACGTTGCTATTTATGTTGGAAAATCTTACAAAATGTTTTGCATAATGCATAACCAGAAATAATGTCTGCTCTTGATAACCCAGTGAATTAAATACTTTTACAAATTTTATTTTATTTTATTTATTATTTTATTTTATTTGGTTAGTTTTATTGTTTGATTCTCTTGTTTTCGTGATTTACCGTGAGTAACATGTTTGTACTATGCATTGGAGGAAACACTATTTTGTCAAGTGGCTAACACAGCATAATCAGAAAGAGCTTTATTTGGAGTAACAGTAATACAGCATTTTTAGTATGATGGTTTTAACCAAGTAAAACAGTAACAAAGTTCAAGTTCAGGGATGAAAGAGGACATTAAAAACGTAACTTTAATCGTAAAATATGCATAAACATCAAAACAAAAAGAGCAGCAGCGGCTGACTGCGTCATATACTGTAAGCGCAATAAAAAAAGAAACGCAAAATGTCCCAGTCTCTCGGCCCCGCCCTGCTTCACACCACAGTAACTAATCTATGAACATGATTTCTGCCCCAGTCCAGTCGGACTGCTCTCCATCAGCTCTCGAGGTGAAGACGACAACTCCCATGATTCCACGCTCATTCACAGCATCATTAAGCTACGTCTTTGTTATTGTTTTAAAAAAGCGACCTCTAGCGGCAAAACTTACACACTGTGCCTTTAACAGATTAACATGTAATGTCTTTGACAACCTCTGTAGTCCCAATTGCCTTTTTCGAGACACATAAACACTTAGAATTAAGTAAGTGGTGTATCACTGATGTATTTTATGTTTCAGAATAAAACATGCAAATATCTTGCACTTTTGTTAACCACAGTCCTTCAGTCATGTAACCAGAAGCCCATTCAAAAACCCTATGACATTAAGTGTTGACCTATCGATCATTGTGATTTGAGATTTGATGATTATATTATATTATATTAAATTTGACACATTTCTACTGTCACTCCCTGTATAATGTCATACCACCGAGACCTATTTACTTTTGTGGAAAACTCTGCACTACTGTAGTTTATCTCCAGTAAGGTTTTAAATTTGTATAGGACCCATTCTTTCTTTTCAGCCTATTGACTGGTTTTATTATATAACCTTTGATGCCGTTTTTACAGATGGTTGCATCTAGAAAAGAAGGACTGATTGTGGCTTTGAGCTTTACACACACACCTGCACTATAGACTGAGGAGGAGTGAAACGAAAGGGCAGTGTGAAAATACACCCGTGAATTAATCACATTATGGTTTATGGCTTGTGCATTCATCTGTCTAAGGCAGTGTAAAGACATTACAGTCTTCCTAACAATGCACTATTTTGGTAATCCGGGCCTACAGGTTTTGAAAGCTGGCTACGATGGTACTGAAGACCCCAATTTAGAGCATAGAGCCCCTTTGCTGACTGCCTGTGACTCACAGAGATGATTCTCTCATCCTTTCTGTCGTTATTTTGGCAGTTTTCACTCCTTCCTTAAGAATGCCTCAATGAACCAAACTAACCGTGCGCCCATCTGGGAGGAAGATCGAAGTGAAAGGAAGCAAAGGATGCGGCGCCCAAAACAAACTGCTAGCACATTCTGCGGAGAAAAGGAAGATAAAAATTGAGTAGGAGGACTTAATCCATTTCAAAATCGAAAAATGTTCGCCTTTAGCAGCCAACTCTATTCTTACTGTACAAAACCTTATGTGCAAGGATTTGCTCACCCCCTACCTTCGGGATCGGTAGTTGCCTTAATGGTGTTTGGTATACAGTATGTTTTACGGTGCAACTAACAGAGTCTCTCCATCCAATGATGGTCGAGATTAAGGTGTAAAAAAAGTGCCTTGCTTTGCAAGATGTACAACTTGCTGACGCCTCACGCGAGATCCGTTTGGCACACTACGCATGGGCGAAGCCAAGGAGCTTCCAGGAGCATCGTGGTCACAGAATAATAGGTAAATAAATCGAGACATAAAGTATGCAGGGAAGGCAGGATGCCGACACAAGCAGTAATGATGGCATCGCAGATAAGCCGTTGAATGTGTTGATCGCTGGAGATGAGGTCATAAACTAGAGAAAGACACTGTGGCAATAGGAACGGTTCCGCAGTGAGGTAGAAAGTGCTGTGAAGAGCTTTTGATATATAATGATGCCATACTTAGGAGAAGAGGGATTACAGAGGGATGCCAGAAGTGCTCGTCTGGTTGTTTGTCATCTCTCACATAGAATGCAAGCTTTAAACATCTAAACAAGAGACTTTCATGTTCCTGCGAGGCCCTTTTTAGTCCACCTCTGTTGACTAGTGACTTACCCGTTATCCGACTTTAAATGACAAGGACAATATGGTTTATATTGTCTAAAGCTTTTTTTTTGTCCAGCACACTGTATGTGTATTGTCGTAGAACAGCATGTGAAAATACTTTGCTCTTGTGTTAGCCACATAACTTATTTCAGAAATGTAACTAAAGACCGCTTAAAAAAAAAAAAAGGAAGTTTTCTCAAAAATTGAAATGCAAATTAGTCCCCCCTCCGCTCAATCACACCAACTACCTGACCTACTCGGTCAACTGTAGTAAACACTACGCAATGGCAAGTGGAAATATTGGTTCAATTCAGCCATATAATGAATGTTTGAACCAAAAACTGGAAGAGCGAATGTATATGTATCAGAATGGTAATGTGTTTTCTTTAACCTGGCATACACATAGAAAATTATACATTCCTATTATTAAAAGCAGTTAAATGATTATTAGGCTGCATAAATTAGGTCAGCCAGAACTGGGAACACTTCCTATAACACCCAATGTACCGGTTACATCATAAGAAGAATGGCATCTACGCTAATGTTAGTCTTTCTGCTTATTCCTAGGTTTACTGTAATCAGCTGGATCCGGGCCGTATCCAGACCAGATGGAGGACCTGCACCTAGACATGACCGCAACGCATCCCTGAAGTGTCAGCAGAGAAGACTCTCCTCTGTGAAGGCCTCATCGACACGACAGCCATCGGCACGGATCCTCAACAAACCCATCTCCATACCGGCGTGATGACTCCGATCTTCAACCAGATGGAACGGGATAATATTCTGATTGTTCCAATCCAATCTGACTTCTGACCTATAGTGCTGCCTGAATCATAATCACACACTGTTCGTTCATTGGCCAGAGGAGAACTGCCCCATACTGGTATTAAAAACATAGTCATAAGAAATAACTTGATTTTCACCACTTTCATCACTTTAAGGATTTAAAGGCTGTTTTGGTAGGCTAACATTAGTTAGACTAATACTAGTCATCTAAGAGGAACATGGGGGCTCTGGTGTTACTCTCTGAAAGGCCTTTACAGCTTGTGGTGCAGGTGTCCCACGTATGGTGTGCGTGCTGAGAGATGAGGGGGCCGTAGCGGTCAGCTGGCACCGTATGCGCTGAGAACCCTGGAGTTCATCCTGGTCTGGCAGGCTCAAGCGTCATGGCCTGAGGCTTTTAAGGTTCCTGATGGACCCACCTGGTGCAGCCCATAATCCATCCCTGATATAAGCCTGTCAAAACCAGGTGTGCTGGATGGGACTTTTTAAGGATCGTTGGGTTTCTTTAGAACGAATAATGAGTTATCCGTTAGTATTCCCATTCATCTTTCTTGCAGGACCCGCTGGAACATTTACATTCACAGACACTTTTATCCGAAGTTTCTTACATTCCAATCAAGGAGTGCATTTTATCATTTGCAACCCATGACCTTACCGGTGAAATCACAAAAGTGCGTTCACGCCATGTTGGAATTACCGTAATAATAAGGTTCTGACTTGTAATAAGTGTTCACATTCTCTTTGAAGTTGTAATGACAACTTGTAAACTCTTAATTTTTTGAGAGATCTGACCACATATTCGATGCAAATTAATTTAGCCATTGTTGCAGTAGAAGTTTATAATTCCAAGTTTGAGGATGTTCCTCAGAGTAGATTTGTTTATATATATATATATATATATATATATATATATATATATATATATATATATATATAAATGAAATATTAGTGAAATTTACTGTATGTTGCTTGCAAAAAGATGGTTTCAAGCAGTCATATTTTTTATTCTTTCCTCTAATTTTATTCTGATGGAATAATGTAATCATGTGGCAACATTTAGATTGTTCTTATCAGACACTTTTTTTAAGAACTGATCTATATAACTTAGGTAGTTAAAGGGATACCCAAAAAGGAAAATTCTATCATCGTTTACTTGCCCCATATTGTTCCAAAACCGTAAGACTATAGTTCATCTTTGGAACACAAATGAAGATCTTTTTGGTGAAATCTGAGAAATTTCTGTCCCTCCATTAACAGCCATGCAACTACCACTTTGACACATCAAAAAGTCCATAAAGTGATCATAAAAATCTTTGGGTTGGCCTACAAAAAATACGTCATCTCTGCACCACTCAATTTAGATATATTTTTTGTGCCAGATAAGAGATTGGATTTTCATAATCGGCATCATCTAAATGATATTAAAAAACTTTGGTAACACTTAAGATTGGAGTCCAATTTTCACTATTAACTACTTGCTTATTAGCATGCATATTACTAGGATATTGGTTGTTTATGCTCAAACATTGATACAACATTTAAGTATTTTTGTTTGTACCTAAGTAATGGTAATTTTGATGGCTCTTCCCACAATACATCAAAACTCTGATTATGAGTTTGTGTCTACATTCTCCAACAGCAGGCCAGACAATGTTGCTTTTAATACCCTGTAGACAGAGAGACCCCTGTCGATGGTCCCCCAGGGGTTTGGTCACGACTCTAGAGTTAGTGTCTGGGACTCAGTGGGAATGTGGATCAAAGATGGAGTCAGCCAATGGTGGCCTGTCCCGCTGCGCTGCATTCACCAGGACTGACGGATAGAGCTCTCTCTGGATCAAATTTATCGACGCCCCTCAGTTTGAGTTCTTGATCGCGTATAGTTACATCTTTGAACTCACACCCACTCACTCCTTTCGGCCATTCATTGTCTTGTCAGAGAACTGATCTAAAAAAAGATAAGCAATCCATGATATTGATCTTTCTTCATTTATCTGAATCATTTTGGCCAGAGGAATTCAAATGAGGACTCGATGTCTTGCATGCCTAACTCACCAAAATGGCTAAAGTTTGCCTCTTAAAAGAGATCTTACGACTGCTTTCAGCTTTGAGTTTGTGTTATGAACAAGTCTATTCAGACCAAATATCCAGGGAGGCTGTTAATAGGAGAAAAATATCTGGGTTTTCAAATTGTATATGTGTTGTAAATGTGCCTTTTTTTCTTGATTGGACACCAGAGGTTGCATTAACACACAGATTACTGGGTTATCATAAGGAAAAATCCTCACTAAATGATGCAAATAGAATTATAAGTGAAGAAAAGGGGTGTTCTGCAAAAATAGACCTGGAGTGATACATGATCATGGTAGCATGGTAACTTAAACTTAAACTTAGTCTTTTGATTTTTTTTTTTAAACCAATCACTCATGCTTGTCAGTCCATGCAACCTGGTCTCATAAGACTTTGCATAAGATGGAGAAATCATAAGAAATTGTTGGGTCATTCAAAAATGTACTTTTGATTTTTATGTTTAGGTTTGGGCTATTAAAAATGTACAAACCAAACTACATTCTTGTTAAAAAAAAAGAATATATATATATATATATTCAGGTCATTTGATGTCTTATACTTTGCCCTATAATACAAAATATCTTAGTTTCCACAAGTCAAGTCAAGTCAAGTCATCTTCATTTATATAGCGCTTTTAACAATGTAGATTGTTTCAAAGCAACTTTACAGAGATAAACATACAATTTACGGTAACAGAGATTGTTTTGGCTTCATAGCGATTTTTGAATAATGTTTTTTCCAGCTAAAGTTAGTTTTGATTGATTCACTTCCAGCTAAATTATCTTTTGTTATTACATTAGGGCCACTAAGACGACAGCGTTCTCTCTAGACAGACTTTAAACGCGAACCTGTGACACTGACAGCGATTAAATCACTAGAGGTTAACGAGTTGCTATATGTTGTCTGTGTTCATTTTGGCTGTCAATGGCGGCGTTTCCATTTACCCTCCAAATTTCACAAATTGAAAATACGGCTAATGAAAACACGTGAATTTCGCAAAAACTCCCATATATCGTGTAACGTGTGTTTGGGCCTTGCTAGCTGAGATTAATCTATAATCAATATTAGCTAGACTAACTTAAATAGATCAACTTAGATTCAAAATCATAGAAATCCAAATTCGACTACAGGAGCTGGTGGTCAGTAACAACACCGAAACAGGAGGTTAAATTTGGTACTGGTACCATATATTGAAAAAAATAATTAAACAATCATAATTACAACCAAAGAGAATGAAAGAAATAGACAAAAACTCTAAATATTGACAGACTGCAGTTGAATCAGTTATAGTTAAGTGCACTTTTGTGGTTATTGTTCAAGTGAGATACAATGATAAAGATTACAACAAATACCAGATACAAGACAAGAAAAAAATCAAAAAAAAAAAAGAAAAGAAAATTATCCCCACGATGTCAACGTTCTTCAAGACACACGCAACAACCCACAAGGGTTTTTATGAAAGTTTATGTTGATTAATCCATAGGTTATTGTTCATCAAAGGAAAAGATATACATGAGGGACTGAAGCGCTAGTCTATGGAGAAGTGTGTGGGGGACAGGCTGCGGACAACCGTCCTACCAGACTAATAGAGTGGCTGTTCAGTGGATGCTGCGCAGAGGATCGGATCCCAACCGTAGTAATTCAGCTCGCCATCATTTATCTCCAACCCGAGAGAAAGAACCTGGGCTATAGCACACAACAGGACCAGTAAATAATAGAGCTGAATTGGAACTAGGTTTGCATTACATTTTAGCTAAATCCACACTCAAATATCATTCTCATGTGTTCCCAACTCTAGATCCTTACAAAATAATCAATAAATGTACCACCTACAAATAATAAACATTAAATGCAATATTAAATCAACACAACCGAAAACAATATTGAAGTTGCATTACCGGCACAAACAAAAAACAAATAAACTATACCCTAATTGCCATAGTGCATATAAACATACTTAATACAAAGTAAACAAATCCATTTGTAAACCAAACAAAAATAACAGACTTCACAACGAATCAAAACATTTGTTTAAAACAGGCAATGCTAATATCAATGTTCAGTGCCACCAATTAGCATTCAACATACAGCTCATTCATTCAGATTACTCACCAGTTCCTCTTTAAACATAACCTGATGGCGGCGACGGATTCCCTACAGCCAGTAAGTTGTTCTAAAGAGTTAAAATAATATGCTTAACTAGAAAGCATGAATCAATCACAAGTGTGAAAAGTTTGTAAAACACAAACCTGTCCACAGCCGTCGATCGACTTCCCCACACCTCAGAATGAGGAAGACGCTACGGCCTGATTAAACACTCGTGCTCTCAGACGCGATTGGCCAAGTAGTCACATGACCGGGGTTATGTTAGGTCACGGGCACACACGTACTCCGCGCAAACATATTAAGTATATATACATTATATTATATAATATACTTATATTATAATATACATTGAAGGGATTATCAGATTTTAACCTGGGTTACACCCGCAAGTCATTTTAAATTGATTAATTATCCTGCTTTATTGTGACAAGAGTGTGGTGGTGGACGGGTTAATTCTCTAAACCTTGATTAATTTCCATTCTTAAAGTTCAAGTTGTTATTGATCCAAATTCGCACAAATAATGTACCACAAACGCCTGTTCACGCAATATACTATAACTATAACTATAACTATAAAGTTAATTGTTCCAATTTTATGATAATAACAAAGTCTCCATCACGTCTATTACTTTAAAGTTTTTGATAAACAAAAAAAATATTGTCAGCCAATCAGAATCCATCCTGTTTTGAAGAACTTGATGAGCTGATGACAAACAGAACATTATCATCTGTTCGTGACTGTAATTGGCTGTAAGTGATAGCTGATTAATATTAGTATACTCTCCGTGCAGTTTAGGAAGTGTGCACAAATGATGAACCATCATTTATTAAAAATGTTAATACTTAACCATATTCAGCATATGCCTATATAATTTTCTGGAAGTAAAAAAAAAAGACAGAAAAGCGAGCATGAAAAAGTACAACCCAGTCAGTGGCAGATAATGAGTTGCCCAACCTTTGCTGGAGACCATCAAACTTTACCAACGCTCAAAATCCTCCAGAAAGCACAAAAAATGATCTCCAGTTAGCCTTGAGCAGCTCCATTCCAGCCCAATGTAGCTTCCAGGACCTTAAGTGTCTTCTCGATAGCACTCGTTTATCAGCATGTCTTCAAATAATTGATCAATTAGTGGCCAAACAGAGCTTGACACATCCTTCAGTCGAACGAGCCGCGTGTCAGGCGGTGAGAGATAATCTTTAGCACCTTCAGAACATTGCTTGAGTGATCTCAAGGCATAAACTGAGTTGCACAAACCTCTGAAAGCACAACGGCAGGGACTAAAGCCCCTGGGAATCAGCCTGTCGAAGACTTCATTTCCCATAATCACCCTTGAGAGTTGGTGAACAGCAGCCAGTGTTGGTGTAAGCACTGACTCAGGCGAAGAGCAGATGGATGATCCCTCAGTTCATGCTCTGGCAAGCAATCTCCTTCCCCCTTCCCCTGGCTCACACCTGTGCTTCGAGCTGTTGTGTCTGGTGTCGAATCAGGCAAACGCAAGAGTCGCAAATAACCAGCTACACATGAGACATCACTTGATCACTCCACGGTGTGAAAGAGAGAGAAATGTCAACCCGAGCAAAGAAACTGTTTCATTTGACAGAGCTTAAATGGACTATTTTTGTAGGATTTTGAAAACCTTATTATTAGCGACACTTGTGGCCGTTAAATAAATTGCAGCTAGCAACGTATTGCTCGTGCTCATGCACACATACTGTAGCCTAATATATAATACACTGAACGTGATTCAATGCCCCGATATTCTCACGGTGAAGTTTTTTGTTTTTCGCTTAGAAGTAAATAAGATG
The DNA here is from genome assembly GCA_030578255.1 of Tiaroga cobitis. NCBI lineage: Eukaryota > Metazoa > Chordata > Actinopteri > Cypriniformes > Leuciscidae > Tiaroga > Tiaroga cobitis. The sequence goes on from CM060605.1 coordinate 14,391,475, forward strand.
GAAATACCTTAGCTGCGATATACTGTTAACAAACATCCAGACGCTGCCCATGCTCTTGAAAGTGATGTTAAGGTGAATATGTAGAGATATGCTGCACGCTTTCCTCTCAATAACAAAATAAATAACACAATTTTTTTCGCTGCAAAAACGTCCCGAGTCCTTCACATAAAAATCAGTCTACAGGCTTTTTAGACAATCTAGGAAGTCTGGGAAGGTTTTGTTTTTTAAAGTTTTGTTACAAACTGTTGACGCATTGACAATAAAAAAAGAGGTTAACATGAAAATTCTTACATATAGCCCCTTTAAAGCCAATGTGAAATAAATATGAGTCCAAGCTAGTTAGATAATATTTAGGGTACTGTTGTAGTAATACAGACATTTCGAAAACATTTGTGCTCAACTGAAAATCATATATATATCACAATACACAAGTAAAACAAATATTGATGTAATGTTAGTTTAGGTCACTATAGTTCTCAATTTGGCCTTTAACCCCTTCAGACCTGAATTATGTTACCAGTTTCTGAAAAATATAAAAGTACATTTTCCCAGCTCTTGATGCTTCTATAAATGAGACCAAATACAAAAATTACAAATTTCAATACTCTTTAATTGCAAAAAAATTTGTCCATCTCAATGGACGTCAGGTCAAAACAGTAGTACTTCAAAAAAGGTTACCAACATGAAATAAAATTATAAACATAACAATTGTTGGTCTATACTTTAAGCTTATAACATATTACCTTTTTTAACTTTAATTTTACATTTCAACTTTAATTTTGAGGTTTTTGTTTGACAGATTTCACATTGTTTGTAACAAACTAAATAAACCTAGGAATCAAGTCATGTAAGAGTCATTTCCTGTGTGCATCTCTGAAACAATTTCTCTGTGACACAAAGCAGTAGTGCACCTTGCACTTATCACAGAAGATGTGTGTTTTCCCAGAACAACCTTCCAATTTGCATCTTGTTGCTTCTTTTTTTGTATCATAATTTGGCAGGTGGTCAACCATATCTTTTTGGACTTCAAGAACTGGCCGCCATTCCCTTGCCCCTCTCTTTTGTCCAGCTTCATCACGTGGAGTTTGAGAGGTACTGGCTTCGTTAGAATTGCTTGGCCTCCCTCGTTTTTTTGAACCCTGTGGCTTCCCAGAACACACAAGCACTTCGGCCACATTCATTTTGAATTCAAGGAGATCCATGAATTTCTGTGGCTGAGTTCCTTTGGATTCATTGTCCCTGCGATACTCAAGCCAGCTATTCACTACAGCAACATCAAAAGCATGAGTAATCATGCGCAGTGGCCATTTGCGGGACTTGATATCAATCCTGTAAAGGCTGATTAGCTGATCAAGCTTGTCCACCCCTCCCATGCCCCCGTTGTATTTCTTCACAACCTCTGGACGCTTGACCTTCTCAAACTGCCTCTCTTTCTTATCCCACCTCTCAACTTCATCTTCATCTCCAACACCAACAAAGTTGGAGGCCAGTACAACAGAGCGGTTATCAAACCACTTCACTAGAACAACTTTTCCATCCCTACTTCTAACTTCATCATGGTTTCCCCGCGTTTTCTTAGACATTTCCTTGTCTGTCTTCAGTGGCGGATTTGCAAAGCGGCAAAGCCTTGCTGTTCCAGCAGCATGGATTTTCTTTTCTGCAAGAACTTCAAGGACATTGTAGGTGGTGAAATAGTTGTCAAAAAAGAGCTTGTGGTTGGGAGCCTGGATTCTCTGGCACAGGTGGAAGACAACAGAAGCTCCATGCCCTAGAACCTTTTTGCTTTGCTCAGAAAGCTCTGTTGTGGCACCTTGATAGATGAGGAAATCATAAGCAAGCCCACTTTTGCCACAGAGGAAATACATCTTCACTCCCCATGGTGAAGGTTTCCCTTTGATATACTGGAGCACAGAGAGTTTTCCTCTGAAAGGCACAATCTGCTCATCAATACAGAGATCTTCCTCCAGTTGTAGCTGCAGACAGCGTTTCCTTATGGACTCATAGATTGGTCTGACCTTGAAGAAAACATCAGTGTCTCCAGGAGGCCTCTCATGGTTGTTCACAACATGCAGGTTGGAGCGGAGTTGAAAAAAACGATCTCGAGACATGGTTTCCTTGAAAATTCCAATATTGATACTGGAGGACCAGTACATTCTCACTCTTGGAAGACGAAGAACTTCCATTGCCATATGTAGCCCGACAAGGACTTCAATCTCAGAAGCTGAGGCATGTTTATACCCCCTGACTCCATTTTGTTCTGCATATATGTTGGTCATTGTGCTCATCAGCTCAAACATCTGACTTGGAACATACTGCTTGAAGTAGCCGTGTGGTGTTAGTGGCTCAGGGGGGTCAGTGGTGGGACTTTCCCAGGTTGTTTCTACTGGGGTAAAGCGGGTGTGACGACGCCACTGAATATCACTCTTTTGTGTGATGTTTGTAAAAGGATCATCACCAAGTACTGGTTCTACATCTCCCTCATGCTCATAATCTTCTCTGTCTTCTTGATTCTGACTTTCCTCTGCCTCAATCTCAATTTCTTCCCCTACTACTGGTATTGGCTCATCTCTGTCCTCCCCTGAAATTATTACCAAAAACTGTCCCTTACAAAAAACTTCATCATACAAATTTTATATTGTAATTTATTTTTACAGGACATAAATGACACTGTATATCCAATAAAACAATATTCAATACATTTAGGGTCATCTAATTGTGTGAAAAGTCTTAACTAACTAACTATCCCTAATTTTCATTCTACACTTACCAATTTTTGGAGATCTAGCATCATCTGCATTTCCATCTCCATCTTCCTCATCACTCCACATACAGTCAACATCTGAGACATTTCCATCAGCTATGTGTTCAAGCACTTCAAGAACTGTATATTCTGCATATTAAATAGTTCAAAAATGTATTAGTACTGTGATATAGATTTCTTTTTATATAAGACATTTCAATTAGCATTACTGGAAATGTGATTTCAGTAACAGGCTTTCGAACCCACTGTCCATTCTAATGGACAGACACATTTGAAAAAATCCTGATTTAAAACTTGCAATTCTACAAATGATTTTTAACTTTAATTAATAAGTTCAATCCTTCTATTTTACAGACAAACTATGAAATACTGGCAAACATATACACAAATTTGAATAAAACCATAGAAAATGTTGCTTACTTCTGTGTTTGGAGTGAAGTGCTGCCATGCTTCTCTTCAATGTAGTGTGTTTTTTTAAAATTACCACATGCAGAGCTTTACTGCCATTTGATTGGATGACAAGCGTCCAATCTCATGGACTGCAGGCTTTAAACTAGGTGAAATGCTCCAGAAGTGAAAAAAAAAGGGCTGACATGTGATGTCCATTGTAATGGACGCAGGGTCTGAATGAGTTAAACTCAGCATGCATTGTGTATTTTGTATTCTAACAGTGTCCATTTCACAGAACCTGAACTTAACGTCATTTTTGAAACTACAAAGCGTACAGAGAAGATTGAGAATTATGGGAAGTATCAGAATTCTGAGTCTCCACCGTGAGTTTTTCAATCAAATAATGAGTTCACAGCATGCAGTCTAGTTTAAACTGTCGTCTGGCCTCATACTATTCACTTAATAAGCCCTGTTGGACCTTCCTTGTGACTGCTAAACGACTGCTACTGTAAAACATGCTATTAGCGCTATAGACCCTCTCATTACATGGATTCTAACAGAGTTTAGTGTGAATAAAGGAAGAAGGTAGATCTGAGGGAGAGCAGATTTGACAGCCATAAATGAATTCATTATGTGCTTTAATTTTAGATGTGTTAACTAACCATATTTTTGGAGTACTTACCGTTATACTGGAAGAACAATCATCCCCTCAATTTAGCTTTCTCTTATCATCCATGAGTTTCTTGAAAACACTGCTGCAAAAAAAGCAAGTCCAATCAACAAACGTGGTGTTAAGTTACGCAAACGTAAAATCACTCTGACCTGAAAACAGCTTCTGCTATGAATCATGGGAATTCTGACAGGATATAATATATATTCTCGGATCTAATTTTATGGTAGACTGAGAGCAAGACCCTGCAGGACTGAGTTGCTTATTGGTGAAATGACACTGACATAAATGCAGAGCTCATTGGCCACCATTATAAATGGTAACATTTTTACACATTTAGTTTCAGGTCACTAACTGGCCTCAGAGCAGAAGGAATCATTTAGTTGTTATTAAACCTGTCTTTTAGTTGTTATTCCTCCATCAGCGATTTTTTTTGCACACATATTATCTTATTCACCATCAGGCAAATCACTGTTATTATTATAATTAAATTAGCGCTATCTGATGCATCATATGGTTAGACGTAACGCAAGAAAGCAGTACAATAAAACATATATTAAAATATAATATATGCCCTTTTGATTAAATCTCTCTCTCTCTCTCTTTCTCTATTTCTTGTTTTTTTGTTTGTTTGTTTTTTCTTGTTTTTTTGTTTGTTTTTTCTTGTTTTGTTTTGTTCTGTCCACAGTCATTTTTTTCAAGAGGGGACATTTTTCAACCCCAAATTAAATCGTTTCACTTTTTCTTAATTATTTAGCTTTTAAGGTCATGCCCACAAACCAATAAGTGATTGATATTATAAATATATACTAGTTTGTTAACAAAAGTAAAGTGTATTTGGCAATCACAACATTAAAATATACAGTATGGAACATTGATAATATTGACCCCTTATAAATAAATGTGCCTTTAAGTTTTTGTAAACTTTGTTGTAAGTAAAAATCACAAGTCCTTTATCTTAAAAACAAATGTGATAGTTACGACAACAAATTCATTAAACAATCAAATTCCTTAAATGTAATCTTTTTGGCATTGCACGTATACGTTGTGCATCAGGAAAATGTTGCGGTGCGTTGGAACAAACGTGTTTCACCTACGTGGTGATACATTTGCCCTCACATTTCTGATTAGAAAAAATATATATATTCACAGCATGAGTCCTTCATAGTGAAGCTTTCAGCAAGTTAAGGTGGATTTTAGTCCACTTACCTGATCATAGTTCTGTCAAGGCTGTCCTTTCCCCATGTGGACCCAGGCCATGTTTCTGCAGCAAAACAAATGTCTGCCCACTGGACATGAGCTTGTGTTGACTCATGCAAACTAATTCAAACAGGTCACAATGCCATGACAGAAAACATAAGGCACAATGTGCACAGAGTTTCATTCTGTGAATTTCTGTAAAAATAAAGTACCATGCAGATTATCCTGTCAAGGACCGAATGTCTCCAAGCCATAGACACACATACACTTGGTTGTGTTTAAAACAATGAAAGCACCCACTCTTGACAGGATCAGAGCCAATGCCACATTTATTTTAGAATATAATTAATAATGGTCGTAAAACACATTACATAATCAATAAACAACACCCTGTTAAGAACATTAGTAAATTCCACATCCAAATAATAACATTAGTAAACATAAACCCTTCTGATAATATAAAATATGGGCTTCTAAAGGCGCTGTTCAAATGCACATGGAAGGACACGATCTGTGCAAATGCACAGAAAGAGAGTGTGTAAATGAGAAAACAAAAGATTTATGGAGGGGACAGTTGGATGGATATTTTTCTGTAGCAACTTTAGTGTGAAACAGTAGATCTAGAGGGAGGTCATCACATTCTGTCAATCTGGAATGGTGTGGACTGATAGTTCTGCCTCTGTGGGTATCACAGTATAACTTCTGCTTATCTTAAAGTCTGACTATTCGCTTTGGTTATCTTAGCATGGGCTGCCTAAAATTTGTTCTCCGTTTACAGTCAGAGAACACAAATCTAGGCCAGGAAGGTCTGGACTCAGGAGTGATTAGATGAAAATCAGATGCAAAAATGCAAGCAGCTCTGACTTGCTGGCTTTACTATTAGGCCTACATGAAAAAACAAAAACAAAAAAAAAAACCCAACTGTATCTTTTTTATATGAGGAATATATAGGGGGTCCACAGAAAAGTAATTCTGTCATGACAACTCTCTGAGTGTTTGGAATGGTAATGGATATATGACCATGTTAATATGTTTGGTCTTGGCAAAATAGATAATCTTGCTACTACCAATACTATGCACAACATGCTGCTGTGAGCAAGTAAGGCATGCCGCTGCTGTCAGGGGCGGTCTGATAATAGTTATACATTACAAGTTGTAATAATAATAGTTCTACATCGCTGCCCGCTGGTCAAACTGTGCAGCCTCTCTGCTCAACCAGTAAATAAATGCATCGATCCCAAATGTTATTTGAGTTCTTCAATGGTCTATTGATATTTTGCCAAGCGTGTCAGAGGTTTCGGGTTCTAATCCGCACTCGTATAGTTTTCTCTCTCTCTCATCAAAACCGAATATGCTCATCAGTGGTTACAGTCTATATCAAGCAGGGACACATTTGTGTGCATTTTATTTTGTGATTTCACCGGAACGAATAGAGAGTCTCCGCAACGGCGATAGATTGAATTATAATATAAACAGTGCAAAAATTATTATATTTAATAATAATAATAATAATCATAAATTAACACATTTGTTGACATCGTTGACTTAAACTGTGAAAATGTGTTTAAAACGGTATAAAACTCACATATCTCCATAGACTTGCATTATACAATAGCTAAATCTTGTCTGGTCATATGGAAATCAACGGCTATTAAAGTCTCCAGGAAATCAAAATTTTTAATTCCTAATTTTTTTTTTTATGGAATCTTGCAGTGTTTATTATAAATGATTTATCTGGGTAAATGATTGTTTTCTGTTCATGTGCCATCGTAATCTTTAATCTAAATAACTTCCCCCTCCCTCTTGCAGCAACATCTCTTCTCTGATGATGTGTTTACTGGCACGAGGGCGGGACAACCTGTTTTTTTTTTTCAAGGAATAATTCACACAGAAATGCTATTCTGACATAATTTACAAATTTTGACCATTTACTTATGTCGGGTGCAATACTGTATGTAGACAGGATTTTTTTTAATTTATTTTTTTGATGAAATATAAAATTAAAATTTTTAGAAGAATCTTGTCAACATTATATAGTGGGCAAAAAAAAGAGAAAAAATAAAATAAATATTTACAATAATTCATATTTTTGCTAAATAATTTTTTCACTTCTTTTGTGCTATTGATATGTTTTTGACTGTATTTTTTTTTTTTTGTATATGTTTTTGGAGACATAGGGACTATAAACTCTGAAACGATTCTTCAAAATATCTCCTTTTCTGTTCTACAGAAAATATTACCACCTACGGATTTGGAACAACACAAGAGTAAGCTAATAATGACAGAATTTTCATTTTAGGGGTGAACTTTCCCTTTAACCACTGTTGGTTTATGTTCCCAGAGCAACCTAGAGTGAGATATATTTTGCGTGAGTTTCATCTCCTTTGGGTTTTTTTCTGCCATCTGCTTTTCATTTCCATCCCATTGTTTTCCTCCTTCATTTCTCAATCCCTTTATAACCTCTGTTTGTTTCAAGGACATTCATCCAGTCTGTAGGCGATCTTGCCATCCAGTCTTTCTCATTCTCTCTTTTTATCCGTACCTCTCTCTCTCTCTCTCTCTCTCTCTCTCTCTCTCTCTCTCTCTCTCTCTCTCTCTCTCTCTCTCTCTCTCTCTCTCTCTCAGCCTGCCAAGGTCTGTCTTTATTCATTTTTGTCTCAAAGCTTCGACTGTTATTGTCTGATTCTATTCAATGAGTATTCAGCATGAAACACTCTGCAGCACTGAAGCCCCACACTGCTAAACAAAGCATCCTCCTGCTCTTCCTCTATGCGCTGCTTTCTATTAAGACATCTCTCTGAAAAACAGCACAGCAGCAGTACAAATGATACCGGTACCAGGGTGTAAATTATGGGTGTGTCTGATCATCTGATATATATATATAATATTTGTTTTTATCATTTTTAAATGAATTTTCTATTTTATTTATAATGGATTACCATTCATTTCAAGTTATTTTGCTTACATACAGTATATTAAATATTGTTATTTTTCATTTATTTTTATATGTGTGTGTGTGTGTGTGTGTGTTGTTTTGTTTAAATTTTTAGTAATTGCTTGATTAGTCGAAATTATTTTCTCCATGACACAGATGCAAGGATATCTTGGCTGTTCAAAACGTTGAGTTGGGGGCAAGCTCAACTTTTAGATAGATGATAAATAATTTTCTTTGATTGTTTTTTTATTATTGTGTATTATTAATGGATTTGGCAGGTATATGACTCCTGTTTGCATATGCGGTAGGACTAGCACTAAATAATGGTATTCCATCATGACCAGCTTCCAGAACTTTGGCTCAACGTAAAATGATTTTATTTCAGGAATGATATAGGATTCTATGCATTAATTCGTTCCATTTTCTTCTTTAGGTCTGATTATTTATTGGGTATTTCAGGTGACGGATGGTGCTTTACTGCTCTGCTTCTGTCTAGATAGACAGACAGACAGACAGACAGACAGACACACACTCATCTGCCTCTTTATTAGGGGCATCTTGCTAGCACCGGGTTGGAACCATTGGTACAAGCAGAGCCCGTCTACGGAGAGCCTGGCCACTCCCTATTAGTCCTATTGTACCGAATTTTGGTTGTAGTATCACCAGAGTTCCACTGGGGGCAATCGCCCATGAGTGCAAAATGAATGTGAGTCTATGGAGCTAGACGGCTACATTTGTCTCTTTCACCCGATTGCCGTTGAGAAATCTCAGATTTGATTGCAATAGGTTTTGCAAGTTCAACATGGGTTATAGGTCGAAAGTTGAAAGAACGAGTACTTATGTCCTTTCAATTTCTTACAGGGTGAGTTGTTATTGCCCATAACACGCTAGGATTCTGCTAATGAACACTGATTGGTCAGTGAAGGACTGATTACGACCAGAGATACCGCCTGATGGCATCATGGCATCCGAAGCGGACCAGAATGTTAAGGCGGACTCTTTCGCCCAAGTTTTTTTTTTTTTTCAAGCAGCAACTGCATCAGCACTGTTGTCGATGCCTCGAGAAAAAAGAAAGTGCAGAGCGCGAAAGCACCAAAGTGACTGAAGGACTGCCGTAAAGCAATATCTCTGGTCGTACGATGTGTATGACATCATTGACATTTTAAAAGACGTTTTAAAGCAAACAAGTGACTCTAAAAAATCTAACACCCAGCAATGTGTAATTTCTTTGCATCTCCTTTCGAATACAACATTCAAATTACTAGACAAAAAATTATATCCTGAGAAAAGTGGATTATGAGGGGTATAGCTCCATAGACCTCCATTCATTCTGCACTCGTCCTGTGAGCGCCCTCATATGGAACCAGAGTGGAACTGCAACCAGTTCAGAAGCCGGAAGTTTACTGAGAGTGGAAGTTCTCCCCATAGATATCCATAATAAAGGCTAGATGTCTTACGGCGGAGTCTCTATCATCATCACCGGCGGCCATCTTGTCACAGGCAAGCTTTCTGGCGGGCTCTGTGGTACCTGATGTAAGATGAGTGATTAGCACGAACACAAATACTCTTATCTCGTTGAAATCTTGACGGATTTACAAACGGTTTGGTTTCTTACAATCGGTTTGGTTTCTTACAAACGTTATTAACGTGGCTATAATTCTGGATGATTATTTATTTATACAGTTATTATTCATAAGTATGCAGTGTCATAACTACATCTCTGACGTTTATAACAAACCAAACCGTTTGAAAATCGGTAGAGAATTGAGCAAGTTATGGTTATTTAAAAAGTAGCCTAGATGCACCATTAAAACACAATGTTACGAGTGAGCGAGCTGCCTGTGACAAGATGGCCGCCAGGTGCGGACGTCGACCTCCATTGGCCAGCAGCGCGGACGAGACATCTAGCCTTTATTATGGAAATCTATGGTTCTCCCCTTATTAGACATTCTCTGGTACAAGGCAGGATGGATCCATGCTTTTAATTGTTTACGCCAAATTCTGAGCCTACTATCTGAATGTCGCAGCAGAAATGGAGATACATCAGACCAGGCAACAATTTTCCCAATTTGGGTGAGCCTGTGTGAATTGTAGCCTCAGTTTCCTGTTCTTAGCCGACAGGATTGGAATCCGGTGTGTTCTTCTGTTGCTGTAGCCCATCTGCTTCAAAGTTCAACGTGTTCAGAGATGCTCTTGTGCAGAACTCGATTGTAACGAGTGGTTATTTGACTATCAGCTCAAACCAGTCTGGCCTTTCTCCTCTGACTTCTGGCATCAAGGCATTTTTGCCCACAGAACTGCCACTCACTGGATATTTGCTCTTTTTCTGACCATTCTTGCTCTTTTTCAGCCCGTCTGGCACCAACAACCATGCCACGTTCAAAGTCACTTAAATCACTTTTCTTCCCATTCTGATGCTCAGTTTGAACCTCAGCAGATCGTCTTGACCAGGCCTACATGCATAAATGCAATTATAGACAGAAAAAATATTTCAAGTGAGAAAAATGTATGTAAAATAGAAACAAACATTGTTTTTATTAAAAATAGACACATTTTTCTCTAATCTTGTCAACTTTGAATAGAATTTAAGTGACAGATTGTCTAAAATGAGGCATCCCCTGAAGTTTAATTTAAAATTCAACGTTTCTGTGCATCAGGCTTGGATTTCTAGCTTTGAATGTTTGCCAATTTTCCACATGGGGAAAATTAATAGGACCACCACATGTAAAAAAAAAAAAGGGGATTCACTGAAAGAAGTAATGAAGTCAATCAATTGCAAATTGAACAGCTGTTGAGTCATAATTAGCTTTTTCACTGAGTACTTATCCACCAAAAAATGCTAATATGACAGAATTGGTCACCACAGACTTCACCGTGTTCCTCGAGGGATGACTTATAACCTTTCTTTTGCTGCTTGTCAGTGCCAACAATAGTCTGGAATGCATCAAACTAAATTAATGTCATTAAATTAAATTAATTGAGTTGAGGAGTGATTTTGCACACGGTGCCCTTGTTATCCTTCGAAACAGACTAATGCTTGATAATGTCTCCATCCCTCCAGGCCTTTGCGAGACTTCATCAATGATGCATCGGGTCAGGGATGTATTGACTCACCCATTGTAAATTTTCATTGCGTCCCACTGACATCTTCGAATCAAAACAGGAGGTCCGTGCTCTTGTTGACACCCACCCTGAGATGCCAATTTGCGCTCGGCTCAACGAGGGTCAAACGAGGATGGCTACAGGCTGTGATAATATTTGGTCAGATGATTTACGAGCTGTGAGAGAATACAGATATTCGATTGACTCAAATATTGATTTCAAGCATTTTTTAAATATCAGAAGCACTTGACCTTCATTAAAGATAAGCTATCATTAAAAGTCAACTTGTATGACCTGTGAGAAAGCTGTCCGGTTAATGTTTAATGTACTATTATGTTGATCAATAATATAATATGTCATCACACCTGAACTACTAACATTTCCTTTGTATCTGATGTAATATAACAACTATAATAATACAGTTTGGAAAACAAAACACCACATGATTGATGACCTCTGCACGAATGACCTTTCAATAAACCATGGGAAATATTCATTTTGATATTGCGGGATCTGTGACGTCTAACAGGCAAATACATTTTATTATGACCACCTCCAGAACATAACATTGACGAATACATAATCACACCATAGGCCCCGCCCACTCGCATTCAGTCGCTTAATAGCTGACACTTGCCTATACTGGATGTGAGTGCCACATCGGGTCAAAAGCAAATGGAACCCATTATAATCGGTGATGGTGTCTACACTAGATACAGTATACATTTGCACGTTCACTATATCACGACCAATTCGAGGGAGTACGAGGTGACTAATTAGTGCGAATTCGTACAATTTGTCTCAACCCCTGTGAAGGGTAGGTTTCAGGGGTGGGGTCAGGGGTAGGTAATTCGTACGAATTCATACAAAATGGGAAACTCGTAAAATATGTACGATTTAGCAAAAATTGTACGAATTTGTACGAGTGAGGTCGTATGAATTTGTGCGAATTAGCCACCTCGTAAAAACTTGAATTTGGGCAAGTTTTATAAAAAAATAAAACCTATTGTCAAATTGCGTTTTTGTTTGTTGTTATTTTTAAGACATTGGAAATGCTTCTAAAAGTTATTTTAACAGTAAAATTATGCCTTGCCGTTTACATATTGATAAAACACTTGGATGCTCTCGATTGATATCCTGTGAGAAATCATTGGTTTCCAAGTGAAAACATTGAATGTTGGACTTTTTCATTAAGGTGTTCCCAGAGGTAGGCTGAACTCCCTGCTGGGTCTGAGCAGCAGAATGAAGGAGTGATTGAAAACATGGATGTTTGAAATGAAGGGCAAAGTCAGAGAGAGAGAGAGAGAGAGAGAGAGAGAGAGAGAGAGAGAGAGAGAGAGAGAGAGAGAGAGAGAGAGAGAGAGAGAGAGAGAGAAAGAGAGAGAAAAAGAGAGAGAGAGAGAGAGAGAAAAAGAGAGAGAGAGAAAAAGAGAGAGAGAGAGAGAGAGAGAGAGAGAGAGAGAGAGAGAGAGAGAGAGAGAGAGAGAGAGAGAGAGAGAGAGAGAGAGAGAGAAAAAGAGAGAGAAAAAGAGAGAGATGTGTCATGCAGCCTCTTACGGCTGTGACATCCGCCGTCAAAGCAGACTCTTTAAAGCAAACCACATCTGACTGGTAATGTAGTCAGTGTTGACATCTGCCATGAGCAACGGGGGCAAAGCGCAAAATGTTTCCTCCAGGGCTGGGCTGGGATGGCATGATGGGGATGGGGGATGTTTAGGTGAAAGGATGGGTAGCTAATGTACAGCGAAAAACTTTACAGAGCATCAAGCTAAGCCCTGTAAGTATGACATGTATTGATATAGTGCAAACACTTTTTTTTAGCACTGAACATTGGCGAGCGGATCTCAGCAGTCACTTTTTGAAATGTCTATATTCTTCCACAATGATGTAATGTACATTGTTCCTTTACTCATCAAATATTGATGTTATTGATTACTTGTAACAAATGTTCTTAATTAATCAGAATTTAACGTAATTAATTTTATTAAAAATATAAGTATATTAGGCAAGAATTAGAATTTTGATGTTAATGACCCCAAATATAATGATCCTCTTGCAAGGGAACCCCTTTCTTAAAAAGAATTATTACCATATAGATTTTCATATATAAAAAAAACATGTATAAAACAATATATAGGCCTATTTATTGTCTTTCACAATATACATAAATATAAATCACCTATCCCTATATATATTGTGATTCTCGAAGTTGTTTAAATGTGAATATTATATCATTGTTTAAATGTGAATATTATATCATTAATGTGAATTATTATATCATTTGTTATACTTTTAAAAATAATTACAGGACATGAATATATTATATTTGAATTATTTCATTTTATTTGTGCATAAGAATTTGCGAAACCATTTGTGAAAAGTCTCCATTCACTTGAAATAACAGTGACAAGGTGAATTATTGACTCTGGCTTGGCAAAATGATAAATATCACATCTTCAGGAAGGAGTGTGTCATTTTAACCACAGTGCAGAAAAGTCGATAAAAGATCAACACGGGGAAGGTCTTCCTGTTTCCTTTGTACACGATTGGCTGTGTAAACAGTGAGGCATATAGAGATGACATTTCCTGAGTTTCTTGTTATCTGTGAACCCGGCACAGGCCGCGAGTCTTCTGTGAGGATTTCAGCTGCCCATTATAGCCTTCTAGCTGTTACTCACACACTGAGTCAGAGCCTGAAAGGTCCTGCCTTCCCACCACAACACGCATAGATACCAGCTTGTTCTGCTGAGGCTGACCTTCCTGCACCGCCAAATGAATTCATTCCCAACCTTTATTCATCTGATTCTATTTAAAAGTCAGCTGACACACAAGAGCGTATCAAGTATCAGAATAAAACACCCTAAAATGAAAGGACCACCATCAGTGGGCAGCACGTCTCCGTCGAGCCTTCCTTTGCTGTCTGACCCATCCAGTCTGCCAAACAGATCCATTAACATGCACTAAACACATAGAAGACTGATGTGCCGTAAGTGAACTCTGAGTTCTTTACACGTGGGTCCAGCGGGAGAGGTCTTGCCCCAGTGCTTGGCTCTGCCAGGCTTGACTCGCCGCCTGCTAGAGAGATGATAAGGTTATATTAAGCAGAGGATGCTGTCCATCTCTTTGACAGGCCTCACTGTCGTCTTCAAAACCCGTCACCCGACTCTCAACTGAA